>BQMB01001048.1:0-600000 GCA_027943415.1 Closterium sp. NIES-67
TTGTTGAGTAGATGCCGCAGCCACACACCTCTTGGCATGCATAGAACAATGCCATGTACACGGCTTCGGCGCTTGAGAGAGCAATGTTGTCGAGCTTCTTCGTTTGCCACATGATGGCCGTCCCACCAAGGAGGTAGATATAGCCGTATGCCCTCCTTCTCGTCTCCTTGTCCAATGCATGTGAGGCATCAGCATATCCCACGAGCTCAAGGCTCTACTCTCCTCCTTCAAACAGCAAGCCTTCATCCTTCCTTTGCACAAGGTAGGTGAGGGTCCTCTCCATCTCCCTCCACTCCCTCCCTTCGGGTTAAAGCACGTTTTGCCCCAAGAAACTTGCAGCATAGGCGATGTCGACTGGTGTGCATGACACGGGGTACATTACCGACCCCACCATGGATTGGTAGACCTTCAAGGCCCTCTCTCTGCAGCCCCATGTGTCCATCTCTTCTTCCACATCCACCTCTTTGCCTGCCAGACTGCTGAGCGGTGTCACAATGAGTTTGGCTCCCAAATGGTCACCAAAACGCTCCTTCAACCAATGAGAGTACTTCTTTTGGTCAATAAGTAACTTCCTCTCCTCTCGATTCCGCTCCAAGTTCATTCCAAGGAAGAAATTTGCCCTTGGAATCTGCTTCACTTGGAAGATGCTGCAAGAAATAGAGTTGAAATTATTGATAAGGTAAGGAGCCCAAGGCTCTATAAGTACATGGCAAGGTAAGGGAGAATGGATGAAGGGGGAATCGGAGGGAATCCCCATTGGGATCTCCGGAATCTCCAATTGGGTAATTGGAGATTGGGGGGATCACAATTGGGTGAGGTTGGGATTTGTGAGTACACCCCAACCCACTAGAACATTCATAACCTAAACTATGATATAAAAGTACAAATACAAAAGTGGTATTTGCAGTCTATTTCTAACACACCCCCATAGACTGCAAACCCGATCAAGGAGCACATAGCCCCATGGAACGGAGAAGGCGATGGTGGTCAGCCTTGCCGAGAGCCTTGGTAAAGAGGTCGGCGAGGTTGCAATCTGAGGCGATGTACCGTACCGTCAGCTGGTCACTCTGAACAAGATCTCGGATGAAGAAATGACGAAGTTCGATGTGCTTGGTGCGAGAGTGGAACACAGGATCCTTGGTGAGGTGAATAGCACTTTGGTTGTCACACCACAGGGTGGGCGACTGCTGGGGTAGCCTAACTCAGCGAGGAGAAAGGAGAGCCAGCGTGCCTCTTGAGCAGCCATTGTGCCCGCGTAGAGCTGGGCCTCGCAGGACGACAGGGAGACTGCAGAGGACCGAGTGGAGCGCCAGCTGATGACTCCGCTACCAAGGGTGAAGCAGTACCCTTGGGAGGAGCGTCTGTCAGTCTGGTCATCGGCCCATGAGGAGTCTGTGTATCCCTCGAGCTTGACTGGAGAGGTACCACCAAGAGTGAGGATGTGAGACTTGGTGGCTTGTAGATAGCAGAGGACCCTCTTGGCTGCAGACCAATGCGAGGCAGTGTAGCGTCCGGGGGAGACGTACCGAGAGAGGACACTAACCGGGTAAGCCAAGTCTGGTCGAGTGCACATCATGGCATACATGAGTGAACCGACTAGCTCAGGGTACGGGTCCTTGCAGGCGTCAGGAGAAGGAACTGGAGGGGCCGTGAGCTGATGCTGTAGTGGGAGTGGAGTGGAGACCGAGTTACTGGAGTCCATGTCGAACCGCTTGAGAAGGTTGTCGATGTAGGACTCCTGGGAGAGCGTGATCGTGCAAGCCTGGCGGTCACGAGTGATCTCCATCCCCAGGTAGTTCTTGAGGTCACCAAGATCCTTCATGAGAAGGGCGGAGCTGAGAGCAGACTGGACAGCTGCCATGTCGGCTGGATCTCTGGCGGCTAGAATGAAGTCGTCGACGTAGACGAGGATGTAGAAGGGCTCGGAGGAGTGACGAACGAAGAGACTGGAATCTGAGGCAGAGGGATGGAAGTCAAGTGCGAGGAGGACTTCCTTCACCTTGTTGTGCCACTCACGAGGAGCCTGCTTGAGGCCATACACTGGGCGCTTCAGCTTCCACACTGTGTTGGCAGGGTAAGTGCCAGGAAACCCCGGTGGGCGTTCCATGTGAACATCCTCCTTGAGCTGGCCTTGGAGAAAGGCGGACGAGGCGTCCATGGACTTGATCTCGAAGTTGCCGCGAGCGGCTATATCAAGAAGAGCGCGCACAGTCGGGAGCTTGGCCGTGGGCGAGAATGTTTCGAAGAAGTCAAGATACTCCTTCTGGGTAAAACCGTTCGCCACGTATCGTGCCTTGAACAGTGGAGCTTCGCCTGGGAGTTGTTTGACTCGGAAGATCCATTTTCCGCCGACGATGTTGACACCGGAAGGGGGAACAACATCGTCAAAGCTGTTGTTGCGAATGAACGCCTCGTTCTCCACATCCATTGCTGCCTTCCACTCCTTCTTATAAGGCCCCGAGAGAGCTTCCTCTTTTGTGCGAGGAGTCGGAATGGTCGGATTCTCGGTGAAGTTGAGGGAAGGGCAGTCAGTAATGTCCGGGAAGATGTGAGAGAGAAATTGGCAGACCGCGTGAAGGTCAAACAGCTCCTCATGCCTGTCCTCCAGAAGTGCACGGGGGGGAATACGGATGGAGGGGACATCACCCCCGGCAGGAGGAGGCGGGGTGACCGAACACCGGATGGAGAAGGCGGCTGGTCCCCAGGCGAGAGGCGGAGCTGGTCCCTTGGAACGAGTGCGACTAGAGACCGGAGACGAAGGCGGCTTCGGTGGGACCGGAGGGACTAGGCGCCTGCGATAGGAGACTGGTGAGCCGGGCTCGACGCGCGGGAAAGGCGGAGCAGGAGGAGGTGCCGCTGCGGAGGATACTGGGGAGGCCGGGTGAGACACGCCGGACGGAGAAGGCCCCGGAGAAGGGGCAGCGGCCGGAGGTGGGGCAACGAAGTCTGCCCAAACAAGTGTCGGGGGAGGTGGAGGAGGCTCGCCCGTGGTCGCAGAGTGGAATGGGCGTGTCTCATCGAAGACGACATCACGGCTGCGAATCAGCTGTCTGGTGATTGGGTTGAGGAATAAGTAGTCTGGGGAGTCGGAGTTGTGCCCCAGGTACATGCAGGTCTGGGTTTTGGGACCAAGCTTGCCACCTTGCTTCCTGCGCGTGTGGGGCTTAGCAACACATACGCGGTACACCCCCAGACGCGTAGAGAGCGGGCGGAAGGCGTGACCCCAAGCCAGAGAGCGGTAGGTGTGGTGTCGGGACGGTGGGGATGCGGATAAAGATTGTAGAGGAGTGCCGCATGGAAGAGGGCATATCCCCAGAATGACCGTGGTGCGTTGGCGTGACTGAGGAGGCAGCGAGCGATCTGAACCAAGGTGTGGTTGCGGCTCTCTGCAATGCCATTCTGCTGCGGGCTTTCGGGTAGCGTGAAGGTTTGCCGAATCCCTTGGGCCGCACAGAAGTTATTGAGTTTGCCATTGCGAAATTCTCCCCCGCCATCAGAATGGAGGCACTTCAGAGGAGTGCCGAACGTGACTTGAGCCTGGCGCACCCACGCCATGATGACATCAGCTGCCTCCGCCTTGGTATGCAGGAGGTGCACAGAAACATACCGCGAGTGGTCATCGACTAGTGTAAGAAAGTACCGATGACCGCCTCGGGATGCGACTGGAGCTGGGCCCCAGACATCCATGTGCACTAGGTCCAGCGGAGCAGCTGCGACGGATGGGGAGGAGGGGTGCGGCTGTGGCCTGAGCTTGCTGTGGGTGCAGTCCAGGCAGGTGGGTGCAGGTGAGTCTGTTGGTGGAGGAAGCGCCGACGGGAGGCCACGAAGAAGTTTCTTGGAAGCGATGTCGGCAAGTGTACGGAAGTTGGGGTGACCCAAGCGATGGTGGTAGAGGATGGTTGGGTTGGCGAAGCTGCAACACGAACACGGAGTGGTGCTGGCAGCTTGCGCGTGGGAGAGCGGCGAGAGGTGCAGGTAAACGCAGCGTGTAGAGCTTGCTACTGTTGAGTGTGAAGCGTGCTAGGAGCTTGTTGGAGTTAGGGTCGAAGAGGTCACTGTGACCTCTTCGACCCTTAGTCCAACAAGCTCCTAGCACGCTTCACACTCAACAGTCGCAAGCTCTACACGCTGCGTTACCTGCACCTCTCGCCGCCCTCTCCGAAGCGCAAGCTGCCAGCACCACTCCGTGTTCGTGTCACAGCTTCGCCAACCCAACCATCCTCTACCACCATCGCTTGGGTCACCCCAACTTCCGTACACTTGCCGACATCGCTTCCAAGAAACTTCTTCTTGGCCTCCCGTCGGCGCTTCCTCCACCAACAGACTCACCTGCACCCACCTGCCTGGACTGCACCAAGAGCAAGCTCAGGCAGCAGCCGCACCCTTCCTCCCCATCCGTCGCAGCTGCTCTGCTGGACCTAGTGCATATGGATGTCTGGGGCCCAGCTCCAGTCGCATCCCGAGGCGGTCATCGGTACTTTCTTACATAGAGTTGAAATGATTGATTAGGTAAGGAGCCCAAGGCTCTATAAGTACATGGCAAGGTGAGAGAGAATGGATGAAGGTGGAATTGGAGGGAATCCTCATTGGGATCTCCGGAATCTCCAATTGGGTAATTGGAGATTGTGGGGATCACAATTGGGTGAGGTTGGGATTTGTGAGTACACCCCAACCCACTAGAACATTCACAACCTAAACTAGGATATAAAAGTACAAATATAAAAGTGGTATTCGCATTTTATTTCTAATATGCGGATAGGTCGCTCTGATACCATGTAAGAAATAGAGCTGAAACTATTGATTAGGTAAGGAGCCCAAGGCTTTATAAGTACATTGGCAAGGTTAGAGAGAATGGATGGAGGGGGAATCGGAGGGAATCCCCACTGGGATCTCCTGAATCTCCTATTGGGTAATTGGAGATTGGGGGGATTACAATTGGGTGAGGTTGGATTTGTGCGTACACCCCAACGCATTAGAACATTCCTAACCTGAACTAGGATATTTAAGTACAAATACAAAAGTGGGATTTGCAATCTATTTCTAACAGCCCCTTCGACTCTGTGACCACGAGCGAGCCTCCTCCACCTCCCCCGACGCTTGTATGGGCAGATTTCGATGTCGGACCTCCGGCCACTGCCCCTTTGCCTTCTCCGTTCGGCGTGTCTCACTCGGCCTCCCCAGTATCCTCCGCAGTGGCACCTCCTCCTGCTCCACCTTCTCCGCGCGTCGAGCCCGGTCCAACATTCTCCTACCGGAGTTGCCCAGTCCCTCCGGTCTCTAGTCGCACTCGTTCCAAGGGACTGGCTTTGCCTTTTGCCTGGGACCAGCCGCCTTCTCCATCCGGTGTTCAGTCACGCCGCCTCCTCTTGCCGGGGGTGATGTCCCCTCCATCCGTATTCCCCCTCGTGCACTTATGGAGGACAGGCATAAGGAGCTATTTGACCTTGAGGCAGTCTGCCAATTTCTATCTCATATCTTCCCAAACATTACTGACTGCCCTTCCCTCAACTTCACCTAGAACTCGACCATTCCGACTCCTCGCACAAAAGAGGAAACTCTCTCGGGCCCTTATAGGAGTGGAACAACATAGTCATAGTTATTCCCGCATGTGGTGGTACACGACCACAGAGTCTCCAACCACGAAGGGACTCGAAACAAACTCAACAAAGGGCTACACCAAGTGAAATGTAACACTACATGAAGTAGCATTACTATTTTCACTATTTTAATTTTTATCCACTTCCCTTGGGCTTGAAATCTTGAGCTCTTGGTCTTGATTCTGCAAGATATATTCTTCTTGAGTTGATGAGGGCTTGCTGCACACACCTGCCACGCGATGGACACTTCACACTTGACAAATAGAAAAACACATGCGACACGCAAACGACGACTTGACATGCGATTTGTGAAAACTCGTTAATGTCTTGACCGACACAAACCACATTGTGATACACTATTCAAACACACACACAAGCACTAGATAGCAATGACATAGACTCACAAGTCTTTCATGCCATGCATGCACACACACAAACAAGGACGACAAGCCGAGTGCAAGCCATTGGGTTGCACCAACACATCCTCCCTTTGCACAAGGTAGGTGAGGGTCCTTTCCATCTCCTTCGACTTCCTCCCTTCGGGTTAGAGCACGTTTTTGCCCCAAGAAACTTGCAGCATAGGCGATGTCGACTGGTGTGCATGACACGGGGTACATACCGACCCACCATGGATTGGTAGACCTTCAAGGCCCTCTCTCTGCAGCCCCATGTGTCCATCTCTTCTTCCATATCCACCTCTTTGCCTGCCAGGCTGCTGAGCGGTGTCACAATGAGTTTGGCTCCCAAATGGTCACCAAAACGCTCCTTCAACCGATGAGAGTACTTCTTTTGGTAAAAAAGTAACTTTCTCTCCTCTCGGTTCCGCTCCAAGTTCATTCCAAGGAAGAAATTTGCCCTTGGAATTTGCTTCACTTGGAAGATGCTTGCAAGGTGCTTGCACACACGCCTTCCACTTCTTCACGAGCTCCCGTCACGAGAATATTGTCCACATAGAGAAGGAGGAAGACTTTGGTCCTTCCCTTATCCCTCCAATAGAATGCTCGGTCACTTTGGCTTTTCTCAAAGCCACCCTTCATCAAGTGCTCATCCATGGCCTTGTACCATTTACGTGGACTTTGCTTAAGGCCATAGAGTGCTTTGATGAGTTTGCACTTGCGGTTGGTGCTGTCTTCACACTCGGAGGGCTGCTTCATGTAGATTTCCTCTTGCAACTCACCGTAAAGGAAAGCATTCTTGATGTCGAGTTGCACCAAGTGGTAGTCCCCAATAGCTACCACCTTGAGCAATGTCCTTGATGTTGTAAGCTTGCTCACGGGTGCATAGGTTTCACCTCACTCCAACTAGCCTCCTCCCTTCGGGAAGCTCTACAAGTACCCATGTCCCCCTTTCTGCCAAGGTATCAAGCTCCTCTTGAATGGCCTTCCTCCACTCCCTGTGGTATGGCCCCGAGTGAGCCTCTTCAATGGTGACCGGTTCATCGGGTGGATTGTGTTAGAAACAGAAAGGTTCAGTTTATTGATGAAGCAAAGGCATTACATAGGAAGAGAGAGATGAGCTAGGAAGGGAAGGTTGGAAGGGAAGGGGGGTTAGGACCAATCACAAGGGAGGGAGGATCCTTCCAAATGTGGTTGACCCCCAGTTGGAGGTGGTCCAAGTGTGGTGGACCACAAGTGGCTTAAGCAACCCACTTGTGGTGCCCCCACAATTGTGGTCCTTGTGTTTGGGGGCTCCAACCACAATTGGGTTGGATTGACACCCCAACACATGTGTACACCCAACTAGGGAGGTAAACACAATATACACAAATAGCATAGCATGGTATATTCTACAAACCATTCCTTAAAGCACTCAACGACTTGGGTCTTGTCCTTGATCTCCGATACCCACGTGTTCCTCGTGCCTATGTTGGTGAAGGTCACGAAGTACTTGCTCCCATGCCGAGATGCAACCCTTATGGATCCACACACATCCGCCGCTACATTCTCCATAGCCTCATATGGCTCCTCCTCAGCACCATGCTTCGGGTGAGATTTTTTTCTTGTTCTTCCCCTCCATACATGAAGTGCAAGTCGTCACATCCACGCCATTGTCTTCGTTTAGCTGGACTCATGTGACCATCTCCTTCTTGAATAGTTCCTTGATCCGAGAGGAGCTCGCATGCGCCATCCTCCGATGCATGATGTTGAGGTCGACCGACTTCGGTTTTGCCACTACCATAAGTGCTTGTTGCTGCCACTCATGCCCATATGCTTCTTCCATCTTGTAAAGAAGCACCTCCCTTGCTTAATTCCCTCCTTCGGGCTCGTCAAGGTATGTAAACTCTGCATCTGCTATTGGTTTCTCCATCACCCGCACTCTCATACAAGCTTTGTTTGCGTTCTCCTTCGGCAAGTACCTTCCAATTGGATCCAAACACCCAAAGCTTCCCATTGTCGCTGAAGGTCTTGCACCCACTCCCATCGAGTTGGGTTTGACTTATGACGTCGAGGGAGAGCTTGTCAACGAAGAGTACGTTGTCCAATTTCAGCTCCCCAAATGGACTTTTTAGCACCATGTCACCTTCCCCTTTCACCTCAAGTTGGCCATCATCACTGAGAAGTACGTGAGGCACGGTAGATGTACGGATGTTTTTCAGCAACGCCGCCTGGTTGGTCATGTGTTGCGTGCATCCGCTATCCATGAACCACGCCTTGCTTTGAAGTCCCTTAGCAAGGAGACATGCCGATGAGGTGCGGGCCACATTCGTCTTGTGTGCTCCGCCCATTATAGCATCGTCCTCCTTTGCTTTCTCGGCTTCCACGGCGTTAGCCTTGGCGGGAGTTGTCGTCTTCTCTTGCGGCCGCGCTCCTCTGAAATTCTTGCCATTCAGGTAAGAATAGCAATTTATCACCATGTGACCACGTGCAATGGTTGCAAGTGCCGTGGAAGGTTCCGCGTCCACATTGACCTTCTCCACTCGTTCCGCCTCCATGTAGCATACTCCTTCCCTTGAAGTTCGGACTCTCGGGGTTGGAGAAACTCTCAGCCACCTTTGTGCCCTTTCTTCCCGCAATGGAAGCAACGGCTCCAACGGCATTGACAAGTGCCGGAATTTCGTCGAGAAGCTCCTCCAAGAGCTTCCTTCGATTCTTGGTGTTGGTGCGGACGAGCTCCAATGATTGAAGCGTTTCTGCCAACTCTGTCAATGTCTTCCGTCGGCTACACGAGACGTTGCCCTTGTGCGCCTCCCACTCGCCCGGTAGTCCGCCGATAACGTAGCTTATCATTTGCTTCTCGGTCTAGGGTACGCCCAACGCCTTTAACTCGTCTCCGTAGCTCTTGGCTCGATTCACGTACTCCACGATCGTTTCGTTGGGCTTCAAAATGGAGTAGGATGGGCTTTTGGCGCACGTTCGTCATGTTTGCCTCGGTCTCCAACGGGCAGGCGTCACCATGATCTTCCAGCACACTCGGATCACTGTGACCTCCTCGACCATAAGTCCAACAAGCTCCTAGCACGCTTCACACTCACCAGCAGCAAGCTCTACACGCTGCGTTTGTTAGAAATAGACTGCAAATACCACTTTTGTATTTGTACTTTTATATCCTAGTTTAGGTTGTGAATGTTCTAGTGGGTTGGGGTGTACTCACAAATCCCAACCTCACCCAATTGTGATCCCCCCAATCTCCAATTACCCAATTGGAGATTCCGGAGATCCCAATGGGGATTCCCTCCAATTCCCCCTTCATCCATTCTCTCTCACCTTGCCATGTACTTATAGAGCTTTGGGCTCCTTACCTAATCAATCATTTCAACTCTATTTCTTATATGGTATCAGAGCGACCTATCCGCATACGCGGATCAAGGTCATAATCTGAACGTGCCCCGCGCTACGCGCACTTCATCGTCGCGACATTCGTTTCGATACATCGGAATTTCAACGTGCTCCACTCTGCAGTCGCGCCTCTCATCGTCGACCGCCTTCGCGCTCGACCTCGTTGAATTTCTCATCTCTGAAGCGTTCACGCTTCTCGTCGTCGATTTCCTCCTCGGTTCTCCTTGGTCGAATCTCAATTTCGACCATCTCTTAAAACTCGTTCTCAAGTTTCCCCTCAGACCCCGCCAGAATAGGCGAACTCCCCTCGCGAAATCGCCTCCACGAACGTCTCGCGTCAAGCAAGAGCAGGTACACAGGTTGAAGCGGAGCAGAGCTGGTTGCGGAGCTGGTTGCGGAGCTGGTTGCGGAGCTGGTTGCAGAGCTGGTTGCGGAGCTGTGTAGCTGCGGGACAGGGCCCGGGGGTGTGTGGGTCCGGGGTTAGACATAGGCTCAGATTCAGTTTCAAGTCGGCGTTTTAACGAATTTTCGCCGACGCCATTTCCTACTTAGCGGCATTTTGATAAAGCCGTCAGGGTGATTTTCAGCAATTCTCGTCGACCAATTTCCAGAATGCCGCGCTGCACACCGACAATGGCTTACTCAACCACTTCACTCACCAACCCGATCCCGCTCCTTCGTCTCGAGCCGGACGGCACATGCTCCAACTACAAGGCTTGGCGCTATGGTGTCGACAAGTACCTCCTCAGTCGCGAGGTGAAGGGGGTCAAGCTCACCGACGTCCTTCTCAACATAAATGACGGCAAAGAGCCTCCTAAACCCGAGAGGTCCGCCGATCCAGCTAATGCCGCCGCCGAAGCAGTTTATGCTGCTGCACTGCTCAAGTACAAGAATTGGGAGAAGGCCGATGGTGCGGTCATTAGTGTCTTCATGGGCACCACTCCTCCCGAACTCGTCGAAACCTACCACAACTACCCGTCTGCCAATGCTATTTGGCTCTACCTCGAAGATCGCTTCCTGAACAAGACTGCAGTGGGAGTTGCTATACTCATCCCCAGCATGTTCCAAGTGCGGCTCGAGGACTCGCCAGGCATGGCGGACTATGTCACCAAGGTGCAGTCCATTCATGGTGAACTCAAACAGTTGGGGATAGTCTTCCCCGAGCAAGCCCCTGCAGCCGCTCTCCTAGTCGGCCTCACTCTGGCATACGAAGTCACACGCAAGATGCTCTTGGGCCTTGCTCCTGCAGACCTCACATTTGCCAAGGTCTCATCCGCGCTCCTTTCTGCCGAAAAGGACAACAGCGCTCAAGCCAAGGCCAATGCAATCCGCGCTCCCGTGCCTCAAGCCTATGCCGCTTCGGCGCCATTCCAGCGCAACCGCTTCCCCCCGTGTTCCTGTGTCATCAAGCGCGGCCCTCGTGCCGGCCAGGTGCGTGGCAGCACCAACCACGCCCTTGCCTCCTGCTTCAAGAAAAAGGATGACGATTGGTATGCCGTCAATGGGACCGCCTCGAAGCCGCCAAGCTGGATGGTCAATCGTGCTCCTCGCCAAGTCAATCAAGTCGAAGCGCAGAAATCCGTGCAGGCTGCTGTAGCTCCCACTGCTGATGTGCGCCTCCACATGTTGTTTCTTGGCACTGCCATGATTAATGAGACAGTTTCGCAGTGTCCCGGCTCACAAAGCACTTCAGCCACAATAGAGTTCACCCTCGACAGTGGGGCCACTCACACGGTTCTCAAGGAAGAACACTCCTTCAAGCCATACGAGACACCAATCCATCTACTAGGAGCAGACTCCAGTTTCACAACACACGCCAAGGGCTCCTCCACAATTCCGTGCCCAGCTTTTCCTTCGGGCAGTGTCACCGGCATGTGTGTTCCCACACTACGCCACAATCTCGTGGCCCAACACGAGCTCCAACGGGCAGGCGTCACCACGATCTTCCCAGCACACTCGGATCACTGTGACCTCTTCGACCCTAAGTCCAACAAGCTCCTAGCACGCTTCACACTCAACAGTAACAAGCTCTACACGCTGCGTTCACCTGCACCTCTCGCCGCCCTCTCCCAAGCGCAAGCTGCCAGCACCACTCCGTGTTCGTGTCGCAGATTTGCCAACCCAACCATCCTCTACCACCATCGCTTGGGTCACCCCAACTTCCGTACACTTGCCGACATCGCTTCCAAGAAACTTCTTCTTGGCCTCCCGTCGGCGCTTCCTCCACCAACAGACTCACCTGCACCCACCTGCCTGGACTGCACCAAGAGCAAGCTCAGGCAGCAGCCGCACCCTTCCTCCCCATCCGTCTCAGCTGCTCCGCTGGACCTAGTGCACATGGATGTGTGGGGCCCAGCTCCAGTCGCATCCCGAGGCGGTCATCGGTACTTTCTTACACTAGTCGATGACCACTCGCGGTATGTTTCTGTGCACCTCCTGCATACCAAGGTGGAGGCAGCTGATGTCATCATGGCGTGGGTGCGCCAGGATCAAGTCACGTTCGGCACTCCTCTGAAGTGCCTCCATTCTGATGGCGGGGGAGAATTTCGCAATGGCAAACTCGATAACTTCTGTGTGGCCCAAGGGATTCGGCAAACCTTCACGCTCCCCGAAAGCCCGCAGCAGAATGGCATTGCAGAGAGCCGCAACCACACCTTGGTTCAGATCGCTCGCTGCCTCCTCAGTCACGCCAACGCACCACGGTCATTCTGCGGATATGGCCCCCTTCCATGCGGCACTCCTCTAGAATCTTTATCCGCATCCCCACCGGCCCGACACCACACCTACCGCTCTCTGGCTTGGGGTCACGCCTTTGGCCTGCTCTCTACGCGTCTGGGGGTTTACCGCGTATGTGTTGCTAAGCCCCCACACGCGCAGGAAGCAAGGTGGCAAGCTTGGTCCCAAAACCCAGACCTGCATGTACCTGGGGCACAACTCCGACTCCCCAGACTACTTATTCCTCAACCCAATCACCAGACAGCTGATTCGCAGCCGTGATGTCGTCTTCGATGAGACACGCCCATTCCACTCTGCGACCACGGGCGAGCCTCCTCCACCTCCCCCGATGCTTGTTTGGGCAGACTTCGATGCCCCACCTCCGGCCGCTGCCCCTTCTCCGGGGCCTTCTCCGTCCGACGTGTCTCACCCGGCCTCCCCAGTATCCTCCGCAGCGGCACCTCCTCCTGCTCCGCCTTCCCCGCGCGTCGAGCCCGGCTCACCAGTCTCCTATCGGAGGCGCCCAGTCCCTCCGGTCCCACCGCAGCCGCCTTCGTCTCCGGTCTCTAGCCGCACTCGTTCCAAGGGACCGGCTCCGCCTCTCGCCTGGGGACCAGCCGTCTTCTCCATCCGGTGTTCGGTCACCCCGCCTCCTCCTGCCGGGGGTGATGTCCCCTCCATCCGTATTCCCCCCCGTGCACTTCTGGAGGACAGGCATAAGGAGTTGTTTGACCTTCACGCGGTCTGCCAATTTCTCTCTCACATCTTTCCGGACATTACTGACTCCCCTTCCCTCAACTTCACCGACAACCCGACCATTCCGACTCCTCGCACAAAAGAGGAAGCTCTCTCGGGGCCTTATAAGAAGGAGTGGAATGCAGCAATGGATGTGGAGAACGAGGCGTTCATTCGCAACAACAACTTTGACGATGTTGTTCCCCGTTCCGGTGTCAACATCGTCGGCGGAAAATGGATCTTCCGAGTCAAACAACTCGCAGGCGAAGCTTCACTGTTCAAGGCATGATACGTGGCAAAGGGTTTCACCCAGAAGGAGTATCTCGACTTCTTCGAAACATTCTCGCCCACGGCCAAGCTCCCGACTGTGCGCGCTCTTCTTGATATAGCCGCTCGCGGCAACTTCGAGATCAAGTCCATGGACGCCTCCTCCGCCTTTCTCCAAGGCCAGCTCAAGGAGGATGTTCACATGGAACGCCCACCGGGGTTTCCTGGCACTTACCCTGCCAATACAGTGTGGAAGCTGAAGCGCCCAGTGTATGGCCTCAAGCAGGCTCCTCGTGAGTGGCACAACAAGGTGAAGGAAGTCCTCGCACTTGACTTCCATCCCTCTGCCTCAGATTCCAGTCTCTTCGTTCGTCACTCCTCCGAGCCCTTCTACATCCTCGTCTACGTCGACGACTTCATTCTAGCCGCCAGAGATCCAGCCGACATGGCAGCTGTCCAGTCTGCTCTCAGCTCCGCCCTTCTCATGAAGGATCTTGGTGACCTCAAGAACTACCTGGGGATGGAGATCACTCGTGACCGCCAGGCTTGCACGATCACCCTCTCCCAGGAGTCCTACATCGACAACCTTCTCAAGCGGTTCGACATGGACTCCAGTAACTCGGTCTCCACTCCACTCCCACTACAGCATCAGCTCACGGCCCCTCCAGTTCCTTCTCCTGACGCCTGCAAGGACCCGTACCCTGAGCTAGTCGGTTCACTCATGTATGCCATGATGTGCACTCGACCAGACTTGGCTTACCCGGTTAGTGTCCTCTCTCGGTACGTCTCCCCCGGACGCTACACTGCCTCACATTGGTCTGCAGCCAAGAGGGTCCTCCGCTATCTACAAGCCACCAAGTCTCACATCCTCACACTTGGTGGTACCTCTCCAGTCAAGCTCGAGGGATACACAGACTCCTCATGGGCCGATGACCAGACACACAGACGCTCCTCCCAAGGGTACTGCTTCACCCTTGGTAGCGGAGTCATCAGCTGGCGCTCCACTCGGTCCTCTGCAGTCTCCCTGTCGTCCTGCGAGGCCCAGCTCTACGCGGGCACAATGGCTGCTCAAGAGGCACGCTGGCTCTCCTTTCTCCTCGCTGAGTTAGGCTACCCCCAGCAGTCGCCCACCCTGTGGTGTGACAACCAGAGTGCTATTCATCTCACCAAGGATCCTGTGTTCCACTCTCGCACCAAGCACATCGAACTTCGTCATTTCTTCATCCGAGATCTTGTTCAGAGTGACCAGCTGACGGTACGGTACATCGCCTCAGATTGCAATCACGCCGACCTCTTTACCAAGGCTCTCGGCAAGGCTGACCACCATCGCCTTCTCCGTTCCATGGGGCTATGTGCTCCTTGACCGGGTTTGCAGTCTATGGGGGTGTGTTAGAAATAGACTGCAAATACCACTTTTGTATTTGTACTTTTATATCCTAGTTTAGGTTGTGAATGTTGTAGTGGGTTGGGGTGTACTCACAAATCCCAACCTCACCCAATTGTGATCCCCACAATCTCCAATTACCCAATTGGAGATTCCGGAGATCCCAATGGGGATTCCCTCCAATTCCCCCTTCATCCATTCTCTCTCACCTTGCCATGTACTTATAGAGCCTTGGTCTCCTTACCTAATCAATCATTTCAACTCTATTTCTTACAACGGAGACAAGTGCCACAAGGCTAGTCAAGATAATACAATGACTAGTACACAATCAGGGTCCTAGCAAATGAGGAGCTACTGGAAATAGACCAAGCTGTACACAGTGCCAATGATGATATTTAGGCACAAGCGCCTTAGTAAAGATATCAGCTGTGTTGGCACCGGAGGCCAAGTGTGCTACGCAAGCCTGGCGGCGCTGCTGTAGCTCGCGCAGGAGGAAGTACCGCAGCTGGATGTGCTTCGCTCAGCCCTCTAGTCGAGGCTCCTCACACAAGAGGATCATGGCCCTGTTGTCAGCAGAGCTAGGCCGCTCACGTAAATCTGTGAGCAGGAACATCAGCCAGCGGAGCTCCTATGCCGCCATGGCACGAGTGTAGATCTCAGCCTCACAGCTAGACTGTGCAACAAAGGACGAGCGGGTGGACCTGCACGAGATAGCGCTTGCACCAAGACTAAAGTAGTACACCCGGGAGGACCTGAGCGTCTCAGCGTCGTCACCCACGAAGAGTCTGTGTGCCCTGTAAGAACCACTAGCCTGCGTCTTCCCAGCACTAGCCCTATGCCCGATGTACTTGCGAGATACGCAACACCCTCTAAGCGGCTGACCAGTGTTGTGGTGGGTGTCTACCTGAGGCCACAAGGCACACCAGGATACTACGAAGTCATCACGTACATGAGGCAGCCCACAAGCTCTGCGTAGTAACGAAAGGCTCGACTGGCTTGTCAGAAACAGGAGCCGAGACCTTGTTATCCACTAGCAGAGGGGTAGGCTGTGTGGAGGAGGAGTAAAGGCCGAACCTCTGAAGGACATGGTGTAAGAAATAGACCCATGCGGAGTACCCTTGGGAGGAGCGTTTGTCAGTCTGGTCATCAGCCCATGAGGAGTCTGTTTATCCCTCGAGCTTGACTGGAGGGGTACCACCAAGTGTGAGGATGTGAGACTTGGTGGCTTGTAGATAGCGGAGAACCCTCTTGGCTGCAGACCAATGTGAGGCAGTGTAGCGTCCGGGGGAGACGTACCGAGAGAGGACACTAACCGGGTAAGCCAAGTCTGGTCGAGTGCACATTATGGCATACATGAGTGAACGGACTAGCTCAGGGTACGGGTCCTTGCAGGCGTCAGGAGAAGGAATTGGAGGGGCCACGAGATGATGCTGTAGTGGGAATGGAGTGGAGCCAGAGTTACTGGAGTCCATGTCGAACCGCTTGAGAAGGTTGTCGATGTAGGACTCCTGGGAGAGCGTGATCGTGCAAGCCTGGCGGCCACGAGTGATATCCATCCCCAGGTAGTTCTTGAGGTCACCAAGATCCTTCATGAGAAGGGCGGAGATGAGAGCAGACTGGACAGCTGCCATGTCGGCTGGATCTCTGGCGACTAGAATGAAGTCATCGATGTAGACGAGGATGTAGAAAGGCTCGGAGGAGTGACGAACGAAGAGACTGGAATCTGAGGCAGAGGGATGGAAGTCAAGTGCGAGGACTTCCTTCACCTAGTTGTGCCACTCACGAGGAGCCTGCTTGAGGCCATACACTGGGCGCTTCAGCTTCCACACTGTATTGGCAGGGTAAGTGCCAGGAAACCCCGGTGGGCGTTCCATGTGAACATCCTCCTTGAGCTGGCCTTGGAGAAAGGCGGAGGAGGCGTCCATGGACTTGATCTCGAAGTTGCCGCGAGCGGCTATATCAAGAAGAGCGCGCACAGTCGGGAGCTTGGCCGTGGGCGAGAATGTTTCGAAGAAGTCGAGATACTCCTTCTGGGTGAAACCCTTTGCCACGTATCGTGCCTTGAACAGTGGAGCTTCGCCTGGGAGTTGTTTGACTCGGAAGATCCATTTTCCGCCGACGATGTTGACACCGGAAGGGGGAACAACATCGTCAAAGCTGTTGTTGCGAATGAACGCCTCGTTCTCCACATCCATTGCTGCCTTCCACTCCTTCTTATAAGGCCCCGAGAGAGCTTCCTCTTTTGTGCGAGGAGTCGGAATGATCGGGTTCTTGGTGAAGTTGAGGGAAGGGCAGTCAGTAATGTCCGGGAAGATGTGAGAGAGAAATTGGCAGACCGCATGAAGGTCAAACAGCTCCTCATGCCTGTCCTCCAGAACTGCACGTGGGGGAATACGGATGGAGGGGACATCACCCCCGGCAGGAGGAGGCGGGGTGACCGAACACCGGATGGAGAAGGCGGCTGGTCCCCAGGTGATAGGCGGAGCCGGTCCCTTGGAACGAGTGCGACTATAGACCGGAGATGAAGGCGGCTGCGGTGGGACCGAAGGACTGGGCGCCTCCGGTAGGAGACTGGTGAGCCGTGCTCGACGCTCAGGGAAGGCGGAGCAGGAGGAGGTGCCGTGGGACTCCTGGGAGAGGGTGATCGTGCAAGCCTGGCGGTCACGAGTGATCTCCATCCCCAGGTAGTTCTTGAGGTCACCAAGATCCTTCATGAGAAGGGCGGAGCTGAGAGCAGACTGGACAGCTGCCATGTCGGCTGGATCTCTGGCGGCTAGAATGAAGTCGTCGACGTAGACGAGGATGTAGAAGGGCTCGGAGGAGTGACGAACGAAGAGACTGGAATCTGAGGCAGAGGGATGGAAGTCAAGTGCGAGGAGGACTTCTTTCACCTTGTTGTGCCACTCACGAGGAGCCTGCTTGAGGCCATACACTGGGCGCTTCAGCTTTCACACTGTGTTGGCAGGGTAAGTGCCAGGAAACCCCAGTGGGCATTCCATGTGAACATCCTCCTTGAGCTGGCCTTGGAGAAAGGCGGACGAGGCGTCCATGGACTTGATCTCGAAGTTGCCGCGAGCGGCTATATCAAGAAGAGCGCGCACAGTCGGGAGCTTGGCCGTGGGCGAGAATGTTTCGAAGAAGTCGAGATACTCCTTCTGGGTGAAACCCTTGATGTTGACGCGCACATCAGCAGGTGCAGCCACAGCAGCCTGCACGGATTCCTGCGCTTCGACTTGATTGACTTGGCGAGGAGCACGATTGACCATCCAGCTTGGCGGCTTTGAGGCGGTCCCATTGACGGCATACCACTCGTCATCCTTCTTATTAAAGCAGGAGGCAAGGGCGTGGTTGGTGCCGCCACACACCTGGCCGGCACGAGGGCCGCGCTTGATGACATAGGGACACGGGGGGAAGCGGTTGCACTGGAATGGCGCCGAAACGGCATTGGCTTGAGGCACGGGAGCGCGGATTGCATTGGCCTTGGCTTGAGTGCTGTTGTCCTTTTCGGCAGAAAGGAGCGCGGATGAGACCTTGGCAAATATGAGGTCTGCAGGAGCAAGGCCCAAGAGCATCTTGCGTGTGACTTCGTATGCCAGAGTGAGGCCGACTAGGAGAGCGGCTGCAGGGGCTTGCTCGGGGAAGACTATCCCCAACTGTTTGAGTTCACCATGAATGGACTGCACCTTGGTGACATAGTCCGCCATGCCTGGCGAGTCCTCGAGCCGCACTTGGAACATGCTGGGGATGAGTATAGCAACTCCCACTGCAGTCTTGTTCAGGAAGCGATCTTCGAGGTAGAGCCAAATAGCATTGGCAGACGGGTAGTTGTGGTAGGTTTCGACGAGTTCGGGAGGAGTGGTGCCCATGAAGACACTAATGACCGCACCATCGGCCTTCTCCCAATTCTTGTACTTGAGCAGTGCAGCAGCATAAACTGCTTCGGCGGCGGCATTAGCTGGATCGGCGGACCTCTCGGGTTTAGGAGGCTCTTTGCTGTCACCGATGTTGAGAAGGACGTCGGTGAACTCGAGCCCCTTCACCTCGCGACTGAGGAGGTGCTTGTGTTAGAAACTGAAAGGTTCAGTTTATTGATGAAGGAAAGGCATTACATAGGAAGAGAGAGATGAGCTAGGAAGGGAAGGTTGGAAGGGAAGGGGGGGTTAGGACCAATCACAAGGGAGGGAGGATCCTTCCAAATGTGGTTGACCACCAGTTGGAGGTGGTCCAAGTGTGGTGTACCACCAGTGGTTTAGCCAACCCACTTGTGGTGCCCCCACAATTGTGGTCCTTGTGTTTGGGGGCTCCAACCACAATTGGGATGTAAACACAATCTACACGACTAGCATAGCATGGTATATTCTAACACAACCCCAGAGCATGCAAAGCTAGTGTATATGTAGGGTACAACCCCAGAATCAGGAAGGGGGGCAGGGCCCAAGGCCGAGAAGGCGGAGGAGGGCAGAGTGCGCGGTCTTCGGGAGGGCCTTGGTGAAGATGTCGGCCAAGTTGGCCTCTGCAGCGATCTTGCGGACCACCAAGTGACCTTGCTGGACCAACTCTCCAACGAAGAAGTAGCGGAGTTCAATGTGCTTGGAGCGGCCATGGAAGACAGGGTCCTTTGTGAGATGGATGGTGCTGGCATTGTCGCACCAGAGGGTGGGACAGCGCTGAGGAGCACCGATCTCAGCAAGGAGGAAGGTGAGCCAGCGATTCTTCTGAGCGGCCATGGTGCAAGCATAGAGCTCAGCCTCGCAGGATGAGAGGGCGATGGAGGAGGAGCGAGTGGAGCGCCAGCTGATGAGGCCGCTGCCAAGGGTGAAGCCGTAGCCTTGAGAGGAACGGCGATCCGGCTGGGAGTCAGCCCAGGAGGAGTCACTGAAGCCAGAGAGGAGGGGAGGAGAAGAGCCTCCGAGGGTGAGGACATAGTCCTTGGTACCACGGAGGTAGCGGAGGACCCGCTTCGCTGCAGCCCAGTGCTCATCAGTGTGGCGACCGGTACCGACGAATCGAGCAAGAACACTGATGGGGTAGGCAAGGTCGGGGCGGGTGCACATCATAGCGTACATCAGCGAGCCGACGAGCTCAGCGTAAGGATGGTCAGAGGAGGAGGGAGCAGGAGGAGGGGCAAGCTGGTGGTCGGTCTGCAGGGGAGTGGTAACCGGCTTGGCCTGCGCCATGTCGAACCGCTGCAAGACTTGGTCGATGTAGAAGGACTGAGAGAGGGTAATGGTGCGCGATGTGCGGTCCCGGGTGATGGTCATGCCCAGATAGTGCTTGAGCTCACCCAGGTCCTTGCACTTGAGGCGCGCATGCAGGGCGTCCTTCACTTGCTGCATGGCGGCAGCATCGTCAGCGAACAGGATCATGTCGTCGACATACACCAGGATGAAGAAGCGGGTGGGAGAGGAGCGAAGGAAAAGGCTGGCATCAGACTGAGAGGCATGGAACCCCAAGGACTGCAGAGTGGCGGCCAGCTTGTTGTGCCACTCGCGAGGAGCCTGCTTGAGGCCATAAACCGGGCGGCGCAGCTCCCAGACTGTGTTGGCAGGGAAGGCTGCATGAAAGCCTGGAGGCCGCCGCAAGAGGACCCGCTCCTGAAGCTCGCCTTGCAGGAAGGCGTTGGAGACATCCATGGAGGCAATCTCCATGCCAACGCGAACAGCATAGTCGAGGATGGCACGGAGAGTTGGGAGCTTGGCAGTGGGAGAGAATGTCTCCCAGTAGTCGATGCCATGGGTTTGGGTGAAGCCCTTGGCACAATACCGGGCCTTGTAGACCGGCTCCTCACCCGGCAGCTGCTTCACTCGGAACACCCAGAGGCCTTCAACAATGACGTCGTCAGGAGAGGGGACAATGTTAACGAATGAGGCATTGCGGATGAAGGCCTCGCATTCAGCAAAGATAGCCTGGATCCACTTGGCAGCATCGGGGCAGGTGATGGCCTCAAGGAAGTTGGACGGAGTGAATCTGGTGGGAGCGGTAGCGATGCCAAGGATAAGGAGGCCAAGGAAGCCCGGGTAGAGAGGCGTGAGGGAAGGTGTTTGTTGCTGAACGCCAATGAGCTCCTCATGGGAGTCCTCAATGAAGGGAAGGGAGGGTGGGGGTGGTGTTGGCCAACCCCATGGATGGCCTATGAGTGGGCCGTGAGAGCGAGTGTGGATGCGTGGGAGGATGAACGGAGAGGTGGTGCGGCGATGCCGATGAGGTTGCTGCAGTGGCTGCTGCTGCTGCTGCTGCTGTGGCTGCTGCTGGTGCTGCTGCTGCACCTCCTGCTGCGGCTGCTATTGCTGCACTGCCTGCGGTTGCTGCTGCTGCTCCATCCGCTGCTGCACCTCCTCCTCCTGCTGCTGCTGCTGCTGCTGCTGCTGCTGCTGCTGCTGCTCCATCCGCTGCTGCTGCTGCACCTGCTGCTGCTGCTGTTGCTGCTGCTGCTGCTGCTCCTTCTGCTGCTGCTGCTCCTTCTGCTGCTGCTGCTGCTGCTGCTGCTGCTGCTGGTGCGATGAGGCAGAGTGAGCAGGGGAGTCAGGGACAGCTGGGTCGTAAATGTCACCTGAGGAAGGAGGAGGGGGAGGAGCAGGATTTGGAGGAAGGAGGGGAGCCTGGGGAAGGAGTGGGGGAATGACAGCATCAGCCCAGGTGAGGGGGCGGGAGAGAGGAGGAAGGGGGTCGGAAGGCGGAACAGAATGATAGAACGGGATGCTCTCATCGAACACCACGTCACGGCTCTGTAGGAGGCGGCCTGAGGACGGGTGAAGGAAGAGGTAACCAGGGGCAGAGCGAGCGTGGCCAAGGTAGACACACTCAATGGCCTTGGAGGCAAGCTTTCCTGCCTGCCGAGAGCGGTCAGGTGGGGGGATGAGGACATATGCCTTGCAACCCCAGATACGGAGAATGGCAGCATCTGGCTTGGTGCTAGCCCAGAGCTCAGTGGGAGTGACAGACTGGCGTTGAGGATGTGGGTAAAGATTAGTAAGGAGAGCAGCATGGACAAGGGCTTAGCCCCAAAGAGAAGGGGGCGTGGAGGCATGAGTGAGGAGGCAGCGGGCCGTCTTGGTGATCTCACGAATGCGACTCTCAGCAACACCGTTCTGCTGAGGGGAGTGGGGAAGGGTATGAGTCTGCTGGATGCCATGGGTTGAGCAGTAGGAGGAGAGGGTGCGGTTGAGAAACTCACCACCGCCGTCGGAATGGAGGCGGCGGATGGGGCGACCAAAGTGGACTCGGCACTGCTCGGCCCAGGTAACGATGACAGCAGGGGCCTCGGCCTTCGTGTGGAGGAGGAACACCGAGGAGTACCTGCTGTGGTCGTCGACTAGGACAAGCAGGTACCGGTGCCCTTGGCGGGAAGGGGAAGGGTTAGGGCCCCAGAGGTCCATGTGGACGAGGTCAAGGGGGGCAGCAGCAAAGGAAGGATGACTGAGGTGAGGCTGTTGTTTGAGCTTTCCATGAATGCATGTGGCGCATGGGGGAGCGGAAGAGGACGGGAGGGGAGGAAGAGTGGGGGGAAGACCGTCAAGCAAGCGGGAGGAGACGGCTTTACGAAGTGTGGGAAAGTTCATATGACCAAGGCGGTGGTGGATGAGAACAGCGGGGTGGGACAGTGCGCGACAAGAGCATGGGGAGGAGGTGGAGTTGGAGGAAGGTGGCTCTAGAGGGAGGGGAGGGGGGAGAGTGGAGGTGCCTGCACGAGTGGTCACGTGGCATGAGGAGGGGCGCGGTGTGCGGAGGATGTACTGACGAGAGCGAGGGCAAAGTGGGAGGCGATGAAGGAGGCGGCGAGTGGGGCCGTGGAGGAGGTCACAGTAGGTGGCAGAGGCGGGGAAGAGGGTAGTGATGCCAGCCTGTTGGAGTTCACGAATGGAGAGCAGGTTATGACGAAGGGAGGGAATGTGGAGACCAGTGACCACTCCAGAGGGGAAGGGGGGGCAGGGGAGGGTGGAGAGATGAGTGCAAGGGATGGAGAAGCTGGAATCAGCACCATGAACGTTGGTGGGGAAAGGGAGGGAGGTGAGGGTGCCGGCGTCTTTGAGGGCAGTTTCAGTGGCACCACTATCGAGAACAAAGTCAATCGTGAGCGAGGAGGGAGCTGAAGACACGGGGTACTGGAAATCACTGGCATTAAAAACAGAGGGATACATGGAAGTGGAAGCAGGGGAAGAACGCATGAGCTCGCCTAGAAAGCTGGAGTGGGAGGCGGGAGCACTAGGGGAAGGAGAGCCCCAGAGGGGAAAGCCAGGAGGACCTGGTGTGGCTGTGGCAGCCATGGCGGCGGTGCCAAAGCCAAGCTGCTGCTGCTGCCATGCAGATGCTGCGGCTGCGGCTCCTGCAGCTGCGGCTGCAGCCTGACCACCAGAGCCCCACTGCTGCTGCTGCTGCAGCAGCTGCAGCTGCTGGAAGCGGCGAAACTGCTGCAGCTCCTGGGGAGTTATGGGGTCAGCGACAGAGGAGGAGGAGGAGGAGGAGAGCTGAAGATGAGAGGGGAGGAAAGACGGAAGAGTTTTGACATCCTGGAGCAGGTCGCGGGGGGATGGTTGGTTTGGGTGCAGCGCTCACCCGCCCTGGGACCAAAACGGCGAAGATAGGAACATGGGGGGAGAGTGCCAGGGCGGCCACCACGGCTACCAGATGAGCCACCACTGCCTCCACCACCACCACTGCTGCCACCCTCGACCCCGCCACCACCGCCGCCGGCTCCGCTGCCCCCACAACCGCCACCTCCACCCCCTCCCTGAGGGTTGGTGCGGCCGCCACGTGGGCGCCCGCCACGACGCGGCTGTGTGACTGCAAGCTGGGGGTTTTGGGACTCGGTGGAGTTCAGGCCGGAGGGGGGGGTTGAGAGAAGGCGGGCCTCAGCGTCAATGATCCATTGGACCACAGTGTCAAGGGAGGCGCGGGGCTGAGCCTCAGTGAAGGCGATGACGTGCACTTCATATTGAGGGGAGAGGCCTTCGAGGAGACGGTAGATCTGAAGGTTGGGGGGGAGAGTAGTCTGGCGAGCCTCAAGGCGGGAGGCAAGGTCCAGGAGACGGCTGGTGTAGTCAACGGCGCCAGCACTATGTTCGATCGTGATGCTGAAGTATTCCTTGAAGAGCGGTCCGACAGCATCGAAGTCGGTGCGTTCGAACATTGCCTCAAGCTCGAGCCAGATCTGGCGGGAGCCGATGCGACGTGCCTGGAAGTTGCGCATGAGCGCAGACGGGATGGCAAGGAGAAGGGCACCAGTAGCACGGCTGTCCGCCTCGAGCCAGGCGCGACGATGCTCAGCAAATCGCGCAGAGTCAGCGGCATAAGCGGCGGCGGTAGCGGCATGCTGGGTGCGGAGGGTTGCCGACCGCTCGTGTTCCTCCAACGCGATCAGGTAATCAGTATGGAGCACGAGGAACTCACGACGCTGAGTAAGGAAGAGCTGCTCAACTTCAGCGGTGGCAGCGCGAGTGCTGGTGCCAACGGGTACCATGGGGGGCGGAGGTTCCTCGCCGGGATGGGGAATGAGAGGGGGGGGATCGTCAGGGTGAGGCGGCGGGTCCCCAAGGTCACCCTCTGGGAGACCAAGCATGATGTCCAGGAGGCGGAACGGCAGGACATAAGCACTGCCGAGGACGCGGTGGAGGCTGCCGACGAAGGAATACCAGTTGGTTGCTGAGTTGTCGGCAGCGCGCACGAAATGATCGAGGGTCGAGACGTCAACGGGAGGGGGAAAGGATGCCATTGGTGACACGGAGTGGGAGGAAGGCGACGGCGGGTGGACCCGCGGTGGCCGGGAGGGAGCGGCGGCGGGTGGACCCGCGGCGGCTCAAAGAGGAGGGGAGGATGGGGATGGCTGTAGATACTGCTGCTGCTGCTGCTGCTGCTGCTGCTGCTGCTGCTCCTTCTGCTGCTGCTGCTGTTGCTGTTGCTGCTGCTGCCGCTGCTGCTGCTGCCACTGCTCCTGCTGCCGCTGTTGCTGCTGCTGCTACTGCTGCTGCTGCTGCTCCTTCAGCTGCTGCTGCTGCTGCTGCTACTGCTGCTGCTGCTGCTGCTGCTGCTGCTGAGTCTGCTGCTCCTTCTGATGCTGCTGCTGCTGCTTCTGCTGCTACTGCTACGGCTGCAGCAGTGGTAAGGCGGCGATGAGCAGGTGCAGGTGAGGAGGCAAAAGATGGGGAAAGATGGCAGCTAGCTGATGAAAATAGGACTTGGTAGAAATTTCAGTAGCACTTCGTGATCACATCCAGGAAAGTGTGCAAACTTCGGAAAGCGATATCTGACAATCCAAGCGATGAAACAGTCCGAAATTTTACGACGTTGTAGCTGACACCAAGAAAGTTCTTTTGCAAGTCAAATCACTCAATTCTGTCAACTATCGAGCGAGCTATGGCGTTTGGCGCATTGGGGGTTTTTGAAAATCCACCCAACAGAAAACTAGTTGAGAGGCGGCGGCTAGGAGTCTAGCAACGGCGATGGAGGGGACGGCAATGAGGTGCATGTTGGAAGGGGACGGGGGGGAAGCGTGGGGAAGGATCGGGATTTAAAAGTTGGTGTGAGCCATTATTGCTCTATACCATATTAGAAATAGAAAGGTTCAGTTTATTGATGAAGGAAAGGCATTACATAGGAAGAGAGAGATGAGCTAGGAAGGGAAGGTTGGAAGGGAAGGGGGGGTTAGGACCAATCACAAAGGAGGGAGGCTCCTTCCAAATGTGGTTGACCACCAGTTGGAGGTGGTCCAAGTGTGGTGTACCACCAGTGGTTTAGCCAACCCACTTGTGGTGCCCCCACAATTGTGGTCCTTGTGTTTGGGGGCTCCAACCACAATTGGGTTGGATTGACACCCCAACACAGGTGTACACCCAACTAGGGATGTAAACACAATATACACAACTAGCATAGCATGGTATACTCTAACAGCTTGTCGACACCATAGCGCCAAGCCTTGTAGTTGGAGCATGTACCGGCCGGCTCGAGACGAAGGAGCGGGATCGAGTTGGCGAGTGAAGTGGTTGAGTAAGCCATTGTCGGTGTGCAGCGCGGCACTTCTGGAAATTGGTCGACGAGAATTGCTGAAAATCACTTTGATGGCTTTATCAAAATGCCGCTAAGTAGGAAATGGCGTCGGCGAAAATTCGTTAAAACGCCGACTTGAAACTGAATCTGAGACTATGTCTAACCCCGGACCCACACACCTCCCAACACACCCCCAGGCCCTGTCCCGCAGCTACACAGCTCCGCAACAAGCTCCACTCCGCTTCAACCTGTGTACCTCCTCTTGCTTGACGCGTGGCGTTCGTGGAGGCGATTTTGCGATGGGAGTTCGCCTATTCTGGCGGGGTCTGAGGGGAAACTCGAGAACGAGTTTTAAGAGATGGTCGAAATTGAGATTCGACCAAGGAGAACCGAGGAGGAAATCGACGACGAGAAGCGTGAAAGCTTGAGAGATGAGAAATTCAACGAGGTCGAGCGCGAAGGCGGTCGACGATGAGAGGCGCGACTGCAGAGTGGAGCACGTCGAACTTCCGACGACTCGAGACGATTGACGCGACGATCAAGTGCGCGTAGCGCGGGTACGTTAAGATTAGGACCTTGATCCGCGTGTGCGGATAGGTCGCTCTGATACCATGTAAGAAATAGAGTTGAAATGATTGATTAGGTAAGGAGCCCAAGGCTCTATAAGTACATGGCAAGGTGAGAGAGAATGGATGAAGGGGGAATTGGAGAGAATCCCCATTGGGATCTCCGGAATCTCCAATTGGGTAATTGGAGATTGGGGGGATCACAATTGGGTGAGGTTGGGATTTGTGAGTACACCCCAACCCACTAGAACATTCATAACCTAAACTAGGATATAAAAGTAGTATTTGCAGTCTATTTCTAACAGATGTTTCATGCGGCAAGAGAAATCATTAGGTTAAGGAGGCTCTTGAAGGAGATCGGCCATGAACAGACTTGTGCGACACCTCTGTTCAGTGACAGCAAGGGAGCCATTGCCATGGCACGCATTGCAGTTCTTCATGGGTTGAACAAGCACATGAGGATCAAGTGGCATTGGCTGCGGAAGGAGGTGAAGCTTGGGACACTGGATCTACGTGAAATCTCAGCAACAGCCAGCCGACTTCCTTACCAAGCGGCTAGCTGAAGAGCCACACTGGCGCTGTACGAGGATGGCGGGAATGTCCTTGAACTAGAGATGGCAAAACAAGCCGACATTCTGAGGGGGAGTGTGTTGGTGCATATTCTTTTGCACATCATCATGTTGTCTGTTCGCATGATTTCGTTTGCATGTGTTTTGTGTGCTGTGTTGTTTGTGTGGTTTGTTGGGTTTGCATGTCTTTGCATGTTCATCTTGTGCCTGTGCAGATGTGCTTGGATTGTGCATGACATCGATCACATTCCAACGAGCCAAGAATTGTTGGAATCGGAGCACATGTGAAGAAGTTACGAAGAAATGTTTGATGGATTTAAGACAACTCATTGGAAGTCCTTGTCAGCTGCTACACCAAAGTTGGAGAGCCCTATAACGAGGAGGGACCAGTATGTGTGGGACTTTTGTCCTCACCTTGCAGCTGCAGCATTTGGGGGTTGGAGGCCAACCTGGCACAGTGTGAATTTTTGTCGTGCCAGGCTGGTTGAACCTGAGGATGGGGAGTCAAGACTTTGACTCTTGTCATGTTCTTGACCATGGGCCTCCAGAGTCCTTCCCTTTCATCCTTCCCTTCCTACCCCACCTTCCAACTGTGCTTCAATGCCTTTTCCATCATGCCTCTGAACTTGTAAGCTTCAATTATAGTGACTCTGAGGACTGTCAATTTCTCATAGGGCAGATTACCCCCCAGTGCGCCAAACGTCATGGCTCACTCGTTAAGCAACGGAATCGAGTGATTCAACTTTCAGTGGGAAGCTGACGCTGCAAGCTACAAAATATCCGTTGTTCAGATTGTTTCACTGATTGGAGTTTTGGATATAGCTTTTCGAAGGTCGCGAGTTTTCTAGGCGTCATAACGAAGTGCTGCAGAAATTTCCAAGGAGCAATTGAATCATCTGCTTATAGCCTTCTCTATCCAATAGTGACTGGAGCTTGTTGTTGTTTGGAAAAAGTCACTTGCAAGCTCCGCACTTGTTCCCCGCCATGCATGTTTGGATGCCGTTGGAAATCCTAGCGGCGTAAACTAGGGGCGATACCAGCATATTTGGTTGGGGTCCCATTATAAGCTCGAAACATATTGTATGTATTGTGTAGTACACTCGTCCTATCCCCAAAACAATGTGGCAATATTCCCATTGCGGCATTAAGACCCGAATGTTTTCTAGATATCGCTACAATTTGGCACAAAGCATGTGACGCAACCACTATTGTTACCGCACATTTTTACATATACATCTGCGTTCATGATTAGTGTCTTTCGTAAAAAACCATGGAACGTACATGTCACTATATAACGCACTCCAAGCACTCAGCATGGCGATCGCCTAAAGCAAGTGTATACACATGTTCGCCCGTGGGCCAGCTACGGTGCGGATCATCCGACGCTGCTAGCTGTGCAGGGTCGGAACGGTTCCGGATGAGCCGGGTGCTGCGTCTGCTGCGAGCGCGTGCCGCCACTATGCGGCCAGCCCAAGAGCACGCGACAGTTCGCCAACGCGCACGACAGACTCCAAGCCCACCCCATGCGTGTCGCCATGTGTCTGCACGCGGAAGGATGGCGTTAGGCCGAATGACATAGATAAATATCTGCGACTATAGCTGGTTATGGGAGGGCTTACCCTCCGGGCCGAAGACGGCGCACGGGCACCAGATGCAGAAGGTGAGCTGTCAACCTCAGGCCCGTCCAGTCCGGCCTCGATTGGCGCCGCCTCGTCCTGCACTACACACAAGAATGGTCGGGGTCTCTTAAACCGGGAAAAAAACAAGCGCGTGCACTATGCCAGTGGCGGCTGCGCGTATCCAATATTGTTGGCGTATGCCCACAGCCGGTCACTGTAGTTGTACTGGGACGGTTGTAGAAGGCAGAGGTCGGTTAGGGATGTCACATAAGGATAAGGATTTATTAGGCAAAAGTCGGCGATGCGCCTCATGAAGTCGGTCATCTGGCGTCGAGCCCACGCTGTCGGGCATACGTCCGGATGCATGGCCAGGATAAGCATACGGAACACGTAAGGAACGGGCTGCCCCGTGTCCAGGTTAAGCAGCCGATGCGCCTCGGCCATTGGTCGCTCGCGATGCAAGAGAGGGCTGCATCCATCTCTGCCCAGGCAGATGTTCATGCCAGATAATATGGAGAATGGGCCCAGCTCGCAGCCGTTGTCGTGTGCGATGTAGCAGTTAACTTGCATGAGGGTGTATGCCACTGTTGGCATCTGGAGCAAAGAGTGGCATATCGTAATATAGTGGCGCGGCTGGTATTCGCACATATGAGCGACTTGGTGGATAACTAAGCCAGGCATTGTGCAGTGCGCGCGGCATCTATCAAACGCCCAGAAAAACGATAGTATTCTGGCAGTGAGCAGGGGGTTTTGAGCAAAGCGCTCGTGCCTTGCTCTGGTAAACGCCACCGCCACTCTGGGCCAGCAATGGGCGTACCGATGTGCGCAGACGCCATATATGGATGAGAATCGAGGCCACGCGGGCCGAACCAATGTGGATTCGCCATGCGGCATATGAGATAGGGTGTGTGAGGCGACGTCGGGGTAGGCGTGTAACGGCAGGACACAATCGAATATGTATTTAGGAGCATGTTCATTATGTGGTCTAAAAGCTGGCGCATTGTCCTGCTTGGCGACATTGTCCAAATGTCTCTTCCTCGCAGGCAAATACTTGTAAAGTGATGACCATTCACCACTGACATAAGAAATAAGGGTAACCAAAACCAAACATCACACAGGTGACCTGCACGCTGAAACAAATACACTAAGCACACGGAAAGCAGCTACAAACCAAACACAGCCGTCAGACATAATAGCAAGGCCTCAGAGATCTATCACAATCTGGCCAGCCATGAGGGTTGTTTCTATCATGCACTCCGCCACGTCATCTAACCCCTCCATTGCCTTGTAAATGGCGTTAATCGAAGGACCGTTGTCGTTCACCACAGCGGAGTTTGCCGAGCCTGCAGGTGCCGCAGCATGCCGGCGCTTGGTCGGGGTGCAAAGAAGGCGCTCCTTGAATGCAGGGTTCGCAGTGCTCATGTAGACAGGGACGTCACCTGGCGTCATTTCGAGACAGGACACGACCCGCGTGCACACTTCGGCGATCGTGCGCAGCACCCTCCTAAGATGCCTCTGATCATCATTCGCAGGCCCCTTGCGGGGCGACGTAGGTGTGAGGCTAGAGGGCGCGTCCGTATCTCCAGTGAATTGCGTGAAGCCTTCTGGCCACTCATCGTCGTTGTCGATCCCCGCAAAGTCGACGGCCGGCATGGCGTGCCATCCCAGTCGCAGCATGTCAATATGGCACTGTAGGCACATGAGCTCCCTGACCATCGGCTCCGCCATCCACGAGGGGTTGGGCACATTGACGTTGTCCATGCGCACAACGCATGATGGCGGAATAGCGCCGGCTTGCCACCAACTCGGCTGCACTGACTGCGCACCGATGCTTGTCCACGACTTGCACAACCATGCCAGGTTGGTTTCGAGCGACGCATGGCGCACTAATACTTGGTCGTAGTTCGAGATGGGGCCCAATCCTGAGGTCATCTCGAAGAGCAGCAGGTTGCGGAAACGCGTCTTGAACGTGGTGGCATGACCCTGTATCAAGGGATTGGCAACGACCGGGTGGCGCCTCTCAGTTGGACGAATCGCGTGTGTGTCATAAGCTCCGTGTCGAACCCGCATATCTTTTCGCGCACAAAATCGTATGTGGTCAGGTGGTGGTCCTCACGACTAACCAGCAGGATGATGTTGCGGTTGGCGTTGCACATGGCTGCGTTGATGCCTTCCACCAAGCGCGTGAACACCTGCAATCCACACGCGCGCATTGTCAGGGTGCATTTCCGTGACGAACAGAGCAAGGGCTTTAATTCGACAGCGCCTCCGGCAGAGGTCGCTATGGCTTGGGATAGAAAGTAGGCTTTTTCTCTGGTGAAAACAAGTGAAGTTTCACTCAATTTCAATAAAGAGTTGGGATTACAATGCAAGTTCGCTCACACCTATTAAACCCAAGCAAGAACAAGCAAGGAACAAGCTCGGCGCACTCCGCGTTTCGGTTTCAGCTGCGGTTCGCGTTGACCCATTTCGATCCGAGCTTCGTAACCGAAATATGCACCGAAATTCGGTGGTTGTCGTTAGTCTTCCGAATGCGCACTGAATTGTAGTTGGACGGTTGGATAGGAGTGGCGAAATCTGATTGGTTCCACCTGTTTTGGACTATGGGAGGTGCACCGAAGTCTCTTGGTGCGTCACCACCCTCTAGGGAGGAATACCAAGGTTAACTCGCCCTTTGACCACCTCCAACCACATTACTTTCTCCTGATTGGACCCCAACCTCAAGGGACCTCCACAAATTCGTCACTCTAGGTTGGTGGTCAAGCACCACCCAATTTCGACCAATCTGATTGGTCGAAATTTCCCTAGAGGCGAATTTCGCCCAACACCATTTCACTCCCACGAAATCCCACTAGACTCCCGCGAGAACTCACGAGAACTCACCAAATTCTCGTTAAACACTTCTCTTCATAGATACTCCCAAAATCTTCCGAACTCTCACGAACACTCACTAAGTTTCAAGCAGATACTCCCAAAATCTTCCGAACTCTCACGAACACTCACTAAGTTTCAAGCATATAACTCAATCACATGAAATCCTCCCAAACACTCGTGAAATCTCACGAGTAAATTTTTCCGCCACAAACAAACCACTTTAACAACCTACCCTGTTGTTTGTTTGATGGCGCCTCTCCTCCCGCTTAAACGTTTTCCTTGCCGCTCCCCTGCAGTGCTGTAAAATTCCTCATGCCCACGAGCTCCTTGCAATGCTCGAAGTTTCCTTTCGGCAAAACGTTGGTGAGGAAGTCCGCCGGTTGCTCCTTCGTCCCCACATCCTCAAAAATGAATACCTTATTTTGCAGTTGCTCCCGCATCCAATGGTACTTCACGTCCATGTGCTTCGTGCGCCCGTGCCAATTGTCGTTTTTTGCTAGTGCAATAGCCGATTGGCTATCGCTCTTGATGATGATCGGGCCCTCCATGTTGATGTCCATTTTGTTGAGTAGATGCCGCAGCCACACACCCTCTTGGCATGCATAGAACAATGCCATGTACACGGCTTCGGCGCTTGAGAGAGCAATGTTGTCGAGCTTCTTCGTTTGCCACATGATGGCCGTCCCACCAAGGAGGTAGATATAGCCGTATGCCCTCCTTCTCGTCTCCTTGTCCAATGCATGTGAGGCATCAGCATATCCCACGAGCTCAAGGCTCTACTCTCCTCCTTCAAACAGCAAGCCTTCATCCTTCCTTTGCACAAGGTAGGTGAGGGTCCTCTCCATCTCCCTCCACTCCCTCCCTTCGGGTTAAAGCACGTTTTGCCCCAAGAAACTTGCAGCATAGGCGATGTCGACTGGTGTGCATGACACGGGGTACATTACCGACCCCACCATGGATTGGTAGACCTTCAAGGCCCTCTCTCTGCAGCCCCATGTGTCCATCTCTTCTTCCACATCCACCTCTTTGCCTGCCAGACTGCTGAGCGGTGTCACAATGAGTTTGGCTCCCAAATGGTCACCAAAACGCTCCTTCAACCAATGAGAGTACTTCTTTTGGTCAATAAGTAACTTCCTCTCCTCTCGATTCCGCTCCAAGTTCATTCCAAGGAAGAAATTTGCCCTTGGAATCTGCTTCACTTGGAAGATGCTGCAAGAAATAGAGTTGAAATTATTGATAAGGTAAGGAGCCCAAGGCTCTATAAGTACATGGCAAGGTAAGGGAGAATGGATGAAGGGGGAATCGGAGGGAATCCCCATTGGGATCTCCGGAATCTCCAATTGGGTAATTGGAGATTGGGGGGATCACAATTGGGTGAGGTTGGGATTTGTGAGTACACCCCAACCCACTAGAACATTCATAACCTAAACTATGATATAAAAGTACAAATACAAAAGTGGTATTTGCAGTCTATTTCTAACACACCCCCATAGACTGCAAACCCGATCAAGGAGCACATAGCCCCATGGAACGGAGAAGGCGATGGTGGTCAGCCTTGCCGAGAGCCTTGGTAAAGAGGTCGGCGAGGTTGCAATCTGAGGCGATGTACCGTACCGTCAGCTGGTCACTCTGAACAAGATCTCGGATGAAGAAATGACGAAGTTCGATGTGCTTGGTGCGAGAGTGGAACACAGGATCCTTGGTGAGGTGAATAGCACTTTGGTTGTCACACCACAGGGTGGGCGACTGCTGGGGGTAGCCTAACTCAGCGAGGAGAAAGGAGAGCCAGCGTGCCTCTTGAGCAGCCATTGTGCCCGCGTAGAGCTGGGCCTCGCAGGACGACAGGGAGACTGCAGAGGACCGAGTGGAGCGCCAGCTGATGACTCCGCTACCAAGGGTGAAGCAGTACCCTTGGGAGGAGCGTCTGTCAGTCTGGTCATCGGCCCATGAGGAGTCTGTGTATCCCTCGAGCTTGACTGGAGAGGTACCACCAAGAGTGAGGATGTGAGACTTGGTGGCTTGTAGATAGCAGAGGACCCTCTTGGCTGCAGACCAATGCGAGGCAGTGTAGCGTCCGGGGGAGACGTACCGAGAGAGGACACTAACCGGGTAAGCCAAGTCTGGTCGAGTGCACATCATGGCATACATGAGTGAACCGACTAGCTCAGGGTACGGGTCCTTGCAGGCGTCAGGAGAAGGAACTGGAGGGGCCGTGAGCTGATGCTGTAGTGGGAGTGGAGTGGAGACCGAGTTACTGGAGTCCATGTCGAACCGCTTGAGAAGGTTGTCGATGTAGGACTCCTGGGAGAGCGTGATCGTGCAAGCCTGGCGGTCACGAGTGATCTCCATCCCCAGGTAGTTCTTGAGGTCACCAAGATCCTTCATGAGAAGGGCGGAGCTGAGAGCAGACTGGACAGCTGCCATGTCGGCTGGATCTCTGGCGGCTAGAATGAAGTCGTCGACGTAGACGAGGATGTAGAAGGGCTCGGAGGAGTGACGAACGAAGAGACTGGAATCTGAGGCAGAGGGATGGAAGTCAAGTGCGAGGAGGACTTCCTTCACCTTGTTGTGCCACTCACGAGGAGCCTGCTTGAGGCCATACACTGGGCGCTTCAGCTTCCACACTGTGTTGGCAGGGTAAGTGCCAGGAAACCCCGGTGGGCGTTCCATGTGAACATCCTCCTTGAGCTGGCCTTGGAGAAAGGCGGACGAGGCGTCCATGGACTTGATCTCGAAGTTGCCGCGAGCGGCTATATCAAGAAGAGCGCGCACAGTCGGGAGCTTGGCCGTGGGCGAGAATGTTTCGAAGAAGTCAAGATACTCCTTCTGGGTAAAACCGTTCGCCACGTATCGTGCCTTGAACAGTGGAGCTTCGCCTGGGAGTTGTTTGACTCGGAAGATCCATTTTCCGCCGACGATGTTGACACCGGAAGGGGGAACAACATCGTCAAAGCTGTTGTTGCGAATGAACGCCTCGTTCTCCACATCCATTGCTGCCTTCCACTCCTTCTTATAAGGCCCCGAGAGAGCTTCCTCTTTTGTGCGAGGAGTCGGAATGGTCGGATTCTCGGTGAAGTTGAGGGAAGGGCAGTCAGTAATGTCCGGGAAGATGTGAGAGAGAAATTGGCAGACCGCGTGAAGGTCAAACAGCTCCTCATGCCTGTCCTCCAGAAGTGCACGGGGGGGAATACGGATGGAGGGGACATCACCCCCGGCAGGAGGAGGCGGGGTGACCGAACACCGGATGGAGAAGGCGGCTGGTCCCCAGGCGAGAGGCGGAGCTGGTCCCTTGGAACGAGTGCGACTAGAGACCGGAGACGAAGGCGGCTTCGGTGGGACCGGAGGGACTAGGCGCCTGCGATAGGAGACTGGTGAGCCGGGCTCGACGCGCGGGAAAGGCGGAGCAGGAGGAGGTGCCGCTGCGGAGGATACTGGGGAGGCCGGGTGAGACACGCCGGACGGAGAAGGCCCCGGAGAAGGGGCAGCGGCCGGAGGTGGGGCAACGAAGTCTGCCCAAACAAGTGTCGGGGGAGGTGGAGGAGGCTCGCCCGTGGTCGCAGAGTGGAATGGGCGTGTCTCATCGAAGACGACATCACGGCTGCGAATCAGCTGTCTGGTGATTGGGTTGAGGAATAAGTAGTCTGGGGAGTCGGAGTTGTGCCCCAGGTACATGCAGGTCTGGGTTTTGGGACCAAGCTTGCCACCTTGCTTCCTGCGCGTGTGGGGGCTTAGCAACACATACGCGGTACACCCCCAGACGCGTAGAGAGCGGGCGGAAGGCGTGACCCCAAGCCAGAGAGCGGTAGGTGTGGTGTCGGGACGGTGGGGATGCGGATAAAGATTGTAGAGGAGTGCCGCATGGAAGAGGGCATATCCCCAGAATGACCGTGGTGCGTTGGCGTGACTGAGGAGGCAGCGAGCGATCTGAACCAAGGTGTGGTTGCGGCTCTCTGCAATGCCATTCTGCTGCGGGCTTTCGGGTAGCGTGAAGGTTTGCCGAATCCCTTGGGCCGCACAGAAGTTATTGAGTTTGCCATTGCGAAATTCTCCCCCGCCATCAGAATGGAGGCACTTCAGAGGAGTGCCGAACGTGACTTGAGCCTGGCGCACCCACGCCATGATGACATCAGCTGCCTCCGCCTTGGTATGCAGGAGGTGCACAGAAACATACCGCGAGTGGTCATCGACTAGTGTAAGAAAGTACCGATGACCGCCTCGGGATGCGACTGGAGCTGGGCCCCAGACATCCATGTGCACTAGGTCCAGCGGAGCAGCTGCGACGGATGGGGAGGAGGGGTGCGGCTGTGGCCTGAGCTTGCTGTGGGTGCAGTCCAGGCAGGTGGGTGCAGGTGAGTCTGTTGGTGGAGGAAGCGCCGACGGGAGGCCACGAAGAAGTTTCTTGGAAGCGATGTCGGCAAGTGTACGGAAGTTGGGGTGACCCAAGCGATGGTGGTAGAGGATGGTTGGGTTGGCGAAGCTGCAACACGAACACGGAGTGGTGCTGGCAGCTTGCGCGTGGGAGAGCGGCGAGAGGTGCAGGTAAACGCAGCGTGTAGAGCTTGCTACTGTTGAGTGTGAAGCGTGCTAGGAGCTTGTTGGAGTTAGGGTCGAAGAGGTCACTGTGACCTCTTCGACCCTTAGTCCAACAAGCTCCTAGCACGCTTCACACTCAACAGTCGCAAGCTCTACACGCTGCGTTACCTGCACCTCTCGCCGCCCTCTCCGAAGCGCAAGCTGCCAGCACCACTCCGTGTTCGTGTCACAGCTTCGCCAACCCAACCATCCTCTACCACCATCGCTTGGGTCACCCCAACTTCCGTACACTTGCCGACATCGCTTCCAAGAAACTTCTTCTTGGCCTCCCGTCGGCGCTTCCTCCACCAACAGACTCACCTGCACCCACCTGCCTGGACTGCACCAAGAGCAAGCTCAGGCAGCAGCCGCACCCTTCCTCCCCATCCGTCGCAGCTGCTCTGCTGGACCTAGTGCATATGGATGTCTGGGGCCCAGCTCCAGTCGCATCCCGAGGCGGTCATCGGTACTTTCTTACATAGAGTTGAAATGATTGATTAGGTAAGGAGCCCAAGGCTCTATAAGTACATGGCAAGGTGAGAGAGAATGGATGAAGGTGGAATTGGAGGGAATCCTCATTGGGATCTCCGGAATCTCCAATTGGGTAATTGGAGATTGTGGGGATCACAATTGGGTGAGGTTGGGATTTGTGAGTACACCCCAACCCACTAGAACATTCACAACCTAAACTAGGATATAAAAGTACAAATATAAAAGTGGTATTCGCATTTTATTTCTAATATGCGGATAGGTCGCTCTGATACCATGTAAGAAATAGAGCTGAAACTATTGATTAGGTAAGGAGCCCAAGGCTTTATAAGTACATGGCAAGGTTAGAGAGAATGGATGGAGGGGGAATCGGAGGGAATCCCCACTGGGATCTCCTGAATCTCCTATTGGGTAATTGGAGATTGGGGGGATTACAATTGGGTGAGGTTGGGATTTTGTGCGTACACCCCAACGCATTAGAACATTCCTAACCTGAACTAGGATATTTAAGTACAAATACAAAAGTGGGATTTGCAATCTATTTCTAACAGCCCCTTCGACTCTGTGACCACGAGCGAGCCTCCTCCACCTCCCCCGACGCTTGTATGGGCAGATTTCGATGTCGGACCTCCGGCCACTGCCCCTTTGCCTTCTCCGTTCGGCGTGTCTCACTCGGCCTCCCCAGTATCCTCCGCAGTGGCACCTCCTCCTGCTCCACCTTCTCCGCGCGTCGAGCCCGGCTCAACATTCTCCTACCGGAGTTGCCCAGTCCCTCCGGTCTCTAGTCGCACTCGTTCCAAGGGACTGGCTTTGCCTTTTGCCTGGGGACCAGCCGCCTTCTCCATCCGGTGTTCAGTCACGCCGCCTCCTCTTGCCGGGGGTGATGTCCCCTCCATCCGTATTCCCCCTCGTGCACTTATGGAGGACAGGCATAAGGAGCTATTTGACCTTGAGGCAGTCTGCCAATTTCTATCTCATATCTTCCCAAACATTACTGACTGCCCTTCCCTCAACTTCACCTAGAACTCGACCATTCCGACTCCTCGCACAAAAGAGGAAACTCTCTCGGGCCCATATAAGGAGTGGAACAACATAGTCATAGTTATTCCCGCATGTTGGTGGTACACGACCACAGAGTCTCCAACCACGAAGGGACTCGAAACAAACTCAACAAAGGGCTACACCAAGTGAAATGTAACACTACATGAAGTAGCATTACTATTTTCACTATTTTAATTTTTATCCACTTCCCTTGGGCTTGAAATCTTGAGCTCTTGGTCTTGATTCTGCAAGATATATTCTTCTTGAGTTGATGAGGGCTTGCTGCACACACCTGCCACGCGATGGACACTTCACACTTGACAAAATAGAAAAACACATGCGACACGCAAACGACGACTTGACATGCGATTTGTGAAAACTCGTTAATGTCTTGACCGACACAAACCACATTGTGATACACTATTCAAACACACACACAAGCACTAGATAGCAATGACATAGACTCACAAGTCATTTCATGCCATGCATGCACACACACAAACAAGGACGACAAGCCGAGTGCAAGCCATTGGGTTGCACCAACACATCCTCCCTTTGCACAAGGTAGGTGAGGGTCCTTTCCATCTCCTTCGACTTCCTCCCTTCGGGTTAGAGCACGTTTTGCCCCAAGAAACTTGCAGCATAGGCGATGTCGACTGGTGTGCATGACACGGGGTACATTACCGACCCCACCATGGATTGGTAGACCTTCAAGGCCCTCTCTCTGCAGCCCCATGTGTCCATCTCTTCTTCCATATCCACCTCTTTGCCTGCCAGGCTGCTGAGCGGTGTCACAATGAGTTTGGCTCCCAAATGGTCACCAAAACGCTCCTTCAACCGATGAGAGTACTTCTTTTGGTAAAAAAGTAACTTTCTCTCCTCTCGGTTCCGCTCCAAGTTCATTCCAAGGAAGAAATTTGCCCTTGGAATTTGCTTCACTTGGAAGATGCTTGCAAGGTGCTTGCACACACGCCTTCCACTTCTTCACGAGCTCCCGTCACGAGAATATTGTCCACATAGAGAAGGAGGAAGACTTTGTCCTTCCCTTATCCCCTCCAATAGAATGCTCGGTCACTTTGGCTTTTCTCAAAGCCACCCTTCATCAAGTGCTCATCCATGGCCTTGTACCATTTACGTGGACTTTGCTTAAGGCCATAGAGTGCTTTGATGAGTTTGCACTTGCGGTTGGTGCTGTCTTCACACTCGGAGGGCTGCTTCATGTAGATTTCCTCTTGCAACTCACCGTAAAGGAAAGCATTCTTGATGTCGAGTTGCACCAAGTGGTAGTCCCCAATAGCTACCACCTTGAGCAATGTCCTTGATGTTGTAAGCTTGCTCACGGGTGCATAGGTTTCACCTCACTCCAACTAGCCTCCTCCCTTCGGGAAGCTCTACAAGTACCCATGTCCCCCTTTCTGCCAAGGTATCAAGCTCCTCTTGAATGGCCTTCCTCCACTCCCTGTGGTATGGCCCCGAGTGAGCCTCTTCAATGGTGACCGGTTCATCGGGTGGATTGTGTTAGAAACAGAAAGGTTCAGTTTATTGATGAAGCAAAGGCATTACATAGGAAGAGAGAGATGAGCTAGGAAGGGAAGGTTGGAAGGGAAGGGGGGGTTAGGACCAATCACAAGGGAGGGAGGATCCTTCCAAATGTGGTTGACCCCCAGTTGGAGGTGGTCCAAGTGTGGTGGACCACAAGTGGCTTAAGCAACCCACTTGTGGTGCCCCCACAATTGTGGTCCTTGTGTTTGGGGGCTCCAACCACAATTGGGTTGGATTGACACCCCAACACATGTGTACACCCAACTAGGGAGGTAAACACAATATACACAAATAGCATAGCATGGTATATTCTAACAAACCATTCCTTAAAGCACTCAACGACTTGGGTCTTGTCCTTGATCTCCGATACCCACGTGTTCCTCGTGCCTATGTTGGTGAAGGTCACGAAGTACTTGCTCCCATGCCGAGATGCAACCCTTATGGATCCACACACATCCGCCGCTACATTCTCCATAGCCTCATATGGCTCCTCCTCAGCACCATGCTTCGGGTGAGATTTTTTCTTGTTCTTCCCCTCCATACATGAAGTGCAAGTCGTCACATCCACGCCATTGTCTTCGTTTAGCTGGACTCATGTGACCATCTCATTCTTGAATAGTTCCTTGATCCGAGAGGAGCTCGCATGCGCCATCCTCCGATGCATGATGTTGAGGTCGACCGACTTCGGTTTTGCCACTACCATAAGTGCTTGTTGCTGCCACTCATGCCCATATGCTTCTTCCATCTTGTAAAGAAGCACCTCCCTTGCTTAATTCCCTCCTTCGGGCTCGTCAAGGTATGTAAACTCTGCATCTGCTATTGGTTTCTCCATCACCCGCACTCTCATACAAGCTTTGTTTGCGTTCTCCTTCGGCAAGTACCTTCCAATTGGATCCAAACACCCAAAGCTTCCCATTGTCGCTGAAGGTCTTGCACCCACTCCCATCGAGTTGGGTTTGACTTATGACGTCGAGGGAGAGCTTGTCAACGAAGAGTACGTTGTCCAATTTCAGCTCCCCAAATGGACTTTTTAGCACCATGTCACCTTCCCCTTTCACCTCAAGTTGGCCATCATCACTGAGAAGTACGTGAGGCACGGTAGATGTACGGATGTTTTTCAGCAACGCCGCCTGGTTGGTCATGTGTTGCGTGCATCCGCTATCCATGAACCACGCCTTGCTTTGAAGTCCCTTAGCAAGGAGACATGCCGATGAGGTGCGGGCCACATTCGTCTTGTGTGCTCCGCCCATTATAGCATCGTCCTCCTTTGCTTTCTCGGCTTCCACGGCGTTAGCCTTGGCGGGAGTTGTCGTCTTCTCTTGCGGCCGCGCTCCTCTGAAATTCTTGCCATTCAGGTAAGAATAGCAATTTATCACCATGTGACCACGTGCAATGGTTGCAAGTGCCGTGGAAGGTTCCGCGTCCACATTGACCTTCTCCACTCGTTCCGCCTCCATGTAGCATACTCCTTCCCTTGAAGTTCGGACTCTCGGGGTTGGAGAAACTCTCAGCCACCTTTGTGCCCTTTCTTCCCGCAATGGAAGCAACGGCTCCAACGGCATTGACAAGTGCCGGAATTTCGTCGAGAAGCTCCTCCAAGAGCTTCCTTCGATTCTTGGTGTTGGTGCGGACGAGCTCCAATGATTGAAGCGTTTCTGCCAACTCTGTCAATGTCTTCCGTCGGCTACACGAGACGTTGCCCTTGTGCGCCTCCCACTCGCCCGGTAGTCCGCCGATAACGTAGCTTATCATTTGCTTCTCGGTCTAGGGTACGCCCAACGCCTTTAACTCGTCTCCGTAGCTCTTGGCTCGATTCACGTACTCCACGATCGTTTCGTTGGGCTTCAAAATGGAGTAGGATGGGCTTTTGGCGCACGTTCGTCATGTTTGCCTCGGTCTCCAACGGGCAGGCGTCACCATGATCTTCCCAGCACACTCGGATCACTGTGACCTCCTCGACCATAAGTCCAACAAGCTCCTAGCACGCTTCACACTCACCAGCAGCAAGCTCTACACGCTGCGTTTGTTAGAAATAGACTGCAAATACCACTTTTGTATTTGTACTTTTATATCCTAGTTTAGGTTGTGAATGTTCTAGTGGGTTGGGGTGTACTCACAAATCCCAACCTCACCCAATTGTGATCCCCCCAATCTCCAATTACCCAATTGGAGATTCCGGAGATCCCAATAGGGATTCCCTCCAATTCCCCCTTCATCCATTCTCTCTCACCTTGCCATGTACTTATAGAGCTTTGGGCTCCTTACCTAATCAATCATTTCAACTCTATTTCTTATATGGTATCAGAGCGACCTATCCGCATACGCGGATCAAGGTCATAATCTGAACGTGCCCGCGCTACGCGCACTTCATCGTCGCGACATTCGTTTCGATACATCGGAATTTCAACGTGCTCCACTCTGCAGTCGCGCCTCTCATCGTCGACCGCCTTCGCGCTCGACCTCGTTGAATTTCTCATCTCTGAAGCGTTCACGCTTCTCGTCGTCGATTTCCTCCTCGGTTCTCCTTGGTCGAATCTCAATTTCGACCATCTCTTAAAACTCGTTCTCAAGTTTCCCCTCAGACCCCGCCAGAATAGGCGAACTCCCCTCGCGAAATCGCCTCCACGAACGTCTCGCGTCAAGCAAGAGCAGGTACACAGGTTGAAGCGGAGCAGAGCTGGTTGCGGAGCTGGTTGCGGAGCTGGTTGCGGAGCTGGTTGCAGAGCTGGTTGCGGAGCTGTGTAGCTGCGGGACAGGGCCCGGGGGTGTGTGGGTCCGGGGTTAGACATAGGCTCAGATTCAGTTTCAAGTCGGCGTTTTAACGAATTTTCGCCGACGCCATTTCCTACTTAGCGGCATTTTGATAAAGCCGTCAGGGTGATTTTCAGCAATTCTCGTCGACCAATTTCCAGAATGCCGCGCTGCACACCGACAATGGCTTACTCAACCACTTCACTCACCAACCCGATCCCGCTCCTTCGTCTCGAGCCGGACGGCACATGCTCCAACTACAAGGCTTGGCGCTATGGTGTCGACAAGTACCTCCTCAGTCGCGAGGTGAAGGGGGTCAAGCTCACCGACGTCCTTCTCAACATAAATGACGGCAAAGAGCCTCCTAAACCCGAGAGGTCCGCCGATCCAGCTAATGCCGCCGCCGAAGCAGTTTATGCTGCTGCACTGCTCAAGTACAAGAATTGGGAGAAGGCCGATGGTGCGGTCATTAGTGTCTTCATGGGCACCACTCCTCCCGAACTCGTCGAAACTGTTGGTTAGAGAATGCTATAAGCAGATGATTCAATGGCTCCTTGGAAATTTCTGCAGCACTTCGTTATGACGCCCAGAAAACTCGCGACCTTCGAAAAGCTATATCCAAAACTCCAATCGATGAAACGATCTGAAAATCGGATATGTTGTAGCTTGCAGCGTCAGCTTTCCTCTGAAAGTTGAATCACTCGATTCCATAGCTTATCGAGTGAGCTATGGCGTTTGGCGCACTGGGGGGTAATCTGCCCTAGGAGAAGTTGACAGTCCTCAGAGTCACTATGATTGAAGCTTACAAGTTCAGAGACATGATGGAAAAGGCATTGAAGCATAGTTGGAAGGTGGGGTGGGAAGGGAAGGATGAAAGGGAAGGACCCTGGAGGCCCTTGGTCAAGAACATGACAAGAGTCAAAGTTTTGACTCCCCATCCTCAGGTTCAGCCAGCCTGGCAAGACAAAATTCATACTGTACCAGGTTGGTCTCCAAACCCCAAGTGCTGCAGCTGCAAGGTGGGGACAAAAGTCCCACACATGCTGGTCCCTCCTCGTTTTAGGGCTCTCCAACTTTGGTGTAGCAGCTGCCAAGGACTTCCAATGAGTTGTAACAAATCCATCAAACATTTCTTCGTAACTTCTTCATATGTGCTCCGATTCCAACAATTCTTGGCTCGTTGGAATGCGCTCGATCTGATGTACAATCCAAGCACATCTGCACAAGCACAAGATGAATATGCAAAGACATGCAAACCCAACAAACCACACAAACAACGTAGCACACAAAACACATGCAACGAAATGATGCGAACAGACGACAGGATGACGTGCAAACGAATATGCACCAACACACTCCCCCTCAGACTGTCGGCTTGTTTCGCCGTCTCTAGTTCAAGGACATTCCCGCCATTCTCGCACAGCGCCAGTGTGGCTCTTCAGCTAGCCGCTTGGTAAGGAAGTCGGCTGGCTGTTGCTGAGTTTTCACGTAGATCGGATCCAGTGTCCCAAGCTTCACCTCCTTCCGCAGCCAATGCCACTTGATCCTCATGTGCTTGTTCAACCCATGAAGAACTGCATTGCGTGCCATGGCAATGGCTCCCTTGCTGTCACTGAACAGAGGTGTCGCACAAGTCTGTTCATGGCCGATCTCCTTCAAGAGCCTCCTTAGCCAAATGATTTCTTTTGCTGCATGAAACATCGCCATGTACTCAGATTCCACTGACGATAGTGCCGTCTCAGACTGCTTCTTGGACCTCCAACTTACAGGCCCACCTCCCACCATGCAGATGTATCCACCTACTGATGATGAATCCTCATGCTCAGAAGCCCATGTGGCATCAGCAAAACAGGAAAGGAACACCTTTCCTTCTCTAAGCTGCTCCCCCTTCTCTTTGAGAACTTCAACTCCTTTCTGACTGAGTTGAGCAGAGGCTGAATACTGTACTCCCACTGTAGGGTATGACTTGAGGTAGCGCACCACTCTCTCCGCTGCACCACACTGCTCTTCTGTTGGATTTTGCACTACTCGAGCCAGCTGTCCCACAGCAAAGCTGATGTCAGGCCGAGTATGCACAGCAGCGTAGAGTAGGCTCCCGACCATGGATTGGAATTGCCTCTGGTCTTCACTCTCAACTCCTTCTCCTTCAGCTGCCTTTATGAGTTTGAACTCGGAAGGCAAAGGTGTGACCACTTCCCGTTCTTCCTGCAGAGAGTACTTCTCAGCCAAGGTGTTAATGTATTGTCCCTGATGCAGTTTGAGCCAGCCACGTTCAGTATGCGGCTCAATGTGCATTCCCAGGTAGTACCTTGCCTCTCCAAGTGACTTGCACTTGAACTGCTCTGTGAGCTTCTGCTGCACCCCATCGATCTCCTTGTCACTGCTGCTGAAGAGCAGGATGTCATCCACGTACACCAGCAGAAGCACAAGCGACTCCCCCTCGCTCATCAGGAATAGGCTCTCGTCGCATGCACTCGCACGGAATCCAATCCCTTCCAGTGCACTGGCCAGCCTGTTGTACCAGCATCTCGGGGCCTGCTTCAAGCCATAGATGGCCTTGTTAAGTTTGCAGACACGACCGGTTCCATCCTCATAGCCAGGTGGTTGAACCATGTATACCTCCTCTTCCACAATGCCATACAGAAAAGCGGTTACGATGTCCATCTGCTTCACCTTCCATTTGCGCACAGCAGCTACCGCCAGCAGCACACGTAGCGTTGGAGACTTAGCAGTTGGGGCAAACACTTCTTTGTAATCTTCCTTCGCTTTCTGCTGAAACCCCTTTGCCACCAGCCTGCTCTTGTAAACTGATGGCTCTCCTTTCTCATCCGTCTTGATTTTTGCCAGCCACTTGCACTGTATTGCCTTCTTCCCATTTGGCAAGTACACCAGGTCCCATGTGTGGTTCTCCATCTGGCTGTTGTACTCTGCATCTCTTGAAACGAGCCATTTCCCCCGTTGAGGCCCGGCTAGCGCATGATCCATGCTCGGAGGTTGTATTGGTGCGTAAAAGCAGTATGCAGGCTCTTCGTCATCTGACTCTTGGTCATCACCCAAGAACAGCACTGTATCTTCGCCTTGAGCCTGTTCCTGCTGCTCAGTTGTGGCTCCTTCACTTGTAGAGCTCAGCAGCTTTCTTGTTGCCATTCTGGTACGTGCAGGGTAGATGGTTGGATTTACCCATTCTTTCACCTTCACCCAATCCTTTGTCCCCCCACCAATCTGTTTCCTTCGCTTTGGCAGACTTGGTGTTTTGGAAGCCTCTTGCTGCTGCTGCTCCGGATCCTTGACTTCAGCATCAGCTGCAATATCCTCATTGCTTCCTTCATCAGTACCGCTTGCCGTTGGCGCAGTGACTTCGCTGTCCTCAGGTTCGGACAAATCGAAGTGCATAGTGATCTCTTCCAGCTGCTGGGTGACCCTTGCCTCCGGCTGCTTCTCCCACTTGCCATACATGATGTTCTCCACAAATTTGACATCCCGACTGTCAAACAGCACATTCTTTGAGGGCTCCCAGAGTAGCCACCCCTTGCTCTCTGCCGCAAGCCCAAGGTGCACACACCACAGTGCAGATGCTCCAAGCTTTGTCCTGTACGGTTTAGGGACATGCGCCACTGCCATGCATCCGAACACTCTGAGCATGTCCACTGGAGGCTTCTTTCCAAGCCACCTCTCCAGCGGCACCCACATATCATCAGCTACCTTTGTGAGTACGCGGTTCCTTGCCACTGTAGCATGCCTCACCGCATGAGGCCACATGGAGTTCCCCAGCCCTGATTCGATCAGCAGCGCTCGCGCAGTTTCCAGGATGGTCCTATTAGCCCTCTCAGCAACGCCATTTGACTGAGGGGTATAGGACGTTGTTAGCTGATGCTCAATGCCTTGTTTCTTGAGCCACGCAGTCAGATCTCCTCCTAGAAACTCTCCACCTCGGTCGGTTCTGATGCTCTTGCATGGTTGCCCAGATTGTCGCTCGACGAACGGCAGCCAGTCATCTCGTATTGTTGAGGCAGCATGATCCTTCTGCTTCAACGGGTATGCCCACATCAGCCGGCTCCAGTCATCAACTATTGTTAGGAAGTATCTTTCCCCCTTTCTTCCTTGAACTGGAAAAGGTCCTACCAGGTCCATGTGCACCAGTTCCAATGCTGCCTTGCTTTTCCCAGCTACGCCGTGAAAGGGGAACCGTGTGAACTTGCTCAGCAGACACGTCTCGCACTTGGTATCATTTGGTTGCCTAGAAAGCTTCAGCCCCTTTACTGCTTCTTCCTTATGCAGTTGCTGCAGCAATGGCATAGCCACATGCCCTAGACGCCTGTGTGCGGTTTCCCAATCAGTCTCCCCCGACCTTGCAGAAACCATCACTCCTGCAGCACTAACTGCATTGCACTCCCCCTGGACTCCAGATCCCGCCTTTACTACTCCCAGCTCCTTCTTTGTTGATTCCCATATCAGCGCAGGGATCTGCCACATGGATCTGAAGACATCCCTGCTTTCGTGTAAATCCCATAACACACGATCTCCTTGCAGCCCCTTGAATGTTTTGGATCCATTGGTGGTGGTGCTGACTCCGGCCTGGCCTAGCTTGCGCAGCGATATCAGATTGGCCTTCAGCCCCGGTACGAGTAACACATCCTTCAGCACAACCAGTCCACCATCAGGTGCTCTGAATGCAGCTCGACCAACTCCAGCGACCTTCACTGCATGTCCGGATGCTGAGCGCACTTCAGAGATTGGAGGCGCTCGCACAGCATCCAGCAAATCCTTGAGTGGTGTCATTGTCCATGCAGCACCAGAGTCCATGACCCACATGTCAAGCGGGTGCAATTCCTCTCCAGCCCTTGCAACAGCCGTGCCACTGTCATCTTTGTCACACACATGGTAGAACTGTCCAGCATTCCTCTCCTCATTTCCCATTCCTCTGTCATCCTTGGAGGTTTCTTCAGCAGGATCAGCTACCATGTTGGCACCTCCACGTGGTTGCTTTCCTCCATTCCCCTTTTGTGATTGGTTCCAAGGGGTCCACCAGTCGGGCTTGGTAGAGCAGCGAAACCATGGATGCCCTTCTTCCTTGCAATACCAGCACTCTCCCCTCAAGCGTGGTTCACTGTTGTCATTGTTGGAGTGACCACCTCTTCCTCTTGCACCAGCGCCACCACGCCCCCGCTGGTTCCAAGTCCCGCGACCACCTTGGCTGTAGTAAGAGCGACCGCGATTGCCACGCCCTCGATCCCTCCATGTCCCTTGCATGGCATAGCCGCTGGTGCTGTCATCACCTCCGCGCAGTGTGTAGCGACGAAAATCTTCTTCCAGAATCTTGGTGCGAATCCACTCCAATGTCCATTGACTTTGGTTTTGTGGCAAGCTGAGTCCGCTTATAAATTGCAGCCAAGACTCGGGCAGCAGGCTGAGCATCTTGAGACACTTAGTCTGCTCAGGGTACGTGATGCCCGCAATCGCCAATTTCGCGTAGAGTTCCCTCATCTTGTCCAGAACGGGCTGCACAGGTTCATTCTCGCTCAACCGCAGCATGGACAGCTCCCGATCCAGCATGAGAGAAGCGGCAACCGATGTCGGAGCGTGCAGGTCCTTGAGCACTGCCCATGCCTTGGGCCCACAATCAGTTTCCGGTAGCAGATGCATGATGTGATGCCTCTGGTTCAGCTCCAAGCTTTGTGACAGTAGATAATACCCAGCAGATGAACGTTCATCCCAGTCCGCTTGCTCTGCCATTTCCTTTGGCCTGGGCTCCGTTCCAATCATGAGCTTCAAGAGGCCAATTTGTCGAAAGTAGAGCTGCATCTTCCATGCCCAATCATCATAGCCATCTCCAGAGAACTTCTCAATGGTGAAGTTCTTCAGCACCTCCTTAAGCAGTGACCCCTGGCTTGTACGCGCTCCCCTTCGTGCTGCAATGCCAGAATCTTGGGTTGAGCTGCCTCCTTGGACTGAAGTATCACCTCCACCAGAGTCCTCCTTATCTCCCATCGTAATTTAGGTCCCAAATGCGTGATAATGGGCTCTGATACCACTTGTTGGTTAGAGAATGCTATAAGCAGATGATTCAATGGCTCCTTGGAAATTTCTGCAGCACTTCGTTATGACGCCCAGAAAACTCGCGACCTTCGAAAAGCTATATCCAAAACTCCAATCGATGAAACGATCTGAAAATCGGATATGTTGTAGCTTGCAGCGTCAGCTTTCCTCTGAAAGTTGAATCACTCGATTCCATAGCTTATCGAGTGAGCTATGGCGTTTGGCGCACTGGGGGGTAATCTGCCCTAGGAGAAGTTGACAGTCCTCAGAGTCACTATGATTGAAGCTTACAAGTTCAGAGACATGATGGAAAAGGCATTGAAGCATAGTTGGAAGGTGGGGTGGGAAGGGAAGGATGAAAGGGAAGGACCCTGGAGGCCCTTGGTCAAGAACATGACAAGAGTCAAAGTTTTGACTCCCCATCCTCAGGTTCAGCCAGCCTGGCAAGACAAAATTCATACTGTACCAGGTTGGTCTCCAAACCCCAAGTGCTGCAGCTGCAAGGTGGGGACAAAAGTCCCACACATGCTGGTCCCTCCTCGTTTTAGGGCTCTCCAACTTTGGTGTAGCAGCTGCCAAGGACTTCCAATGAGTTGTAACAAATCCATCAAACATTTCTTCGTAACTTCTTCATATGTGCTCCGATTCCAACAATTCTTGGCTCGTTGGAATGCGCTCGATCTGATGTACAATCCAAGCACATCTGCACAAGCACAAGATGAATATGCAAAGACATGCAAACCCAACAAACCACACAAACAACGTAGCACACAAAACACATGCAACGAAATGATGCGAACAGACGACAGGATGACGTGCAAACGAATATGCACCAACAGAAACCTACCACAACTACCCGTCTGCCAATGCTATTTGGCTCTACCTCGAAGATCGCTTCCTGAACAAGACTGCAGTGGGAGTTGCTATACTCATCCCCAGCATGTTCCAAGTGCGGCTCGAGGACTCGCCAGGCATGGCGGACTATGTCACCAAGGTGCAGTCCATTCATGGTGAACTCAAACAGTTGGGGATAGTCTTCCCCGAGCAAGCCCCTGCAGCCGCTCTCCTAGTCGGCCTCACTCTGGCATACGAAGTCACACGCAAGATGCTCTTGGGCCTTGCTCCTGCAGACCTCACATTTGCCAAGGTCTCATCCGCGCTCCTTTCTGCCGAAAAGGACAACAGCGCTCAAGCCAAGGCCAATGCAATCCGCGCTCCCGTGCCTCAAGCCTATGCCGCTTCGGCGCCATTCCAGCGCAACCGCTTCCCCCCGTGTTCCTGTGTCATCAAGCGCGGCCCTCGTGCCGGCCAGGTGCGTGGCAGCACCAACCACGCCCTTGCCTCCTGCTTCAAGAAAAAGGATGACGATTGGTATGCCGTCAATGGGACCGCCTCGAAGCCGCCAAGCTGGATGGTCAATCGTGCTCCTCGCCAAGTCAATCAAGTCGAAGCGCAGAAATCCGTGCAGGCTGCTGTAGCTCCCACTGCTGATGTGCGCCTCCACATGTTGTTTCTTGGCACTGCCATGATTAATGAGACAGTTTCGCAGTGTCCCGGCTCACAAAGCACTTCAGCCACAATAGAGTTCACCCTCGACAGTGGGGCCACTCACACGGTTCTCAAGGAAGAACACTCCTTCAAGCCATACGAGACACCAATCCATCTACTAGGAGCAGACTCCAGTTTCACAACACACGCCAAGGGCTCCTCCACAATTCCGTGCCCAGCTTTTCCTTCGGGCAGTGTCACCGGCATGTGTGTTCCCACACTACGCCACAATCTCGTGGCCCAACACGAGCTCCAACGGGCAGGCGTCACCACGATCTTCCCAGCACACTCGGATCACTGTGACCTCTTCGACCCTAAGTCCAACAAGCTCCTAGCACGCTTCACACTCAACAGTAACAAGCTCTACACGCTGCGTTCACCTGCACCTCTCGCCGCCCTCTCCCAAGCGCAAGCTGCCAGCACCACTCCGTGTTCGTGTCGCAGATTTGCCAACCCAACCATCCTCTACCACCATCGCTTGGGTCACCCCAACTTCCGTACACTTGCCGACATCGCTTCCAAGAAACTTCTTCTTGGCCTCCCGTCGGCGCTTCCTCCACCAACAGACTCACCTGCACCCACCTGCCTGGACTGCACCAAGAGCAAGCTCAGGCAGCAGCCGCACCCTTCCTCCCCATCCGTCTCAGCTGCTCCGCTGGACCTAGTGCACATGGATGTGTGGGGCCCAGCTCCAGTCGCATCCCGAGGCGGTCATCGGTACTTTCTTACACTAGTCGATGACCACTCGCGGTATGTTTCTGTGCACCTCCTGCATACCAAGGTGGAGGCAGCTGATGTCATCATGGCGTGGGTGCGCCAGGATCAAGTCACGTTCGGCACTCCTCTGAAGTGCCTCCATTCTGATGGCGGGGGAGAATTTCGCAATGGCAAACTCGATAACTTCTGTGTGGCCCAAGGGATTCGGCAAACCTTCACGCTCCCCGAAAGCCCGCAGCAGAATGGCATTGCAGAGAGCCGCAACCACACCTTGGTTCAGATCGCTCGCTGCCTCCTCAGTCACGCCAACGCACCACGGTCATTCTGCGGATATGGCCCCCTTCCATGCGGCACTCCTCTAGAATCTTTATCCGCATCCCCACCGGCCCGACACCACACCTACCGCTCTCTGGCTTGGGGTCACGCCTTTGGCCTGCTCTCTACGCGTCTGGGGGTTTACCGCGTATGTGTTGCTAAGCCCCCACACGCGCAGGAAGCAAGGTGGCAAGCTTGGTCCCAAAACCCAGACCTGCATGTACCTGGGGCACAACTCCGACTCCCCAGACTACTTATTCCTCAACCCAATCACCAGACAGCTGATTCGCAGCCGTGATGTCGTCTTCGATGAGACACGCCCATTCCACTCTGCGACCACGGGCGAGCCTCCTCCACCTCCCCCGATGCTTGTTTGGGCAGACTTCGATGCCCCACCTCCGGCCGCTGCCCCTTCTCCGGGGCCTTCTCCGTCCGACGTGTCTCACCCGGCCTCCCCAGTATCCTCCGCAGCGGCACCTCCTCCTGCTCCGCCTTCCCCGCGCGTCGAGCCCGGCTCACCAGTCTCCTATCGGAGGCGCCCAGTCCCTCCGGTCCCACCGCAGCCGCCTTCGTCTCCGGTCTCTAGCCGCACTCGTTCCAAGGGACCGGCTCCGCCTCTCGCCTGGGGACCAGCCGTCTTCTCCATCCGGTGTTCGGTCACCCCGCCTCCTCCTGCCGGGGGTGATGTCCCCTCCATCCGTATTCCCCCCCGTGCACTTCTGGAGGACAGGCATAAGGAGTTGTTTGACCTTCACGCGGTCTGCCAATTTCTCTCTCACATCTTTCCGGACATTACTGACTCCCCTTCCCTCAACTTCACCGACAACCCGACCATTCCGACTCCTCGCACAAAAGAGGAAGCTCTCTCGGGGCCTTATAAGAAGGAGTGGAATGCAGCAATGGATGTGGAGAACGAGGCGTTCATTCGCAACAACAACTTTGACGATGTTGTTCCCCGTTCCGGTGTCAACATCGTCGGCGGAAAATGGATCTTCCGAGTCAAACAACTCGCAGGCGAAGCTTCACTGTTCAAGGCATGATACGTGGCAAAGGGTTTCACCCAGAAGGAGTATCTCGACTTCTTCGAAACATTCTCGCCCACGGCCAAGCTCCCGACTGTGCGCGCTCTTCTTGATATAGCCGCTCGCGGCAACTTCGAGATCAAGTCCATGGACGCCTCCTCCGCCTTTCTCCAAGGCCAGCTCAAGGAGGATGTTCACATGGAACGCCCACCGGGGTTTCCTGGCACTTACCCTGCCAATACAGTGTGGAAGCTGAAGCGCCCAGTGTATGGCCTCAAGCAGGCTCCTCGTGAGTGGCACAACAAGGTGAAGGAAGTCCTCGCACTTGACTTCCATCCCTCTGCCTCAGATTCCAGTCTCTTCGTTCGTCACTCCTCCGAGCCCTTCTACATCCTCGTCTACGTCGACGACTTCATTCTAGCCGCCAGAGATCCAGCCGACATGGCAGCTGTCCAGTCTGCTCTCAGCTCCGCCCTTCTCATGAAGGATCTTGGTGACCTCAAGAACTACCTGGGGATGGAGATCACTCGTGACCGCCAGGCTTGCACGATCACCCTCTCCCAGGAGTCCTACATCGACAACCTTCTCAAGCGGTTCGACATGGACTCCAGTAACTCGGTCTCCACTCCACTCCCACTACAGCATCAGCTCACGGCCCCTCCAGTTCCTTCTCCTGACGCCTGCAAGGACCCGTACCCTGAGCTAGTCGGTTCACTCATGTATGCCATGATGTGCACTCGACCAGACTTGGCTTACCCGGTTAGTGTCCTCTCTCGGTACGTCTCCCCCGGACGCTACACTGCCTCACATTGGTCTGCAGCCAAGAGGGTCCTCCGCTATCTACAAGCCACCAAGTCTCACATCCTCACACTTGGTGGTACCTCTCCAGTCAAGCTCGAGGGATACACAGACTCCTCATGGGCCGATGACCAGACACACAGACGCTCCTCCCAAGGGTACTGCTTCACCCTTGGTAGCGGAGTCATCAGCTGGCGCTCCACTCGGTCCTCTGCAGTCTCCCTGTCGTCCTGCGAGGCCCAGCTCTACGCGGGCACAATGGCTGCTCAAGAGGCACGCTGGCTCTCCTTTCTCCTCGCTGAGTTAGGCTACCCCCAGCAGTCGCCCACCCTGTGGTGTGACAACCAGAGTGCTATTCATCTCACCAAGGATCCTGTGTTCCACTCTCGCACCAAGCACATCGAACTTCGTCATTTCTTCATCCGAGATCTTGTTCAGAGTGACCAGCTGACGGTACGGTACATCGCCTCAGATTGCAATCACGCCGACCTCTTTACCAAGGCTCTCGGCAAGGCTGACCACCATCGCCTTCTCCGTTCCATGGGGCTATGTGCTCCTTGACCGGGTTTGCAGTCTATGGGGGTGTGTTAGAAATAGACTGCAAATACCACTTTTGTATTTGTACTTTTATATCCTAGTTTAGGTTGTGAATGTTCTAGTGGGTTGGGGTGTACTCACAAATCCCAACCTCACCCAATTGTGATCCCCACAATCTCCAATTACCCAATTGGAGATTCCGGAGATCCCAATGGGGATTCCCTCCAATTCCCCCTTCATCCATTCTCTCTCACCTTGCCATGTACTTATAGAGCCTTGGTCTCCTTACCTAATCAATCATTTCAACTCTATTTCTTACAACGGAGACAAGTGCCACAAGGCTAGTCAAGATAATACAATGACTAGTACACAATCAGGGTCCTAGCAAATGAGGAGCTACTGGAAATAGACCAAGCTGTACACAGTGCCAATGATGATATTTAGGCACAAGCGCCTTAGTAAAGATATCAGCTGTGTTGGCACCGGAGGCCAAGTGTGCTACGCAAGCCTGGCGGCGCTGCTGTAGCTCGCGCAGGAGGAAGTACCGCAGCTGGATGTGCTTCGCTCAGCCCTCTAGTCGAGGCTCCTCACACAAGAGGATCATGGCCCTGTTGTCAGCAGAGCTAGGCCGCTCACGTAAATCTGTGAGCAGGAACATCAGCCAGCGGAGCTCCTATGCCGCCATGGCACGAGTGTAGATCTCAGCCTCACAGCTAGACTGTGCAACAAAGGACGAGCGGGTGGACCTGCACGAGATAGCGCTTGCACCAAGACTAAAGTAGTACACCCGGGAGGACCTGAGCGTCTCAGCGTCGTCACCCACGAAGAGTCTGTGTGCCCTGTAAGAACCACTAGCCTGCGTCTTCCCAGCACTAGCCCTATGCCCGATGTACTTGCGAGATACGCAACACCCTCTAAGCGGCTGACCAGTGTTGTGGTGGGTGTCTACCTGAGGCCACAAGGCACACCAGGATACTACGAAGTCATCACGTACATGAGGCAGCCCACAAGCTCTGCGTAGTAACGAAAGGCTCGACTGGCTTGTCAGAAACAGGAGCCGAGACCTTGTTATCCACTAGCAGAGGGGTAGGCTGTGTGGAGGAGGAGTAAAGGCCGAACCTCTGAAGGACATGGTGTAAGAAATAGACCCATGCGGAGTACCCTTGGGAGGAGCGTTTGTCAGTCTGGTCATCAGCCCATGAGGAGTCTGTTTATCCCTCGAGCTTGACTGGAGGGGTACCACCAAGTGTGAGGATGTGAGACTTGGTGGCTTGTAGATAGCGGAGAACCCTCTTGGCTGCAGACCAATGTGAGGCAGTGTAGCGTCCGGGGGAGACGTACCGAGAGAGGACACTAACCGGGTAAGCCAAGTCTGGTCGAGTGCACATTATGGCATACATGAGTGAACGGACTAGCTCAGGGTACGGGTCCTTGCAGGCGTCAGGAGAAGGAATTGGAGGGGCCACGAGATGATGCTGTAGTGGGAATGGAGTGGAGCCAGAGTTACTGGAGTCCATGTCGAACCGCTTGAGAAGGTTGTCGATGTAGGACTCCTGGGAGAGCGTGATCGTGCAAGCCTGGCGGCCACGAGTGATATCCATCCCCAGGTAGTTCTTGAGGTCACCAAGATCCTTCATGAGAAGGGCGGAGATGAGAGCAGACTGGACAGCTGCCATGTCGGCTGGATCTCTGGCGACTAGAATGAAGTCATCGATGTAGACGAGGATGTAGAAAGGCTCGGAGGAGTGACGAACGAAGAGACTGGAATCTGAGGCAGAGGGATGGAAGTCAAGTGCGAGGACTTCCTTCACCTAGTTGTGCCACTCACGAGGAGCCTGCTTGAGGCCATACACTGGGCGCTTCAGCTTCCACACTGTATTGGCAGGGTAAGTGCCAGGAAACCCCGGTGGGCGTTCCATGTGAACATCCTCCTTGAGCTGGCCTTGGAGAAAGGCGGAGGAGGCGTCCATGGACTTGATCTCGAAGTTGCCGCGAGCGGCTATATCAAGAAGAGCGCGCACAGTCGGGAGCTTGGCCGTGGGCGAGAATGTTTCGAAGAAGTCGAGATACTCCTTCTGGGTGAAACCCTTTGCCACGTATCGTGCCTTGAACAGTGGAGCTTCGCCTGGGAGTTGTTTGACTCGGAAGATCCATTTTCCGCCGACGATGTTGACACCGGAAGGGGGAACAACATCGTCAAAGCTGTTGTTGCGAATGAACGCCTCGTTCTCCACATCCATTGCTGCCTTCCACTCCTTCTTATAAGGCCCCGAGAGAGCTTCCTCTTTTGTGCGAGGAGTCGGAATGATCGGGTTCTTGGTGAAGTTGAGGGAAGGGCAGTCAGTAATGTCCGGGAAGATGTGAGAGAGAAATTGGCAGACCGCATGAAGGTCAAACAGCTCCTCATGCCTGTCCTCCAGAACTGCACGTGGGGGAATACGGATGGAGGGGACATCACCCCCGGCAGGAGGAGGCGGGGTGACCGAACACCGGATGGAGAAGGCGGCTGGTCCCCAGGTGATAGGCGGAGCCGGTCCCTTGGAACGAGTGCGACTATAGACCGGAGATGAAGGCGGCTGCGGTGGGACCGAAGGACTGGGCGCCTCCGGTAGGAGACTGGTGAGCCGTGCTCGACGCTCAGGGAAGGCGGAGCAGGAGGAGGTGCCGCTGCGGAGGATACAGGGGAGGCCGGGTGAAACACGCCGGACAGAGAAGGCCCCGGAGAATGGGCAGCGGCCGGAGGTGGGGCATCGAAGTCTGCCCATACAAGCGTCGGGGGAGGTGGAGGATGTTAGTATATACCATGCTATGCTAGTTGTGTATATTGTGTTTACATCCCTAGTTGGGTGTACACCTGTGTTGGGGTGTCAATCCAACCCAATTGTGGTTGGAGCCCCCAAACACAAGGACCACAATTGTAGGGGCACCACAAGTGGGTCGCCTAAGCCACTTGTGGTCCACCATACTTGGACCACCTCCCACTTATGGTCAACCATATTTGGAAGGATCCTCCCTCCCTTGTGATTGGTCCTAACCCCCCCTTCCCTTCCAACCTTCCCTTCCTAGCTCATCTCTCTCTTCCTACGTAATGCCTTAGCTTGATCAATAAACTCAACATTTCTGTTTCTAACATGGTATAGAGCAATAATGGCTCACGTCAACTTCTAATCCCGATCCTTCCCCACGCTTCCGCCCCATCCCCTTCCGACGTGCATCTCTTTGCCGTCCCCTCCATCGCCGCTGCTAGACTCCTAGCCGCCGCCTCTCTTTCCCTTCACAACTAGTTTTCTGTTGGGTGGATTTTCAAACATCCCCAGTGCGCCAAACACCATAGCTCGCTCGCTAGTTGACAGAATTGAGTGATTTGACTTGCAAAAGAACGCTCTTGGTGTCTGCTACAACGTCGTAAGGTTTCAGACTCGTTCACCGCTTGGATTGTTGGATATCGCTTTCCGAAGTTCGCGCACTTTCCTGCATGTGATCACGAAGTGCTACTGAAATTTCGACCAAGTCCTACTTTCATCAGCTAACTGCCATCTTTCCCCATCAGCTAACTGCCATCAGCTAGCAGCAGCAGCACCAGAAGGAGCAACTGACACAGCAGCAGCAGCAGCAGCAGCGGCAGCAGCAGCAGCAGCAGCAGCAGCAGCAGCAGCGGCAGCAGCAGCAGCAGCAGCAGCAGCAGCAGCAGCAGCAGCAGTGGGAGCAGCAGCAGTAGCTACAGCCATCCCCATCCTCCCCTCCTCTTTGAGCCGCCGCGGGTCCACCCGCCGCCGCTCCCTCCCGGCCACCGCGGGTCCACCCGCCGTCGCCTTCCTCCCACTCCGTGTCACCAATGGCATCCTTTCCCCCTCCTGTCGACGTTTCGAACCTCGATCATTTGGTGCGCGCTGCCGACAACTCAGCAACGAACTGGTATTCCTTCGTCGGCAGCCTCCACTGCGTCCTCGGCAGTGCATATGTCCTGCCAATCCGCCTCCTGGACATCATGCTTGGTCTCCCGGAGGGTGACCTTGGGGACCCGCCGCCTAACCCTGGCGATCCCCCCCCTCTCATTCCCCATCCCGGCGAGGAACCTCTGCCCCCCATGGTACCCGTTGGCACCAGCACTCACGCTGCCACCGCTGAGGTTGAGCAGCTCTTCGTTACTCAGCGTCGTGAGTTTCTCGTGCTCCATACTGATTACCTGATCGCTTTGGAGGAACACGAGCGGTCGGCCACCCTCCGCAACCAGCATGCCGCTACCGCCGCCGCTTATGCCGCTGACTCTGCGCGACTTGCCGAGCGTCGTCGTGCTTGGCTCGAGGCGGACAGACTTGCTACTGGTGCCCTTCTCCTTGCCATCCCGCCTGCGCTCATGCGCAACTTCCAGGCACATCGCATCGGCTCCCGCCAGATCGGGCTCGAGCTTGAGGCCATGTTCGAACGCACCGACTTCGACGCTGTCGGACCGCTCTTCAAGGAATACTTCAGCATCACGATCGAAAATAGTGCTGGCGCCGTTGACTACACCAGCCGTCTCCTGGACCTTGCCTCCCGCCTAGAGGCTCGCCAGACTACTCTCTGTTAGAAATAGACTGCAAATACCACTTTTGTATTTGAACTTTTATATCCTAGTTTAGGTTGTGAATGTTCTATTGGGTTGGGGTGTACTCACAAATCCCAACCTCACCCAATTGTGATCCTCACAATCTCCAATTACCCAATTGGAGATTCCGAAGATCCCAATGGGGATTCCCTCCAATTCCCCCTTCATCCATTCTCTCTCACCTTGCCATGTACTTATAGAGCCTTGGGCTCCTTACCTAATCAATCTTTTCAACTCTATTTCTTACATGGTATCAGAGCGACCTATTCGCACACGCGGATCAAGGTCCTAATCTGAACGTGCCCGCGCTACGCGCACTTCATCGTCGCGACATTCGTTTCGAGTCGTCGGAAGTTCGACGTGCTCCACTCTGCAGTCGCGCCTCTCATCGTCGACCGCCTTCGCGCTCGACCTCGTTGAATTTCTCATCTCTGAAGCTTTCACGCTTTTCGTCGTCGATTTCGTCCTCGGTTCTCCTTGGTTGAATCTCAATTTCGACCATCTCTTAAAACTCGTTCTCGAGTTTCCCCTCAGACCCCGCCAGAATAGGCGAACTCCCCTCGCGAAATCGCCTTCACGAACGTCTCGCGTCAAGCAAGAGCAGGTACACAGGTTGAAGCGGAGCGGAGCTGGTTGCGGAGCTGGTTGCGGAGCTGGTTGCGGAGCTGTGTAGCTGCGGGACAGGGCCTGGGGGTGTGTGGGGGGGTGTGTGGGTCCGGGGTTAGACATAGGCTCAGATTCAGTTTCAAGTCGGCGTTTTAACGAATTTTCGCCAACGCCATTTCCTACTTAGCTGCATTTTGATACAGCCGTCAGAGTGATTTTCAGCAATTCTCGTGGACCAATTTCCAGAAGTGCCACGCTGCACACCGACAATGGCTTACTCAACCACTTCACTCGCCAACCCGATCCCGCTCCTTCGTCTCGAGCCGGACGGTACATGCTCCAACTACAAGGCTTGGCGCTATGGTGTCGACAAGCACCTCCTCAGTCGCGAGGTGAAGGGGCTCGAGCTCACCGACGTCCTTCTCAACATCGGTGACAGCAAAGAGCCTCCTAAACCCGAGAGGTCCGCCGATCCAGCTAATGCCGCCGCCGAAGCAGTTTATGCAGCTGCACTGCTCAAGTACAAGAATTGGGAGAAGGCCGATGGTGCGGTCATTAGTGTCTTCATGGGCACCACTCCTCCCGAACTCGTCGAAACCTACCACAACTACCCGTCTGCCAACGCCATTTGGCTCTACCTCGAAGATCGCTTCCTTGAACAAGACTGCAGTGGAAGTTGCTATACTCATCCCCAGCATGTTCCAAGTGCGGCTCGAGGACTCGCCAGGCATGGCGGACTATGTCACCAAGGTGCAGTCCATTCATGGTGAACTCAAACAGTTGGGGATAGTCTTCCCCGAGCAAGCCCCTGCAGCCGCTCTCCTAGTCGGCCTCACTCCGGCATACGAAGTCACACGCAAGATGCTCTTGGGTCTTGCTCCTGCGGACCTCACATTTGCCAAGGTCTCATCTGCGCTCCTTTCTGCCGAAAAGGACAACAGCGCTCAAGCCAAGGCCAATGCAATCCGCGCTCCCGTGCCTCAAGCCTATGCCACTTCGGTGCCATTCCAGCGCAACCGCTTCCCCCCCTGTCCCTATGTCATCAAGCGCGGCCCTCGTGCTGGCCAGGTATTGGTGCATATTGATTTGCACGTCATCCTGTCGTCTGTTCGCATCATTTCGTTTGCATGTGTTTTGTGTGCTACGTTGTTTGTATGGTTTGTTGGGTTTGCATGTCTTTGCATGTTCATCTTGTGCTTGTGCAGATGTGCTTGGATTGTGCATGACATCGAGCACATTCCAACGAGCCAAGAATTGTTGGAATCGGAGCACATATGAAGAAGTTACGAAGAAATGTTTGATGGATTTGTACAACTCATTGGAAGTCCTTGTCAGCTGCTACACCAAAGTTGGAGAGCCCTATAACGAGGAGGGACCAGCATGTGTGGGACTTTTGTCCCCACCTTGCAGCTGCAGCATTTGGGGTTTGGAGGCCAACCTGGCACATTGTGAATTTTGTCTTGCCAGGCTGGCTGAACCTGAGGATGGGGAGTCAAAACTTTGACTCTTGTCATGTTCTTGACCATGGGCCTCCAGGGTCCTTCCCTTTCATCCTTCCCTTCATACCCCACCTTCCAATTGTGCTTCAATGCCTTTTCTATCATCCCTCTGATCTTGTAAGCTTCAATTATAGTGACTCTGAGGACTGTCAACTTCTCCTAGGGCAGATTACCCCCCAGTGCGCCAAACGCCATAGCTCACTCGTTAAGCTACGGAATCGAGTGATTCAACTTTCAGTTGAAAGCTGACGCTGCCAGCTACAACATATCCGATTTTCAGATCGTTTCACCGATTGGAGTTTTTGATATAGCTATTCGAAGGTCGCGAGTTTTCTGGGCGTCATAACGAAGTGCTGCAGAAATTTCCAAGGAGCCATTGAATCATCTGCTTATAGCCTTCTCTCACAAACAAGTGGTATCAGAGCCTATTATCACGCATTTGGGACCTAAAATACGATGGGAGATAAAGAGGACTCTGGTGGAGGTGATACTTCAGTCCAAGGAGGCAGCTCAATCCAAGATTCTGGCATTGCAGCGCAAAGGGGAGCGCGTACAAGCCAGGGGTCACTGCTTAAGGAGGTGCTGAAGAACTTCACCATTGAGAAGTTCTCTGGAGATGGCTATGATGATTGGGCATGGAAGATGCAGCTCTACTTTCGACAAATTGGCCTCTTGAAGCTCATGATTGGAACGGAGCCAAGGCCACAGGAAATGGCAGAGCAAGCGGACTGGGATGAACGTTCATCTGCTGGATATTATCTACTGTCACAAAGCTTGGAGCTGAACCAGAGGCATCACATCATGCATCTGCTACCGGAAATTGATTGTGGGCCCAAGGCATGGGCAGTGCTCAAGGACCTGCACGCTCCGACATCGGTTGCCGCTTCTCTCATGCTGGATCGGGAGCTGTCCATGCTGCGGTTGAGCGAGAATGAACCTGTGCAGCCCGTACTGGACAAGATGAGGGAACTCTACGCGAAATTGGCGATTGCTGGCATCACGTACCCAGAGCAGACAAAGTGTCTCAAGATGCTCAGCCTGCTGCCGGAGTCTTGGCTGCAATTTATAAGCGGACTCAGCTTGCCACAAAACCAAAGTCAATGGACATTGGAGTGGATTCGCACCAAGATTCTGGAAGAAGATTTTCGTCGCTATACACTGCGCGGAGGTGATGACAGCACCAGCGGCTATGCCATGCAAGGGACATGGAGGGATCGAGGGCGTGGCAATCGCGGTCGCTCTTACCACAGCCAAGGTGGTCGCGGGACTTGGAACCAGCGGGGGCGTGGTGGCGCTGGTGCAAGAGGAAGAGGTGGTCACTCCAACAATGACAACAGTGAACCACGCTTGAGGGGAGAGTGCTGGTATTGCAAGGAAGAAGGGCATCCATGGTTTCGCTGCCCTACCAAGCCCGACTGGTGGACCCCTTGGAACCAATCGCAGAAGGGGAATGGAGGAAAGCAACCACATGGAGGTGCCAACATGGTAGCTGATCCTGCTGAAGAAACCTCCAAGGATGACAGAGGAATGGGAAATGAGGAGAGGAATGCTGGACAGTTCTACCATGTGTGTGACAAAGATGACAGTGGCACAGCTGTTGCAAGGGCTGGAGAGGAATTGCACCCGCTTGACATGTGGGTCATGGACTCTGGTGCTGCATGGACAATGACACCACGCAAGGACTTGCTGGATGCTGTGCGAGCGCCTCCTATCTCTGAAGTGCGCTCAGCATCCGGACATGCAGTGAAGGTCGCTGGAGTTGGTCGAGCTGCATTCAGAGCACCTGATGGTGGACTGGTTGTGCTGAAGGACGTGTTACTCGTACCGGGGCTGAAGGCCAATCTGATATCGCTGCGCAAGCTAGGCCAGGCCGGAGTCAGCACCACCACCAATGGATCCAAAACATTCAAGGGGCTGCGAGGAGATCGTGTGTTATGGGATTTACACGAAAGCAGAGATGTCTTCAGATCCATGTGGCAGATCCCTGCACTGATATGGGAATCAACAAAGAAGGAGTTGGGAGAAGTAAAGGCGGGATCTGGAGTCCAGGGGGAGTGTAATGCAGTTAGTGCTGCAGGAGTGACGGTTTCTGCAAGGTCGGGGGAGACTGATTGGGAAACCGCACACAGGCGTCTAGGGCATGTGGCTATGCCATTGCTGCAGCAACTGCATAAGGAAGAAGCAGTAAAGGGGCTCAAGCTTTCTGGGCAACCAAATGATACCAAGTGCGAGACGTGTCTGCTGAGCAAGTTCACACGGTTCCCCTTTCACGACGTAGCTGGGAAAAGCAAGGCAGCACTGGAACTGGTGCACATGGACCTGGTAGGACCTTTTCCAGTCCGAGGAAGTAAGGGGGAAAGGTACTTCCTGACAATAGTTGATGACTGGAGTCGGCTGATGTGGGCATACCCGTTGAAGCAGAAGGATCATGCTGCCTCAACAATACGAGATGATTGGCTGCCGTTCGTCGAGCGACAATCTGGGCACTCATGCAAAAGCATCAGAACCGACCGAGGTGGAGAGTTTCTAGGAGGAGATCTGACTGCATGGCTCAAGAAACAAGGCATTGAGCATCAACTAACGACGTCCTATACCCCTCAGTCAAATGGCGTTGCTGAGAGGGCTAATAGGACCATCCTGGAAACTGCGCGAGCGCTGCTGATCGAATCAGGGCTGGGGAACTCCATGTGGCCTCATGCGGTGAGCATGCTACAGTGGCAAGGAACCGCGTACTCACAAAGGTGGCTGATGATATGTGGGTGCCGCTGGAGAGGTGGCTTGGAAAGAAGCCTCCAGTGGACATGCTTCGAGTGTTCGGATGCATGGCAGTGGCGCATGTCCCTAAACCGTACAGGACAAAGCTTGGAGCATCTGCACTTTGGTGTGTGCACCTTGGGCTTGCGGCAGAGAGCAAGGGGTGGCTACTCTGGGAGCCCTCAAAGAATGTGCTGTTTGACAGTCGGGATGTCAAATTTGTGGAGAACATCATGTATGGCAAGTGGGAGAAGCAGCCGGAGGCAAGGGTCACCCAGCAGCTGGAAGAGATCACTATGCACTTCGATCTGTCCGAACCTGAGGACAGCGAAGTCACTGCGCCAACGGCAAGCGGTACTGATGAAGGAAGCAATGAGGATATTGCAACTGATGCTGAAGTCAAGGATCCGGAGCAGCAGCAGCAAGAGGCTTCCAAAACACGAAGTCTGCCAAAGCGAAGGAAACAGATTGGTGGGGGGACAAAGGATTGGGTGAAGGTGAAAGAATGGGTAAGTCCAACCATCTACCCTGCACGTACCAGAATGGCAACGAGAAAGCTGCTGAGCTCCACAAGTGGAGGAGCCACAACTGAGCAGCAGGAACAGGCTCAAGGCGAAGATGCGGTGCTGTTATTGGGTGATGACCAAGAGTCAGATGACGAGGAGCCTGCATACTGCTTTTACGCACCAATACAACCTCCGAGCATGGATCATGCGCTAGCCGGGCCTCAACGGGGGAAGTGGCTCGTTTCAAGAGATGCAGAGTACAACAGCCAGATGGAGAATCACACATGGGACCTGGTGTACTTGCCAAATGGGAAGAAGGCAATACAGTGCAAGTGGCTGGCAAAAATCAAGACGGATGAGAAAGGAGAGCCATCAGTTTACAAGAGCAGGCTGGTGGCAAAGGGGTTTCAGCAGAAAGAGAAGGAAGATTACAAAGAAGTGTTTGCCCCAACTGCTAAGTCTCCAACGCTACGTGTGCTGCTGGCGGTAGCTGCTGTGCGCAAATGGAAGGTGAAGCAGATGGACATCGTAACCGCTTTTCTGTACGGCATTGTGGAAGAGGAGGTGTACATGGTTCAACCACCTGGCTATGAGGATGGAACCGGTCGTGTCTGCAAACTTAACAAGGCCATCTATGGCTTGAAGCAGGCCCCGAGATGCTGGTACAACAGGCTGGCCAGTGCACTGGAAGGGATTGGATTCCGTGCGAGTGCATGCGACGAGAGCCTATTCCTGATGGGAGAGGGGGAGTCACTTGTGCTTCTGCTGGTGTACGTGGATGACATCCTGCTCTTCAGCAGCAGTGACAAGGAGATCGATGGGGTGCAGCGGAAGCTCACAGAGCAGTTCAAGTGCAAGTCACTTGGAGAGGCAAGGTACTACCTGGGAATGCACATTGAGCGGGATGCTGAACGTGGCTGGCTCAAACTGCATCAGGGACAGTACATCAACACCTTGGCTGAGAAGTACTCTCTGCAGGAAGAACGGGAAGTGGTCACACCTTTGCCTTCCGAGTTCAAACTCATAAAGGCAGCTGAAGGAGAAGGAGTTGAGAGTGAAGACCAGAGGCAATTCCAATCCATGGTCGGGAGCCTACTCTACGCTGCTGTGCATACTCGGCCTGACATCAGCTTTGCTGTGGGACAGCTGGCTCGAGTAGTGCAAAATCCAACAGAAGAGCAGTGTGGTGCAGCGGAGAGAGTGGTGCGCTACCTCAAGTCATACCCTACAGTGGGAGTACAGTATTCAGCCTCTGCTCAACGCAGTCAAAAAGGAGTTGAAGTCCTCAAAGAGAAGGGGGAGCAGCTCGGAGAAGGAAAGGTGTTCCTTTCCTGTTTTGCTGATGCCACGTGGGCTTCTGAGCATGAGGATTCATCATCAGTTGGTGGATACATCTGCATGGTGGGAGGTGGGCCTGTAAGTTGGAGGTCCAAGAAGCAGTCTAAGACGGCACTATCTTCAGTGGAATCTGAGTACATGGCGATGTTTCATGCGGCAAAAGAAATCATCTGGCTAAGGAGGCTCTTGAAGGAGATCGGCCATGAACAGACTGTTAGAAACAGAAAGGTTCAGTTTATTGATGAAGCAAAGGCATTACATAGGAAGAGAGAGATGAGCTAGGAAGGGAAGGTTGGAAGGGAAGGGGGGGTTAGGACCAATCACAAGGGAGGGAGGATCCTTCCAAATGTGGTTGACCACCAGTTGGAGGTGGTCCAAGTGTGGTGTACCACCAGTGGTTTAGCCAACCCACTTGTGGTGCCCCCACAATTGTGGTCCTTGTGTTTGGGGGCTCCAACCACAATTGGGTTGGATTGACACCCCAACACAGGTGTACACCCAACTAGGGATGTAAACACAATATACACAACTAGCATAGCATGGTATATTCTAACACAACCCCAGAGCATGCAAAGCTAGTGTATATGTAGGGTACAACCCCAGAATCAGGAAGGGGGGCAGGGCCCAAGGCCGAGAAGGCGGAGGAGGGCAGAGTGCGCGGTCTTCGGGAGGGCCTTGGTGAAGATGTCGGCCAAGTTGGCCTCTGCAGCGATCTTGCGGACCACCAAGTGACCTTGCTGGACCAACTCTCCAACGAAGAAGTAGCGGAGTTCAATGTGCTTGGAGCGGCCATGGAAGACAGGGTCCTTTGTGAGATGGATGGTGCTGGCATTGTCGCACCAGAGGGTGGGACAGCGCTGAGGAGCACCGATCTCAGCAAGGAGGAAGGTGAGCCAGCGATTCTTCTGAGCGGCCATGGTGCAAGCATAGAGCTCAGCCTCGCAGGATGAGAGGGCGATGGAGGAGGAGCGAGTGGAGCGCCAGCTGATGAGGCCGCTGCCAAGGGTGAAGCCGTAGCCTTGAGAGGAACGGCGATCCGGCTGGGAGTCAGCCCAGGAGGAGTCACTGAAGCCAGAGAGGAGGGGAGGAGAAGAGCCTCCGAGGGTGAGGACATAGTCCTTGGTACCACGGAGGTAGCGGAGGACCCGCTTCGCTGCAGCCCAGTGCTCATCAGTGTGGCGACCGGTACCGACGAATCGAGCAAGAACACTGATGGGGTAGGCAAGGTCGGGGCGGGTGCACATCATAGCGTACATCAGCGAGCCGACGAGCTCAGCGTAAGGATGGTCAGAGGAGGAGGGAGCAGGAGGAGGGGCAAGCTGGTGGTCGGTCTGCAGGGGAGTGGTAACCGGCTTGGCCTGCGCCATGTCGAACCGCTGCAAGACTTGGTCGATGTAGAAGGACTGAGAGAGGGTAATGGTGCGCGATGTGCGGTCCCGGGTGATGGTCATGCCCAGATAGTGCTTGAGCTCACCCAGGTCCTTGCACTTGAGGCGCGCATGCAGGGCGTCCTTCACTTGCTGCATGGCGGCAGCATCGTCAGCGAACAGGATCATGTCGTCGACATACACCAGGATGAAGAAGCGGGTGGGAGAGGAGCGAAGGAAAAGGCTGGCATCAGACTGAGAGGCATGGAACCCCAAGGACTGCAGAGTGGCGGCCAGCTTGTTGTGCCACTCGCGAGGAGCCTGCTTGAGGCCATAAACCGGGCGGCGCAGCTCCCAGACTGTGTTGGCAGGGAAGGCTGCATGAAAGCCTGGAGGCCGCCGCAAGAGGACCCGCTCCTGAAGCTCGCCTTGCAGGAAGGCGTTGGAGACATCCATGGAGGCAATCTCCATGCCAACGCGAACAGCATAGTCGAGGATGGCACGGAGAGTTGGGAGCTTGGCAGTGGGAGAGAATGTCTCCCAGTAGTCGATGCCATGGGTTTGGGTGAAGCTCTTGGCACAATACCGGGCCTTGTAGACCGGCTCCTCACCCGGCAGCTGCTTCACTCGGAACACCCAGAGGCCTTCAACAATGACGTCGTCAGGAGAGGGGACAATGTTAACGAATGAGGCATTGCGGATGAAGGCCTCGCATTCAGCAAAGATAGCCTGGATCCACTTGGCAGCATCGGGGCAGGTGATGGCCTCAAGGAAGTTGGACGGAGTGAATCTGGTGGGAGCGGTAGCGATGCCAAGGATAAGGAGGCCAAGGAAGCCCGGGTAGAGAGGCGTGAGGGAAGGTGTTTGTTGCTGAACGCCAATGAGCTCCTCATGGGAGTCCTCAATGAAGGGAAGGGAGGGTGGGGGTGGTGTTGGCCAACCCCATGGATGGCCTATGAGTGGGCCGTGAGAGCGAGTGTGGATGCGTGGGAGGATGAACGGAGAGGTGGTGCGGCGATGCCGATGAGGTTGCTGCAGTGGCTGCTGCTGCTGCTGCTGTGGCTGCTGCTGGTGCTGCTCCTGCACCTCCTGCTGCGGCTGCTGTTGCTGCACTGCCTGCGGTTGCTGCTGCTGCTGCTCCATCCACTGCTGCACCTCCTGCTGCTGCTGCTGCTGCTGCTGCTGCTGCTGCTGCTGCTGCTGCTGCTGCTGCTGCTGCTGCTGCTGCTGCTGCTGCTGCTGCATCCGCTGCTGCTGCTGCACCTGCTGCTGCTGCTGTTGCTGCTGCTGCTGCTGCTCCTTCTGCTGCTGCTGCTGCTGCTGCTGCTGCTGCTGCTGCTGCTGCTGCTGCTGCTGCTGCTGCTGCTGCTGCTGCTGCTGCTGCTGCTGCTGGTGCTGGTGCGATGAGGCAGAGTGAGCAGGGGAGTCAGGGACAGCTGGGTCGTAAATGTCACCTGAGGAAGGAGGAGGGGGAGGAGCAGGATTTGGAGGAAGGAGGGGAGCCTGGGGAAGGAGTGGGGGAATGACAGCATCAGCCCAGGTGAGGGGGCGGGAGAGAGGAGGAAGGGGGTCGGAAGGCGGAACAGAATGATAGAACGGGATGCTCTCATCGAACACCACGTCACGGCTCTGTAGGAGGCGGCCTGAGGACGGGTGAAGGAAGAGGTAACCAGGGGCAGAGCGAGCGTGGCCAAGGTAGACACACTCAATGGCCTTGGAGGCGAGCTTTCCTGCCTGCCGAGAGCGGTCAGGTGGGGGGATGAGGACATATGCCTTGCAACCCCAGATACGGAGAATGGCAGCATCTGGCTTGGTGCTAGCCCAGAGCTCAGTGGGAGTGACAGACTGGCGTTGAAGGTGTGGGTAAAGATTAGTAAGGAGAGCAGCATGGACAAGGGCATAGCCCCAAAGAGAAGGGGGCGTGGAGGCATGAATGAGGAGGCAGCGGGCCGTCTTGGTGATCTCACGAATGCGACTCTCAGCAACACCGTTCTGCTGAGGGGAGTGGGGAAGGGTATGAGTCTGCTGGATGCCATGGGTTGAGCAGTAGGAGGAGAGGGTGCGGTTGAGAAACTCACCACCGCCGTCGGAATGGAGGCGGCGGATGGGGCGACCAAAGTGGACACGGCACTGCTCGGCCCAGGTAACGATGACAGCAGGGGCCTCGGCCTTCGTGTGGAGGAGGAACACCGAGGAGTACCTGCTGTGGTCGTCGACTAGGACAAGCAGGTACCGGTGCCCTTGGCGGGAAGGGGAAGGGTTAGGGCCCCAGAGGTCCATGTGGACGAGGTCAAGGGGGGCAGCAGCAAAGGAAGGATGACTGAGGTGAGGCTGTTGTTTGAGCTTTCCATGAATGCATGTGGCGCATGGGGGAGCGGAAGAGGACGGGAGGGGAGGAAGAGTGGGGGGAAGACCGTCAAGCAAGCGGGAGGAGACGGCTTTACGAAGTGTGGGAAAGTTCATATGACCAAGGCGGTGGTGGATGAGAACAGCGGGGTGGGACAGTGCGCGACAAGAGCATGGGGAGGAGGTGGAGTTGGAGGAAGGTGGCTCTAGAGGGAGGGGAGGGGGGAGAGTGGAGGTGCCTGCACGAGTGGTCACGTGGCATGAGGAGGGGCGCGGTGTGCGGAGGATGTACTGACGAGAGCGAGGGCAAAGTGGGAGGCGATGAAGGAGGCGGCGAGTGGGGCCGTGGAGGAGGTCACAGTAGGTGGCAGAGGCGGGGAAGAGGGTAGTGATGCCAGCCTGTTGGAGTTCACGAATGGAGAGCAGGTTATGACGAAGGGAGGGAATGTGGAGACCAGTGACCACTCCAGAGGGGAAGGGGGGGCAGGGGAGGGTGGAGAGATGAGTGCAAGGGATGGAGAAGCTGGAATCAGCACCATGAACGTTGGTGGGGAAAGGGAGGGAGGTGAGGGTGCCGGCGTCTTTGAGGGCAGTTTCAGTGGCACCACTATCGAGAACAAAGTCAATCGTGAGCGAGGAGGGAGCTGAAGACACGGGGTACTGGAAATCACTGGCATTAAAAACAGAGGGATACATGGAAGTGGAAGCAGGGGAAGAACGCATGAGCTCGCCTAGAAAGCTGGAGTGGGAGGCGGGAGCACTAGGGGAAGGAGAGCCCCAGAGGGGAAAGCCAGGAGGACCTGGTGTGGCTGTGGCAGCCATGGCGGCGGTGCCAAAGCCAAGCTGCTGCTGCTGCCATGCAGATGCTGCGGCTGCGGCTCCTGCAGCTGCGGCTGCAGCCTGACCACCAGAGCCCCACTGCTGCTGCTGCTGCAGCAGCTGCAGCTGCTGGAAGCGGCGAAACTGCTGCAGCTCCTGGGGAGTTATGGGGTCAGCGACAGAGGAGGAGGAGGAGGAGGAGAGCTGAAGATGAGAGGGGAGGAAAGACGGAAGAGTTTTGACATCCTGGAGAGAGGGGCGGGGATCCATGGCAGACCAGCGTGGGGGTGTGCCAGTGTTGCCGCGCTCGAACCAGGCGTCATCATACGCCTTGAAGCAGGTCGCGGGGGGATGGTTGGTTTGGGTGCAGCGCTCACCCGCCCTGGGACCAAAACGGCGAAGATAGGAACATGGGGGGAGAGTGCCAGGGCGGCCACCACGGCTACCAGATGAGCCACCACTGCCTCCACCACCACCACTGCTGCCACCCTCGACCCCGCCACCACCGCCGCCGGCTCCGCTGCCCCCACAACCGCCACCTCCACCCCCTCCCTGAGGGTTGGTGCGGCCGCCACGTGGGCGCCCGCCACGACGCGGCTGTGTGACTGCAAGCTGGGGGTTTTGGGACTCGGTGGAGTTCAGGCCGGAGGGGGGGGTTGAGAGAAGGCGGGCCTCAGCGTCAATGATCCATTGGACCACAGTGTCAAGGGAGGCGCGGGGCTGAGCCTCAGTGAAGGCGATGACGCGCACTTCATATTGAGGGGAGAGGCCTTCGAGGAGACGGTAGATCTGAAGGTTGGGGGGGAGAGTAGTCTGGCGAGCCTCAAGGCGGGAGGCAAGGTCTAGGAGACGGCTGGTGTAGTCAACGGCGCCAACACTATGTTCGATCGTGATGCTGAAGTATTCCTTGAAGAGCGGTCCGACAGCATCGAAGTCGGTGCGTTCGAACATTGCCTCAAGCTCGAGCCAGATCTGGCGCGAGCCGATGCGACGTGCCTGGAAGTTGCGCATGAGCGCAGGCGGGATGGCAAGGAGAAGGGCACCAGTAGCACGGCTGTCCGCCTCGAGCCAGGCGCGACGGCGCTCAGCAAATCGCGCAGAGTCAGCGGCATAAGCGGCGGCGGTAGCGGCATGCTGGGTGCGGAGGGTTGCCGACCGCTCGTGTTCCTCCAACGCGATCAGGTAATCAGTATGGAGCACGAGGAACTCACGACGCTGAGTAAGGAAGAGCTGCTCAACTTCAGCGGTGGCAGCGCGAGTGCTGGTGCCAACGGGTACCATGGGGGGCGGAGGTTCCTCGCCGGGATGGGGAATGAGAGGGGGGGGATCGCCAGGGTGAGGCGGCGGGTCCCCAAGGTCACCCTTTGGGAGACCAAGCATGATGTCCAGGAGGCGGAACGGCAGGACATAAGCACTGCCGAGGACGCGGTGGAGGCTGCCGACGAAGGAATACCAGTTGGTTGCTGAGTTGTCGGCAGCGCGCACGAGATGATCGAGGGTCGAGACGTCGACGGGAGGGGAAAAGGATGCCATTGGTGACACGGAGTGGGAGGAAGGCGACGGCGGGTGGACCCGCGGTGGCCGGGAGGGAGCGGCGGCGGGTGGACCCGCGGCGGGTAGATACTGCTGTAGATACTGCTGCTGCTGCTGCTGCTGCTGCTGCTGCTGCTGCTGCTGCTGCTGCTGCTGCTGCTGCTGCTGCTGCTGCTGCTGCTGCTGCTGCTGCTGCTGCTGCTGCTGCTGCTGCTGCTCTGCTGCTGCTGCTGCTGCTGCTGCTGCTGCTCCTTCTGCTGCTGCTGCTGCTGCTGCTGCTGCTGTTGCTGCTGCTGCTGCTGCCGCTGCTGCTGCTGCCACTGCTGCTGCCGCTGTTGCTGCTGCTGCTGCTGCTGCTCCTTCAGCTGCTGCTGCTGCTGCTGCTACTGCTGCTGCTGCTGAGTCTGCTGCTCCTTCTGGTGCTGCTGCTGCTTCTGCTGCTGCTGCTACGGCTGCAGCAGTGGTAAGGCGGCGATGAGCAGGTGCAGGTGAGGAGGCAAAAGATGGGGAAAGATGGCAGTTAGCTGATGAAAATAGGACTTGGTAGAAATTTCAGTAGCACTTCGTGATCACATCCAGGAAAGTGTGCAAACTTCGGAAAGCGATATCTGACAATCCAAGCAATGAAATAGTCTGACATTTTATGATGTTGTAGCTGACACCAAGAGCGTTCTTTTGCAAGTCGAATCACTCAATTCTGTCAATTATCGAGTAAGCTATGGCGTTTGGCGCATTGGGGGTTTTTGAAAATCCACCCAGCAGAAAACTAGTTGAGAGGCGGCGGCTAGGAGTGTAGCAGCGGCGATGGAGGGGACGGCAATGAGGTGTACGTCGGAAGGGGACGGGGCGGAAGCGTGGGGAAGGATCGGGATTTAAAAGTTGGTGTGAGCCATTATTGCTCTATACCATGTTAGAAACAGAAAGGTTCAGTTTATTGATGAAGCAAAGGCATTACATAGGAAGAGAGAGATGAGCTAGGAAGGGAAGGTTGGAAGGGAAGGGGGGGTTAGGACCAATCACAAGGGAGGGAGGATCCTTCCAAATGTGGTTGACCACCAGTTGGAGGTGGTCCAAGTGTGGTGTACCACCAGTGGTTTAGCCAACCCACTTGTGGTGCCCCCACAATTGTGGTCCTTGTGTTTGGGGGCTCCAACCACAATTGGGTTGGATTGACACCCCAACACAGGTGTACACCCAACTAGGGATGTAAACACAATATACACAACTAGCATAGCATGGTATATTCTAACACAGACTTGTGCGACACCTCTGTTCAGTGATAGCAAGGGAGCCATTGCCATGGCACGCAATGCAGTTCTTCATGGGTTGAACAAGCACATGAGGATCAAGTGGCATTGGCTGCGGAAGGAGGTGAAGCTTGGGACACTGGATCCGATCTACGTGAAAACTCAGCAACAGCCAGCCGACTTCCTTACCAAGCGGCTAGCTGAAGAGCCACACTGGCGCTGTGCGAGGATGGCGGGAATGTCATTGAACTAGAGACGGCGAAACAAGCCGACAGTCTGAGGGGGAGTGTGTTGGTGCATATTCATTTGCACGTCATCCTGTCGTCTGTTCGCATCATTTCGTTTGCATGTGTTTTGTGTGCTACGTTGTTTGTATGGTTTGTTGGGTTTGCATGTCTTTGCATGTTCATCTTGTGCTTGTGCAGATGTGCTTGGATTGTGCATGACATCGAGCACATTCCAACGAGCCAAGAATTGTTGGAATCGGAGCACATATGAAGAAGTTACGAATAAATGTTTGATGGATTTGTACAACTCATTGGAAGTCCTTGTCAGCTGCTACACCAAAGTTGGAGAGCCCTATAACGAGGAGGGACCAGCATGTGTGGGACTTTTGTCCCCACCTTGCAGCTGCAGCATTTGGGGTTTGGAGGCCAACCTGGCACATTGTGAATTTTGTCTTGCCAGGCTGGCTGAACCTGAGGATGGGGAGTCAAAACTTTGACTCTTGTCATGTTCTTGACCATGGGCCTCCAGGGTCCTTCCCTTTCATCCTTCCCTTCCTACCCCACCTTCCAACTGTGCTTCAATGCCTTTTCTATCATCCCTCTGATCTTGTAAGCTTCAATTTTAGTGACTCTGAGGACTGTCAACTTCTCATAGGGCAGATTACCCCCCAGTGCGCCAAACGCCATAGCTCACTCGTTAAGCTCCGGAATCGAGTGATTTAACTTTCAGTCGAAAGCTGACGCTTCCAGCTACAACATATCCGATTTTCAGATTGTTTCACCGATTGGAGTTTTTGATATAGCTATTCGAAGGTCGCGAGTTTTCTGGGCGTCATAACGAAGTGCTGCAGAAATTTCCAAGGAGCCATTGAATCATCTGCTTATAGCCTTCTCTAACAAACACCAGGTGTGTGGCGGCACCAACCACGCCCTTGCCTCCTGCTTTAAAAAGAAGGATGACGAGTGGTATGCCGTCAATGGGACCGCCTCCAAGCCGCCAAGCTGGATGGTCAATCGTGCTCCTCGCCAAGTCAATCAAGTCGAAGCGCAGGAATCCGTGCAGGCTGCTGTGGCTGCACCTGCTGATGTGCGCCTCAACATGTGGTTCCCTGGCACTGCCATGATTAATGAGACGATTTCACAGTATCCTGGCTCACAAAGCACCTCAGCCACAATAAAATTACCCTCGACAGTGGGGCCACTCACACGGTTCTCAAGGAAGAACACTCCTTCAAGCCATACGAGACACCAATCCGTCTACTTGGAGCAGACTCCAGTTTCATAACACACGCCAAGGGCTCCTCCACAGTTCCGTGCCCAGCTTTTCCTTCGGGCAGAGTGACCGGCATGTGTGTTCCCACACTACGCCACAATCTTGTGGCCCAACACGAGCTCCAACGGGCAGGCGTCACCACAATCTTCCCAGCACACTCGGATCACTGTGACCTCTTCGACCCTAAGTCCAACAAGCTCCTAGCACGCTTCACACTCAACAGTAGCAAGCTCTACACGCTGCGTTCACCTGCACCTCTCGCCGCCCTCTCCCAAGCGCAAGCTGCCAGCACCACTCCGTGTTCGTGTTACAGCTTCGCCAACCCAACCATCCTCTACCACCATCGCTTGGGTCACCCCTACTTCCGTACACTTGCCGACATCGCTTCCAAGAAACTTCTTCTTGGCCTCCCGTCGGCGCTTCCTCCACCAACAGACTCACCTGCACCCACCTGCCTGGACTGCACCAAGAGCAAGCTCAGGCAGCAGCCGCACCCTTCCTCCCCATCCGTCGCAGCTACTCCGCTGGACCTAGTGCACATGGATGTCTGGGGCCCAGCTCCAGTCGCATCCCGAGGCGGTCATCGGTACTTTCTTACACTAGTCGATGACCACTCGCGGTATGTTTCTGTGCACCTCCTGCATACCAAGGTGGAGGCATCTGATGTCATCATGGCGTGGGTGCGCCAGGCTCAAGTCTCGTTCGGCACTCCTCTGAAGTGCCTCCATTCTGATGGCGGGGGAGAATTTCGCAATGGCAAACTCGATAACTTCTGTGCGGCCCAAGGGATTCGGCAAACCTTCACGCTCCCTGAAAGCCTGCAGCAGAATGGCATTGCAGAGAGCCGCAACCATACCTTGGTTCAGATCGCTCGCTGCCTCCTCAGTCACGCCAACGCACCACGGTCATTCTGGGGATATGCCCTCTTCCATGCGGCACTCCTCTACAATCTTTATCCGCATCCCCACCGTCCCGACACCACACCTACCGCTCTCTGGCTTGGGGTCACGCCTTCCGCCCGCTCTCTACGCGTCTGGGGGTGTACCGCGTATGTGTTGCTAAGCCCCCACACGCGCAGGAAGCAAGGTGGCAAGCTTGGTCCCAAAACCCAGACCTGCATGTACCTGGGGCACAACTCCGACTCCCCAGACTACTTATTCCTCAACCCAATCACCAGACAGCTGATTCGCAGCCGTGATGTCGTCTTCGATGAGACACGCCCATTCTACTCTGCGACCACGGACGAGCCTCCTCCACCTCCCCCGACGCTTGTTTGGGCAGACTTCGATGCCCCACCTCCGGCCGCTGCCCCTTCTCCGGGGCCTTCTCCGTCCGACGTATCTCACCCGGCCTCCCCAGTATCCTCCGCAGCGGCACCTCCCCCTGCTCCCTCTTCCCCGCGCATCGAGCCCGGCTCACCAGTCTCCTATCGGAGGCGCCCAGTCCCTCCGGTCCCACCGCAGCCGCCTTCGTCTCCGGTCTCTAGTCGCACTCGTTCCAAGGGACCGGCTCCGCCTCTCGCCTGGGGACCAGCCACCTTCTCCATCCGGTGTTCGGTCACCCCGCTTCCTCCTGCCGGGGGTGATGTCCCCTCCATCCGTATTCCCCCCCGTGCACTTCTGGAGGACAGGCATGAGGAGCTGTTTGACCTTCACGCGGTCTGCCAATTTCTCTCTCACATCTTCCCGGACATTACTGACTGCCCTTCCCTCAACTTCACCGAGAACCCGACCATTCCGACTCCTCGCACAAAAGAGGAAGCTCTCTCGGGGCCTTATAAGAAGGAGTGGAAGGCAGCAATGGATGTGGAGAACGAGGCGTTCATTCGCAACAACAGCCTTGACGATGTTCTTCCCCCTTCCGGTGTCAACATCGTCGGCGGAAAATGGATCTTCCGAGTCAAACAACTCCCAGGCGAAGCTCCACTGTTCAAGGCACGATACGTGGCGAAGGGTTTCACCCAGGAGTATCTTGACTTCTTCGAAACATTCTCGCCCACGGCCAAGCTCCCGACTGTGCGCGCTCTTCTTGATATAGCCGCTCGCGGCAACTTCGAGATCAAGTCCATGGACGCCTCCTCCTCCTTTCTCCAAGGCCAGCTCAAGGAGGATGTTCACATGGAACGCCCACCGGGGTTTCCTGGTACTTACCCTGCCAACACAGTGTGGAAGCTGAAGCGCCCAGTGTATGGCCTCAAGCAGGCTCCTCGTGAGTGGCACAACAAGGTGAAGGAAGTCCTCCTCGCACTTGACTTCCATCCCTCTGCCTCAGATTCCAGTCTCTTCGTTCGTCACTCCTCCGAGCCCTTCTACATCCTCGTCTACGTCGACGACTTCATTCTAGCCGCCAGAGATCCAGCCGACATGGCAGCTGTCCAGTCTGCTCTCAGCTCCGCCCTTCTCATGAAGGATCTTGGTGACCTCAAGAACTACCTGGGGATGGAGATCACTCGTGACCGCCAGGCTTGCACGATCACGCTCTCCCAGGAGTCCTACATCGACAACCTTCTCAAGCAGTTCGACATGGACTCCAGTAACTCTGTCTCCACTCCACTCCCACTACAGCATCAGCTCACGGCCCCTCCAGTTCCTTCTCCTGACGCCTGCAAGGACCCGTACCCTGAGCTAGTCCGTTCACTCATGTATGCCATGATGTGCACTCGACCAGACTTGGCTTACCCGGTTAGTGTCCTCTTTCGGTACGTCTCCCCCGGACGCTACACTGCCTCACATTGGTCTGCAGCCAAGAGGGTCCTCCGCTATCTACAAGCCACCAAGTCTCACATCCTCACTCTTGGTGGTACCTCTCCAGTCAAGCTCGAGGGATACACAGACTCCTCATGGGCCGATGACCAGACTGACAGACGCTCCTCCCAAGGGTACTGCTTCACCCTTGGTAGCGGAGTCATCAGCTGGCGCTCCACTCGGTCCTCTGCAGTCTCCCTGTCGTCCTGCGAGGCCCAGCTCTACGCGGGCACAATGGCTGCTCAAGAGGCACGCTGGCTCTCCTTTCTCCTCGCTGAGTTAGGCTACCCCCAGCAGTCGCCCACCCTGTGGTGTGACAATCAGAGTGCCATTCACCTCACCAAGGATCATGTGTTCCACTCTCGCACCAAGCACATCGAACTTCGTCATTTCTTCATTCGAGATCTTGTTCAGAGTGACCAGCTGACGGTACGGTACATCGCCTCAGATTGCAACCTCGCCGACCTCTTTACCAAGGCTCTTGGCAAGGCTGACCACCATCGCCTTCTCCGTTCCATGGGGCTATGTGCTCCTTGACCAGGTTTGCAGTCTATGGGGGTGTGTTAGAAATAGACTGCAAATACCACTTTTGTATTTGTACTTTTATATCCTAGTTTAGGTTGTGAATGTTCTAGTGGGTTGGGGTGTACTCACAAATCCCAACCTCACCCAATTGTGATCCTCCCAATCTCCAATTACCCAATTGGAGATTCCGGAGATCCCAATGGGGATTCCCTCCAATTCCCCCTTCATCCATTCACTCTCATATTGCCATGTACTTATAGAGCCTTGGGCTCATTAGCTAATCAATCATTTCAACTCTTTTTCTTATAAGAATGGACGTTGAATCCGCTCATCAGTGTGGCGACCGGTACCGACAAATAGAGTTGAAATGATTGATTAGGTAAGGCGCCCAAGGCTCTATAAGTACATGGATAGATGAGAGAGAATAGATGAAAGAGGGAATCGGAGGGAATCCCCATTGGGATCTCCGGAATCTCCAATTGGTTAATTGGAGATTGGGGGGATCAGAATTGGGTGAGGTTGGGATTTGTGAGTACACCCCAACCCACTAGAACATTGATAACCTTAACTAGGATATAAAAGTACAAATACAAAAGTGGGATTTGCAGTATGGTTTTAACACATGGTGCACCAAGTGTGAATGGGTAAGAGTGATATTGCGCGCTGTTCTGTCCCTAGAGATGTGTAGGCCAGGGTAGCGGCGCAGCTTTCCTAGGTCAGTGCAATTGTATCTTCTCAGCAGCTCGGCCTTCACCGAGGCCAGTGCGTCTCTGTCTGCACTGGCGAAGACCATGTCGTTCATGTAGACTATGATGTATTACGGAGTCTTGGCCTGAGCGAACGAAGAGGGATGGGTCAGCAGAGTATAAGAAATAGAGCTGAAATGATTAATTAGCTAAGGATCCCAAGGCTCTATAAGTACATGGCAAGGTGAGAGAGAATGGATGAATGGGGGAATCGGAGGGAATCCCCATTGGGATCTCCGGAATCTCCAATTGGGTAATTGGAGATTGGGGGGATCACAATTGGACGAGTTTGGGAATTGTAAGTACACCCCAACCCACTAGAATATTCCTAACCTCAACTAGGATATAAAAGTACAAATACAAAAGTAGGATTTGCAATCTATTTCTAACACACCCCCATAGACTACAACACCCGGTCAAGGAGCACATAGCCCCATGGAACGAAGAAGGTGATGGTGGTCAGCCTTGCCAAGAGCCTCGGTAAAAGAGGTCGGCGAGGTTGCAATCTGAGGCGATATACCGCACCGTCAGCTGGTCACTCTGAACAAGATCTCGGATGAAGAAATGACGAAGTTCAATGTGCTTGGTGCGAGAGTGGAACACAGGATCCTTGGTGAGATGAATGGCGCTCTGGTTGTCACACCATAGAAGGGGCGACTGCTGGGGGTAGCCTAACTCAGCGAGGAGAAAGGAGAGCCAGTGTGCCTCTTGAGCAGCCATTGTGCCTGCGTAGAGCTGGGCCTCGCAGGACGACAGGGAGACTGCAGAGGACCGAGTGGAGCGCCAGCTGATGACTCCGCTACCAAGGGTGAAGCAGTACCCTTGGGAGGAGCGTCTGTCAGTCTGGTCATCGGCCCATGAGGAGTCTGTGTATCCCTCGAGCTTGACTGGAGAGGTACCACCAAGTGTGAGGATGTGAGACTTGGTGGCTTGTAGATAGCGCAGGACCCTCTTGGCTGCAGACCAATGTGAGGCAGTGTAGCGTCCGGGGGAGACGTACCGAGAGAGGACACTAACCGGGTAAGCCAAGTCTGGTCGAGTGCACATCATGGCATACATGAGTGAATGGACTAGCTCAGGGTACGGGTCCTTGCAGGCGTCAGGAGAAGGAACTGGAGGGGCCGTGAGCTGATGCTGTAGTGGGAGTGGAGTGGAGACAGAGTTACTGGAGTCCATGTCGAACTGCTTGAGAAGGTTGTCGATGTAGGACTCCTGGGAGAGCGTGATCGTGCAAGCCTGGCGGTCACGAGTGATCTCCATCCCCAGGTAGTTCTTGAGGTCACCAAGATCCTTCATGAGAAGGGCGGAGCTGAGAGCAGACTGGACAGCTGCCATGTCGGCTGGATCTCTGGCGGCTAGAATGAAGTTGTCGACGTAGACGAGGATGTAGAAGGGCTCGGAGGAGTGACGAACGAAAAGACTGGAATCTGAGGCAGAGGGATGGAAGTCAAGTGCGAGGAGGACTTCCTTCACCTTGTTGTGCCACTCACGAGGAGCCTGGTTGAGGCCATACACTGGGCGCTTCAGCTTCCACACTGTGTTGGCAGAATAAGTGCCAGGAAATCCCGATGGGCGTTCCATGTGAACATCCTCCTTGAGCTGGCCTTGGAGAAAAACAGAGGAGGCGTCCATGCACTTGATCTCGAAGTTGCCGCGAGCGGCTATATCAAGAAGAGCGCGCACAGTCGGGAGCTTGGCCGTGGGCGAGAATGTTTCGAAGAAGTTGAGATACTCCTTCTGGGTGAAACCGTTCGCCACGTATCGTGCCTTGAACACAGGACCTTTGCTTGGGAGTTGTTTGACTTGGAAGATCCATTTTCCGCCGACGATGTTAACACCGGAAGGGGGAACAACATCGTCAAAGCTGTTGTTGTGAATGAACGCCTCGTTCTCCACGATATCGTCTGGTGTTCTAGGAGACTAAGTATAGAATCCACAAACACGAGTACTTAACCAAGGATCTTTGCTGGAATGGTAGACTAGTAAGACAGCGGAAGTCTTATCAGAGTGAACCTGAGCACATGAACTTGTGGGTAGTCGAAGCTTTAATAACCTGAGCACATAATTCTGTGGAAAGTCAAGGTTAATAATAGAAAGGCATTACAAAGATTCATAGCTCTAGGAAAAGTACCTGTTCGCTAATGTACCTGTTTGTCACTATCGCGCTATGCGACCTATTCGTCATACTATAGGGTCGCGACTAATCGCGTAACTGAAGCGGTATGCTTACGTCATGCCGAGACCCGCGATGCTTTGCTAACATCAGCACTCGAACCTGTTTACTTACTGAGAAACTCAATACTGCTAACAACACTGAAAACGGAACTTGCAGGAATGCGAAACTTCATTTACCACAACACTTATAAGGCCCCGAGAGAGCTTCCTGTTTTGTGCGAGGAGTTGGAATGGTCGGGTTCTCGGTGAAGTTGAGGGAAGGGCAGTCAGTAATGTCCAGGAAGATGTGAGAGAGAAATTGGCAGACCGCGTGAAGGTCAAACAGCTCCTCATGCCTGTCCTCCAGAAGTGCACGGGGGGGAATACGGATGGAGGGGACATCACCCCCGGCAGGAGGAGGCAGGGTCACCGAACACCGGATGGAGAAGGCGGCTGGTCCCCAGGCGAGAGGCGGAGCCGGTCCCTTGGAACGAGTGCGACTAGAGACCGGAGACGAAGGCGGCTGCGGTGGGACCGGAGGGACTGGGCGCCTCCGATAGGAGACTGGTGAGCCGGGCTCGACGCGCGGGGAAGGCGGAGCAGGAGGAGGTGCCGCTGCGGAGGATACTGGGGAGGCCAGGTGAGACACCCCGGATGGAGAAGGCCCCGTAGAAGGGGCAGCGGCCGGAGGTGGGGCATCGAAGTCTGCCCAAACAAGCGTCGGGGGAGGTGGACGAGGCTCGCCTGTGGTCGCAGAGAGTAAGGGGCGTGTCTCATCGAAGACGACATCACGGCTGGGAATCAGCTGTCTGGTGATTGGGTTGAGGAATAAGTAGTCTGGGGAATCGGAGTTGTGCCCCAGGTACATGCAGGTCTGGGTTTTGGGACCAAGCTTGCCACATTGCTTCCTGCGCGTCTGGGGGCTGAGCAACACATATGCGGTACACCCCCACACGCGTAGAGAGCGGGCGGAGGGCATGGCCCCAAGCCAGAGAGTGGTAGGTGTGGTGTTGGGCCGGTGGGGATGCGGATAAAGATTATAGAGGAGAGCCGCATGGAAGAGGGCATATCCCAAGAGTGATCGTAGTGCGTTGGCGTGACTGAGGAGACAGCGATCGATTTAAACCAATGTGTGGTTGCGGCTCTCTGCAATGCCATTCTGCTGCGGGCTTTCAGGGAGCGTGAAGGTTTGCCGAATCCCTTGGGCCGCACAGAAGTTATCGAGTTTGCCATTGCGAAATTCTCCCCCGCCATCGGAATGGAGGCACTTCAGATGAGTGCCGAACATGACTTGAGCCTGGCGCAACCATGCCATGAAGAGGTCATGTGCCTCCGCCTTGGTATGCAGGAGGTGCACGGAAACATACCGCGAGTGGTCATCGATTAGTGTAAAAAAGTATCGATGACCGCCACGGGATGCGACTGGAGCTGGGCCCCAGACATCCATATGCACAAGGTCCAGCGGAGCAGCTGCGACGGATGGGGAGGAAGGGTGCGGCTGCTGCCTGAGCTTGCTTTTGGTGCACTCTAGGCAGGTGGGTGCGGGTGAGTCTGTTGGTGGAGGAAGCGCCGACGGGAGGCCAAGAAGAGTTTTCTTGGAAGCGATGCCGGCAAGCGTACGGAAGTTGGGGTGACCCAAGCGATGATGGTAGAGGATGGTTGGGTTGGCGAAGCTGCGATAGAAACACGTAGTGGTGTTGGCAGCTTGCGCTTGGGAGAGGGCGGCGAGAGGTGCAGGTGCACGCAGCGTGTAGAGCTTGCTGCTGTTGAGTGTGAAGCGTGCTAGGAGCCTCTTGGATTTAGGGTCAAGGAGGTCACAGTGATCCGAGTGTGCTGGGAAGATCGTGGTGACGCCTGCCCGTTGGAGCTTGTGTTGGGCACGAGATTGTGGCGTAATGTGGGAACACACATGCCGATGATACTGCCCGAAGGAAAAGCTGGGCACGGAACTGTGGAGGAGCCCTTGGCGTGTGTTGCGAAACTGGAGTCTGCTCTTAGTAGACGGATTGGTTCTCGTATGGCTTGAAGGAGTGTTCATCCTTGAGAACCGTGTGAGTGGCCCCACTGTCGAGGGTGAACTCTATTGTGGCTGAGGTGCTTTGTGAGCTGGGACACTGTGAAATTGTCTCTTTAATCATGGAAGTGCCGGAGAACAATATGTTGAGGCGCACATTAGCAGGGGGAGCTACAGCAGCCTGCACGGATTCCTGCGCTTCGACTTGATTGACCTTGCGACGAGCACGATTGACCATCCAGCTTGGAGGCTTCGAGGTTGTCCCATTGACGGCATACCACTCGTCATCCTTCTTCTTGAAGCAGGAGACAAGGGCGTGGTTGGTGCCGCCACACACCTGGCCAGCACGAGGGCCACGCTTGATGACATAGAGACATGTGGGGAAGCGGTTGCGCTGGAATTGTGCCGAAGCGGCATAGGCTTGAGGCACAGGACCACGGATTGCATTGGCCTTGGCTTGAGCGCTGTTGTCCTTTTCGGCAGAAAGGAGCACAGATGAGACCTTGGCAAATGTGAGGTCCGCAGGAGCAAGACCCAAGAGCATCTTGCGTGTGACTTCGTATGCCGGAGTGAGGCCGACTAGGAGAGCGGCTGCAGGGGCTTGTTCGGGGAAGACTATCCCCAACTGTTTGAGTTCACCATGAATGGACTGCACCTTGGTGACATAGTCCGCTATGCCTGGCGAGTCCTCGAGCCGCACTTGGAACATGCTGGGGATGAGTATAGCAACTCCCACTGCAGTCTTGTTCAGGAAGCGATCTTCGAGGTAGAGCCAAATGGCATTGGCAGACGGGTAGTTGTGGTAGGTTTCGACGAGTTCGGGAGGAGTGGTGCCCATGAAGACACTAATGACCGCACCATCGGCCTTCTCCCAATTCTTGTACTTGAGCAGTGCAGCAGTATAAACTTCTTCGGCGGCGGCATTAGCTGGATCGGCGGACCTCTCGGGTCTAGGAGGCTCTTTGCCGTCACCAATGTTGAGAAGAACGTCGGTGAGCTCGAGCCCCTTCACTTCGCGACTGAGGAGGTGCTTGTCGACACCATAGCGCCAAGCCTTGTAGTTGGAGCATGTACCGTCTGGCTCGAGACGAAGGAGCGGGATCGGGTTGGCAAATGGAAGTGGTTGAGTAAGCCATTCCTGTTTGATTTTCGCGAGGCGATGCTCTTAAGTTACCGATAAGAACATCGGTGCGCAGCGCGGCACTTCTGGAAATCGGTCGACGAGAATTGCTGAAAATCACTCAGATGGCTTGGCCAAAATGCTGCTAAGAAGAATATGGCGTCAGCGGGAATTTGTTTAAACACCGACTTGAAACTAAATCTGAGCCTAAGTCTAACCCTGGACCCACACACCCCCCCACACACCCCTAGGCCCTGTCCCACAGCTACACAGCTCCGCAACCAGCTCCGCAACCAGCTCCGCAACCAGCTCGGCAACCAACTCCGCAATTAGCTCCGCTCCGCTTCCACCTGTGTACCTGCTCTTGCTTGACGCGATACGTTCGTGGAGGCGATTCCGCGAGGGGAGTTCACCTATGCTGGCGGGGTCCGAGAGGAAACTCGAAAACGAGTTTTAAGAGTTGGTCGCAATTGAGATTCGACCAATGAGAACCGAGGAAATCGACAATGAGAAGCATGAAAGCTTCACAAATGAGAAATTCAAAGTGGTCGAGCGCGAAGGCGGTCGACGATGAGAGGTGCGACTGCAGAATGGAGCACGTCGAAAATTCCGACGGCTCGAGATGAATGTCGCGACGATGAGGTGCGCGTAGCGCGGGCACGTTAAGATTAGGACCTTGATCCGCGTGTACGGATAGGTCGCTCTGATACCATGTAAGAATTAGAGCTGAAATGATTGATTAGGTAAGGAGCCCAAGGCTCTATAAGTACATGGCAAGGTGAGAGAGAATGGATGAAATACAAAAGTAGGATTTGCTATCTTTTTCTAACACAGAGGACAGGAAGAACTGCAGGTCTGCTAACGTGGCATGCTGCCTGTCGTGCTACTCACGAAGCACCTGCCGCAGATTGTAAACCGGGCGCTGGAGGAACCACTCGGTACCAGGAAGGAAAGTGCCCGAGAAGCCTGGTGGGCGGCGGAGATAGATCTGCTCGTACAATCTGCCCTAAAGGAACGCTGTAGAGAAGTCCAGCAAGTGAAGCTCGTAGTCGCGCTGTGCTGCTTAGTGAAGCAACGCTCGAAGAGTGGTCATATTCGGGGTCGGGGGATGGTCTGAACGAAGTCAACACCCTCGCGCTGAGTGAAGCCTCTAGCAATGTAGCGCGCCTCGAACACCGCAACTCCTCCAGGAGGGTGTGCTTCACCTTGAAGAGCCACCGGCCATCGATTACATTCGCTCCAAGTGGGGGACGTAGGTGCTGACGTAGGTGCTGATGGATCTCCCAGATGCCATCTCTGCGTCCATGGCAGCTATCCAATGAGATGTCCAGGGTCCCAAAGTCGCCTCAGCGTAGGTGCGAGGGATCGGGATGTCAAGGGCCTCTGGATCACCCTCACGGGCTAGCAGCATGGAGCAGAGATGAGGAGCGGCCTCGGACAGGACAGCTAGCTCATACTGCCTGTCCTCAAGGACGTCTTTGCCAAGGGCAGGTGCACCTGTGACGGACAGAGGACGGGCAGGGTCAGAGACCAGACTAGTGGCGTAATCAAAGCGGCAGGTAGAGGCAAATTCAGCGATGGCAGCGACAAGAGCCGAGAGACTGGAGATAGGAACGGACGGGTCGGTAACAAGAGAGGCGAGGACCAGAGGAGCAAGAGGGCTAGCAGCACGGAGGATGTCAGAGAGAGGAGGCGAGGAGACAGAGAGGTACGACTGAGGAGGCGACGGGAGAACAGGAGTGGGAGGAGCACGAGACACGTGAGACCAGAGCAACATAGGGTGAGAACGCGGATCAGGAGAACCAGGATGAGCACAAGAAATACGGTGAGACCACCAACGGGAGGGAGGTGTCGGGTCAGGAGACAAATGCGGAGACACTGGAGGAGAACAAGGAGGGAAACGAGTCAGGGACGAGTCCGCCGGAGGAAACATTGGGCCGTACACAGGCGGAGGAGGCGGCGCCAAGGGAGCCACCGGCGGCTGGTCGGGGGAGGGAAGACCGAGGACGCGAAGGGCGGACACCGGCAGCGACTGCTGCTGCTGCTCTGCGCTAACAACTGAACCTCCAGCTGAACCACGGCTACCTCCAGGACTCGCCACAACAGCACCCCCAGGACTAGCACCCACAGAACCAGCATCCCCAGGGCTGGCACCCCCAGAACTAACACCCCCAGAACCAGCACCCTCCTCAGTGCCTGCACTCCCAGTGCCAGCACCCCCAGAGCTCGTGGACCCCTGCTGCTGCGGTGGCTACTACTGTTGCGGCGCCGGGGGCGACTGCTACTGGGGCTGCTCTGGCAGCTGCTGCTGCGGCGGCGGCGGAGGAGACACCGGGGCCGAAGGTGCAGGCACCACAGAATCAGGCGGCACGCCCTGAGCCTCAGGGCCTCCAAATTTAGCAGACTCCGCCAGGCCAACCGAGGGAAGGGGAGTGACGTGAGACACACCAGACGGGGCAGGACAGGGAGCGGGAGCTATAGGGGGAATGGGGACAAGGAATAGGGGTGGCATAACCGGGAGACCTCGGTGGGGAAAGCGGGTGTAGAAGGGGACAGGCTCGTCAAAGGTGACGTTACGCGAGTGAAAGAACCGGTGAGACGGCGGGTGGTAGAAGTGCCAGCTAGACGTGTCCAGGGGGAAGCCAAGAAAGACACTGGGGACGGTGTGGGCAGTGAGCTTGTCCGCGTGAGAATCGCGGACGTGAGCAAGGCAACCTGTGAAACGCTTACGCATCACCAGGGGACCCGGTCAAGAGAAGGGTCGGTGAAACTTGTGGCTGCTAAGAGTGCGGCCACAGGTTAGGCTGGTGAGCAGTGTAGCGCAGTGCGAACGGCCATAGAAAATGGGGTGCTCCAAGGGGTGGATTATGGAGGTAAGAGCCACCTCCATGACCAAACCGATGCGCCGCTCAGTGACCACATTCTGCTGCGGGGAGTCCGGCAGGGTGTACGACTGGGTGATGCCTTCCGTATGACAGAATTGGCCAAGCTGACTGGAGGCAAACTCACCGCCATGGTCGGAGTGGAGACAGAGCACAGGCAAGGCGTGGTGGACTCGAGTAGCGACAAGGCACGAGATAAGAATGTCAGGAATGTTGGCCTTCCGCTCCAGGGGAAACACCGTAGTGTAGCGCGTGTAGACGTCTACGAGCACCAGGAAGTAGCGCTTGCGACGCAGCCCAAGGACGGGGGCTGGGCCCCATACGTCCAAGTGCAGTGTATGCTGAGGCGCAGTGGTGGGGGGAAACGAGGAGGAATATGGAGCACGGCGCAGCCGGCCCTCGATGCAGGGCGTGCACGGAGTTGCAGGCGAGGGAGGGAGGGCAGGGAGTGACGCTGGGATACCTAAGACAAGACCATGTTAAGACATGTGACGGAGACACGGGAGGGCGGGATGACCTAGGTGGTGGTGCCACAGCAGCGACGGGTGAGTGAGCAACCAACACAAGCAAGCTGCAGCGACCTGGTTAGATGCAGCCACCTGGGTGGACGCCCTGACAGGGGGGGAAGCAGTGTCCATCGTGAACAGGGCGGACACTAGGTCCCAAGGGAACGAGGTAAGAGGGGCACCAGTGGCCGCCTCGGTACAGACCACTTACCACTTGTGTCCAGGGAACGTAGTGGTGACGCCGAGGCCCTGAAGACAGCGGACACCAACTAGGTTCCTGGAGAATGAGTAGATGTGCGGTAAGGGAGCCCGAGGGAACCGCCGAACAGGGAAGGGTGGCAAATTTTCGTGCAACTACCGGACCTGAAGAAGGGTCATCAAGCGCGACAGACGAAAGGGTGGCAAGCGGCGTGAGAGGGGTGTGGTCGCAGAAGAAGCAAGCGGACGCACCAATGTCCAGAGTGAAGAAGAGAGCAGCGGTAGCATCAGCTGACGAAGGGACTAGCCTGGAGCCAAGGCTAAACAAGTAAGGCAGTCCTATGCCTGACGCAGCAGGGGATCCTAGACTACACACAGTGGACACACCAAGGCTAGGCAACAGTTGGTAATAAGGTCTGTTGGTGCATATTCGTTTACACATTATCCTGTCGTCTGTTCGCATCATTTCGTTTGCATGTGTTTCGTGTGCTACGTTGTTTGTGTGGTTTGTTGGGTTTTCATGTCTTTGCATATTCATCTTGTGCTTGTGCAGATGTGCTTGGATTGTGCATGACATCGAGCACATTCCAACGAGCCAAGGATTATTAGAATCGGAGCACATATGAAGGAGTTACGAAGAAACGCTTGATGGATTTGTTACAACTTATTGGAAGTCCTTGGTAGCTGCTACACCAAAGTTGGAGAGCCCTATAACGAGGAGGGACCAGTATGTGTGGGACTTTTGTTCTCACCTTGCAGTTCCAGCATTTGGGGTTTGGATGCCAACCTGGCACAATATGAATTTTGTCTTGCCAGGCTGGTTGAACCTTAGGATGGGGAATCAAGACTTTGACTCTTGTCATGTTCTTGACCAAGGGCCTCCAGGGTCCTTCCCTATCATCATTCCCTTCCTTCCCCATCTTCCAACTGTGCTTCAATGTTTCCATCATGTCTGTAAACTTGTAAGCTTCAATGAATGTGACTGTGAGGACTGTAAATTTCTCCTAAGACAGATTACCTCCCAGTGCGCCAAATGTCATAGCTCACTCGCTAGACTACGGAATTGAGTGATTCAACTATTATTGGAAAGCTGACAGTGTGAGCTACAACATATCTGATTTGCAGATCGTTTCACCAATTGTATTTTTAGATAAAGCTTTCGTGATGGGCGAGGGGGAATCACTTGTGCTTCAGCGGGTATACGTGGATGACATCCTGATGGAGTGCAGCGGAAACTGACAGAACAGTTCAAGTGCAAGTCATTTGGGGAGGCAAGGTACTACCTGGGAATGCACATTGAGAGGGATGCTCAACGCGACTGGCTCAAACTGCATCAGGGACAGTACATCAACACCTTGGCTGAGAAGTACTCTCTGCAAGAAGAACGAAGAGGGACCAGCATGTATGGGACTTTTGACCTCACCTTGCAGTTGCAGCATTTGGGGTTTGGATGCCAACCTGGCAGAGTATGAATTTTGTCTTGTCAGGCTGGTTGAACCTGAGGATGGGGAATCAAGACTTTGACTCTTGTCATGTTTTTTACCAAGGGCCTCCAGGGTCCTTCCCTATCATCATTCCCTTCCTTCCCCATCTTTCAACTGTGCTTCAATGTTTCCATCATATCTGTAAACTTGTAAGCTTCAATGAATGTGACTCTGAGGACTGTCAATTTCTGATAAGGCGGATTACCCCCAGTGCGCCAAATGGCATAGCTCACATGAGTGATTCAACTAATATTGGGAAGCTGGCATTACAAGCGACAACATATCTGATTTTCAGATCGTTTCACCAATTGGATTTTCAGATATAGCTTTCCGAACGTCGGGAGATTTCTGGGCATCATAACGAAGTTATGCAGAAATTTCTAAGGAGCCGTTGAATCATCTGCTAGTAGCCTTCTCTCACCAACAGCTGGTTTCAGAGTCAATTATCACGCATTTTGTGACCTAAACTACGATGGGAGACAAAGAGGACTTTTGTGGAGGTGATACTTCAGTCCAAGGTGGCAGCTCAACCCAATATTCTGGCATTGCAGTACAAAGAGGAGCGCGTACAAGCCAGGGGTCACTGCTTAAGGAGGACCTGAAAAACTTCACCGTTGAGAAGTTCTCTGGAGATGGCTATGATGATTGGGCATGGAAGATGAAGGTCTATTTTCGGCAAATTGGCCTTTTGAAGCTCATGATTGGAACTGAGCTAAGCCCAAAGGAAATGGCAGAGCAAGAGGATTGGATGAACGTTCATCTGCTGGGAACTATCTACTGTCACAAAACTTGGAGTTGAACCAGAGCTGTTAAAAATAGATTGCAAATCCCACTTTTGTATTTGTACTTTTATATCCTAGCTTAAGTTATCAATGTTCTAGTGGGTTGGGGTGTACTCACAAAATCCCAACCTCACCCAATTGTGATCACCCCAATCTCCAATTACCCAATTGGAGATTCCGGAGATCCTACTGGGGATTCCCTCCGATTCCCATTCTCCCTCACATTGTCCTGTACTTGTAGAGCCTTGGGCTCCTTACCTAATCAATAGTTTCAGCTCTATTTCTTATATGGTGTCAGAGCGAACGATCCGCACACGTGGATAAAGCTCCTAATCTTAACGTGCCCGCGCTACGCGCACCTCATCGTCGCGACATTCGTCTCGGGTCGTCGGAATTTTCTACGTGCTCCACTCTGCACTCGCACCTCTTATTGTCGACCGCCTTCGCGCTCGACCTCGTTGAATTTCTCATCTCGAAAGCTTTCATGCTTCTCATCGTCGATTTCCTCCTTGGCTCTGCTTGGTCGAATCTCAATTTCGACCATCTCTTAAAACTTGTTTTCGAGTATCCCCTCGGACCCCGCCAGAATAGGCGAACTCCCCTCGCGGAATCGCCTCCACGAACGTCTCGCGCAAAGCAAGAGTAGGTATACAGGTGGAAGCAAAGCGGAGCTGGTTGCGGAGCTGGTTGCGGAGCTGTGTAGCTGCAGGACAGGGCCTGGGGGTGTGTGGGTCCGGGGTTAGACATTGTCTCACATTCAGTTTCAAGAGGGCGTTTTAACGAATTTCCGCCGAAGCCATTTCCTTCTTATCGGCATTTCGACGAAGCTGCCGGAGTGATTTTGAGCCATTCTCGTCGACCGATTTCCAGAAGTGCCATGCTGCGCACCGAAGTTCCAGAAGTGACTTAAGAGCGCCGCTTTGCGAAAATTAAGCGACAATGGCTTACTCAGCCACTTCACTCGCCAACCCGATCCCGCTCCTTTGTCTCGAGCCGGACGGTACATGCTCCGACTACAAGGCTTGGCCCTATGGTGTCGAGAAGTACCTACTCAGTCGCGAGGTAAAGGGGCTCAAGCTCACCGACGTCCTTCTCCATATCGGTGATGGCAAAGAGCCTCCTAAACCCAAGAGGTCCGCCGATCCAATTAATGCCGCCGCCGAAGCAGCTTATGCTGCTGCACTGCTCAAATACAAGAACTGGGAGAAGAACGATGGCGCGGTCATTAGTGTCTTCATGGGCACCACTCCTCCCGAACTCGTCAAAACCTACCACAACTACCCGTCTGCCAACGCCATTTGGCGCTACCTCGAAGACCGCTTCCTGAACAAGACTCCAGTGGGAGTTGCTATACTCATCCCCGGCATGTTCCAAGTGCGGCTCGAGAACTCGCTAGGCATAGCGGACTATGTCACCAAGGTGCAGTCCATTCATGGTGAACTCAAGCAGTTGGGGATAGTCTTCCCCGAGCAAGCCCCTGCAGCCGCTCTCCTAGTCGGCCTCACTCCGGCATACGAAGTCACACGCAAGATGCTCTTGGGTCTTGCTCCTGTGGACCTCACATTTGCCAAGGTCTCATCCGCGCTTCTTTCTGCCGAAAAGGACAACAGCGCTCAAGCCAAGGCCAATGCAATCCGCGCTCCCGTGCCTCAGGCCTATGCCGCTTCGGCACCATTCCAGCACAACCGCTTCCCCCCGTGTCCCTACGTTATCAAGCGCGGCCCTCTTGCCGGCCAGGTATGTGGCAGCACCAACCACGCCCTCGCCTCTTGCTTCAAGAAGAAGGATGACGAGTGGTATGCCGTCAATGGGACCGCCTCGAAGCCTCTAAGCTGGATGGTCAATCGTGCTCCTCGCAAGGTCAATCAAGTCGAAGCGCAGGAATCCGTGCAGGCTGCTGTGGCTGCACCTGCTGATAAGTGCCTCAACATGTTGTTCCCTGGCACTGCCATGATTAATGAGACAATTTCGCAGTGTCCCGGCTCACAAAGCACCTCAGCCACAATAGAGTTCACCCTTGACAGTGGGGCCAGTCACACAGTTCTCAAGGAAGAACACTCCTTTAAGCCATACGAGAAACAAATCCGTCTACTAGGAGCAGACTCCAGTTTCACAACACACGCCAAGGGCTCCTCCACAGTTCTGTGTCCAGCTTTCCCTTCGGGCTGTGTCAACAGCATGTCTGTTCCCACACTACGCCACAATCATGTGGCCCAACACGAGCTCCAACGGGCAGGCGTCAACACAATCTTCCCAGCACACTCGGATCACTGTGACCTCCTCGACCCTAAGTCCAACAAGCTCCTAGCACGTTTCACACTCAACAGCAGCAAGCTCTACACGCTGCGTTCAGCTGTACCTCTCGCCACCCTCTCCCAAGTGCAAGCTGCCAACACCACTCCGTGTTCCTGTCGGAGCTTTGCCAACCCAACCATCCTCAACCACCATTGCTTGGGTCACCCCAACTTCCGTACGCTTGCCGACATCGCTTCCAAGAAACTTCTTCTTGGCCTCCCGTCGGCGCTTCCTGCACCAACAGAATCACCTGCACCCACCTGCCTGGAGTGCACCAAGAGCAAGCTCAGACAGAAGCCGCACCCTTTCTCCCCAACTGTCACAGCTGCTCCGCTGGATCTAGTGCACATGGATGTCTGGGGCCCAGCTCCAGTCGCATCCCGAGGCGGTCATCGGTACTTTCTTACACTAGTCGATGACCACTCGCGGTATGTTTCTGTGCACCTCCTGCATACCAAGGTGGAGGCACCTGATGTCATCATGGCGTGGGTGCGCCAGGCTCAAGTCACGTTCGGCACTCCTCTGAAGTGCCTCCATTCTGATGGCGGGGGAGAATTTCGCAATGGCAAACTCGATAACTTCTGTGTGGCCCAAGGGATTCGGCTAACCTTCACGTTCCCTGAAAGCCCGCAGCAGAATGGCATTGCAGAGAGCCGCAACCACACCTTGGTTCAGATCGCTCGCTGCCTCCTCAGTCACGCCAACGCACCACGGTCACTCTGGGGATATGCCCTCTTCCATGCGGCACTCCTCTACAATCTTTATCCGCATCCCCACCGGCCCGACACCACACCTACCGCTCTCTGCTTGGGGTCACGCCTTCCGCCCGCTCTCTACGCGTCTGGGGGTGTACCGCGTATGTGTTGCTAAGCCCCCACACGCGCAGGAAGCAAGGTGGCAAGCTTGGTCCCAAAACCCAGACCTGCATGTACCTGGGGCACAACTCCGACTCCCCAGACTACTTATTCCTCAACCCAATCACCAGACAGCTGATTCGCAGCCGTGATGTCGTCTTCGATGAGACACGCCCATTCCACTCTGCGACCACGGGCGAGCCTCCTCCACCTCCCCCGACGCTTGTTTGGGCAGACTTCGATGCCCCACCTCCGGCCGCTGCCCCTTCTCCGGGGCCTTCTCCGTCCGACGTGTCTCACCCGGCCTCCCCAGTATCCTCCGCAGCGGCACCTCCTCCTGCTCCGCCTTCCCCGCGCGTCGAGCCCGGCTCACCAGTCTCCTATCGGAGGCGCCTAGTCCCTCCGGTCCCACGGAAGCCGCCTTCGTCTCCGGTCTCTAGCCGCACTCGTTCCAAGGGACCGGCTCCGCCTCTCGCCTGGGGACCAGCCGCCTTCTCCATCCGGTGTTCGGTCACCCCGCCTCCTCCTGCCGGGGGTGATGTCCCCTCCATCCGTATTCCCCCCCGTGCACTTCTGGAGGACAGGCATGAGGAGCTGTTTGACCTTCACGCGGTCTGCCAATTTCTCTCTCACATCTTCCCGGACATTACTGACTGCCCTTCCCTCAACTTCACCGAGAACCCGACCATTCCGACTCCTCGCACAAAAGAGGAAGCTCTCTCGGGGCCTTATAAGAAGGAGTGGAATGCAGCAATGGATGTGGAGAACGAGGCGTTCATTCGCAACAACAGCTTTGACGATGTTCTTCCCCCTTCCGGTGTCAACATCGTCGGCGGAAAATGGATCTTCCGAGTCAAACAACTCCCAGGCGAAGCTCCACTGTTCAAGGCACGATACGTGGCAAAGGGTTTCACCCAGAAGGAGTATCTTGACTTCTTCGAAACCTTCTCGCCAACGGCCAAGCTCCCGACTGTGCGCGCTCTTCTTGATATAGCCGCTCGCGGCAACTTCGAGATCAAGTCCATGGACGCCTCCTCCGCCTTTCTCCAAGGCCAGCTCAAGGAGGATGTTCACATGGAACGCCCACCGGGGTTTCCTAGCACTTACCCTGCCAACACAGTGTGGAAGCTGAAGCGCCCAGTGTATGGCCTCAAGCAGGCTCCTCGTGAGTGGCACTACAAGGTGAAGGAATTCCTCCTCGCACTTGACTTCCATCCCTCTGCCTCAGATTCCAGTCTCTTTGTTCGTCACTCCTCCGAGCCCTTCTACATCCTCGTCTACGTCGACGACTTCATTCTAGTCGCCAGAGATCCAGCCGACATGGCAGCTGTCTAGTCTGCTCTCAGCTCCGCCCTTCTCATGAAGGATCTTGGTGACCTCAAGAACTACCTGGGGATGGAGATCACTCGTGACCGCCAGGCTTGCACGATCACGCTCTCCCAGGAGTCCTACATCGACAACCTTCTCAAGCGGTTCGACATGGACTCCAGTAACTCTGTCTCCACTCCACTCCCACTACAGCATCAGCTCACGGCCCCTCCAGTTCCTTCTCCTGACGCCTGCAAGGACCCGTACCCTGAGCTAGTCGGTTCACTCATGTATGCCATGATGTGCACTCGACCAGACTTGGCCTACCCGGTTAGTGTCCTCTCTCGGTACGTCTCCCCCGGACGCTACACTGCCTCGCATTGGTCTGCAGCCAAGAGGGTCCTCTGCTATCTACAAGCCACCAAGTCTCGCATCCTCACTCTTGGTGGTACCTCTCCAGTCAAGCTCGAGGGATACACAGACTTCTTATGGGCCGATGACCAGACTGACAGACGCTCCTCCCAAGGGTACTGCTTCACCCTTGGTAGCGGAGTCATCAGCTGGCGCTCCACTCGGTCCTCTGCAGTCTCCCTGTCGTCCTGCGAGGCCCAGCTCTACGCGGGCACAATGGCTGCTCAAGAGGCACGCTGGCTCTCCTTTCTCCTCGCTGAGTTAGGCTACCCCCAGCAGTCGCCCACCCTGTGGTGTGACAACCAGAGTGCCATTCATCTCACCAAGGATCCTGTGTTCCACTCTCGCACCAAGCACATCGAACTTCGTCATTTCTTCATCCAAGATCTTGTTCAGAGTGACCAGCTGACGGTACGGTACATCGCCTCAGATTGCAACCTCGCCGACCTCTTTACCAAGGCTCTCGGCAAGGCTGACCACCATCGCCTTCTCCGTTCCATGGGGCTATGTGCTCCTTGATCGGGTTTGCAGTCTATGGGGGTGTGTTAGAAATAGACTGCAAATACCACTTTTGTATTTGTGCTTTTATATCCTAGTTTAGGTTATGAATGTTCTAGTGGGTTTGGGTGTACTCACAAATCCCAACCTCACCCAATTGTGATCCCCCCAATCTCCAATTACCCAATTGGAGATTTCGGAGATCCCAATGGGGATTCCCTCCAATTCCCCCTTGATCCATTCATTCTCACCTTGCCATGTACTTATAGAGCCTTGGGCTCCTTTCCTAATTAATCATTTCAACTCTATTTCTTACACACAGCTCCGCAACCAGCTCCGCAACCAGCTCCGGTCCGCTTCAAGCTGTGTACCTGCTCTTGATTTGACGCGAGAAGTTCGTGGAGGCGATTTCGCGAGGGGAGTTCGCCTATTCTGGCGGGGTCTGAGGGGAAACTCGAGAACGAGTTTTAAGAGATGGTCGAAATTGAGATTTGACCAAGGAGAACCGAGGAGGAAATCGACGATGAGAAGCGTGAAAGCTTCAGAGATGAGAAATTCAACGAGGTCGAGCGCGAAGGTCGACGATGAGAGGCGCGACTGCAGAGTGGAGCATGTCGAAATTCCGACGACTCGAAACGAATGTCGCGATGATGAACTGCTCGTAGCGCGGGCACGTTGAGATTAGGACCTTGATCCGCGTGTGCGGATAGGTCGCTCTGATACCATGTAAGAAATAGAGTTGAAATGATTGATTAGGTAAGGAGCCCAAGGCTCTATAAGTACATGGCAAGGTGAGAGTTAATGGATGAAAGGGGAATTGGAGGGAATCCCCATTGGGATCTCTGGAATCTCCAGTTGGGTAATAGGAGATTGGGGGGATCACAATTGGGTGAGGTTGGGATTTGTGAGTACACCCCAACCCACTAGAACATTCACAACCTAAACTAGGATATAAAAGTACAAATACAAAAGTGGTATTTGCAGTCTATTTCTAACAGAAGGAAGTCCTCCTCGCACTTGAATTCCATCCCTCCGCCTCGGATTCCAGTCTCTTCATTCGTTACTCCTCCGAGCCCTTCTACATTCTCGTCTACGTCGACGACTTTATTCTAGTCATTAGAGATCCAGCCGAGATGGCAGCTGTCCAGTCAACTCTCAGCTCCGCCCTTCTCATGAAGGATCTTGGTGTCCTCAAGAAATACCTGGGGATGGAGATCACTCGTGACCACCAGGCTTGCACGATCACCCTCACCGAAGAGTCCTACATCGACAACCTTCAGAAGTGTTTCAACATGGACTCCACTAACTCTGTCTCCACTCCACTCCCTCTACAGCATCAGCGGATGGCCCCTCCGATTTCTTCTCCTGACACTTGCAAGCACTCGTACCCTGAGCTAGTCGGTTCACTCATGTATGCTATGATGTGCACTCGACCAGACTTGGCCTACCCGGTTAGTGTCCTCTCTCGGTATGTCTCCCCCGGATGCCAAACTGCCTCGCATTGGTCAGCAGCCAAGAGGGTCCTGCGCTATCTACAAGCCACCAAGTCTCACATCCTCACTCTCGGTGGTACCTCTCCAGTCAAGATCGAGGGATACACAGACTCCTCATGGGCCGATGACTAGACTGACAGACGCTCCTCCCAAGGGTACTGCTTCACACTTGGTAGCGGAGTCATCAGCTGGCGCTCCACTCGGTCCTCTGCAGTCTCCCTGTCGTCCTGCGAGGCCGAGCTCTACGCGGGCACAATGGCTGCTCAAGAGGCACGCTGGCTCTCCTTTCTCCTCGCTGAGTTAGGCTACCCCCAGCAGTCGCCCACCCTGTGGTGTGACAACCAGAGTGCCATTCACCTCACCAAGGATCCTGTGTTCCACTCTCGCACCAAGCACATCGAACTTCGTCATTTCTTCATCCGAGATCTTGTATAGAGTGACCAGCTGATGGTACGATACATCGCCTCATATTGCAACCTCGCCGACCTCTTTACCAAGGCTCTTGGCAAGGCTGACCACTATTGCCTTCTCCATTCCATGGGGCTATGTGCTCGTTGACTAGGTTTGTAGTCTATGGGGGTGTGTTAGAAAAAGATTGCAAATCCTACTTTTGTATTTGTACTTTTATATCCTCTGTTGGTGCATATTCGTTTGCACGCCATTCTGTTGTCTGTTCGCATCATTTCGTTGCATGTGTTTTGTGTGCTACGTTGTTTGTGTGGTTTGTTGGGTTTGGGAAATTGGCGAAATTGGCGATTGCAGGCTTCACGTACCCTGAGCAGACTAAGTGTCTGAAGATGCTCAGCCTGCTGCCCGAGTCTTGTCTGCAATTTATAAGCGGACTCAGCTTGCCACAAAACCAAAGTCAACGGACATTGGAGTGGATTCGCTCCAAGTTTCTGGAAGAAGATTTTCGTCGCTATACAGTGCGCGGAGGTGATGACAGCAGCAATGGCTATGCCATGCAAGGGACATGGAGGGATCGAGGGCGTGGCAATCGCGGTCGCTCGTACTACAGCCAAGGTGGTCGCGGGACTTGGAACCAGCGGGGGCGTGGTGACGCACAGCAAGAGGAAGAGGTGGTCACTCCAACAATGACAACAGTGAACCACGCTTGAGGGGAGAGTGCTGGTATTGCAAGGAAGAAGGGCTTCCATGGTTTCGCTGCTCTACCAAGCCCGACTGGTGGACCTCTTGGAACCAATCGCAGAAGGGGAATGGAGGAAAGCAACCACATGGAGATGCCAACATGGTAGCTGATCCTGCTGAAGAAACCTCCAAGGATGACGGAGGAATGGGAAATGAGGAGAGGGACGCTGGACAAATCTACCATGTGTGTGACAAAGATGATTGGGACACAGCAGCAAAGGCTGGAGAGGAACTGCACCCACTTGACATGTGAGTCATGGACTCTGGTGCTGCATGGACAATGACACCACGCAAGGACTTGCTGGATGCTGTGTGAGTGCCTCCAATCTCCGAAGTGCGCTCAGCATCCGGGCATGCAGTGAAGGTCGCTGGAGTTGGTCGAGCTGCATTCAGAGCACCTGATGGTGAACCGGTTGTGCTGAAGGACATGTTACTCGTATCGGGGCTGAAGGCCAATCTGATGTCGCTGCGCAAGCTAGGCCAGGCCGGAGTCAGCACCACCACCAATGGATCCAAAACATTCAAGGGGCTGCGAGGAGATCGTGTGTTATGGGATTTACACGAAAGCAGAGATGTCTTCAGATCAATGTGGCACATCCCTGCGCTGATATGGGAATCAATAAAGAAGGAGTTGGGAGCAGTAAAGGCGGGATCTGGAGTCCAGGGGGAGTGCAATGCCGTTAGTGCTGCAGGAGTGACGGTTTCTGCAAGGTCAGGGGAGACTGATTGGGAAACCGCACAGAGGTGTCTAGGGCATGTGGCTATGCCATTGCTGCAGCAACTGCATAAGGAAGAAGCAGTAAAGGGGCTGAAGCTTTATGGGCAACCAAATGATACCAAGTGCGAGACGTATCTGCTGAGCAAGTTCACACAGTTCCCCTTTCATGGCGTAGCTGGGAAAAGCAAGGCAGCACTGGAACTGGTGCACATGGACCTGGTAGGACCTTTTCCAGTACAAGGAAGTAAGGGGGAAAAGTACTTCCTAACAATAGTTGATGACTGGAGTCGGCTGATGTGGGCATACCTGTTGAAGCAGAAGGATCATGCTGCCTCAACCATAAGAGATGACTCGCTGCCGTTCGTCGAGCGACAATCTGGGCACTCATGCAAAAGCATCAGAACCGACCGAGGTGGAGAGTTTCTAGGAGAAGATCTGACAGCGTGGCTCAAGAAACAAGGCATTGAGCATCAGCTAACGACGTCCTATACCCCTCAGTCAAATGGCGTTGCTGAGAGGGCTAATAGGACCATCCTGGGAACTGCGCGAGCGCTACCGATCGAATCAGGGCTGGGGAACTCCATGTGGCCTCATGCGGTGAGGCATGCTACACTGGCAAGGAACCGCGTACTCACAAAGATGGCTGATGATATGTGGGTGCCGCTGGAGAGGTGGCCTGGAAAGAAGCCTCCAGTGGACATGCTTAGAGTGTTCGGATGCATGGCTGTGGCGCATGTCCCTAAACTGTACAGGACAAAGCTTGGAGCATCTGAACTGTAGTGTGTGCACCTTGGGCTTGCAGCAGAGAGCAAGGGGTGGCTACTCTGGGAGCCCTCAAAGAATGTGCTGTTTGACAGTCGGGATGTCAAATTTGTGGAGAACATCATGTATGGCAAGTGGGAGAAGCAGCAGGAGGCAAGGATCACTCAGCAGCTGGAAGAGATCAATATGCATTTCCATTTGTCCGAACCTGAGGACAGCGAAGTCAGTGTGCCAACGGCAAACGGTACTGATGAAGGAAGCAAAGAGGATATTGCAGCTGATGCTGAAGTCAAGGATCCGGAGCAGCAGCAGCAACAGGCTTCCAAAACACCAAGTCTGCCAAAGCGAAGGAAACAGATTGGTGGGGGGACAAAGGATTGGGTGAAGGTGAAAGAATGGGTAAATCCAACGAGAATGGCAATGAGAAATGCACGTACCAGATGTAAGAAATAGAGTTGAAATGATTGATTAGGTAAGGAGCCCAAGGCTCTATAAGTACATGGCAAGGTGAGAGAGAATGGATGAAGGGGGAATTGGAGGGAATCCCCATTGGGATCTCCGGAATCTCCAATTGGGTAATTGGAGATTGGGGGGATCACAATTGGGTGAGGTTGGGATTTGTGAGTACACCCCAACCCACTAGAACATTCACAACCTAAACTAGGATATAAAAGTACAAACATAAAAGTGGTATTTGCAGTCTATTTCTAACACCAGAATGGCAACGAGAAAGCTGCTGAGCTCTACAAGTGGAGGAGCCACAACTGAGCAGTAGGAACAGGCTCAAGACGAAGATGCAGTGCTGTTCTTGGGTGATGACCAAGAGTCAGATGACGAGGAGCCTGCATACTGCTTTTACGCACCAATACAACCTCTGAGCATGGATCATGCGCTAGCCGGTCCTCAACGGGGGAAGTGGCTCGTTTCAAGAGATGCAGAGTACAACAGCCAGTTGGAGAATCACACATGGGACCTGATGTATTTGCCAAATGGCAAGAAGGTAATACAGTGCAAGTGGCTGGCAAAAATCAAGACGGATGAGAAAGGAGAGCCATCAGTTTACAAGAGCAGGCTGGTGGCAAAGGGATTTCAGCAGAAAGAGAAGAAAGATTATAAAAGAAGTGTTTGCCCCAACTGCTAAGTCTCCAACGCTACGTGTGCTGCTGGCGGTAGCTGCTGTGCGCAAATGGAAGGTGAAGCAGATGGACATCGTAACCGCTTTTCTGTGCGGCATTGTGGAAGAGGAGGTGTACATGGTTCAACCACCTGGCTATGAGGATGGAACCGGTCGCGTCTACAAACTTAACAAGGCCATCTATGGCTTGAAACAGGCCCCGAGATGCTGGTACAACAGGCTGGCCAGTGCACTAGAAGGGATTGGATTCCGCGCGAGTGCATGCGACGAGAGCCTATTCCTGATGGGCGAGGGGGAGTCGCTTGTGCTTCTGCTGGTGTACGTGGATGACATCCTGCTCTTCAGCAGCAGTGACAAGGAGATCGATGGGGTGCAGCGGAAGCTCACAGAGCAGTTCAAGTGCAAGTCACTTGGAGAGGCAAGGTACTACCTGGGAATGCACATTGAGCGGGATACTGAACGTGGCTGGCTCAAACTGCATCAGGGACAGTACATCAACACCTTGGCTGAGAAGTACTCTCTGCAGGAAGAATGGAAAGTGGTCACACCTTTGCCTTCCGAGTTCAAACTCATAAAGGCAGCTGAAGGAGAAGGAGTTGAGAGTGAAGACCACAGGCAATTCCAATCCATGGTCGGGAGCCTGCTCTACGCTGCTGTGCATACTCAGCCTGACATCAGCTTTGCTGTGGGACAGCTGGCTCAAGTAGTGCAAAATCCAACAGAAGAGCGTGTGGTGCAGCGGAGAGAGTGGTGCGCTACCTCAAATCCTACCCTACAGTGGGAGTACAGTATTCAGCCTCTGCTCAACTCAGGCAAAAAGGAGTTGAAGTCCTCAAAGAGAAGGAGGAGCAGTTCGGAGAAGGAAAGGTGTTCCTTTCCTGTTTTGCTGATGCCACATGGGCTTCTGAGCATGAGGATTCATCATCAGTTGGTGGATACATCTGCATGGTGGGAGGTGGGCCTGTAAGTTGGAGGTCCAAGAAGCAGTCTGAGACAGCACTATCTTCAGTGGAATCTGAGTACATGGCAATGTTTCATGTGGCAAAAGAAATCATTTGGTTAAGGAGGCTCTTGAAGGAGATTGGCCATGAACAGACTTGTGCGACACCTCTGTTCAGTGACAGCAAGGGAGCCATTGCCATGGCACGCAATGCAGTTCTTCATGGGTTGAACAAGCACATGAGGATCAAGTGGCATTGGCTGCGGAAGGAGGTGAAGCTTGGGACTCTGGATCCGATCTACGTGAAAACTCAGCAACAGCCAGCCGACTTCCTTACCAAGCGGCTAGCTGAAGAGCCACACTGGCGCTGTGCGAGGATGGCGGGAATGTCCTTGAACTAGAGACGGCGAAACAAGCCGACAGTCTGAGGGGGAGTGTGTTGGTGCATATTCGTTTGCACGTCATTCTGTCGTCTGTTCGCATCATTTCGTTGCATGTGTTTTGTATGCTACGTTATTTGTGTGGTTTGTTGGGTTTGCATGTATTTTTATATTCATTTTGTGCTTTTGCAGATGTGCTTGGATTGTGCATGACATCGAGTACATTCCAACGAGCCAAGAATTGTTGGAATCGGAGCACATATGAAGTTACGAAGAAATGTTTGATGGATTTGTTACAACTCATTGGAAGTCCTTGGCACCAAAGTTGGAGAGCCCTATAACGAGGAGGGACCAGCATGTGTGGGACTTTGTCCTCACCTTGCAGCTGCAGCATTTGGGGGTTGGAGGCCAACCTGGCACAGTGTGAATTTTGTCTTGCCAAGCTGGTTGAACCTGAGGATGGGGAGTCAAGACTTTGACTCTTGTCATGTTCTTGACCATGGGCCTCCAGGGTCCTTCCCTTTCATCCTTCCCTTCCATCCCCACCTTCCAACTGTGCTTCAATGCCTTTTCTATCATGCCTTTGAACTTGTAAGCTTTAATCATAGTGACTCTGAGGACTGTCAATTTCTCATAGGGCAGATTACCCCCCAGTGCGCGAAACGCCATAGCTTACCCGATAAGCTACGGAATCGAGTGATTCAACTTTCAGTAGAAAGCTGACGCTGCAAGCAACCATATATTTGATTTTCAGATCGTTTAACCGATTGGAGTTTCGGATATAGCTTTTCAAAGGTCGCGAGTTTTCTGGGCGCCATAACGAAGTGCTGCATAAATTTCCAAGAAGCCATTGATGATTCCAGCTCTATTTCTTACACACTCCACTCTTCCACACTATCTTTGCACTCTCCCTCACTATCTCTCCACTCTGCCACACAACCTCTCCACTCTGCCACACTATCTCTGCACTCTCCCACACTATCTCTCCACTCTGCCACACTATCTCTCCACTCTCTCACACTATCTCTCCACTCTCCCACACTACCTGTCCACCCTGCCACACTATCTCTCCACTTTCTCACACTATCTCTCCACTCTCCCACACAATCTCTCCACTCTCCCACACTATCTCTCCACTCTTCCCCACTATCTCTTCACTCTCCCCCACATGAGGATCAACTGGCATTGGCTGCGGATCTACATCCGATCTACGTGAAAACTCAGCAACAGCCAGCTGACTTCCTTACCAAGCGGCTAGCTGAAGAGCCCCATTGGTGTCGTGGGAGGATGGCGGGAATGTCCTTGAACTAGAGACTGCGAGACAAGCCGACAGTCTGAGGGGGAGTGTGTTGGTGCATATTCTTTTGCACGTAATCCTGTTATCTGTTCGCATCATTTCGTTTGCATGTGTTTCATGTGCTACGTTGTTTGTGTGGTTTGTTGGGTTTGCATGTCTTTGCATGTTCATCTTGTGCTTGTGCAGATATGCTTGGATTGTGCTCAACATCAAGCACATTCCAACGAGCCAAGGATTATTGGAATCGGAGCACATTTGAATAAGTTACGAAGAAACGCTTGATGGATTTGTTACAACTTATTGGAAGTCCTTGGTAGCTGCTACACCAAACTTGGAGAGCCCTATAACGAGGAAGGACCAGCATGTGTAGGGCTTTTGTCCTCACCTTGCAGTTGCAGCATTTGGGGTTTGGATGCCAACCTGGCACAGTGTGAATTTTGTCTTGCCAGACTGGTTGAACCTGAGGATGGGGAGTCAAGACTTTGACTCTTGTCATGTTATAGCTTTCCGAAGGTCACTAGTTTTCTGGGTGTCATATTGAAGTGCTACATAAATTTCTAAGGAGCTGTTGAATCATCTGCTAATAGCCTTCTCTCACCAACAGATAGTCTGTGGACAATGTGGCCACTTAATTGTGTGCTGCGCGGAGTGCATTTTATGCCAGTTTTTTTACGTGAATGTCATGTTCTTATACGATGCCATTTTTGTCCAAGCCCAATGTTTGCTACAAATATAACGCGCCGCATTTGGCGATATGGTGGGGATGTGCGCGCATATTGGTTGTCGCGCCGCGCGCCACATGACAAGATGATCCGTAGATGGAAAATCGCGTGCATCGTTCGCGTACATATGTCGAGGCCCGAATTGGCTGATGCGGGCATGGGACGTCAAGCACCACCCACTTGTCGCTCTGTCGCGTGCATCGCAAAATTTGGTACCCGTTTAGGCTATCTAAAACATGCCACTCACATACAGGTCAGTATGTGTTGGAAACAAAGAATTGGAGAAGTAGCCCATTTCTGTAGTATCGAGACTTTAGCGATACCGTGGAGTGGTCAACAACGAGTACGGCGAGACAACGGAGGTTACACGCGGCAGTTGTGCGTATAATCAAAGCGCGTGGAAGTTACACGCGTGGCAGTTGCACCTGGAGGTTGTGGTGGAGGTTGCGTGGCAGCTCAGCTGCACAGTAACTGCTACTGTAAGGTATCGAGTCGCTATACGCTCGCACCCTCTTAGCGGCCGACTAGTGCTGCGGTCGGTGTCTACCTGTGGCCACAAAGCATGCCAAGATGCAAGGAGGGAATGCGAGATCAAAACGAGTGCAAGTCATCAGGTACATGAGGCAACCCACCAGCTCTGCGTACGGACCACTAGGCCCTACTAACTCGTCAGGGACAGGAGTCGAGAGCCTGTGATCTACAGGCAAAGGTGTTGGCTGTGCGGAGGAGAACTGAAGACAGAACCTGTGAAGGACCTATTGCACCAAGTGTGACTGTGTGAGAGTTATGGTACGCGCTGCTCTATCCCTAGAGATCTGCAGGCCAAGGTAGCGGCACAAGTCTCCTAGGTCAGTACAGGTGTGTCTCCTCAGCAGCTCAGCCTTCACGAAGGCCAGTGCATCTCTGTTTGTTGTAGCAAAGACCAGGTCGTCTATGTAGACAAGGACATAAAACGGGATCTCGCACGAACGAACGAAGAGTGAAGGGTCTGCAAAGGACGGGAAGAACTGCAGGTTAGCTAACATAGCACGCAGCGTGTCATGCCACTCACGAGGCACCTGACGCAGGCCGTAAACCGGGTGCCGGGGAGCCACTCGGTCCCAGGAGGGAAAGAGCCAGGGAAGCCCAGTGGTCGGCGTAGGAAGACTTGCTCGTGCAGACTGCCCCGTAGAAACACTGTCGCGCCGTGCTGCTATGTGAAGCAGCGCCCGAAGAGTGGTCATTTTCAGGGTGGGGGCGAAGGTCTGAAAGAAGTCAACAGCCAAGGTCCCGAGATTGCCTCAGCGTATGTGCGAGAGGTCGGGATGTCAAGGGCGTTTGGGTCACCCTCAGGGATGAGCAGCATGGAGCAGAGATGAGGAACGGCCCAGGACAGGAAAGCGAGCTCGTACTGCCGGTCCTCCAGGGCGTCACTGCCAATGGTAGGAGCACCCCCGATGGACGAAGGACGGGCAGGGTCAGAGACCAGAGCAGTGGCGTAGTAAGCAAAGTCAGCTACTGCAGCGACAAGAGCGTCAAGGCTGGAGACAGGAACTGACAGGTCGGTAAAGAGGGAGGCAAGGACACGAGGAACAAGAGAACTAACGGCACGGAGGACATCAGACAGACGAGACGGTTCGACAACAAGCGACGACGGAGGAGGCGTCGGGAGGAGGGGTGGACGAGACGCGTGGGAATGAAGCAACATAGGGTAGGAACGCTGAGCAGGCGAGACAGGACGAGCACGAGAGGCACAGTAAGACCACCAGCGGGAGGGGGGGGTCGGGTTAGGAGACTAGGGTGGAGAAACAAGAGGAGAACGGGGGGGGACGAGCTGGAGACTAGTCTGGCAGAGGAAACATAGGATTGTAGACAGGCGGGGGAGGCGCAGGCGGGTGGTTGGTGGAGGGAAGGCCAAGGAGGCAAAAGGCAGACATCAGTGGCAACTGCTGCTGCTGCTCCACGCCAACACCAGAGCCTCCGGCCGCACCATGGCTACCTCCGGGACGCTCCACCACACCACCCCTAGAATGAGAACCCTCTCGAGCACAAGTGCCACCCCTAGGACCACCGGGACAAGCCACGACAGTGCCCCTAGGACTAGCACCCCCACAACCCACACCCCCAGGCCGAGAACCCCCGCCAGCACTGGTGCCACCCCCAGGACTGCCGGAACAAGCCACAACAGTACCCCTAGCACTAGCACCCCCAGAACCAGCACCCCAAGCACCAACACCCTCCCCAGCGCCCACACCCCCAGAGCTCGCGGAGCCCTGCGGCAGCAGCTGCTGCAACGACGGCTGTTGCTGCGGCGGCGACAGGCTGCTGCCGCGACGGCGGAGAACGAGACACAGGGGCGAAGACATGCAGCGAAGCCTGAGTCGCAAGGCCCCCAGAGTTAGCCGACTCCTCCACCGGGACAACCAACGGGGAGTGCCGTGAGACACACCGGAGGGGGCAGGACGGGGAGGGAGAGGAACGGGGGCTACTAGGGGAGTGGGGACCAAGAAAAGGGGCGGGGTAACCGGGAGACCTCGTTGGGGAAAGGTGGTGTAGAAGGAGATAGACACATCAAAAGTGATGTCACGAGAGTGAAAGAAGTGGTGAGACGGAGGGTGGTAAAAGTTCCAGACAGACGCGTCAAGGGCGAAGCCATGGAAGACATCCGGGACGGTGTGGGCAGTGAGCTTGTCCGTGCCGGAGGAACGAACGTGAGTGAGGCAGCCCCAGACGTGGATCACGGACGCGTCACCAGGGGACCCGGTCCAGAGGAGGGTCGGCAAAACCTGCAGCCGCTAGGAGTGCGGCCACAGGTTAAGCTGGTGAGTGGCGTAGCGAACAGTGAACGGCCACTAAAAATGGGGTGCATCGGCATGGATCATGAAGGTGTAAGAAATAGAGTTGAAATGATTAATTAGGTAAGGAGCCCAAGGCTCTATAAGTACATGGCAAGGTGAGAGAGAATGGATAAAGGGGGAATTGGAGGGAATCCCCATTGGGATCTCCGGAATCTCCAATTGGGTAATTGGAGATTGTGGGGATCACAATTGGGTGAGGTTGGGATTTGTGAGTACACCCCAACCCACTAGAACATTCACAACCTAAACTAGGATATAAAAGTACAAATACCAAAGTGGTATACTTCAATCAAAGGGGTGAGCTGCTGGTTGTTAGAAATAGACTGCAAATACCACTTTTGTATTTGTACTTTTATATCCTAGTTTAGGTTGTGAATGTTTTATTGGGTTGGGGTGTACTCACAAATCCCAACCTCACCCAATTGTGATCCCCACAATCTCCAATTACCCAATTGGAGATTCCGGAGATCCCAATGGGGATTCCCTCCAATTCCCCCTTCATCCATTCTCTCTCACCTTACCATGTACTTATAGGGCCTTGGGCTCCTTACCTAATCAATTATTTCAACTCTATTTCTTACATGGTATCAGAGCGACCTATCCGCACACGCGGATCAAGGTCCTAATCTGAACGTGCCCGCGCTACGCGCATTTCATCGTCGCGACATTGATTTCGAGTTGTCGGAATTTCGACGTGCTCCACTCTGCAGTCGCGCCTCTCATCGTCGACCGCCTTCGCGCTCGACCTCCTTGAATTTCTCATCTCTGAAGCGTTCACGCTTCTCGTCGTCGATTTCCTCCTCGGTTCTCCTTGGTCGAATCTCAATTTCGACCATCTCTTAAAACTCGTTCTCGAGTTTCCCCTCAGACCCCGCCAGAATAGGCGAACTCCCCTCGCGAAATCGCCTCCACGAACGTCTCGCGTCAAGCAAGAGCAGGTACACAGGTTAAAGCGGAGCGGAGCTGGTTGCGGAGCTGGTTGCGGAGCTGGTTGCGGAGCTGTGTAGCTGCGGGACAGGGCCTGGGGGTGTGTGGGGGGGTGTGTGGGTCCGGGGTTAGACATAGGCTCAGATTCAGTTTCAAGTCGGCGTTTTAACGAATTTTCGCCGACGCCATTTCCTACTTAGCGGCATTTTGAAAAGCCGTCATAGTGATTTTCAGCAATTCTCGTCGACCAATTTCCAGAAGTGCCGCGCTGCACACCAACAATGGCTTACTCAACCACTTCACTCGCCAACCCGATCCCGCTCCTTCGTCTCGAGCCGGACGGTACATGCTCCAACTACAAGGCTTGGCGCTATGGTGTCGACAAGCACCTCCTCAGTCGCGAGGTGAAGGGGCTCGGGCTCACCGACGTCCTTCTCAATATCGGTGACGGCAAAGAGCCTCCTAAACCCGAGAGGTCCGCCGATCCAGCTAATGCCGCCGCCGAAGCAGTTTATGCTGCTGCACTGCTCAAGTACAAGAATTGGGAGATGGCCAATGGTGCGGTCATTAGTGTCTTCATGGGCACCACTCCTCCCGAACTCGTCGAAACCTACCACAACTACCCGTCTGCCAACGCCATTTGGCTCTACCTCGAAGATCGCTTCCTGAACAAGACTGCAGTGGGAGTTGCTATACTCATCCCTAGCATGTTCCAAGTGCGGCTCGAGGACTCGCCAGGCATGGCGGACTATGTCACCAAGGTGCAGTCCATTCATGGTGAACTCAAACAGTTGGGGATAGTCCGAGCAAGCCCCTGCAGCTGCTCTCCTAGTCGGCCTCACTCTGGCATATGAAGTCACATGCAAGATGCTCTTGGGCCTTGCTCCTGCAGACCTCACATTTGCCAAGGTCTCATCCGCGCTCCTTTCTGCCGAAAAGGACAACAACGCTCAAGCCAAGGCCAATGCAATCCGCGCTCCCGTGCCTCAAGCCTATGCCGCTTCGGCGCCATTCCAGCGCAACCGCTTCCCCCCGTGTCCCTATGTCATCAAGCGCGGCCCTCATGCCAGCCAGGTGTGTGGCGGCACCAACCACGCCCTTGCCTCCTGCTTCAAGAAAAAGGATGACGATTGGTATGCCGTCAATGGGACCGCCTCCAAGCCGCCAAGCTGGATGGTCAATCGTGCTCCTCGCAAGGTCAATCAAGTCGAAGCGCAGGAATCCGTGCAGGTTGCTGTAGCTCCCACTGCTGATGTGCGCCTCCACATGTTGTTCCCTGGCACTGCCATGATTAATGAGACAATTTCGCAGTGTTTCGGCTCACAAAGCACCTCAGCCACAATAGAGTTCACCTCGACAGTGGGGCCACTCACACGGTTCTCAAGGAAGAACACTCCTTCAAGCCATACGAGACACCAATCCATCTACTAGGAGCAGACTCCAGTTTCACAACACACGCCAAGGGCTCCTCCACAGTTCCGTGCCCAGCTTTTCCTTCGGGCAGTGTCACCGGCATGTGTGTTCTCACACTACGCCACAATCTTGTGGCCCAACACGAGCTCCAACGGGCAGGCGTCACCACGATCTTCCCAGCACACTCGGATCACTGTGACCTCTTCGACCCTAAGTCCAACAAGCTCCTAGCATGCTTTACACTCAACAGTAGCAAGCTCTACACGCTGCGTTCACCTGCACCTCTAGCCGCTCTCTCCCAAACGGAAGCTGCCAGCACCACTCCGTGTTCGTGTCGCAGCTTCGCCAACCCAACCATCCTCTACCACCATCGCTTCCAAGAAACTTCTTCTTGGCCTCCCGTCGGCGCTTCCTCCACCAACAGACTCACCTGCACCCACCTGCCTAGACTGCACCAAGAGCAAGCTCAGGCAGCAGCCGCATCCTTCCTCCCCATCCGTCGCAGCTGCTCCACTGGACCTAGTGCACATGGATGTCTGGGGCCCAGCTCCAGTCGCATCCCGAGGCGGTCATCGGTACTTTCTTACACTAGTCGATGACCACACGCGGTACGTTTCTGTACACCTCCTGCATACCAAGGCGGAGGCAGCTGATGTCATCATGGCGTGGGTGCGCCAGGCTCAAGTCACGTTCGGCACTCCTCTGAAGTGCCTCCATTCTGATGGCGGGGGAGAATTTCGCAATGGCAAACTCGATAACTTCTGTGCGGCCCAAGGGATTCGGCAAACCTTCACGCTCCCCGAAAGCCCGCAGCAGAATGGCATTGCAGAGAGCCGCAACCACACCTTGGTTCAGATCGCTCGCTGCCTCTTCAGTCACGCCAACGCACCACGGTCACTCTTGGGATATGCCCTCTTCCATGCGGCACTCCTCTATAATCTTTATCCGCATCCCCACCGGCCCGACACCACACCTACCGCTCTCTGGCTTGGGGTCACGCCTTCCGCCCGCTCTCTACGCGTCTAGGGGTGTACCGCGTATGTGTTGCTAAGCCCCCACACGCGCAGGAAGCAAGGTGGCAAGCTTGGTCCCAAAACCCAGACCTGCATGTACCTGGGGCACAACTCCGACTCCCCAGACTACTTATTCCTCAACCCAATCACCAGACAGCTGATTCGCAGCCGTGATGTCATCTTCAATGAGACACGCCCATTCCACTCTGCGACCACGGGCGAGCCTCCTCCACCTCCCCCGACACTTGTTTGGGCAGACTTCGTTGCCCCCCCTGCGGCCGCTGCCCCTTCTCCGGGGCCTTCTCCGTCCGGCGTGTCTCACCCGGCCTCCCCAGTATCCTCCGCAGCGGCACCTCCTCCTGCTCCGCCTTCCCCGCGCGTCGAGCCCGGCTCACCAGTCTCCTATCGGAGGCGCCCAGTCCCTCCGGTCCCACCGCAGCCGCCTTCGTCTCCGGTCTCTAGTCGCACTCGTTCCAAGGGACCGGCTCCGCCTCTCGCCTGGGGACCAGCCGCCTTCTCCATCCGGTGTTCGGTCACCCCGCTTCCTCCTGCCGGAGGTGATGTCCCCTCCATCCGTATTCCCCCCCGTGCACTTCTGGAGGACAGGCATGAGGAGCTGTTTGACCTTCACGCGGTCTGCCAATTTCTCTCTCACATCTTCCCGGACATTACTGACTGCCCTTCCCTCAACTTCACCGAGAACCCGACCATTCCGACTCCTCGCACAAAAGAGGAAGCTCTCTCGGGGCCTTATAAGAAGGAGTGGAAGGCAGCAATGGATGTGGAGAACGAGGCGTTCATTCGCAACAACAGCTTTGACGATGTTCTTCCCCCTTCCGGTGTCAACATCGTCGGCGGAAAATGGATCTTCCGAGTCAAACAACTCCCAGGCGAAGCTCCACTGTTCAAGGCACGATACGTGGCAAAGGGTTTCACCCAGAAGGAGTATCTCGACTTCTTCGAAACATTCTCGCCCACGGCCAAGCTCCCGACTGTGCGCGCTCTTCTTGATATAGCCGCTCGCGGCAACTTCGAGATCAAGTCCATGGACGCCTCGTCCGCCTTTCTCCAAGGCCAGCTCAAGGAGGATGTTCACATGGAACGCCTCTGCCTCTGCCTCAGATTCCAGTCTCTTCGTTCGTCACTCCTCCGAGCCCTTCTACATCCTCGTCTACGTCGACGACTTCATTCTAGCCGCCAGAGATCCAGCCGACATGGCAGCTGTCCAGTCTGCTCTCAGCTCCGCCCTTCTCATGAAGGATCTTGGTGACCTCAAGAACTACCTGGGGATGGAGATCACTCGTGACCGCCAGGCTTGCACGATCACGCTCTCCCAGGAGTCCTACATCGACAACCTTCTCAAGCGGTTCGACATGGACTCCAGTAACTCTGTCTCCACTCCACTCCCACTACAGCATCAGCTCACGGCCCCTCCAGTTCCTTCTCCTGACGCCTGCAAGGACCCGTACCCTCCACTAGTCGGTTCACTCATGTATGCCATGATGTGCACTCGACCAGACTTGGCTTACCTGGTTAGGGTCCTCTCTCGGTACGTCTCCCCCGGACACTACACTGCCTCGCATTGGTCTGCAGCCAAGAGGGTCCTCCGCTATCTACAAGCCACCAAGTCTCACATCCTCACTCTCGGTGGTACCTCTCCAGTCAAGTTCGAGGGATACACAGACTCCTCATGGGCCGATGACCAGACTGACAGACGCTCCTCCCAAGGGTACTGCTTCACCCTTGGTAGCGGAGTCATCAGCTGGCGCTCCACTCGGTCCTCTGCAGTCTCCTTGTCGTCCTGCGAGGCTGAGCTCTACGCGGGCACAATGGCTGCTCAAGAGGCACGCTGGCTCTCCTTTCTCCTCGCTGAGTTAGGCTACCCCCAGCAGTCGCCCACCCTGTGGTGTGACAACCAGAGTGCCATTCACCTCACCAAGGATCCTGTGTTCCACTCTCGCACCAAGCACATCGAACTTCGTCATTTCTTCATTCGAGATCTTGTTCAGAGTGACCAGCTGACGGTACGGTACATCGCCTCAGATTGCAACCTCGCCGACCTCTTTACCAAGGCTCTCGGCAAGGCTGACCACCATCGCCTTCTCCGTTCCATGGGGCTATGTGCTCCTTGACCGGGTTTGCAGTCTATGGGGGTGTGTTAGAAATAGACTGCAAATACCACTTTTGTATTTGTACTTTTATATCCTAGTTTAGTTTGTGAATGTTCTAGTGGGTTGGGGTGTACCCACAAATCCCAACCTCACCCAATTGTGATCCCCACAATCTCCAATTACCCAATTGGAGATTCCGGAGATCCCAATGGGGATTCCCTCCAATTCCCCCTTCATCCATTCTCTCTCACCTTGCCATGTACTTATAGAGCCTTGGGCTCCTTACCTAATCAATCATTTCAACTCTATTTCTTACACTAGAGTCATCAGCATGCATGGAATACAAAGCAGTCCTAGTCTGATCCATATGCATCTCAAAGACTGGCACACGGCAATGTACCAGGCTGTGCTAGTCGGGGAGGTCCGGCGCAGGGCCAAACCGGAGACGGAAGAGGTCGTCGAGGCGGTGGTAGCAGCAAGCGAGCATGTGACCGGGACGGTCGCACACGGGGCCGCGACAGGGGCCTATCTGAAGCTGATACTGACAGGTCACCGCACAGGAGCCGCCACCCGATGTAGAGCTGTGCGCGCCGCCACCGTGACCGCGAAATACGCCAGGCCACAATGGTGGTGAAGGTCCCCACGGCTGCTGCTGCAGCTCAGGCTACTGCTGCTGCTGCTCCTGCGACTGCGGCTGCATCTCCTGCTGCTGCGTCGGGGCATCAGCTTCGGTCCCCTCGTCTGACCCACCGGCACTCACACCACCTTCGCCATTGCCGCCATCCCCGCCACGGCCCCCCTTGGAGCGGTGGCACCTACCCTGACGTGACTGCGCTGAGGCCGCCGCGGTGGACTCAACAGCAAGGGTTGTCTCAGCGACAGTGAAAGACATGTCAAAGTAAATGCACTGGGAGGGAGCAAAGCCCTAGAAGATAGGGATGGCCACAAAACCGCTGGACTGAGCGATAGCATGCTAGCGGGTCTCCATTGCAGACAGGGTGGTGACGAGCTCGGAAAGGGTGAGGTCAGCGGAGTGGAGACCTAGGAAGTGGTCGCGGGCAGTGGCTAGGCGGTCGGAAAGGCGCGTGGCAACGAAGTAGAGCGTGGCGCCGATGGGGGGAGGCAGTACGGTGAGCTGGGCCTCACTGCTAGCAGCACGATAGCTAGCCTCAAGCACGTGCAGGAGAGTGGCCATGTTAGGGACAGTGGCGAAGGACGCAAGATCAGAAAAGAGCAGGGGGAGTAGGACGGCTAGCAAAGGTAGAGGAGGGAATGGAGTAGCGTGCAATGATAGCATCTAAGAATTCCTTTATGGTCTCTACGGTCGCTCAGATAGGGGTCATCACTGATAGCAAGCTGCGCAACTGCGTCGCGCGACTCCCAAATAGAGCAGCCAAGCTCAGCGGCTGCAAAGGCCTTACGCTTTGTGGGCGTGGCGGCGTTAGAGAGCGTAGCAAGCGGGTCGGGGAAGTGGATCTTGTTAGAAATAGATTGCAAATCCTACTTTTGTATTTCCACTTTTATATCCTAGTTTAGGTTAGGAATGTTCTAGTGGGTTGGGGTGTACTCACAAAATCCCAACCTCACCCAATTGTGATCCCCCCAACCTCCAATTACCCAATTGGAGATTCCGGAGAACCCAATGAGGATTCCCTCAGATTCCCCCTTCATCCATTCTCCCTTACATTGCCATCCTATCACAGCTTCGCCAACCCAACCATCCTCTACCATCATCGCTTGGGTCTCCCCAACTTCCGTACGCTTGCCGACATCGCTTCCAAGAAACTTCTTCCTGGCCTCCCGTCGGCGCTTCCTCCACCAACAGACTCACCTGCACCCACCTGCCTGGATTGCACCAAAAGCAAGCTCAGCAAGCTCGCACCCTTCCTCCCCATCCGTCACAGCTACTCCGCTGGACCTAGTGCACATGGATGTCTGGGGCCCAGCTCCAGTTGCATCCCGTGGCAGTCATCGATACTTTCTTACACTAGTCGATCACCACTCGCGGTATGTTTCCGTGCACCTCCTGCACACCAAGGCGGAGGCGCCTGACGTCATCATGGCATGGAAGTGCCAGGCTCAAGTCACGTTTGGCACTCCTCTGAAGTGCCTCCATTCTGATGGCGGGGGAGAATTTCGCAATGGCAAACTCGATAACTTTTGCGCGGCCCAAGGGATTCGGCAAACCTTCACGCTCCCCGAAAGCCCGTAGCAGAATGGCATTGCAGAGAGCCGCAACCACACCTTGGTTCAAATCGCTCGCTGCCTCCTTAGTGACGCCAACGCACCACGGTCACTCTGGGGATATGCCCTCTTCCATGCGGCACTCCTCTACAATCTTTATCCGCATCCCCACCGGCCCAACACCACACCAACCACTCTCTAGCTTGGGGTCACGCCCTCCGCCCGCTCTTTACGCGTCTAGGGGTGTGCCGCATATGTGTTGCTCAGCCCCCACACGCGCAGGAAGCAAGGTGGCAAGCTTGGTCCCAAAACCCAGACCTGCATGTACCTGGGGCACAACTCCGATTCCCCAGACTACTTATTCCTCAACCCCATCACCAGACAGCTGATTCGCAGCCGTGATGTCGTCTTTGATGAGACACACCCCTTCCACTCTGCGACCACGGGCGAGCCTCGTCCACCTCCCCCGACGCTTGTATGGGCAGACTTTGATGGCCCACCTACGGCCGCTGCCCCTTCTCCGGGGCCTTCTCCGTCCAGCGTGTCTCACTCGGCCTCCCCTGTATCCTCCGCAGAGGCACCTCCTCCTGCTCCGCCTTCCCCACGCGTCGAGCCCGGCTCACCAGTCTCCTACCGGAAGCGCCCATTCCTTCCGGTCCCACCGCAACCGCCTTCGTCTCCGTTCTCTAACCGCACTCGTTCCAAGGGATCGGCTCCGCCTCTCACCTGGGGACCAACCGCCTTCTCCATCCGGTGTTCGGTCACCCCGCCTCCTCCTGCCAGGGGTGATGTCCCCTCCATCCGTATTCCCCCACGTGCACTTCTAGAGGACAGGCATGAGGAGCTGTTTGACCTTTACGCGGTCTGCTAATTTCTCTCTCACATCTTCTCGGACATTACTGACAGCCCTTCCCTCAACTTCACCGAGAACCCGACCATTCCGACTCCTCGCACAAAAGAGGAAGCTCTCTCGGGGCCTTATAAGAAGGAGTGGAAGGCAGAAATGGATGTGGAGAACGAGGCGTTCATTCGCAACAACAGCTTTGACGATGTCGTTCCCCCTTCCGGTGTTAACATCGTCGGCGGAAAATGGATCTTCCGAGTCAAACAACTCCCAGGTGAAGCTCCACTATTCAAGGCACGATACGTGGCGAAGGGTTTCACCGAGAAGGAGTGCCTCAACTTCTTCAAAACATTCTCACCCACGGCCAAGCTCCCGACTGTGCGCGCTCTTCTTGATGTAGCCGTTCGTGGTAGCTTCGAGATCAAGTCCATGGACGCCTCCTCAGCCTTTCTCCAAGGCCAGCTCAAGGAGGATGTTCACATGAAATGCCCACCGGGGTTTCCTGGCACTTACCCTGCCAATACAGTGTGGAAGCTGAAGCGCCCAGTGTATGGCCTCAAGCAGGCTCCTCGTGAGTGGCACAACAAGGTGAAGGAAGTCCTCCTCGCACTTGACTTCCATCCCTCTGCCTCAGATTCCAGTCTCTTCGTTCGTCACTCCTCCGAGCCCTTCTACATCCTCGTCTACGTCGACGACTTCATTCTAGCCGCCAGAGATCCAGCCGACATGGCAGCTGTCCAGTCTGCTCTCAGCTCCGCCCTTCTCATGAAGGATCTTGGTGACCTCAAGAACTACCTGGGGATGGAGATCACTCGTGACCGCCAGGCTTGCACGATCACGCTCTCCCAGGAGTCCTACATCGACAACCTTCTCAAGCGGTTTGACATGGACTCCAGTAACTCGGTCTCCACTCCACTCCCACTACAGCATCAGCTCACGGCCCCTCCAGTTCCTTCTCCTGACGCCTGCAAGGACCCGTACCCTGAGCTAGTCCATTCACTCATGTATGCCATGATGTGCACTCGACCAGACTTGGCTTACCCGGTTAGTGTCCTCTCTCGGTACATCTCCCCCGGACGCTACACTGCCTCGCATTGGTCTGCAGCCAAGAGGGTCCTCTGCTATCTACAAGCCACCAAGTCTCACATCCTCACTCTTGGTGGTACCTCTCCAGTCAAGCTCGAGGGATACACAGACTTCATATGGGCCGATGACCAGACTGACAGACGCTCCTCCCAAGGGTACTGCTTCACCCTTGGTAGCGGAGTCATCAGCTGGCGCTCCACTCGGTCCTCTGCAGTCTCCCTGTCGTCCTGCGAGGCCCAGCTCTACGCGGGCACAATGGCTGCTCAAGAGGCACGCTAGCTCTCCTTTCTCCTCGCTGAGTTAGGCAACCCCCAGCAGTCGCCCACTCTATGGTGTGACAACCAGAGTGCCATTCACCTCACCAAGGATCCTGTATTCCACTCTCGCACCAAGCACATCGAACTTCGTCATTTCTTCATCCGAGATCTTGTTCAGAGTGACCAGCTGACGGTACGGTACATCGCCTCAGATTGCAACCTCGCCGACCTCTTTACCAAGGCTCTTGGCAAGGCTGACCACCATCGCCTTCTTCGTTCCATGGGGCTATGTGCTCCATGACCGGGTTTGCAGTCTATGGGGGTGTGTTAGAAATAGATTGCAAATCCTACTTTTGTATTTGTACTTTTATATCCTAGTTTAGGTTAGGAATGTTCTAGTGGTTTGGGGTGTACTCACAAAATCCCAACCTCACCCAATTGTGATCCCCCCAACCTCCAATTACCCAATTGGAGATTCCGGAGATCCCAATGGGGATTCCCTCCGATTCCCCCTTCATCCATTCTCCCTTACCTTGCCATGTACTTATAGAGCCTTGGGCTCCTTACCCAATCAATCATTTCAACTCTATTTCTTACAGATCTTACCGTCGATATGGACGGTCAGGGAATTGCCATCGTGGCGCTTGTTAGAAATAGACTGCAAATACCACTTTTTTATTTGTACTTCTATATCCTAGTTTAGGTTATGAATGTTCTAGTGGGTTGGGGTGTACGCACAAATCCCAACCTCACCCAATTGTGATCCCCCCAATCTCCAATTACCCAATTGGAGATTCCGGAGATCCTAATGGGGATTCCCTCCAATTCCCCCTTCATCCATTCTCTCTCACCTTGCCATGTACTTATAGAGCCTTGGGCTCCTTACCTAATCAATCATTTCAACTCTATTTCTAATAGCGCTGACCCCTTAGGGAGCGGCGGAGGTTGGCGAGCCATGCCACAAAGTCGATTGCCCGATCCTCAACGTCCAGGCGGAGCACAACATCTCCCATGACCACGGCCACAGCGGCTGACGGCGACACGGGGTCATGGCATCGATGCGGCACGGCTGCACAGCGGCGCTGCAGCACGGTGGCACGGCAACCCGGCGACCTAGCAGCACGGCGGCACGGCAATACCGCGGCACGGCGACATGGCGGCACAGCGGCATGGCAACACGGCGCCCCATCGGCACAGCGGAACGGCGGCACGGTGGTACAGCGGCACGGCGGCATGGCGAGCTGGGGCGGCAGGAACAGGGGCCGGCGGAACCAGGGCCGGCTCGAACGGGGGCGGGCTCGAACGGGGGCTGTCTTGAACTGGGGCCGGCACGAACTGGGGCCGGCTCGAACTGGGGGCCGACGCGAATTGGGTCCGGCGAGCTGGGGCCAGCGAGCTAGGGCTGGCGAGCTAGGGCCAGTGAGCGCGCGAGGGGCAGCGAGCGAGCTAGGGCGGGCGAGCTAGGGGCCGGCGAGCGAGGGGCCAGCGAGCGCGGGACTGGCCAGCAAGCGCGGGGCCGGCGAGCGCGGGGCCAGCGAGCGAGGGGCTGGCGAGCGCGGGGACGGCGAGCGAGGGGCTGGCGAGCGCGGGGATGGCGAGCGAGGGCTGGCGAGCGCGGGGCCGGTGAGTGAGGGGCCGGCGAGCGAGGGGCCGGCGAGCGAGTGGCCGGCGAGCGAGGGGCCGGCGAGCGAGGGGCCGACGAACGAGGGGTCGGCGAGCGAGGGGCCGACGAGCGCGGGGCCGGCAAGCAAGGGGCCGACGAACGTGGGGACGGTTAGCGAGGGGCCGGCAAGGGCGGGAATGGCGAGCACATGGCCGACGAGCGTAGGGCCGACGAGCGCGGGGCCGGCGAGCGAGGGACCGACGAGCGCGGGGCCACCAAGCTGGGGAGCTGGCAAGTGAGGGGCCGGGGAGCGCGGGGCCGGCCACCATGCGGTCGCCGTGCCATCGCCGTGCCGCCGCCGTGCCGTCGCCATGCTGCCATCGTGCCGTCGCCATGCCGCCGCCATGGTGTCTTCGTGCCGCCGCCGTGCCACAGCCGTGCCACCGCAGTGCCGCCGCCGTGCCGCCGCCGTGTCGCTGTCGTGCCGCTGCAGTGCCACCGCCGTGCCGCCGGGCCGCTGCGCCGCCGTGTAGCCATGCCGCAGTGCCGCGTGGCGCCGTGGAGCTGTGGAGCCACGCCGCAGTGTAGCCGTGCCGCAGCAGTGGCGCCGTGGAGCCGCGCCGCAGTATAGCCGTGCCGCAGTGGCGCCGTGGCGCCGTGGAGCCGCATCGTCGTACCGCCGCGTCGACGTGTCGCCGTGTCGCCGAGCCGTCGTGTCGCTGAGGACGTGCAATGGCGGACGCTGTGCTGCGTCTGGACGCGGAGGGGCGCGCGGTCGACTTCGACACCTAGCTTGTTGACCTTCGCCGACACCTGACAGGTCAGCGCCAGGATGGCCACTCCCTACTTGTTTATGTCGATGGCTTGCTTCCCTGTCCCCTCGCGACTGTTGCCCTCACTTACGCCCCCAACCACTGCTGAGCGTAAGGCCTTTACTGCTGCTGTGCTTGCTCGCGCTGTCTGGGATTCTCGCGCTGTCTGGGATTCGTAGCGTAGCGTTCCATTAGTCATGCAATCCCCCTGTCGGAGCGTCCCCGCTTTACCGCTGTAGCAAACTCTCAGGCGTTCTTAGAGGTAGTAGTTGATCGCTACTCAACTCCCACCTCCGCCTCCGCTGGCCGCCTGATCCTCCCCATGCTTTTCCTTGACCTAGCGGCCTTCCCCACTGTCGCTGACCTAGCCACTCACCTCCGTGCACTCGAGGCTAGCTACCGCGCCACTAGCACTGAGGCCCAGCTCACTGCCTTCTCGCCGCCACTGTGCGCTACCCTTTACCTCTTAGTCATGTGCCTTCCGGACTGCTTAGCCACTGCCCGCGACCACTTCCTTAGTCAGCACCCTGGTGACCTCACCCTTACTGGCTTTGTCACTGCCCTATCCGAGATAGAGACTCGCCATCATACTATCGCTCGGTCGAGTGGTACTGCGGCAATCCCTATCTTTCAGGGCTGTGCACCCTCCCTGTGCACTTACGCTGACGTTTCTGCCGCTGTCGCTGAGACAGCCCCTACTGCTGAGGCCGCCGCTGCAGCCTCAGCGCACCCGCTCCAGCGTAGGGGCCGCCGCCCCAAGGGGGGGCGTGGTGGAGGTCCGGGTGGTGGGGGTGGTGGGGGTGGTGGAGGTGGGGGCGGGGACAGCGGTTTCGACGAGGGGACCGGGGCTGGTGCCCCGGAGCAGCAGCAGCAGTTGCAGTAGCAACAGCAGCAGCAGCACTCGTAGGGCCCCCTCCTGTCGGGGTGGCGTGGTGCCTTTGGTGGTGGCGGCTGCGGTGGCGGCCCTTGCAGCTCGGCGTCGGGTGGCAGCTCCAATGCTGGGGGTTGCCGGTACCAGCTCCAGACCGGCCCCTTCCGCGGCACTATGTGTGGTTGTCCGCACCCTACCACCCGCTGCTTCCGCCGCCTTTACAACCTCTTTCGCCACCGCTTCGGCCCGGCGCCGGACCTCCCCGACTAGTTCAGTCTTGTGCGCCGTGGTGTGCCTGTTTTTGAGTTAGACATGGATCAGATTTGTTCTGCTTTGTATGCCCTGTATATGGATGCCTCTAGTGTGACCAGACCTTATTACCTTGTGTTGCCTAGTTTAGGTGTGCCACCTGTATGTAGTCTCCCCTGCTGTGTTAGGCATATGACCTTCTGTTTTGTTTAGTCTAGGCTCCACGCACTCTCCTCCGCCGATTGCAGCTTTCGCTTCGCTCTCCTTCACGCTTAACTTTGGCGCCTCTGCCTGCTTCTTCCGCGACCATACTGAGCTCACACCGCTTGCCGCCTCTGCTGCTGTCGCGCTTGCTGACCCCTCCTTGGGCCATGTAGTTGCTCATCGCTCCACTACCCTTCCATGTCCGGCGATTCCCTCAGGCTCCCTTACAGGCCTGCACATCCCCTCGTTCTCCAGGAACCTAGTTGGTGTCGGGTGTCTTCAGGACCACGGCGTCACCACTACGTTCCCTGAACAGGAGCGGTATGCAGTCTATACCGACGCCGCTACAGGTATCCCTCTTACCACGTTGCCCCGAGACCCTCGGCCTGGCCTGTTTACCCTCGACACCGAGTCCCCCTTGGTGAGGGCGTCCCCCCAGGTGCCTGCGTCTACTCAGGTCGCTGCAGCCTGCTCGTGTCAGTCGCTCACTCACCCGTCGCTTCTGTGGCACCACCGTCTAGGTCACCTTGCACTCCCTCGTCTACGTCACATGTCCCAGCACGGACTTGTTCTAGGTCTCCCTGCGTCGATCCCTGCCCTCCCTCCCTCGCCTGCGCCGCCGTGCACGCCTTGCGTCAAGGGCCGGCTGCGCCATGCTCCTCACTCCTCCTCGCTTCGCCCTACCACTGCGCCACTCCAGACCCTGCACCTGGACATCGAGGGCCGGGCCCCCGTCCCCGGGCCGCGTCGTGAGCGCTACTTTCTAGTGCTTGTCGACGACTACACACGCTACACCACGGTGTTTCCTCTGGAGCGGAAGGCCGACGAGCCTGACGTTTTTATCCCGCAGGTCGTAGCTGCACGGGTCCACCACGATCATCTTGTGCGGTGTCTCCACTCCGACCGTGGAGGCGAGTTTGCCTCTGGTCGGCTTGGACAGTTCTGTTGTGCGGAGGGCATCACTCAGTCGTACTCCCTGCCTGACTCCCCGCAGCAGAATGGGGTCGCTGAGCGACGCATCGATTTGGTCATGGAGGTGGCTCGTACCTCCATGATCCATCGCAGTCGTCACACCGCTTCTTTCATTCGCGTGACGTCACATTTGACGAGTCTGTCTCCTTCTGCCACCGCTTTCCTTATAGAGGTCTCCCGGTTTCCCCGCCCCTGTTTCTGGTTCCCGCTTCCCCGGTAGCCCCTCCTCCTCTCCCCCCCTATCCTGCCTCGTCTGGTGTATCTCACGTCACTCCCCTCCCGTCGGTTGTCCCGCTCGACGAGTCGTTTGACTCTGGTGGCCCCGCGGCTTCGTCCTCGCCGCCGGTCTCCGCCCTAGTGTCTCCTCCTCCGCTGTCGCCGCAGCAGCCGTCGTCGCCACCGCAGCAACAGCTGCCGTCGCCGCCGCCGCAGCCACAACCGCAACCATAGTCGCCGCTGCCACAGCAGCAGCTGCCGCAAATGGAGATGGTTCCCGTTCTGGTGGTGCTAGCGTGGAGCATCTTGGAGGTAGCCGTGGTACAGCTAGAGGTTCTGGTGTCGGCGTGGAGCCAGAGCAGCAGCATTCGCTGCCAGTATCAGCCCTTCGCCACCTCGGTCTTCCTTCCCCCGACCCCCCACCTGCTCCTCCTTCGCCGACGCCTCCCTTGCTTACCTACAGCCCTGTGTTTCCTCCACCGGACTCATCTCCGGCTCATTTTCCCCCTCGTTCCCCTCCTGTGTCTCCTCTCTTATGTCCTGATCCGACGCCTCCGTCTCACGTCTGGTCTCGCCGTCCCTCTAGTGCTCGTCATGTCTCTCCTGTTCCCTGCTCTCACCCTATGTTGCTTCGTTCTCACGCGTCTCATCCTCCCCTCCTCCCATCGCCTCCTCCGTCGTCGCTTGTTGTTGCGCCGCCTCCCTTCTCTGACTTCCTTTATGCTGCTAGTCCTCTTGGTCCTTGCCTCCCTCGTTACTGACCCATCTGTTCCTATCTCCAGTCTTGACGCGCTTGCTGCTGTCGTCACTGACTTTGCCTCTACCCGCCGCCTTGACTACGCTAGAGCTCTTTTCTCTAACCTTGCCTGTATTCCGTCCGTCGGGGGTGCACCTGCCCTTAGCAGTGACGTCCTAGAGGATAGGCAGTACGAGCTAGCTTTCCTGTCCGAGGTGCGCCTCATCTCTACTCCATGCAGCTTGTCCCTGAGGGTGACCCAGGTGCCCTCGACATTCCAATCCCTCGCACCTACGCTGAGACGACCTCGGGACTGCGGGCCTCTCAGTGGATAGCTGCCATGGAGCAGGAGATGGCATCTTGGAGATCCACCGGCACCTGTGTCGACGTATTTCCCCCACCTGGGGTGAACATAGTCGATGGCCGATGGCTCTTCAAGGTGAAGTGCCCTCCTGGAGAGCCGCCAGTGTTCAAGGTGTGCTACGTGGCTAAAGGCTTCAGTCAGCGCAAGGGTGTTCACTTCTTTCAGACCTTCGCCCCGACCCCGAAGATGACCACTCTTCGGGCACTGCTATACGTAGAAGCACATATGACTTCAAGTTGCACTCTCTCGACTTCTCCACAGTGTTTCTTCAGAGCAGTCTGCACGAGCAGGTCTACCCATGTCACCTGCCAGGCTTCACTGGCTCGTTCGCCCCTGGGACCGAGTGGCTGCTTCGGCGCCCGATTTTTGGCCTGCGGCAGGCGCCCCGTGAGTGGCACGATATTCTGCGTGCTACCCTAGCTGACCTGCAGTTCTTCTCGTCATCTGTAGACCCCTCGCTCTTCGTTCGTCCAGGCCATACCCCGTTCTACATCCTCTTCTACGTAGACGACCTGGTCTTCGCTACTGCAGACAAAGACGCACTGGCCTCCATTAAGGCTAAGCTGCTGAGGAGACACACTTGCACTGACCTCGGAGAGCTGTGCCACTACCTTGGTCTGCAGATCTCCAGGGAAAGAGCAGCGCGCACCATCACTCTCACACAATCACACTTGGTGCTCCAGGTCCTTCGGAGGTTCGTCCTTCAGTTCTCCTCCGCACAGCCCACGCCTCTACCAGTAGATTACGGGCTCTCGGCTCCAGTCCCTGAGGAGTCTGTAGAGCCTAGTGGTCCGTACGCAGAGCTGGTGGGTTGCCTCATGTACCTGATGACTTGCACTCGTCCAGATCTTGCATTCCCTCTCAGCATCCTGGCTTGCTTTCTGGCCACAGACAGACACCGACCACAGCACTGGTCAGCTGCTAAGAGGGTTTTGCGCTATCTAGCAAGGACATCGGGCATGGGGTTAGTGCTAGGAGGATGCAGACCAGTGGTCCTGACAGGGCACACAGATGCTTCGTGGGCGGACGACGCTGAGACGCTCTGGTCCTCCCAGGGCTACTGCTTTAGCCTTGGTGCACGGGCCATCTTGTGTAGGTCCACCCGCTCATTGTCCGTTGTGCAGTCTAGCTGTGAGGTTGAGATCTACGCTGGTGCCATGGCGGCAGAGGAGCTCTGCTGGTTGACTTTCTTGCTCACAGACTTAGGTGAGTGGCCTAGCTCTGCCCTAGTTTTGTACGTTGACAACAGGGCTATGATCCTTCTGTGTCAGGAGCCTCGACTTGAGGGTAGTACGAAGCACATCTAGCTGTGGTACTTCCTCCTGCACGAGCTACAGCAGCGCCCCCAGGCTCGCGTAGTTCACTTGGCCTCCGATGAAAACACTGCTGATATCTTTACTAAGGCGCTTGTGCCTAAAGATCATCAGCGGCACTGTGTACAGCTAGGTCTAATTCATGTAGCTTCACTCTTGCTAGGGCCTTGATTGTGTACGACTCTTATTATATTCTCCTGATTGGCCTTGTGGCCTCTACTCCAGTGGCAAGACTAGTAGTGCTGCCCTGGTTTGCTCCTGTCTTGTTTGTACTCTCCGGACTTGTTTTCAGACCCTTGCCTCAGAGGTTGGACTAGTAGTGCCACCCTGAGTTGCGTGTCTCTTTCCCGGCTTAACCCCGTCTAGTCTAGGGAGTGTGTTAAACATATATGCAATATGTTAGTATAGGCTAGTTAGGTGTATGCCTTTAGAGTGTACAACCCACTAGGTAGAAGTGTTATGAAGCTAGGTTAGCTAGGAAGGTAGGCAGCCATGAAATGGTGAGAGGTTTAGGAGCTAGGAGAGAAAGTTACAAGAGAAAAGGGAGCAACAAGAAGTGAGAGAGGCATACAAGGAGGGGGGTTGTTCCCTCCATAGTAAAGTTCAATAACCTACCAAGCCTACCAATTATGTAACACATTATATAATTTAACACACCCCCTAGGCTTGGTAGTCACAAGCCCACCCAACACACACACCCCCTAACCCCTTACACCCCCAAGCTCGTGATCAGCCGGGTATCTACCCCTCGGGCTTGGCATGGTGACATCCCCCGGCGAGAGGCAGTGCGGGCTACGGCCATGGCTGAAGGCTCTCGGCGGTGTGGCACGGCGAGGCGACGACTGGGTAGAAGACAGCAGCTGCGGCAGGAGGAAGAGGAGACGCAGGGTAAAGGGGGGGGGGGGGGGGGGGGGGGCGGAGGGGTGAATCTTCAGCCACGCGCCATGGCTGGCCCGGCGCTTACTGGCGGACGAATCTTAAGCAGCGTGCCATGGGTGGCGCGGCGCTTACTGGCGGGAGGGCGTCACGGCTGACGCCTGGGACAGGGCGCTGGCTGCAGCCGTCCGTGCGCTGGCGCAGCGAAGCCGCCACAGCAGCACGACGGCACGGTGGTACGGCGCCCCAACAGCACGGCGGCACGGTGACACGGCGGCACGGCGTCGTTGAGGCACGGCGGCACGGCTCAGCGTCTCGGCGGCGCAGAGTGACGGGGCCGGCGCCGCGTGACGGGGCTGGCGTAGAGTGACGGGGCCGGCGTAGAGTGACGAGGCCTGCGCGAAGTTACGGGGCCGGCGCGGAGTGAGGGGGGCCAGCACGGCGTGATGGGGCCAGCACGGAGGGACGGGGCCAGCGCGAAGTGACGGGGCCAGAACGGCGTGACGGGGCCAGCGCGGCGTGACGAGGCCAGCGCAGCATGAGGGGGCCCGCGCGGCGTAACGGGGCCAGCGCGGCATGACGGGGGGGAGTACGCTGCGGAAGCGTGAGGAGAAGGCCCGAGCGAAAGTGGCCTGCTCTGACACCATGTTATGAAGCTAGGTTAGTTAGGAAGGTAGGCGGCCATGAAATGGCGAGAGGGTTAGGAGCTAGGAGAGAAAGTTACAAGAGAGAAGGGAGCAACTAAAAGAGAGAGAGGCATACAAGAAGGGGGGTTGTACCCTCTACAGTAAAGTTCAATAACCTACCAAGCCTACCAATTATATAACACATTATATAATTTAACAAAAAGTACTCTGTACTCATCTTTCTAACCAACTCGCTACTCTGAGACTTAGAGTGGCCTAAAACCAATTTTGGTCCCTTACAGGCAAACGGGGGCGTTTCGAACGAACGCGTGACCAAAATCCGGAACTAAAAACGAGTACAATTACTGTCTTGAGGGAAATCGGGGGTCCTCACAGGTCCTCACAATCCCTTAACGATAAGACCCATGGTCCAAAAAAAAGACCCAGGTACCCTTTTTTGGGGGGGTAATCATGCCGGGAGATTACGGTATGGATGCAGCTGTTATTGTTCTTCACTGTCGAGTTGAAAAAGGTGGGGGGTGTCTGTCAAACATGAGTATCTCCTATGTTTGCATAGACTGTATAGGGCCACCTCTTAGAGGGTACAACACTTAGGTATATTCACCTGTACTCTCTCTCTACTCATCAATTCATTCAGTTTAGAGATGGTATCAGCAGTAGGTCGGTCCCCGCCCGCTCACGCTTCCGCCCTAGGACCTACCCGCCCCTCCTAGCCGCTCCCCCCCCCCCCCCCGTCCCCTAGCCGCGCCCGCGCGCCCCTCCTCACAGCCCTCGCGCCCCGTGCCCGTCCTAGCTGCGCCCGTCCTAGCCGCGCCTACGCGCTCGTCCTAGCCGCGCCCGCGCGCCCCTCCTCACGGCCCTCGCGCCCCGCGCGCCCCCTCCCCTCGGCCCTAGCGCCCGTCCTACCTGGCCCCGTGCCCGCCCTAGCGGCCCTCGTGCCCGCCCTAGTGGCCTCCGTGCGCGCCCTAGCGGCCCCCTGCGCCAGTCCTAGCCAGCCCCGTGCTCGCCCTAGCGGCCCCCGCGCCCGCTCTAGCGCCCGTCCTAGCCGGCCCCGTCTCCGCCCTAGCGGCCTCCGTGCCCGCCCTCTCGACCCCTGCGCCCGTTTTTACCGGCCCCGCGCCCGCCCTTGCGACCTCCGCGCCCGTCCGCTCGGCCCCTGCGCCCGTCCCAGCCGGCCCCTCGCCCGCCTTCGCGACCTCCGCGCCCGTCTGCTTGGCCCCTGCACCCGTCCCAGCTGGCCCCACGCCCGTCCCGTCGGCCTGGTGCCCGCTGCTCCTGGCCCCCGCGCCCGTCCTGCCCCGAGCTGCGTGCGGCCCGCTCGCCGTCCCTGCCCCGGCCCTGCATCCTCCCTGGTACAGTTCCCCATCACCTGTACCGCACTGCACCGAGCTGCACCGCACTGCACCGCACTACACTGCACAGTACCGCCCTGCACCGCACTGCACCGCCCTGCACCGCACTACACCGCACTGCACCGCGCTGCCCTGCACTGCACCGCACTGCACCGCACTGTACAGTCCTGCACTGCTCCTGATGGCGGCGGAGCTTCGCTTCGACGTTGAAGGCCAGCCTCTGGAGTTCGAGGCGTGGCTCGCCGACCTCCGTCGCCACCTCACTGGCCATCGGCAGGATGGCCACCCGCTTTCCGCACACCTTGACGGTACGCTCCCCTGCCCAGACCCCCCTGCTGTGCTGCTCGCTGACCCCACACCCGCTGAGCGCGAGTCTACTGCAGCCGCTGCCCTTGCGCGCTCTGTCTAGCTTTCCCGAGACGCTGTCGCTCAGCTTGCCATTAGCAATGCCCTTCCCCCCTCTGAGCGCCCTCGCTTTAGGTCCATCACTACCACCCAGGCTTACTTAGATGCTGTCATCAAGCGCTATTCCACCCCTCCTGCTGCCTCGGTGGGTCGCCTGATCCTCCCGATGCTCTTTCCCGACCTTGCGTCTTTCCCCACTGTCTCTGACCTAGCTGCCCACCTGCGCTCGATAGATGAGACCTGGCGCGCTGCCTGCACTGACGCACAGCTTAGAGCCCACCAGCCGCCCATTACCTCTACCCTCTACCTCCTTGCCACCCGCCTCCCTGACCGCCTTGCTGCCGCCCGCGACCGCTTCCTTTGCATTCACCCCAGTGAGCTCACCCTCACCGACTTTGTAGACACCCTGACTGTTATTGAGACCCGCCACCGCTCCATCGCCCAGGCGAGCGGTACTATGCCGGTCCCTATCTTTCAGGGTTGTGCCCCCGCTCAGTGTACCTTCTCCGACGGTTCTGTCGCTGTCGCTGAGACTGCTGCTGCAGTGCAGTTTCGTTCGGAGAAGGGCCGCCGCCCCAAGGCTGGGCGCGGCGGAGGAGGAGGGGGTGCAGGAGGGGGTGGTGGTGGAGTCGGGTCGTCTGGTGCTGGAGCGGACGAGGGGACCCTACCCGGTCCAGCTGAGCCGCCGCCTCCGTAGTCGCAGCAGCAGCCGCAGCAGTCGCAGCAGCCGCAGCAGCCACCGCAAACGAGGCACGCGAGTGTCCTCCCGCCCGGGTGGCCTAGCGCTGGAGGTGGTCGGGCGCGTGGTGGTGTGCCGAGTGGTGGTTCGGGAGGCGTGCGTTGTCAGTACCAGATCCAAACCGGTCCTCGCCGCGACTTCGTTTGCGGTAAGCTCGGTCATACCACTCCCCGCTGTTTTCGTCGCCTGGACGACCTGCTTCGTCAGCGCTTCGGCCCGTCGCCAGACCTCCCGGACTGGCACAGTTTGCTTAGTCGTAGGATTCAGATTTTTGACATGGACATGGATGCCATTGTTTCTGCTCTGCATGTGATGTATGCTGATGACTGTAGTGCGCTTCCCGCTTATTCCTCATTGTCGTCTAGTGAAGGTGTGCCTAGCTTAGCCTCCCCTGCTGCGTCAGGCGTAGGGTCCCCTGCTTTGTTTAGCCTTGGTGCTTCCGCCGTCGCCTCGTCACCGGACGCCACTGCTTCGCTTTCCTTCACCTTGGACTCTGGCACTTCCCGGTGCTTCTTCCGCGACTCTACTACACTAACGCTGCTTTCTGTACCTGCTGCCGTTTCTCTTGCTAACCACTCTGGCAGTCCGATAGTCGCCCACAGTTCCACCACCCTTCCCTGTTTGGCGGTTCCTTCGGGCTCTCTTACAGGTCTGCATATCCCCTCGTTCTCCAGGAACCTAGTTGGTGTCGGCTACCTCCAGGACCTTGGCGTCACAACTACGTTCCCTGGTCACAAGCGGTATGCTGTCTGTACCGAGGTCACAAGCTCGGTCATACCACTCCCCGCTGTTTTTGTCGCCTGGACGACCTGCTTCGTCAGCGCTTCGGCCCGTCGCCAGACCTCCCGGACTGGCACAGTTTGCTTAGTCGTAGGATTCAAATTTTTGACATGGACATGGATGCCATTGTTTCTGCTCTGCATGTGATGTATGCTGATGACTCTGGTGCCCCCCTGTCCACGTTCCCCCGGGACCCGGTGTCCGGCCTGTTCACTCTGGACACCGTGACCCCCCCGGCTGGGGCGCCCCTTTAGGTGGCTGCGTCTACCCAGGTTGCTGCTGCCTGCTCCTGTCGGTCCCTCACTCACCCGACTCTCCTTTGGCACCACCGCCTAGGTCACCCTGCGCTCCCGCGTCTGCGTCACATGTCCCAGCACGGTCTCGTCCTTGGTCTCCCTGGTTCTCTTCCCGCTTTTCCCTCCTCCCCAGCCCCACCTTGCACGCCTTGCGTCGAGGGTCGGCTTCGCCGTGCCCCTCACTCCTCCTCGTTTCCCCCTACCGCCGCGCCGCTGCAGACCCTGCACATGGACGTCTGGGGCCCCGCCCCCGTCCATGGGCCACGTCGAGAGCGCTACTTCCTTGTGCTTGTCGACGACTTCACTCGCTACACCTCGGTCTTTCCCCTGGAGCGGAAGGCCGAGGTGCCTGACGCTCTCATCCCCTGGCTTGTCTCTGCCCGTGTCCACCGAGGTCTCCCTGTCTTGCGTCTTCACTCCACCCGTGGTGGCGAGTTTGCCTCAGGTGTCCTTGGTCGCTTTTGTCGTGCGGAGGGCATCACCCAGACGTTCACCCTACCGGACTCCCCACAGCAGAATGGGGTCGCTGAACGCCGCATCGGTTTGGTCATGGAGGTGGCTCGCACCTCCATGATCCATGCCGGTGCACCCCATTTTCTGTGGCCGTTCGCTGTGTGCTACGCTTCTCACCAGCTTAACCTGTGGCCTCACCCCCAGCAGCCGCAGGTTTCGCCGACCCGTCTTTGGACTGGGTCTCCTGGTGATGCGTCTGCGTTCCACGTCTGGGGCTGCCTTGCTCACGTTAGTGCCTCCGGCACGGACAAGCTCACTGCCCGCACCCTTCCCTGCGTCTTCCTCGGTTTTCCCCTTGACGCGTCCGACTGGCACTTCTACTACCTGCCGTCTCACCGCTTCTTTCACTCTCGCGACGTCACCTTTGACGAGTCCGTCTCCTTCTACCGTCGCTTCCCCCACCGTGGTCCCCCGGTTACCCCCCCCCTGTTCCTGGTCACTCCTTCCCCGGTAGTCCCTACCCCCCCCCCTCCTCCTTCCCGTCTTGCCCCCTCTGGTGTGTCCCACGTCACCCCTCTTCCGTCGGTGGTCCCGGTTGAGGAGTCTTCTGACTTTGGTGGTCCTGCGGCGCAATCCTTGCCGGCTGCCCCTCCCCAGGCATCCCCTCCTCCACCACCTCTGCCGCCGCCGTCGCCTCTGCTGTCGCAGCCGTTGTCACCTCCGCCGCCGCCGCCGCAGCCGTCGTTGTCGCTGCTGCCGCCGCCGCCATCGCAGCACCCGTTCGTTGACTCTAGGGGTGCTAGCGTTGGAGTGCGTGCTACTCCCGGTAGCCCTGGGAGTGGTACCGGTCCTCGAGGGGTTTCGGGCCCTGGGGGTGTTCCCTCTGGGGGTGCTGGCGTAGAGTGTGCCGGTGGTAACCGAGGAACAGTTTGCGGTCCCGGTGTCGGAGTTGTGCTGCCGCAGCAGCAGTCCCCGCCGGTGTCAGCCCTTCGCCTGCTCGGCCTTCCGTCCCCTGACCCTGCGTCTGTTCCTCTCTGGCCGTCTCTTCCTCTTCCCGTCTACGGCCCTGTGTTCGCTCCGCCGAACTCGTCCCCGGCTCGTCTTCCCCCTCGTTCCCCCCTTGTGTCCCCTCCTCTGTCTCCTGACCCGACTTCTCCGTCTCATGTGTGGTCTCGCCGTCCCTCCCGTGCTCATCCTGTCTCCCGTGTCTTGCGCTCCCACCCTATGTTGCTTCGTTCCCACGCGTTTCGTCCTCCCCTTCTCCCATCGCCTCCTCCGTCCTCCCTTGTTGTTGCACCCCCCCCTCTGTCTGACTACCTTCGTGCCGCTCGTCCTCTTGTTCATCGGGTCCTTGCCTCTCTCGTTACCGACCCGTCTGTTCCGGTCTCGTGTCTTGACGCTCTTGTAGCTGCGGTCGCTGACTTCACCTCTACCCGCCGCCTTGACTACACCACCGCTCTGGTCTCTGACCCTGCCTGTCCTCCGTCTGTCGGGGGTGCTCCTGCCCTCGGCACTGACGTCCTGGAGGACCGCCAGTTTGAGCTTGCTTTCCTGTCCGAGGCTGCTCCCCATCTCTGTTCCATGCTGCTAGTCCCTGAGGGTGACCCAGACGCTTTCGACATCCCGACCCCTCGCACTTACGCTGAGGCGACCTCGGGACCTTGGGCCTCGCAGTGGATAGCTGCCATGGAGCAGGAGATGGCGTCTTGGAGATCCACCGGCACCTTCGTCGACGCAGCTCCCCCGCCTGGGGTGAACGTAGTCGATGGCCGCTGGCTCTTCAAGGTGAAGCGCCCTCCTGGAGAGCCGCCTGTGTTCAAGGCGCGCTACGTGGCTAGAGGCTTCAGTCAGCGTGAGGGGGTGGACTTCTTCCAGACCTTCGCTCCGACCCCGAAGATGACTACTCTTCGGGTTCTGTTACACCTAGCTACTCAGCGTGACTACGAGCTTCACTCCCTCGACTTCTCCACTGCCTTCCTTCAGGGCAGCCTACACGAGCAGGTCTACTTGCGTCGCCCTCAGGGCTTTACTGGCACCTTCCCTCCTGGGACCCAGTGGCTCCTGCGGCGCCTTGTCTACGGCCTGCGGCAGGCTCCCCGTGAGTGGCACGACACGCTGCGTGCTACCATTGCTGACCTGCAGTTCTTTCCGGCTTCCGCAGACCCCTCACTCTTCGTTCGTGCTGGCCAGACTCCGTTCTACATCCTTGTTTACGTCAACGACCTGGTCTTTGCCACAGCAGACAGGGACGCACTGGCCTCAGTGAAGGCAGAGCTGCTGAAGAGACACACGTGCACTGACCTTGGAGAACTGCGTCGTTACCTTGGCTTGCAGATCTCCACGGACAGAGCAGCGCGCACCATCACCCTCACTCAGTCACACTTGGTGCGCCAGGTCCTTCAAAGGTTCGGCCTTCTGTTCTCCTCTGCACAGCCCACCCCTCTGCCTGTAGACCACAGACTCTCTGCTCTAGTTTCTGAGGAGTCGGTAGAGCCCAGTGGCCCCTACGCAGAGCTGGTGGGTTGCCTCATGTACCTGATGACTTGCACTCGCCCAGATCTCGCATACCCTCTCAGCATCCTGGCTCGCTTTGTGGCCACAGGCAGACACCGACTGCAGCACTGGTCTGCCGCTAAGAGGGTTTTGCGTTATCTTGCTAGTACATCAGGCATGGGGTTGGTGCTAGGAGGACGTAGGCCAGTGGTCCTTACTGGACACACAGACGCTTCTTGGGCAGACGACGCCGAGACACTCAGGTCTTCCCAGGGCTACTGCTTCAGCCTTGGCTCAGGTGCCGTCTCGTGGAGAGCTACCCGCTCCTCGTCTGTTGCCCAGTCCAGCTGTGAGGCCGAGATCTACGCTGGTGCCATGGCGGCACAGGAGCTCCGCTGGCTGACCTTCTTGATCACTGACTTAGGTGAGCGGCCTAGCTCTGCCCCGGTCCTGTTCGCTGACTACAGGGCCATGATCCTCCTGTGTCAGGAGCCTCGACTCGAGGGCAGAGCGAAGCATATTCAGCTGCGGTACTTCCTCATGCGCGAGCTACAGCAGCGACGCCAGGCTCGCATAGTACACTTGGCCTCAGGTGCCAACACGGCTGATATCTTTACGAAGGCGCTTGCGCCTAAAGATCATCAGCGGCACTGTGTACAGCTTGGTCTAGTTCCTGTAGCCTCTCACTTGCTAGGGCCTTGACTTTGTACTGTCCTTTATATGTGTACTCAGACTGGACTTGTGTCCTCTCCCAGTGGTTGGACTAGTAGTGCCGCCCTGGTCTTGTTCTTGCCTTGTCTGTACTCCGTTTGACCGGTCTTTTAGACCCTTGTCTCAGTGGCTGGACTAGTAGTGCCGCCCTGAGCTGCTTGTTCAGGACCTGCCCCTGTGCAGTCTAGGGGGTGTGTCAAACATGTGTATCTCCTATGTTTTCATAGACTGTATAGGGCCACCTCTTAGAGGGTACAACACTTAGGTATATTCACCTGTACTCTCTCTCTAGTCATCAATTCATTCAGTTTAGAGAGTGTCATGTAAATTTCAAAAATCGGTTTGAAATACCCCCTCGAAACACCCCCTCGGTGGGGGGTGGGATAACACCCCCTCGAATTGAACACCCTTTGGGTGCTCAATTTTGGTGGGATTACGGTAGCAGTTCTAAACCACTAGAGATTCCGGCAGCCCCTTCTCTTTCCTTGTGTTGTCTCCTGGCGTCTGCCTGCTGCCTGCGCCTCTCCCTGAAGAACGCTCTCATCACCTGCGCACACTCCTCCTGCAGCACCCCGCTTGTCACCCGCACATCGGGGTGGAATGGGTGCACGCGCCCTCCCTCGCCCACACTCGCGTCATCGCACACCCTCGCCTCCTCCTCCATGACCAGCTCGTTCCCCCCTGCTTCTTCCCACCTCCCATGCTCCACACACACACACCCCGTACTCTTCTCATCCCCACTTCCATCGTCCGCACTGTCATTGCCCCGTTCCACACCTTTGCTTCCCACACACTCCTCTCCTTGTGCCCTCTCCCATCCCCCTGCCCTGTCGTTGCTCTTCATTACCACCTCGATCCTCGTCATCCCATCCTTTCTCTCCTGAATAACGTATGGACCCCCTTCCTCCCCAGGCTCTTCCACTATCCCTTCCGCACTCTCCGCCAATGCACCCAATGCACTCCCCTCCTCACCGCCCTGCTCCTCGTCGCCTCGCCTCCACCTCGTCCCTCTGCGCCGGCGCCGGCCTGACCTGCCCCCCCTGGAATGGCCTCCGGGCTGCACGGGCTGTGAGGAGGAGCGGCGCGCGGTAGAGCGTGTGGGGAAAAGGCTGTCAGGGGAGCAGCACGGGGTGGGAGGAATGGGTACCATTGGAGGAGGGGAGGAAGGGAGGACGAGAGAGGCGGTTGCAGGTTGGAAGGAGGAGCGCCGTGCAAAAGCGTGTACAGGGAGCAGCCTGTGAGGCGGTACCAACAGTGGAGGGGGGTTGAAAGGAAGGGAACGAGGCTGCTTATCAACCTCACCCCACACTTGGTCGCACCTAATAGAGACCTATGCTCCGAATTCCCCCCCCCCCCTGTAAACCCACTGGCACCAGATTATCGTTGGACGCACCCCGCAGAAGCCGCGCAACACGAGCCCGCCCACTCTTGCCTTGACTAATTCCACCTCCCAGCTCATCCCACCAGCCCCTCCTCCCTTGTTCCCCCCATCCCACCACTCCGCCCTGCATGCCATCTCACCTGACCCACCTGCCATCTCACCTGACCCACCTGCCATCTCACTTGACCTACCTGCCATCTCACCTGACCCAGCTGCCATCTCACCTGACCCAGCTACCATCGGCCCCCAGCAGCGGGTTGGGCGCGCCCCACACAAGGCGGCCAACCCTCGCCTGCAGGATGGCGCCCGCACACATTGGGCACGGCTCCAGCGTCACGTACAGCGTGCACTCCTGCAGGAATGGCGGGGAGAGGCGGGGGAGGGGTGGTTAGGGGGTGTGTAAAGTTGGAACGGAGGCTCCGCTCCGCTCCCAAACTCCGTTCTTTCTGCCCGGTCAGTTTGCTTCTCGAAGCAACAAAAGTTTGGAGACTACACCGCCTGGACGAAACCCATGCACCTAAAATTTCCAATTTTGAGTTTCGAGATTGTAACTAGCGAGGGCAACGTCTCACAAACTTCGCCTGCGCGAGAAACAACATCGGTGCTCTGGCGAGTTGCGAGGCACATGCATTTCGTGCTGGCCGAGTTGCCCAGTTCGCAGCGTCGTTGGAATTGGCGAAATGCGTTTGCATTTTTCGTGCTGAGTTGTTCTGGTACGTGCACAAAGAACAGTCAAATGTTTTCAAACGTGCTTGAAGCTTGGGTGGGAATTTGTTTTGGTGTGAATCCACACTTTTTTACACGCAGGTTTCGTGCATCCGATTGGCCTACAGTTACAGACGGGCAGAAAAAACGGAGTTAGGGAGCGGAGCGGAGCCTCCGTTTCAACTTTACACACCCTTAGAGTGCAACGGGCTGGGAATCTCAGCTTTTGTTGTCGGGGCATTTGCCCTGATTTGACTGAAATTATAGGATAGCTTTGATGACGACACTGAAAATATCAGTTTCAGGGGGGATTTTTTCAGGACCCTGAAACCAACAAGCGCCTTTCTCCCGAACCCTGATGTATCCGAGCAGTTTCAGGGGGTACCCGGAGCCCGCCAAACCTCCCCTCCCCCTCTTCCCTGCTCTCCCGCCTTTCCCCTTCCGTCCTCCCCTATTTCCTCGCTCACCAAGATTTCCGCTCCCCTACATGTAGAAAACTTGACCCCAATTGCAGATTAGAACGTATACCGAATGTGACGGTCCGTTGGCATCGTCTGAGCTTGCATGGAGCTCTGTGGCTGGCTTGCTCACCTTGGATCCACGCTACTGCTTAGCGAAAGCATTCAACAGAGGTTTTAGCTGTCCGAATAAATGCTTAGCAGCCACAAGTATGCCTGCCAACATAATAAAGCAGTGCTGCATTTCTCTAGCACCCGTCTCCTCCTCCTTGCCTTGAGTGTCTGTCTCCAATACGTCCCCTGTGTTTAACAACTCAGGCTCTTCAGTAGATTCGTAGCGCATCAGGCCCGTGTCTGTCAAGGCCAGGTTACATCGCCAGCAGAGTGAAAATTTAGCCAGCCCAGGAAGGCGCTACTTTTGACCCTAATTTTCCAGGGCAAATTTGGAGGGCTGCCCAAACCATCCGGGCTGTCCCAAAACCATACATAAGCAATGACGCACGGCAAAGAGGGGAGGAAAAGGGATGGCGGATGGAGAAGGAGGGGCATGGGAGGCGCACATGGAGCAGCGCTGTAGCGCAATGCACAGGCATGGCTGGGTGCAGTGCTGGCGAGAAAGAGTGGGGCGCGGATGGAGGGGTTGGAGGGAAGCACACATGCAGGCAGGGGCGAGAGTGGGAGGAAGGGAGGAAGGATGAGGGAGGGACCAGAGCGAGCAGCACGGCTGCTCAGGATCCCAACACGGGCTACTGTCACTCGCACCACAACATGATGCTACTCTTCAAACTTGCTGGCGAGCAGAAAGGGTGCCCTAGGGGACTTGCCTGCGAGCAGAAAGGGTGCTCTAGGGGACTTGCCTGCGAGCAGAAAGGGTGCTCTAGGGGACTTGCCTGCGAGCAGAAAGGGTGCTCTAGGGGACTTGCCTGCGAGCAGAAAGGGTGCTCTAGGGGACTTGCCTGCGAGCAGAAAGGGTGCTCTAGGGGACTTGCCTGCGAGCAGAAAGGGTGCTCTAGGGGACTTGCCTGCGAGCAGAAAGGGTGCTCTAGGGGACTTGCCGGCGAGCAGAAAGGGTGCTCTAGGGGACTTGCCTGCGAGCAGAAAGGGTGCTCTAGGGGACTTGCCTGCGAGCAGAAAGGGTGCTCTAGGGGACTTGCCTGCGAGCAGAAAGGGTGCTCTAGGGGACTTGCCTGCGAGCAGAAAGGGTGCTCTAGGGGACTTGCCTGCGAGCAGAAAGGGTGCTCTAGGGGACTTGCCTGCGAGCAGAAAGGGTGCTCTAGGGGACTTGCCGGCGAGCAGAAAGGGTGCTCTAGGGGACTTGCCTGCGAGCAGAAAGGGTGCTCTAGGGGACTTGCCTGCGAGCAGAAAGGGTGCTCTAGGGGACTTGCCTGCGAGCAGAAAGGGTGCTCTAGGGGACTTGCCTGCGAGCAGAAAGGGTGCTCTAGGGGACTTGCCTGCGAGCAGAAAGGGTGCTCTAGGGGACTTGCCTGCGAGCAGAAAGGGTGCTCTAGGGGACTTGCCTGCGAGCAGAAAGGGTGCTCTAGGGGACTTGCCTGCGAGCAGAAAGGGTGCTCTAGGGGACTTGCCTGCGAGCAGAAAGGGTGCTCTAGGGGACTTGCCTGCAGGCGGCGCCAGTGGGCGAGGTGGGAGCACGCAGCTCGGATGCAGAGCATCTCCGCATGGGCCGTGGGGTCGTTGCTGGCCTCGCTGCTGCGCTCCATGAGGTGCAGTGGCAAGCAAGGGGTGCAGGGGTAGGGGATGCGGTGAGAGCGCGGGACGCGCTTGGATCAGCAGCACGATCAACGCGGGGGCTGTGGGATCGCCATTGGCCATGCTGCTGTGCTTGATGACGTGGGATTGGGACGGAGAAGAGGGGGGACGGAATGCATTTGCGAGAGGAGACAAGCGGAAAAGGCTCAACCGGAACGTGAGAGAAAGGTGGCCAGGATTGCAAGCACTGCCTTAAAATGGCTCAACGCGAGATGATGAGGAAAGGCAAGGAGAGGGTTGAAGAGGCTCAAGTGGGCATGAGACGCGCTGCAATGATGCCTTGGCTCGATGGGCACGCCACGGCCACATCCACGCATTGCACATGTAGCCCAAGTGACCAACACACCACGCGTGAACAGCAAGGGCAGACATGTGAGGGCAGACATGTGAGGGTAGAGCATTCAGGGCTTACAGGTTGTGAGCGCGGGCAACTATGACGTCATCACCCAGCACCATGACTGCCCCCACTGGCACCTCCCCCTCTGCTGCTGCCCTCCGTGCCTCCCCCACTGCCTCCCGCATCCATGCCCGCTCCTTCTCCGCCTCCTCCTCCTCCTTCTCCGCTTGCAATCTCTCCTCGCCAGCACCATGGCTTGCAACACTGCCGTGCCTTGCTGCCTCCCCATCCTTCGTCTCCCTGCTCTACAACCCCCACTCGCATCGCAAGCACACCCCACTTGGCTCCCCCACCTCCATCCCATCGCCCCCCCCCAAAAAGCGAGCACACGGAGGCAGCAGCAACGGCATGATGCGACGCAGCTTTGAGAGCCCGCACCGTGACGGGCGTCGCAAGGCCTGGGGCACATCACTCACATCCTCACTCCCTGGTTGCGCGCTCAACACTGGCTGTACCATCACAATGTCTCATGCCACGCCACGCCAAGCCATCACATGACATGCCATCTCATCCCATGCCATCCCGTCCCATGCCATCCCATCCCATGCCATGCCATCCCATGCCATGCCATGCCATCCCATGCCATGCCATGCCATGCCATGCCATCCCATGCCATCCCATGCCATCCCATGCCATGCCATGCCATGCCATCCCATGCCATGCCATGCCATGCCATCCCATGCCATGCCATGCCATGCCATCCCATGCCATGCCATGCCATCCCATGCCATCCCATCCCATGCCATCCCATCCCATGCTATCCCATGCCATGCCATGCCATCCCATGCCATGCCATGCCATGCCATGCCATGCCATCCCATGCCATGCCATGCCATCCCATGCCATCCCATGCCATGCCATGCCATGCCATCCCATGCCATGCCATGCCATGCCATGCCATCCCATGCCATGCCATGCCATGCCATGCCATGCCATCCCATGCCATGCCATGCCATGCCATGCCATCCCATGCCATGCCATGCCATGCCATGCCATGCCATGCCATCCCATGCCATCCCATCCCATGCCATCCCATGCCATGCCATGCCATGCCATGCCATCCCATGCCATCCCATGCCATGCCATGCCATCCCATGCCATCACATGCCAAGGTGCAAAAAAACGGCCTTTTTTGGCCAAAAACGGGATCGTAAAAAACGGTCGTATAATACGATTAAAACGGTTTAAAGTTGCATTTTGCATTTGGTGCAAAAAAACGGCCGTTTTATACGACCGTTTTTTTCGTGCCACGTATAATGCGGTGTACATTGTTTTTGGCCGAGCTAATAACGCTTAGGGGGGGGAGGACTAGATGGATGACGCTTAGGAGGAGGACGGGGGGGATGGTGGAGTAGGAGCAGAATGAGGCCTAGAAGGCGACGGACTAGGGGCATGGACATCACATGCCTGTTTCAAAGCCGCTAATTACCCCGTAGAACGATGCAGGCCGCCTTAGGGATCAGGCCTCTTGTTTACGTGTGCTTTTCATTATAAAAAAAAAAAAAAAAAACATGAAAAAAGGTCTAACAAAAAAACGCCGTTTTTTACCAAAACCCATCGTAAAAAACGGCCTTTTAAAACGGACCGTTTCATACGGATGCCGTTTTTTTGCACCTTGCATGCCATCCCATGCCATGCCATCCCATCCCATGCCATGCCATCCCATGCCATGCCATCCCATGCCATCCCATCCCATCCCATGCCATGCCATGACTAAAACAATTCACCTGCTGGCTTCGCAGCTGGAGATTGGACACCTCTGTCTCGCTATCGCCGCCATTGCTGCTGCTGCTGCTGCCAGCAGTGCTACTACCACCACCACCCACAACAGCAGGCACGATGCCGTAAGGCGCAAAGCGTGCAGCAGACAGGGACAGCATGTGGCATGATGGTCGCCCCCACATCACATGCGGCGTAGCCCCACCATACGCCACCATGCCATATCCCACCGCACCCCACCGTCCGCCACAACACATCGCCTCCGCAGCCCCTGCAGCCCCCGCCTCCCCTCTGCGCCATGTCCGCCACCGCGCGACCCTAAGGGGCGTGCGCCGACCGAATCCAGTGCCCCCAATCAAGCGGCCCTCGGGGGTGTGCGCTGGAACGGCTGGTTCAACCGCGCTGGGCCTCACAGCGGGTTGCGCGGCTGCGGGGGAGCGCTCACCCGCGCCTCGCATACAGAATGGCTGTGATTTCGCTTCATCGTCCACCCTCGCGGGATTAGCGGCGGATGGTGCGGGGAGTGCGGGGAGGGATGCGACGAGGCGACGCGGCTTGGACGAGAGAAGCACTCTCGAGCAGACAAGCGCCATGATGGGTCGTTGAAGCTAAGCGCGCCTCCCGAGCGACTTCTTAGCAGGTTTTAGCCGCAGATTTGGGTCCACTATGGGGAACCGTAGCTCGTGTCAACCGTCACACTGTGGCCAGAACTTCCTGGGAGAATGCCAAATTCCTAGAAATCAGCCCAGAGGCCCGTACGATTTTGAATCGTACTTCGTATCAGGTTTGCATTCCAGCCACCTCAATGACACGGAAGCCGAGCATGCAACACATCCTCGCATGGTGATGGAAACCCTGAGGTCACGAGCTATTGTCGCCAGCCCTGGTGACTGGTTACCACTCACGAGCGATATCGTCTGCGTGCGTTGGGGTTAGGCCCTGAGTGACACCCGAGTAGGCTCGACAGGCATTTCGCAGATCGGCGGCCGAGGTTATCCCTGATTTGAATCAGAGGCCACGATGCGTTTACAAGCAAGCCATGAATGAACAGCAACCGTTGCTTGCAAAAGTGAGGATGAGATGGCGAGAGCCAAGCCCGACCAGCCGTGCATATCCCACCAGCACCTCCTCGCGGTTCATTGCAATCGGTGGCGAGCAGAGAGAACCCTCGCTGCTTTCAGTCTCATCCAGCCACTTCTGTTGATCGAAATGCTCAAAGCTCTGTTTTCAAGCCGAGGGTTTCGCAACTTCCAGCAATGGAGTTGCGATTTTTCGCGCCTACGCACTTTTAAGGTTAAACGAGCGAGTTTTAGATTAAAGTTGTTTAAGTAAGGGTGGTTGACGAGATTAATCACGAACGCGAGAACGCCACTTCCTGCATGGTTGTCGACGCAGGCCCCGCTTTTGACGCTTGGCAATCGAGCGCCGGTTCCATCGACGCGTCGCGATTCGAATCAGCTAGCGGCGATGGACGACGATTCAAGTGGCCAGGCGTCGGGGTCGGCGAAGCAGCGGAAGATCCGCAAGACGCCGCTGCAGCTGGAGCGCCTGGAGGAGGTCTTCGCGGGTGATGCTCCCGCCTCGCTGCTCTGTCTCGGTTACTGTCTAAGCTTTTGCTTCCACTCCAATGCTCGGCTGCTTTAATCAGAAGTGGATATTTATTTAGCTGGCTCAACCGTTTTGGCGTTTCGACAACTTCTGCTAGGCCTCGCGGACGCGCCTACGGAATCGTCCATCGTGCCGTCATGCATTGGAGATTCGCAGTTCTCTGGTACGATAGAAACCCACCTGCCTTTCTCGTCTCTCTCCCTCGTCGCGTCTCCCCCGATCGCCCCCCCTTCTCCCAGTGCACAAGTACCCGTCGGACGACCTGCGCGCGTCGCTGTGCGCGGAGCTGCAGCTGACGGACCGCCAGCTGCAGATGTGGTTCTCGCACCGCCGCCGCAAGGACCGCATCCTCCACCACGCGCTCTCCGCCGCGCCCAAGGCCCCTGCCACCGCCTTCCCGCGCAACTCCCCCCTGCTGCCCCACGCACCGCTCGCTCTCGCCAGCCCCTTCTCCATTTCCGCCGCCGCCGCCGCCGCCGCCGCTGCGGGATCCGAAACGACGGAACCATTGGTGGCGCCCAGGCCAGGCGGCGATGTTGATTTCAAGGCGAGCGAGCGAGCGCCGTGCTCAGAGCAGCCTGTGGGGCGGCGGATCGCCATCGCCCAGCAGGCACGCGGGCCAGCCAGCAGCGACGCAGCCCCAGCCCCGCTTGGCCGCGCTAGCTTGTTCCGAATCCCCGTGCGCCCTGCCAAGAACCCGCCGGGAAACGGTGGTCCGCCCACCGTCCTCTTTGGGCGCCCCCTCACCCCCGCGCCTGCTGCAGCCGCGTCCTGTGCTCCGCATGCTGGCAGCACCGCACCCCCCCCGCCTGGCTCCGCTGGTGCGGGCGATACGGGGGGCACGAGCGGTGCGGGGAAGGCGAGGGACGGGTACGTGTGGTCGCACGCGGGCGGCATGGGGAAGCTGTCGGTGGTGGGCATGGGCCGGGCGGCGAGGGACGGCGCGCTGCGGGTAATGGCGTCGGGGCTGATGGCGGACGAGGTGCTGGAGGAGCAGGAGAGCAGGGCCGCCACGGATGGCGCTGGGCACTCTAGGACCGCCGCTGCTGGTGCTGGCAGGCCCAGTGCTGGCGCACTTGGCGCTGCTGCTGCTGCTGCTGCTGCAGCATCAGGCAACGGATGTGGTGCTCCTGTTGCCGCTGCTGCGCTGGCCTCTGCTCGCAGCACACTCCGTCTCCCTGCCCAAGGCAGCGAACATGCACAAGGTGCGGGGTCCAACGGCCTGGACCGCACCGCACAGGCATCGGGTGAACGGCTGGGAGGCGGTGCTGTAGAGTCCAGAGGAAACGGCCAATCAGCAGTTGCCAGATCAGCAGCATGGCAGACTCAGCAGAGTAGCTGGGCGAGGCAGGATGCGAGTGCGGATTGGGCGGCAGGAGGGGAGGAGGAGGAGGGGGTGGTGGAGCGCGTGAGGAGGGCCATGGGCGGCGAGTACAGGGCGGATGGGCCGGCACTGGGCGCCGTGTTCGACCCGCTGCCCGCACTCGGCTTCAACCTCGTCGTCGGTATGCTGCTGCCCGCCTCGCGTCTGCTGCAGCTGTTTCACGCCATGCTCGTGCCAGTCGCTCATGACGATGCGTGCCAGTCGCTCATGATGATGGGTGCCAATCGCTCATGACGATGCGTGCCAGTCGCTCATGATGATGCGTGCGAGTCGCTCATGATGATGCGTGCCAGTCGCTCATGATGATGCGTGCCAGTCGCTCATGATGATGCGTGCCAGTCGCTCATGATGATGCGTGCCAGTCGCTCATGATGATGCGTGCCAGTCGCTCATGATGATGCGTGCCAGTCGCTCATGATGATGCGTGCCAGTCGCTCATGATGATGCGTGCCAGTCGCTCATGATGATGCGTGCCAGTCGCTCATGATGATGCGTGCCAGTCGCTCATGATGATGCGTGCCAGTCGCTCATGATGATGCGTGCCAGTCGCTCATGATGATGCGTGCGAGTCGCTCATGATGATGCGTGCCAGTCGCTCATGATGATGCGTGCCAGTCGCTCATGATGATGCGTGCCAGTCGCTCATGATGATGCGTGCCAGTCGCTCATGATGATGCGTGCCAGTCGCTCATGATGATGCGTGCCAGTCGCTCATGATGATGCGTGCGAGTCGCTCATGATGATGCGTGCCAGTCGCTCATGATGATGCGTGCCAGTCGCTCATGATGATGCTTGCCAGTCGCTCATGATGATGTGTGCGAGTCGCTCATGATGATGCGTGCCAGTCGCTCATGATGATGCTTGCCAGTCGCTCATGATGATGGGTGCCAGTCGCTCATGATGATGCGTGCCAGTCGCTCATGATGATGGGTGCCAGTCGCTCATGATGATGCGTGCCAGTCGCTCATGATGATGCTTGCCAGTCGCTTGCCAGTCGCTCATGATGATGGGTGCCAGTCGCTCATGATGATGCGTGCCAGTCGTTCATGATGATGCGTGCCTCGTCCCTGTCTCTTTAACCTCCGCCCTTTTTCCCTTTCATTCACCCCTTACATGTCTGCATAAATCAAGGCACATGTTTATCCAAATTTTGCCTGTTCCTCACAAGTATCACCACTACGACTCATCCACACGTGCGCTTGGAGTTGTGGGCTGCCGTTCGTCCCGCCAGCCACTGGCATCTCATTCTCGTTGCAGCAGGCAGTGAGCCACCCTTCTTGCAGCGTTTGACCATGCATGGTTTTAGATGTTGATTCGTCCGTGCCACCTCTTGTATGGTGTTGTGGCAATGTGCCACTGCTCCCCCTCTTGCCTGTGGGCAGTGCGCAAGGCCAGGGTGGGGCCCGGCATGTCCCAGGCGCAGCAGGGGCTGGGCGAGCTGGAGGGGGGGGTGGGGTGCGGTGGAGAGGAGCAACAGCACGACCCACATACGGTGCGCCATGCTTCTCATATCGTTTTCTTGCCTCTACCCTCGCTTTTGTCTATCGGATGCTGACTGCGTGTATTCTCCTTCTCTCCCTTCCCACTTCCCATGCTCCCTGTCCTGTTCCGTCTCGCATCCGCCCCCTATGTTTCTCGCACTCTCCTCTCTCCGCCCCCTATGTTTCTCGCACTCTCCTCTCTCCGCCCCCTATGTTTCTCGCACTCTCCTCTCTCCGCCCCCTGCACCCTCCCCTTCATCCCCCAGGCAACGGCCGGTCAAGAGCAAGCACAGGCCTCATATCCCCCCCCCGTGTGCTGCGCCTCTCTTTTCCCGCCATAACCCTGCAGCCGCATGACTTGCTGGGGCCTCCTCTGCCCGCCCTCTCCGCCCCTCCCTCCCAGAGTTCCGCTCTCCCTGCGCCCCGCCCTCAAGCGCACCACTCGCCCCTGCAAGCCGCGGAGGCCCTGCACGCGCTGTGCGCTGCTGGTGCTGACAATGGCAGCAGGGTGCTGCACGCTGGTGCAGCCACAGCAGATGCTGGTGCTGCCAATGGCAGCAGGGTGCTGCACGCTGGTGCAGCCACAGCAGATGCTGGTGCTGCCAATGGCAGCAGGGTGCTGCACGCTGGTGCAGCCACAGCAGATGCTGGCGCTGCCAATGGCGTTCTGCACCGTGCAGAGGCCGCTGCAGAGGCTGTTGCTGTTGCTGCTGCTGCTGCTTCGGGTCAGCGTGGTGTGAAGCATGGGCACACGGCAGCAGGGCAAGCAGGCAGGGGGGGCCAGATGAAGCAGCAGCAGGAGGAGGACGACGCGAGTGGGGCAGAGGGGGCGGACTTGCTGCAGCTGTTCCGCGCGGCGCCCTCTGGGTCGTCCGGGTTCACTGCAGCGGGCGAGAAGGGCGAGATGAGGCGGAGGGGAGGAGGTGGAGTGGATGGGGGGGAGAAAGTTGGAGACATGTTGGGCAGCAAGACAGTGAGTGGGAGGAGAGGTGCGAAGAAGGGAGGCGAGGCGCATGGACGAGACTCCGGTGTGAGGATGCTTGAGGCACATGTGGCGGGCGGTGGCGTGAGTGGCGTGGCTGAGGAGGACGGAGATGACCACGGGTTGTGGGGTGGGAGAAGGGGCGGAGAGATAGGGGCGAAGCGGAGGGATATCGAACAGGCGGACCAAGAGGAGGAAGAGGAGGAGGATGAAGAGGATGAGGAGGAAGAGGAGGAGGAGGAAGAGGAGGAGGAGGAAGCTTCGCAAGAGGAGGTGTCACGAAGATGTGGGGAGAGAGGGAGGGAAGAGAAGGTGTTGAATGAGAGGCGAAGGACGGCAGCTGGCAGCGAGGATGGGCGGGCAGCAGGGAAGAAGGCGGGTGGAGATGAGGAGGAGGAGGAGGAGGATGGGGATGGGGATGGGGCGCAGGCAGGGGACATGGCACAGGACGGGGCGAAGGAGAGTGGCACAAAGCGAAAGAAGGTGAGGCCCATCCATGGCACCAACGCTGCATAGCTTGCGCCCTGCTCTCCACCTCGCCTGGTGTTTCCTCGCCGTCACTCCCCTGCCACATGCATCGTGCATCGTGTCTGCGCTCAAAGCCCACCGCCATCCGCTCCAAGCACAGCATGGTGCAGTAAGCGAGCACAGCAAGCTGTTGCCCCACTGTGAACCCTGCCTCGTCCTGCTCATTGCATGCTGCCTCGTTGCCCGCGTGCCTCTTATTCTTTGCTTCCGTGCTGTGGTGCCCCTCTGGCGTGGCAGCAGGTGGAGGAGGGGCGGCGGCGGAAAGAGCAGGAGCAGCAGGAGAAGCGGCTCAAGAGAGAGGCGGAGAGGGAGGAGACGGCCGAGCGCAAGGTGGGCTTTGGAGGCCTGTGTGCCCGTTGGGGTGGTGAACGGGTCACGGGATAGAGGGGCGGAGTGATGCTGGCTGAAGGGGCTTAGCTGGGCTGGGCTGCTCGGCCCGTGGATGCATCTTTCTTTCGTGCAAGTCACACGCACCTGACAGGCACTTCCTCAGTATCTTTCTAGCGATGTTCTGATTCTAACGTTCACATCGTTTGGTATTGGTTGCGTTGTGGCGGGGTGGCATGCAACAGAGGCAGGAGGCGGCACGCAGGGAGCAGGAGAGGAGGCGCAGGGAGGAGGAGAGGGAGGTGCGGGAGCGGCACAAGGAAGAGGCGAGGGAGGCGAGGGAGCGGCAGAGGGAGGAGGAGCGGGAGGCGAAGGAGAGGGAGAAGGAGAGGGAGAGGCAGGTTCGGGAGGCGAAGCGAGAGGAGGAGCGGCAGGAGAGGGAGAAGATCAAGGAGAGCATTCGGGTGAGCTGCCTCTCCCGCGCCCGTGTCTTCTGCCTGCTGCCAACCCTCCCCTCCTTCCAATTCCAACCCTTCCACCCCTCCCCTCCTTCCACCACGGTCCACGCCCCATTGCTCGCGTCTCAGTCAGCAACCATCCTCTGACCGCGCTCGTCTGTGCTCACCAACAAGCGTGCTACCTCCCTCTTCCCCCCCTTTCAGTTGGCCAAGTGGCAGCGGCGCGAGGAGCAGCGGCGGGTGCGGGAGGCCGAGAGGGAGCGCATGCAGGCGGAGAGGGCGCGGGAGAGGCAGGCGGCGCGGGCAGCGCTGCAGCTGGTGGACGACGCGGCCTTTGAGCTCAGGGAGGTGGCTCAGACGCTGGGGGTGGCGTGGGAGGAGGGCGAGTGGGAGGGGGAGAGGGAGGAAGGGGGGGAAGCGGAGGAGGAGGATGGTGGCAGGGGGAAGGTGGTGAAAGGAGGGACTCGTGGCGTGGATGGTGATATGCTCAAGAGTGAGTTGCATGTGCACCTGACAAGGGAAACCGCACCCGCTCTCCCACCTCCCCTAGTCCCCTCTTCCTCCTCACGTCGCTTCCATTTCTCGTTCCATCTCTCAACCCCCTCGTTCCCTCACACTCATTCGCTCCCTTGGCGTTGGCCCTCCCACTCCCGCCTCTCCCCCTCAGAGCACCTGCCACTCTTCCCGCCGCCATCAGTGCGCATGCACCCAGTGCTGCCCTTCCCTCCCTGGTCCAACAACCCCCAAGCCGTCAGCGACCTCCTCATGGTGCGTGGCCCCTCAAGCCTCAACCCACCAGCCGCCATGCTGCCTCTCCGCTGACCGCCTCATGTTCCATCTCGTATCGAGCCGTCAATGCTGCCTGCAACTCGTCCCACTCTGCATTTCTGCCCAAATCCGTATCTGCTTCAAATCACGCCGAGCAAATTGTATGACCGGCATCAGATGCCACCCCCTCTCCCCCCACTCCGCCCCCCCCTCTCCCCGCGCCAGGTGCACTCCTTCCTCACCACCTTCGCTGACGCCTTGTGCCTCTGGCCCTTCTCCCTGCGCCACCTCGCCCACTCGCTGCACCAGCCTGTGAGTGCCACTCGCTGCACCAGCCTGTGAGTGCCACTCGCTGCACCAGCCTGTGAGTGCCACTCGCTGCACCAACCTGTGAGTGCCACTCGCTGCACCAGCCTGTAAGTGCCACTCGCTGCACCAGCCTGTAAGTGCCACTCGCTGCACCAGCCTGTAAGTGCCACTCGCTGCACCAGCCTGTAAGTGCCACTCGCTGCACCAGCCTGTAAGTGCCACTCACTGCACCAGCCTGTAAGTGCCACTCGCTGCACCAGCCTGTAAGTGCCACTCACTGCACCAGCCTGTAAGTGCCACTCGCTGCACCAGCCTGTAAGTGCCACTCGCTGCACCAGCCTGTGCTCCATCGCATCCCTGTGCTCCCTCGCATCCCTGTGCTCTCTCCTGCAACGCTTTTTCCCCACTACATTCCTCGCATGTCCTGCTCCCTGCAGGAGTGTCGCCTGATCACAGAGGTGCATCTAGCTCTCCTGCACGTGCTGCTCAAAGACACCGCGGCCGCCATGGCCTCTGCACCACCACCACCACCACCAGCACCAGTAGCATCTCAAGCAGCAGCAGCACCACGCGCGCATGGCACAACGCCTGCACGTGCACCCAGCAGCAACCATGCAGGCGGCCCCCATGCTATTAGCCACGCTGCAGGTAGCCCCACCTCGAAGCTACACCCTAACACTAACCACATTCCTACTGCCAACTCTTATCCCGACCACTTGCACGCCGTGGCTCATCCGAAAGAAGGGCTGCCTGTAGCCACAGCCACACGCGCAACTACAGGCGCAGCCACACGTGCAGCCACAGGCGCAGGTACAGGTGAAGAGGGGGGTGCGGATGGAGCAGGGGCGATGGCAGCAGCAGCAGCAGACGAGGCAGGGGGCGCGCATGGCGGGGTGGGAGGAGCAGCACGGATGGCAGGCGTGGCAGCATGTGTGGCGGATGCGATGGCGGCAGCAGTGGCGGGGTCCGACACTGCCAGGGCGCTCGTGCTGCACAGGGCCGCTGCTGTGGTGGCTGAGGTGAGGGGGGGCTCTGTGACACTGTTACATGTAGCACTGTAGGGGTTCGGTGGTAGTTTTGGCAGCAACCAACGGCGTGCGTACACTGTTGCGATTCTCCCCCCAATTCAACTGCGAGCAGTCTGTCCTCCCCTCTGTTTTCACACGCCAATTGTCACTGCCATGCCATATCCCCTCACTGCCATGCCATCCCCTCACTGCCATGCCATATCCCCTCACTGCCATGCCATATCCCCTCACTGCCATGCCATCCCCTCACTGCCATGCCATATCCCCTCACTGCCATGCCATATCCCCTCACTGCCATGCCATATCCCCTCACTGCCATGCCATATCCCCTCACCGCCATGCCATATCCCCTCACTGCCATGCCATATCCCCCCACCGCCACCTGTTCCCCCAGGCACGCGAGTGGGGCTTCACGCCATCGCTGTGGCGCCCGCTGCTGGCGCCCCTCACGTGGCCAGAGGTGCTTCGCCAGTACGCCCTCGCTGCCGCCTGGGGCCCGCCCTGCCGCGCCTCGCGCCCCACCAGGCGCCGCGGCAGACGGGCACTGCATGGCCGCGCGTGTGACACGGCTGCTGGGGCGGGCGGGGTGCAGCGCGGTGAAGGCGCTGATGGGGCTGCCGATGAGGTGGGGGGGGGGGGGGAATGGGGTGACCTCTGATGGCTAGGGGCGATGGGGTAAGGAATGTTGATGCTGGGGTCATGCAGGTGGGAGAGTCTAGTAAAGAAGGCGAGCATAGAACAGGTTTGTGCGTCTGCCTGCAGTTTCGTGCCCACTGTGTTTGTCCCACTGTGTTGTGTTTGTCCCACTGTGTTGTGTTTGTCCCACTGCGTTGTGTTTGTCCCACTGCGTTGTGTTTGTCCCACTGTGTTGTGTTTGTCCCACTGTGTTGTGTTTGTCCCACTGTGTTGTGTTTGTCCCACATGTGCCATCCGCTTGTGCGCATGTGTGCCATCCCACGTTGTTACAGGGTGCTGACACCGAAGCACTCGTTGCCAACCTGGCATCAGGCAAGGCAGCTGACGTGGCAGCACAGCAGGCGCTGAGCGAGCACCAAGCGTGCCTGCAGCAGCAGCGAGCGCAGCTGCAGCAGCAGTACCTGGCGTACCTGGCAGCTGGAGGGGGTCGCTTCAGTGACGATGAGGACGAGGGGGAGCAGGGCGGAAAGGAAAGGGCAGGGGCAGGGGGAGTTGGAGGCAACAGCAAGGGCGGCCCAGGGCTTGGCCTTGCGCCCTCTCTCACACATCCCGGCCATGCTGGCAGCCATACGCACCAAGTCCCTCCCTCCCCTGCCGCTGCCCTTTCGCCTCCAAAGCCCTCTCCAGGCAAGGACAGCAGCCCCACCGCCCAGCAGCAGCAAATACCCCGGCTGGTGGCGCGGCTGGCCCCCGGCACGGTGAAGTACGCGGCATTCCATGTGCTGGCGTACGAGGGCGCGGCCGGGCTGCCCGTGGCGCTCATCGCGCAGCGCATCCAAGAGTCGCGCCTGAGGGACCTGTCGGGCAGCCGCACCCCCGAGGCCACCATCACCGGCGCGCTGGCCAGGGACCCGCTGTTCCAGCGCGTGGCGAGCTGCACGTACTGCGTGCGCGCCGCGTACCGGCGCACGGCGCAGGCGCGCAAGGCGGGGCTGCGAGAGGCCGTGGAGGAGGTGAGGCGCGCGGCGGAGGGGCGGAGAGGGGGGGAGGAGGATGGGGAGGAGGATGGGGAGGAGGAGGGAGAGGCTGTGGGGGGTGGGGACGAGGGCGCGGGGCAGGAGGGGGAGGGGCAGGGGGATGGGGACATGGAGATTGGGGGAGGGAGTGGAGGTGAGGATGGGGATGATGATGAAATGGACGGGGGAGGGGAGGAGAGTGAGCAAGGGAAGGGCGGGCGGATGGAAGTGGATGCGCCGGGCGGTGAGCGCAGCGGAGGGGGCGAGGGAGGAGAGCAGTGCGCAGCACAGCAACAGAGGGGGGGCGGTGGCGCACCCAGTGTTGCGACGCTGGATGGCATGATGGGCGCGGATGGCATGATGGGCGCGGATGCCATGCGTGGTGACGCCGGGGGGAAGGATGAAGCGCTGGATGGCGCGTTGGCAGAGGGCGGGATGGGGAATGCTGTGCGCGCAAAGGCTGGGCATGTCAGGGATGCGATGCTCACTCATGCGGACGAGGCACACGGTTCTGCTGTGAGCGGCCACGGGGCTGCTGATGGCATGGCGAGTGGCAGCAAGTTGCATGGCGAGGCGGTGGATGGTGGCGCTTTGGGGGCTGGCAATGCGTGTGGCAGCGTGGGGGCGGAAGGGCGTGCAGAGGTGAGGAGTGAAGCAGTGATGGTGGGCTGCGTCCGGGAGGAGGCGGGGGAGGGCGAGGTGAAGGTGGGCAATGAAATGCGGGAGGGGGGCGGGGGTTGCGGAGGCGAGGAGAAGATTGAGCAGCCGTGTGGTGGTGACAGTAGAGGGCTGGAGGCTCCACAAAGGCAGGCTGAGGGTGAGGGTCAAAGGCAGGGCGTGGAGGAGGAGGGTGGGGATGAGGGCAGTGAGTGGGAGTGGGAGTCAGGCGAGGATGGGGATGGAGAGGAGGAGCAAGACGAGGGGGGGGAGGGGGGGGCTGACCCTGAGGGTGAGCAGGGCAGCGCGTGGATGGCAGCGCTGGGAGCCGTGGAGTACAGCGAGCTGAGTGTGGAGGAGCGCCTTGCCCTGCTCGTTGACCTGGTCAACGCAGTCAACGACTCCTCCACCATCCGCGCCGCCATCGAGGTCAGCTGCCTTCTGTGCCAGGATACTGGGAAACCCATTCGCACTGTGCAACCCTGCTATGTGTCCTCACCCCTTGGTAATCCTGGCGTTGCTTCTTGGATTCGTCATCCCAAGTGCATACCCCTCTTCTTTTCGTTGGGCTGCTGACCAACCCCTGTCCCCCGCTACGAGGCGCAGTCATCACACCGGCAGCCGCGGTGGGTGGAGGCTTCGCTGCACCGCAGGAAGGGCGCCTGGCTCATCAGCCTCCACCTGAAACCCCTCCCCTCGTAGGTCCCTGCTAAACCCCTCTTCTGTGTCCTCCCCTCCCCCCCCAGTGCCGCTACGAGGTGCAGTCGTCGTACCGGCGCCAGCGGTGGGTCGAGGCGTCGCTCCACCGCAGGAAGGGCGCCTGGCGGCCCCCCGCCCTCAACACCGCCAACCTGCCCCTGCGCGCCCCCACTGGCCCTGGTGCTGGCCCTAATGCTGCTGCTGATGGTGCTTGTGCTGCTGTTTGCACTGCAGCCGCTGATATTGGTGTGGCTGCTACTCGTGATGGTGACGCTGCTGCTGTCGCTGCTGGCGCTGGCATGGGCGCTGCTGCTGCCACTGCCGTCCATGGGGCGGCAGCAGCAGGTGGCGCCAGTATCCGTGGTGAGCCGCCTCCCACAGCAGCAGGCGGCGCCAGTATCTGTGGTGAGCCGCCTCCCACAGCACCACCACCCGTGGATGAGCGCCTCGCAGGCCACCTGAAGCCGTCGCTCTCACCGCCCTCCCTGCTGCTGCTGCCGCCCCTGCTGGCCGTGAGGAAAGTGGCGGCAGGTGGGAGGGAGAGCGACGACGTGAGTGAGAGAAAAGAGGCGCTGGAGTGCAGGGATGTGAGGGATGATGCGGAGAGGGGGACAACGCAGGGGAAGGAGGAGGAAGAGGATTTTGAAGGGAATGTGGAAGAGGAGAGGCGGCGGACGAGGAGACACGAGCACGAGGAAGAGCACGAGCACGAGCACGAGCACGAGCACGAGCACGAGCACGAGCACGAGCAGGTGGCAAGAGCGGAGGCCGAGGGCGCACAGGCGAGGGAGTCGAGGGCGGAGGCGGTGAAGCAAGAAGGGAGGGCGCTTGGCGAATGTGCGAGTAGGATTTATGAGGAGCAGGCAGCGGAAGGGAGGACGAAGGACATGTCAGAACTCAGGGGGCAGTGGACGTGCAGCAAGGCGGACAGGGTTGAACAAGGGGACAATGCGGAGAATAAGAGGCCACGGGAGATAGAGGCAGCAGAAGGGCCACGGGAGATAGAGGCAGCAGAAGGGCCACGGGAGATAGAGGCAGCAGAAGGGCCACGGGAGATAGAGGCAGCAGAAGGGCCACGGGAGATAGAGGCAGCAGAAGGGCCACGGGAGATAGAGGCAGCAGAAGGGCCACGGGAGATAGAGGCAGCAGAAGGGCCACGGGAGATAGAGGCAGCAGAAGGGCCACGGGAGATAGAGGAAAAGCGAGAGGAAGAGCGGGAGAGAACGGGGCGACGGGAGACAGGGGCGACACACGACAGACAGGAGAAACAGGAAAGGCACGCGGACGAGGGGTCACAGGCTATCGTGGGGCCTCGTGACAACGAGGGGTCAGAGGAGAAGGAGGGGGCAGAGGAGAAGCAGCGGGCAGAGGAGAGGGAGGGAGCAGAGGAGGAGCAGCGGGCAGAGGAGAAGCAGCGGGCAGAGGAGAAGCAGCGGGCAGAGGAGAAGCAGCGGGCAGAGGAGAAGCAGGGGGCAGGGGCAGGGAAGCAGAGCATGGACACGGAGGTTGCTAGCGTCGTTGCAGTTGCTCCTCCCGCTGCTCCTACTGCTGGTGATGCTGCTGCTGCAACTGTTGCTCCTACTCCTGCTGCTGCTGCTACTCGTGCTGCTGGTGCTGCTTTTCAGCCAAGCATCGCTGCTGCTTTTCAGCCAAGCATCGCTGCTGCTGCTGGGTCAACAGCTGCAGTCACACCTGCAGTTGCTGCTTCTTGTGTGCTTGCCGGCACCAAGTGTCTCCCACAGCCTTTTATTCTGGATGGGCAAGGTGGGCGTGACAGGCAAGGTGGGGGGCAGGAGCGCGGAGGGAGTGAGGGGCAGGGCGAAGGCGTGGGCGTGGACGAGCGGAGGGAGGCACAGCGGGAAGTGAGGCGAGAGGAAGGGAGGAGCACAAGGCAGGGTGAGCCCGGGGAAGCATCGGTGCGAGCAGGCAGCGCGTCACGTGGTGGAGGAGAGGAGGTGGTGCTGGACGGTAGAGGTGAGCATGCTGCTGCTCTGCGCTCTGGTGCCGCTCCATGTGCTGCTGCCGATGGTGCTACTGCTACCGCCATTCCTGATGCCACGGCTGCTGCTTCAGCTGTCTGCACAGCTGCCGCTCGTCCGCCAAGCACTCCAGCCTGCATCACAGACGCCACTGCACCCGTGGAGGCACCTTCAACCCTCGACGCATGCCCCCACACCACTCTCGCAGACGCCGCACCCGTTGCCACGTCAGCAGTGGACCATCTACCTGGACAACCGTCTGTTGTCAGTATCCCAGGCAGGTCAGCATGTGTCGGCACCACCAGCAAGACACCCAGCCTCACCCTTGACCCTCTTCCTCCTCCCAAGCCCCTACCTGCTAACGCCGCTTCTACACCCCCTGCTGCGCCTGCTGCGCCTGCTGCGCCTGCTGCGCCTGCTGCGCCTGCTGCGCCTGCTGCACCTGCTGCTGCACCTGATGCTGCCGCTGCTGTTGCTGCTGCTCCTGTGGCCATGTCAGCGCACCCCCCCGGCCCCGGCGGTGTGGAGTTCGCGGAGGCGTGCTACAGCATCCGGCAGGGCCCCATGGGGTGGGACCGCCGCTCCAACTCCTACTGGCGCGTCCACCGCTTGCCTGGCACTGCTGGGATGTTAGGGCGAGGGGTTGGGGGAGGGGATGGGGCAGGGCGGGAAGGGGACGCGAGGACGCTGCGACATGGAAGACATGTGCTGCACACACATTGTGCCTGTGCTTCCGCTGCTGCTGCTGCTGGGGCTGCCAGCGCTGGTGCTGCTGGTGGTGCTGGTGCTGGTGCTGCTGCTGCTGCTGCTGCTGCTGGTGCTGCTGGTGCTGCTGGTGCTGCCGGTGGTGGTGGTAACAAGGATGAGAAGGAAGACATGGGGGTGTATGTGCTGTCACCAGAGGGGCAGTGGAGTGTTATTCGAGATGCCAAGGTATGTGTGAAAGCATTAGAACGGACTAATTTAGAATGCGTCAATTTGCAGGCTTGTAGCGAATAACGCGGTGCTCCAGCACCCCTTGTTCTGGTGGTCTCCATCGGCTCATTCCCTCCATCCCTCACATCACATACCTTACCCCCTTGCCTCCTCTCATTCGCTCCCTATTTCCTTGACTTTTCCCTGTCTCTCACATTCATCTCCAAACCCTTCTGACCGACTCCCTTGTTTACCATTTCTCTTTTTGAGCTAGAGCCTACTCAGCTACAGCTACAGCTCGTTGCCTTCCCATCCTCTCTCGCTCGCCCCGCCTGCAGTCCCTCGTGCATCTCACGGCCCTGCTGTACCCGCGCGGCGTGCGGGAGTCTCTTCTCCTTTCCAGCCTCGCCCACCACCTCTCCTCCCTCTCTCCACCACTCACCCCCCCTGCTCCGGTCACCACCACCACTGTAACCATGGTTCCTGCCTCCACCACTGCTGTGGTAACCAGCACGCCATCAATGGCCATCACGCTCCCTTTAACCAGCATCCCTCCAACCAGCAACCCTGTAGGCACCACCAGTCCATCTCGTGCACCCACCATTGCCTGGGAAGCAACCACCGCTCCCACACAGCCCTCCCTCCCTGCCATGGCCCCTGCTGCTGCCGCCACCCCTGCTGCTACCACAACCTCTCCTCCCGCCAGCACCAGTGCAGCAGCATGTGCAGCCTGTGCTGGTGTGTCTCAATCGCCATCTCCCCCACCCACTGCGGCCCTGCCGCCACCGGTGCCTGCGGTAACACTTGCAAGCACGATGCAGGGTGAGGGCGTGGGGAGCAACGCAGCGGCAGCAGGAGGTAGTGAGGATGGCACGTGCGCTGGGCCCCTTGGCCCTCCACCTCGTGCTGCCAGCGCCATGCCTGCCGTCCAGCCATGTCACCCCACACACGACTACCGCATGCCAGCACCGCAGTGCACTGCCGAACCGAGCATGCAACATGGCAATGCGTTGGACGCAGGCGAGTGCAGAGGCCAGGCATCTGACCCCATGCAGGTGGGCGAGCACAGGGTGCAACGAAGCATGCAGCCCCCTCCGAGGGACGGCCCGGGCGCGCTTGAAGGCCCGGCGAAGGACGACCCTGATGGGACACCTCTGCCCACCCCGCCTCCCTCTTTCCTGCCTGAGGAAGCGACCTGGCTGCTTCGGTCCATAGGGGATGCAGAGGGCGGGTTGTGGGGCGGGAGAAGTGCCGCTGAAGCGATTCTGTGTGGCGAGGAGGGGCGTGGTGGGGAGGGGCGTAGTGAGGTGAGAGGAGAGCGGCGATGTGAGAGGAGGGAGTGGGGTGGAGATGAGGGCAGGGAGCGGGCGGAGCAGGAAGAGGAAGAGAGAGTGGAGTACCGGCAGTGCGGGGAATGTGGGGAGGTGATGCGGAGAGAGGGGGCGGGTAAGGAGTGGGGGCTCCGTTGGGTAGAGCAGAGTGGGTGGGTGGCAGCAGTGGGCCGTGAGGGTGCTGCTGGCGCTGACATGGCCACGGCACGGTGCGCTGGAAGCAATGATGGTGCGGCAGCTGAACCCACTGCAGTCGCGTGCTCGGCGGCTACGGAAGAGCGCATGGCGGGGGAGAGGAGGATGGCACAGGGCGTGTGCAGCTCATGTGGTATGCGGCTGAGATGGGCGGAGGGGGGGAGAGATGGGGATGGCGCAACAGGGGCTGAGAGTGGACTGGCGAATGGAAGGGACGCAGCAAGGGCGGATGGCCGTGAGGCGGCCATTCCCCCGCGTGTGCGCCGCCTCCAGCGCCTGCTGCTGTCTGCTGAGGTGCATCCACGCATCGCATACCATGCTATTGCATGGCATGGCATGGCATGGCATGGCATGGCATGGCGTGGCGTGGCGTGGCGTGGCGTGGCGTGGCATGGCATGGCATGGCGTGGCGTGGCATGGCATGGCATGGCGTGGCATGGCATGGTACTGCATCCCATCGCATACCATGGCATAGCATAGCATCGCAGGGCGTACAGTTAAAACGCTTTATTCGGATGTGCACTACATGGTCTTTTATGTAGATCTCTCATGAATATGCATGTGCCAATACCCATGCCATGCCCATACCCATGCCCATTCCCATATCCATACTCATGCCCGTTCCCTACCCATACCCATACCCATGCCCAATTCCCTGCCCATGTGCGCTTCAGGTTGCGCTGGAGGCGAGTGGCAGTGTGGCTTCAGAATGGAGGGCGGAGAGAAGGCACACGTGGCATGGGGCGGTCAGGATGGCATGGCATCCCGCACACCTGCTGCACGTATGGCTGTGCTCACTCGTGTGCATGCGCATGCGCATCTGGACGGATGCACATGGCAGCAGGCGGTGGAAGCAGCACAACATCCGGCTCACCTGCTGCAGCGATGGATCATGTGCATGTTGCCATGCACTCCCTGCATGTGCGACACACATGTTGCCATGCACTCCCTGCATGTGGGACACACATGCTGCCATGCACTCGCTGCATGTGGGGCACACATGCTGCCATGCACTCGCTGCATGTGGGGCACACATGCTGCCATGCACTCGCTGCATGTGGGACACACATGCTGCCATGCACTCGCTGCATGTGCGACACACATGCTGCCATGCACTCGCTGCATGTGGGACACACATGCTGCCATGCACTCGCTGCATGTGGGACACACATGCTGCCATGCACTCGCTGCATGTGGGACACACATGCTGCCATGCACTCGCTGCATGTGGGACACACATGCTGCCATGCACTCGCTGCATGTGGGACACACATGCTGCCATGCACTCGCTGCATGTGGGACACACATGCTGCCATGCACTCGCTGCATGTGGGACACACGTGCTGCCACGCACTCGCTGCATGTGGGACACACATTCTGCCATGCACTCGCTGCATGTGCGACACACATGCTGCCATGCACTCGCTGCATGTGGGGCACACATGCTGCCATGCACTCGCTGCATGTGGGACACACATGCTGCCATGCACTCGCTGCATGTGGGACACACATGCTACCATGCACTCGCTGCACGTGCGACACACATGCTGCCATGCACTCGCTGCATGTGGGACACGCATGCTGAAGACAGTAGCTTGGAACAGAAAAGATTGATTGAGTAGGGAGCCAATAGGCTCTTTTGTACAAAACAAGGAGCAAGGAAGAGTTGGAAGGGAAGCTCTCCTATTGGCCATAAAGTGGACCAATGGGAGAGGTTGCTTGTAGGGCAAGCAACCACAAAGTGTGGTGCTCTCCGATTGGCCACAATGTGGACCAATGAGAGAGATTGCTTGGAAGGCAAGCAACCACAAAGTGTGGTGCTTGATGATTGGTTGGTTCCTAGGACCAAGGACCATTTGGTTGGAATAGTGCCAACCAAATGTCTAGGACCAAATCCAATCTTGACCAACCCAAATGTGGGGTTGGTCAACCCAACCAACAACCCCCCAATAATTATAATTACTACACCTCCTAATCTAGGCATGCACGTTGTATAGATATATATGTTACAATACAACCCCCCAACATGCATGAGACTAGAGGGCTTGAATCAGGAGGTGGACGAGGGAACGGGGGGAGCGAGTCCAAAAAGGCGAAGGAGGGATGAGTGGGCGGCGTGGGGGAGGGCTTTAGTGAAGATGTCGGCAAGATTGGCAGCAGAGTCAATCTTGCCCAGTTGGAGGTGGCCACCCTGCACAAGCTCGCTAATTAAGTAGTGGCGAAGCTCAATGTGCTTGGAGCGCCCGTGGAACACGGCATCCTTCGTGAGGTGGATGGTGCTGGCGTTGTCGCACCAGATGGTGGGACAGCGCTGAGGGGCACCAAGCTCCTCAAGAAGGAAAGAGAGCCAGCGGGCCTCCTTCGCAGCCATGGTAGCGGCATACAGCTCCGCTTCGCAGAAGGAGAGGGCAATGGAGGAGGAGCGGGTGGAGCAACAGCTGATGAGGCCACTGCCAAGAGAGAAGCCATAGCTCTGAGAGGAGCGGCGGTCAGGCCTAGAGTCAGCCCAGGAGGAATCAGAGTAGCCAGTGAGGAGGGGAGGGGAGGGGCCGCCAAGGGTAAGGACGTAGTCCTTGGTCCCCCGAAGGTAGTGGAGGACACGCTTTGCCGCTTGCCAATGGGCGGCATCATGCTTGCCGGTACCAACGAAGCGGGCCAAAACGCTGATGGGGTATGCCAGGTCAGGGCGGGTGGAGACCATGGCATACATGAGAGAGCCGATGAGCTCAGCGTAGGGGTGGGAGGAGGAGGAGGGGGAGGTGAGGGGAGTGAGGTGGTGCCCAACAAGAAGAGGGGTGACCTGAGGGGTGCCTCGAGCCATGTCGAACCGCTCCAGGACCTGCTGCAGGTAGTGGCCCTGGGAGAGGGAGATGGTGCGAGCAGCACGGTCGCGGGTAATCTCCATGCCGAGATAGTGCTGCAGCTCCCCTAGATCCTTACACTTGAGCCGGCCGCCAAGCTCACGCTTGACGCGCTCGAGCTCGGCGGAGTCGGCAGTGATGAGGATCATATCGTCAGCATAGACGAGGATGTTGAAGGGGGAGGGGGAGGTGCGGAGGAAGAGGCTGGGGTCGGCGCGGGAGGTGCTGAAGCCAAGCTCGGCGAGGGTGGCAGCAAGCTTGGCATGCCACTCCCTTGGTGCATGCTTGAGCCCATAGACTGGTCGACGCAGCTGCCGGACAGAGTCGGAAGGAAAGGGGAGGCGGAAGCCTGCAGGACGCTCCATGTAAATGAGCTCGCGCAAGACCCCTTGGAGGAATGCGTTGGAGACGTCCATGGAGTGAATCTCCATGTTGAGGCGAGCTGCGAGGTCGAGGACTGCGCGAATGGTAGCGGGCTTGGCGGTGGGAGAGGTGTCGAAGAAGTCGACAGCGTAGCGCTGGGTGAAGCCCTTGGCGACGTAGCGGGCCTTGTAGAACGGCGGCTCGCCAGGAAGCTGCTTCACCCGAAACACCCACTTCCCTTTGACCACGTTCGTGGTAGAGGGAGGCCGGGGCACATCCACAAAGGAGGAGTTGGCAATAAACGCCTCCAACTCCTTGAGGATGGCCGCGAGCCAGAGGTGAGCGTCAGGGCACGCCATGGCCTCCTCGTACGTGGCGGGGACGAAGATGGTGGGGGCGGAAGAGAAGGCGAAGACTGGTGTGCCGCTGAGGTCAGGGGAGATGGGTAGGAGGGCTGGATCATGCAGGTGGAGGTTGAGGAACTCCTCATGGGAGTCCTCGAGGAGGGAGGAGTGGAAAATGAATGGGAGGACTGCAGCTGCTGCTGCTGAGGATGCATCTGCTGCTGCTGCTGCTGCTGAGGATGCATCTGCTGCTGCTGCTGCTGAGGCGGTTGCTACTGCTGCATCTGCTGCCGCCGCTGCTGCTGCTGCGGGTGAAGGCGAGGAAGGAGCGATGGCTGCTGCTGCTGGTGCTGCTGCGGTGGGTGGAACTGCTGCTGCAGCTGTTGCTGCTGCTGCTGGGACTGCTGTACTGGAGCTCGACGGCAGGGTTGGGCTACTGTTTTGTTGTAAGACTGTCTGAAAAAGGAGGTCCATGAGAGGGGAGAGAGGAGGCAAGGTAGAGGAAGTGAGGATAACAGGAGGCGGGGCACCTAGAACTGCGTCACGCGACCTGGTGTGGGGATACCGGGTGAGGATGGAGCGGGTGGGACGCAGGGGGGGAGGGGGTCGCGGGGGAGAGGGGGGAGGAGGGGAGGGGGGAGGATGGGAGGGAGCGAAGGGGGAGGAGTGGGACGGGGAGGCGGGGGGAAAGAAAGGGTCAGGGTCAAATATGTCACCAGAGGAGGGGGGAGCGCTAGGGACCGAGGCAGCGGGGAATGGAGGAGGTGGAGCGGGGGGGAGGATGGGAGGGGGAGGGAGAAGAGGGGGTGGGATAGTGTCGGACCAGGTGAGGGGCCTGGGAGCAGGGGCGAGAGGGTCGATGGGGGGAGGAGTGGAATAGTAGGGTGTGGACTCATCAAAGACTACATCCCGACTGCGGAGGAAACGACCTGAGGGGGGGTGAAGGAAGAGGTAGTTCGGGGAGGAGGGATTATGACCAAGGAAGATGCAGGGGAGGGTACGGGAGGCGAGCTTTCCCATGGTGCGGGGGCGGTCCGCAGGGTGAATGAGGACATACGCCCTGGAGCCCCACACACGGAGGGAGGAGACGTCAGGCTTGGCCGACGTCCAGAGCTCAGTGGGAGTGGTGGAGGGAAGGATAGGGTGGGGGTATAGGGTAGTAAGAAGGGTGGCGTGAAGGAGGGCATAGCCCCACAGAGAAGGGGGGCAAGAGGCATGGACGAGGAGACACCGAGCAATCTTGGTGATCTCCCGAACACGGCTCTCGGCCACACCATTCTGCTGGGGGGAGTGGGGGAGGGTGTGAGTCTGGCGAATGCCATGAAGCTCACAGTAGGAGGCTACCTGACGATTAAGGAATTCGCCACCGCCATCAGAGTGAAGGCGGCGCACAGGGCGGCCAAAGTGGGTGCTCGCTTGCTTGAGCCAGGCGATGATCGCAGCCGGAGCGTCACCCTTTGAGCGAAGAAGGGAGACGGACGAATATCGGCTGTGATCATCGACCAGAACAAGCATGTAGCGATGGCCCTGGCGGGAAGGGGAGGGGTTGGGGCCCCAGAGGTCCATGTGAACAAGATCAAGCGGCTGAGCTGCAGGGGAGGGGGAACTCCGATGCGGCAGCCGCTTGAGCTTACTCTGGACACGGAGCAGGGAGGGGCAAGGGAGGGAGGGAGGGGAGGGAGGGTGAGGGGAAGACCTCGAAGGAGACCTGAGGAGACGGTCGAGCGGAGGGTGGCAAAGTTGGGGTGACCAAGCCTGTGGTGGAGGAGGACGGTGGGATGGCAGAGGGATCGACAGGAGCAGGTTGGGTCAGGGGGGAGGTGGGGAATGGTTGGGTTAGAAGGAGGGAGAGGAGGGGGAGGGATGTGAGGTGGGGGGAGGGAGCGGGAGACTGCCTGGGCAGAGGGAAGACAAGGAACTCGAAGGGTATATAGGTGGGAGCGAGGACAAAAGGGAATACGGGAGAGGAGGCGACCTGTGGGATGGTATAGGAGGCAGTGATTAGCGCGACCAGGGAAGACGGTGGTGATACCAGCCTGCTGAAGGGATCGCTGGGAGAGGAGGTTAGTACGGAGGGAGGGGATGTGTAAACCAGTGACGGTACCTGAGGGGAAGAGGGGACAGGGGAGGGTAGAGGTGTGGCGACAGGGAATAGAGAAGCTGGAATCGGCACCAAGGAGGGAGGTGGGGGCTGGGAGGGGGTACCAGCATCACGAAGGACGGACTCGGTGGCTCCACTGTCAAGGACAAAGTCCAGTGTGGTGGAGGGGGGAGGATGTGGGGGAGGAGGTGGGACGGAGTACTGAATCACATTCTCATTAATAGCAGCCGAATACATAGGGGGCGGGGGTTCCAGCCTGACTAACCATGCCAACAAAACCAGAGGAGGGGAAAGGAGTCACACTGCCTGTGGCTGAGGGCGCGGGAGACGCGCCCGAGAGGTGAGCTGCAGAAGCGGCGGTGCCGGCGGTCCAAGCAGGGTAGGGCTGCTGGGGGGGAGCCATAGGAGGAGGTGCAAGGGGAAGCTGCGACTGGAGGTCAAGCTGCTGCTGGAGCTGCTGCTGCAACTGGGAGAAGAGGTGCTGCTGCCCCTGCTGCTACTGCTGTTGGAACTGCTGCTGCTGCTGCTGGAACTGCTGCTGGAACTGCTGCTGCTGCTGCTGAAACGGCTGCCGCAGGATCTGCTGCGGAGTTTGCTGCTGCTGCTATTGCTGAGAGACGGCCTGGTGGGCCAAGGGGGAGGAGACGGGTTGGAAAAGAGGGGAGGTACGAACCTCTTGAGGAGTGGGGCGAGGGGAGAGGGAGGAGTAGCGGGGGGGGGTGCCTTTTGCGCGGGCAAACCACTCATCACTAAGCGCTTTGAAGCAAGAGTCAGTGGCATGAGTGGTCTGGCCGCAGCACTGACCCCGCGTGGGGCCATAGCGAGGGAGATACTGACAAGGAGGAAAGGCGGCTGCTGCACCACGTCCTGTGCCGTTGCCACCGCGACCCGCACCACCACCACGACCAGCGCCACGCCCACCCCCACGCCCTCCCCTGGTGTTGCGCTGCTGAGCAACAGCGGCAGTTGAGGAGGAATGGCGCAAGAGGTTGGCCTCGGTGATGATAATCCAGTGGGCGACTTCAGCCGAGGTGATGCGCTTGTCGATCAGCTGCATGTAGGCGATCTTATGGGTGTCGAAGGCAGGAGTCAAGCCTTCAAGGAGGTGGGAGCAGAGCACTGGGTCCGGGTACGGCACGCCAAGAGCCGCCAGGCGCCGAGCGAGTTTGAGGACGCAACGCGTGAAGGCAGCTGCGCCGGTGGTAGAGTCCATGGTGAGGCTCTGGAACTCCTTGATGAGGGAGTAGAGGGTGGCGACGTCCTGCCGATCATAGAGATCGGTGAGGAGCAGCCAGAGGTGGGAGGAGGAGGTGGGAGCAAGCTCGCGCTTGAGGGTGGGAGGAATGGTGGCGAGGAGGATGGTGAGCGCGCGGCGGTCAGCGACACGCCTGGTGGCGAGGTCCGTCATGTATGCGCGCTCGCGCCTGACGTACTCCGCGAGCGCCACCTGATACGTGTTGTAGGCGGCAGTGGCGGCGTCATGCTCGGCGCGGAAAGCCTCGAAGAGCAGGTGTAGGCGGACGTGGTCGGTGAGGCCGGCACAGTAGGTGCGGATGGCGGTCTCGGAGCTCTGAGGGTCGTTGACGTCAGGGGCGAAGGTTGGAGGAAAACCGGGCTGACGGGAGCATCGCCAGGAGGAGGAGGTGCAGGGCCCGCGGGAACATCCGGCTGGGCAGGCTGAAGTCCGCGCTCCTCGAGGGGACAACGGCTTTCAGGTTGTAGCCGTTGACCGTCACCGAGGAGAGAAGCACCGTGACGGTTTGGGCATAGGAATGCCAAATGACCGCGGTGTTGTCAGGCAGCAGCTCAAGAGCGTCGACGGAGGTAAGGTCCACCGAGGAATCGGACGCCATTGAGGAGGAGGAGGGGAAGGAAGGGGGGGGGGGGGGGGAGGAGGAGAAGGAAAGGAGGGGGAAAAGGAAAGGAGGAGGAGAAGGGGGAGGGAGGAGAAGGATAGGTGCGCGGAGCGCAGCTCTTAAGTCGCCGAAGGCACACATGCTGCCACGCACTCGCTGCATGTGGGACACACATGCTGCCATGCACTCGCTGCATGTGGGACACACATGCTGCCATGCACTCGCTGCATGTGGGACACACATGCTGCCATGCACTCGCTGCATGTGGGACACACATGCTGCCATGCACTCGCTGCATGTGGGACACACATGCTGCCATGCACTCGCTGCATGTGGGACACACATGCTGCCATGCACTCGCTGCATGTGGGACACACATGCTGCCATGCACTCGCTGCATGTGGGACACACATGCTGCCACGCACTCGCTGCATGTGGGACACACATGCTGCCATGCACTCGCTGCATGTGGGACACACATGCTGCCATGCACTCGCTGCATGTGGGACACACATGCTGCCATGCACTCGCTGCATGTGGGACACACATGCTGCCATGCACTCGCTGCATGTGGGACACACATGCTGCCATGCACTCGCTGCATGTGGGACACACATGCTGCCATGCACTCGCTGCATGTGGGACACACATGCTGCCACGCACTCGCTGCATGTGGGACACACATGCTGCCATGCACTCGCTGCATGTGGGACACACATGCTGCCATGCACTCGCTGCATGTGGGACACACATGCTGCCATGCACTCGCTGCATGTGGGACACACATGCTGCCACGCACTCGCTGCATGTGGGACACACATGCTGCCACGCACTCGCTGCATGTGGGACACACATGCTGCCATGCACTCGCTGCATGTGGGACACACATGCTGCCATGCACTCGCTGCATGTGGGACACACATGCTGCCACGCACTCGCTGCATGTGGGACACACATGCTGCCATGCACTCGCTGCATGTGGGACACACATGCTGCCACGCACTCGCTGCATGTGGGACACACATGCTGCCATGCACTCGCTGCATGTGGGACACACATGCTGCCACGCACTCGCTGCATGTGGGACACACATGCTGCCATGCACTCGCTGCATGTGGGACACACATGCTGCCATGCACTCGCTGCATGTGGGGCACACATGCTGCCATGCACTCGCTGCATGTGGGACACACATGCTGCCACGCACTCGCTGCATGTGGGACACACATGCTGCCATGCACTCGCTGCATGTGGGACACACATGCTGCCATGCACTCGCTGCATGTGGGACACACATGCTGCCACGCACTCGCTGCATGTGGGACACACATGCTGCCACGCACTCGCTGCATGTGGGACACACATGCTGCCATGCACTCGCTGCATGTGGGACACACATGCTGCCATGCACTCGCTGCATGTGGGACACACATGCTGCCACGCACTCGCTGCATGTGGGACACACATGCTGCCATGCACTCGCTGCATGTGGGACACACATGCTGCCACGCACTCGCTGCATGTGGGACACACATGCTGCCATGCACTCGCTGCATGTGGGACACACATGCTGCCACGCACTCGCTGCATGTGGGACACACATGCTGCCATGCACTCGCTGCATGTGGGACACACATGCTGCCATGCACTCGCTGCATGTGGGACACACATGCTGCCATGCACTCGCTGCATGTGGGACACACATGCTGCCATGCACTCGCTGCATGTGGGACACACATGCTGCCATGCACTCGCTGCATGTGGGACACACATGCTGCCATGCACTCGCTGCATGTGGGGCACACATGCTGCCACGCACTCGCTGCATGTGGGACACACATGCTGCCACGCACTCGCTGCATGTGGGGCACACATGCTGCCACGCACTCGCTGCATGTGGGACACACATGCTGCCATGCACTCGCTGCATGTGGGACACACATGCTGCCATGCACTCGCTGCATGTGCGACACACACGGTGGCATGTGGAGCTTGAGGCTGCTGTTCCCGCGCGCTGTCGAGCGTCCTCATGGCCTCCCCCCCCCCTGCACCATTTCCTCTTCCCCCCGCCCCCTCCACCATCTCCTCTTCCCCCCGCCCCCTCCACCATCTCCTCTTCCCCCCGCCCCCTGCAGCTGCTCTGCCACCTCGAGGCTGCCGTCCCTTCGCACTTGATCCACGGCTCCTTTAGCCCGGCGCCAGCTGTCGCTCTGCGATTGGCTTCGAGGACGTCACGCAGGCGAGGTGACAATGTGGGCCAGGCTTTAAAGATTGAAGGAGGGAGAGGCAAGGAGGAGGGTGGGAAGTATTGTGAAAGCTGGATTGTGGGAGATATTGAGGGCGATGAAAGAGAGAGTGGGAGCGATGGGAATTGTGCCACAGATACAGATATGGGTGGTGCTCTGAGGGGCTGTGGCGAGGAGGAGTGCAAGGCAACGGGTGATGCTGGCAGGGCGGGGCGCCCCATGGAGGAGGGCAGGGCGGATGCCATGGAGGCAGCTGCAGGGAAGGAGCAGAGCAAGGCAGGCGCAGGGGGAGGGGCGAGGCCAGGCAAGTGCACGGGCGAGGAGCAGCGCAACGGGGGCTTGGCGCAGAGGGGAGGGGGCTCTGGCAGGGACGCAGGAGGCACAGCAGGGGCCGCCTCACTGGTCGTCACACCCCTCCCAACGCTCCTGCCCTGTGTGCCCCTCACTTGCGCTGCTGTTGCGCTGCGATTGGCCGCCTTCGAGGCTGCGGTGCTTGGCGAGAGGGGCTGGGGAAGAGGGGCGAGAGGGCGTAAGAGTGTGGTGAGTGAGCGAGTGGGCGGGGGGCGGCGTGAAGCGCAGGTGGGGTGGTGGGTGCCGAGTGAGGCGAGGCACGTGGAGGGAGTGTGGTGGGGGCACGTGGAAGAGGCGAGGAGAGAGGGGGCGGTGGAAGGGATGGTTGACTGGGAGGAGTGGGAGAGGAGGGAGGTGGTGAGGAGGGGGGAAGAGAAGGAGAGGGATAAGAGGAAGGAGGAGAGGGAGAAGGGGAGGGAAAAAGTGAAGGATAAAGGGAGAGGGAGAATGAAAGAGGAGGGTAAAGTGAAGGTGGGAGGGAACGTTAGGCAAGGCGGGTGGGGCAGAGGAGCGGGTGAAGGGGAGGTGGGGGGAGGGTTGAGTAAGGCGAGGCGGAATGAGAGAGTTCAGCAGAAGAAGAAGAAGGCTGGGATGATGGCGACAGGGAAGAGAAAACGGAAGGATGCAGTGCAGGAGGAGGATGAAGAGGACGAGGAGGACGAGGAGAAGGAAAGGGAGGATGATGACGAAGAGGGGGAGGAGGAGGATTTGCAGCAGAAGCTCCGTGTGCGCACTAAGGGGCGGCGAAACGCGAAGAAGAGACGGATGAGTGAGCGCGATCGAGGTGTGACGGATGTGGATGGGAGAGAGGCGGCTGAGGAGGAGCCGATGGAGTCGAAGTGCGAAGGCAGGGAGACAAGAGGCCGCAGTAGAGTAAAGGTGGAGGAGGAGGTGCAGGAGGGGGAGGGGCAGTTGGAATCGCCAAGTGCGAGGTGTGCTCTTTTGACTCCCAGGCAGAGTAAGCGGCAGCAGAGGATGTCAAAGCAGAGAATGAGGCGAGCGGAAAAGGTGAAAAACGAGAAAGAGGACGAGGAGGAGGTGGAGGCGGAGGAGGGGCAGCAGGGAGGGCTGCAGGGACGGCAGCAGGACAGCAAGGCGTCAGTTGTGCAACAGAAGCAGGTGAGTGGCGGGCAGAAGCAGGTGAGTGGCGGGCAGAAGCAGGTGAGTGGCGGGCAGAAGCAGGTGAGTGGCGGGCAGAAGCAGGTGAGTGGCGGGCAGAAGCAGGTGAGTGGCGGGCAGAAGCAGGTGAGTGGCGGGCAGAAGCAGGTGAGTGGCGGGCAGAAGCAGGTGAGTGGCGGGCAGAAGCAGGTGAGTGGCGGGCAGAAGCAGGTGAGTGGCGGGCAGAAGCAGGTGAGTGGCGGGCAGAAGCAGGTGAGTGGCGGGCAGAAGCAGGTGAGTGGCGGGCAGAAGCAGGTGAGTGGCGGGCAGAAGCAGGTGAGTGGCGGGCAGAAGCAGGTGAGTGGCGGGCAGAAGCAGGTGAGTGGCGGGCAGAAGCAGGTGAGTGGCGGGCAGAAGCAGGTGAGTGGCGGGCAGAAGCAGATGAGTGGCGGGCAGAAGCAGGTGAGTGGCGGGCAGAAGCAGGTGAGTGGCGGGCAGAAGCAGGTGAGTGGCGGGCAGAAGCAGGTGAGTGGCGCGCAGAAGGGCCGCATGCTGCAATGCTCGTCTGTGGAGACGTGCGAGTGTTCTCAGCCCGTGTGTGTGGTGGTTGTGTGCTCTCGTTTTAAGTGCCATGGCTTCCTGTGCTGCTCTTGGATGCCGTCACATGCTGTGTTCGATTCAAATGGCCAACTTCATCTGGATAGGCCGCCATTGCATTGCATCTCACCGTATGGCATCGCACCGCATTGAACCACGTCCTGCAGGTATCCCGAGAGGCGAGACGTGGAGCAACGCGGCTTATGTCGGTGCCATCCCACACGGCCCCGCTGCTGACTGCCTCACACGAGCTCACTGCTGCTGCAGCACCGAGTGCTCTGCCATCCGTTCACCGCGCAGTTCACGGCACAGGAGCGAAGGCAGGTTCAACCATGAGGAGGACAGCTGCTGCCGCTGGTGCTTATGGAAGGAACCACGCTGCTCCTGACAGGCAGCCTCATGCTGACACGGACTCCGGCTCTGACCGTAGTGACCTTGGCGCGCGTGCCAGCAACAACAGCTATGACGAAGGCGGCGATGATGGCCACGGTGACAGTGACACGGGCAATGAGAGTGCGAGCGATGAGGATGGGGTTGGTGACGAGCGCCGTGACAGTGCCGGTCCACCATCGCCAGCGCACATGCCCTCACCTGCTCCTTCCCGCCCGCCCCCTCGCAAGCGACCGCGCTCCCTCCAGCCGGCACAGGCCGAGGTGGCCCCACGTGCAGCGAAGAGGCACGCCCACGCGCGCTTGCGCTTGCGCGCAGGCTTGCATGGAAGCGTTGGAGGGTCGGCAGGAAGCCAGCGTGTGGTTGGGGCGGGTGGTGATGGAACGAGGGGCAGTGGAAATAAGAGGCGGAGTAGGGTGGGTGCCGGTAGGGGCAAAAGGCAGGAGAAGCAGGAGGAGAAGGAAGAGCAGGTTGAGGACGAGGTGGCTGCAGCACGGAGGACGAGGAGGAAGGAGAGCACTAGAAACGGAGCAGTGGGTGAGGTGACCAAGGTAAGAGAGGGAAGGTCGAAGGTCGGTGAAGAGAAACGACGCATTGGAGGTGGTGGGGTTGGAGAGGAGGATGAGATGCAGGAGGAGCGGCGGGTGGAGACAGGGAGGCCGAGGAGGGAGGCGAGTGTGAGAGCGAGGAAGGCTCAGGAAGAGATGCTGCAGAGGGAGAGGAGGGGGGGGGTTGTGGGCAGGGAGGAGGAGGGCGCAGGGAGAGGGGGAGTGAGAGGAAAGCAAGGGAACACTGCTGGCACCGGGAAGGAGAATGGAAATGAGGAACGGAGTGAGAGGGGTGTGAGAGGAAGGCGCAGTGGAAGGGGAAGAGAAGAGGCAGCAGCAGGTGAAGCAGGTGGCAGCAAGGGAGCAGTGAGCACGAGAGGGCTTCACAGTACACGAGGAGCAGCGGCTGGCCTCTCTAGAGAGCGCTATAAGCAAGGCCAGAACCATGGGACGGAGGCTCAAACACAAGATCCAAGTCGTCTTGGCTCGCCTCAGCCCACACACACCCCACCTGCCATAGATTCCCCATCCAATATTGACTCTCCTCAAGCCATTGACGCACCCTCAACAAGTGATGGTGTGGGGCGAAATGAGCAGGAGCAGTGGGGGAATGGCATGGGGCAAGACGAGGACACAGGAGATGGGAATGGGGGGGAGACTAAAGGGAGGCAGCAGCAGGAGGGGCGTGCAAGGCCAGTCCAGTCGAGAAGCGATGACTCATCGTACTACCTGGGGTCTCCTTTGAGACTAGACCAGCACCAGCAATGGCCATCTTATGTGGATCCATCTACTGCTGACTCAGCTGCACACTATCACAGACACTGAGCCTGTTATGGCTATTACGAATTTTGACAAGTTTGCCAATTTTGACGAGCAATAAGGAACCACACCGGTAGTCCGATATTTTGGCAGTTTTCACAGAGTAACGGAATAATTAGAACAAGGGAGTACAGGTGAGGATGAAGGGTTGGAGTTGCACCCTCTGAATACAAGCCTATCTAGCCTATAACTTCTACATATAAACATATGTATAAGAGAGGCTAGATAAGGGACAGTGCTGAGCAGGCCCCAAGATTCGTTTTTAGGCACGCTGATTTATCATCCTTGCCCCCCATACTTAGGCTGATTTCTCAGCCCCCCCCTGGAAAAAAAGGCTGAATGTTACAGCCTTGACTAAAAAAGTATCGCTGAATGTTCAGCCTTAAAAAAAAACACTGAAACCTCACGAAGCCACTTTCATTAATGACAGTCATTACATTTCATCTTAGACGTCTACATAAGCATCTAGTTTCCCCCCATCATCCATGGGGTCACTACAATCATCATCATCCACCTTCTCCTTGCCCTTCCTGCTCTGGGGACGGGGCCTACAGGTGGAATGGGGCCTTCTCTTCTTGTAGGCCCTCCAGATCTCTACTACAGCGGGGTAATCCGGGGTATAGTCTAGCATAGACATCACCATGAGATCGCTAAGCCGGGCATCCTTGAGGCTGCCGCGCTGCCAGCTCTTGATCAGGTTCTGGCGGGAGAAGCCACGCACGCACTCGACAGTGCTGAGAGGCAGCACGACCACCGCCACCCACAACCCCACGAGATTGGGGTAGTGGATCTTCCAGTCGCTGGTCTTGAGCACAGCGGTGAGGCTGACATAGAACTTGCGGTCGACGGTGTTCAGCCGTGTGAGCATGGGGGCGAAGTGGCGAATCTCCTTGGCCGCCTTCCTCTTGGTAATGCCTGGAGGGGGCGGGAAAGACGAGCGGGGGATTTTAAGAGGTTTGAAAGATAAGATAGTCCAAGGAATCTCAACATGCGTAAAAACGGAGACGGAACACAAAGCAACTCAGACGGTGGACAGCACCTGGCACCGCCTAGGTCACCCCGCACTCTCGCGTCTGCGTGACATGCCCCATCACGGTCTTGTCGTAGGTCTCCATGCGTCACTCCTTGCCCTCCCTCCCTCGCGTGCGCCACCGTGCACGCCCTGCATCGAGGGCTGGTTGCGCCATGCTCCTCACTCCTCCTCGCTTCCCCCTACCACTGTGCCACTCCACTACTTGCACCTGGATGTCTGGGGCCCAGCCCCCGTCCCTGGGCCGCGTCGAGAGCGCTACTTTCTAGTGCTTGTCGATGACTATACGTGCTACACCGCGATGCTTCCCGTGGAGCGTAAGGTCGACGTGCCTGACATTCTTATCCTGTGGGTTGTAGCTGCGCGAGTCCGACGTCGCCTCCCCGTGCTGTGTCTTCACTCCGACCGTGGCGGCGAGTTCGCCTTCGGTCGGCTTGGCCCGTTCTGTCGTGCGGAGGGCATCACCCAGTCGTACACCCTGCCAGACTCCCCGCAGCAGATTGGGGTCACTGAGCGATGCATCGGTTTGGTCATGGAGGTGGCTCGTACTTCCATGATCCATGTCGGTGCACCCCATTTTCTGTGGCCGTTCGCAATTCTCTACGCCGCTCACCAGCTTAACATGTGGCCGCACTCCCAGCGATCGCAGGTTTCGCCGACCCTTCTCTGGACCGGGTCCCCTGGTGACGCATCTGCGTTCTACATCTGGGGCTGCCTTGCTCACGTTCGTGCCTCTGGCACGGACAAGCTCACTGCCCACACCGTCCCCTGTGTCTTCCTTGGCTTCCCCCTCGACGCGTTTTACTGGCACTTTTACCACCCGTCGTCTCACCGTTTCTTTCACTCTCGCGACGTCATTTTTGACGATTCTGTCTCCTTCTACACCCGCTTTCCCCACCGAGGTCTCCTGATTCCCCCCCCCCTATTCCTGGTTCCCACTTCTCCGATAGCCCCTGCTCCCCTCCCTCCCTGTCCTGCCCCGTCTGGTATATCTCATGTCACTCCCCTCCCGTTGATTGTCCCCGTGGAGGAGTCGGTTGACTCTGGGGGCCCTGCGGCTTTGGTTTCGCCGCCTGTCTTTGCCCTGGTGTCTCCTCGTCCGCCGCCGCCGCAGCAGCCGACGTCGCTGCTGCAGCCGCTGCCGCAGGGGTCCACGAGCTCTGGTGGTGCAGACGTTGAGGAGGGTGCTGGTCCTGGGGGTACTATTGTGGCTTGTCCTGGCGGTCTTGGGGGTGGCATTGGTGCTGGAGAGGGTTCTCGTTTTGGGGATGCTAGTCCTGGGGGTACTGTCGTGACTTGTCCCAGCGGTCCTGGGGGTGGCATCGGTGCTGGCCCGGGTTCTAATTCTGGGGGTGCTGTCGTAGAGCGTTCCAGAGGTAGTAGTGGTGCAGCTGGAGGTTCTGGTGTCGGTGTGGAGCAGCAGCAGCGGTTGCCGCCGGTGTCCGCCCTTCGCCTCCTCAAATTTTCCTCCCCTGACCACTCGCCTCCGCCTCCCCTGCCTGTCTACGGCCCTGTGTTTCCTCCGCTGGACTCATCTTCGGCTCGTTTCCCCCCTCGTTCTCTTCATGTGTCTCCTCCTGTGTCTCCGATGCCTCCCCCCCAATTCTGGTCTCACCGTCCCTCTCGTGCTCATCCTGTCTCTCCTTTTGAGTGCTCTCACCCTATATTGCTCCGTTCCCATGTGCCTCGTTCTCCCCTCCTCCCGTCGCCTCCTCCGTCGTCGCTGCCGTTGCTGACTTTGCCTCTATGGCGCCGCCTTGACTACGCCACCGCTCTGGTCTCTGACACTACCTGTCCTCTGTCTGTCGGGGGTGCTCCAGCCCTCGGCAGTGACGTCCTGGAGGACCGCCAGTTCGAGCTTGCTTTCCTGTCCAAGGCCGCTCCTCATCTCTGCTCCACGCCGCTAGTCCCTGAGGGTGACCCAGATGTCTTTTACATCCCGACCCCTCACACTTACGCTGAGGTGTTCTCGGGACCCTGGGCCTCTTACTGGATAGCTGCCGTAGATGCGGAGATGGCATCTTGGAGATCCACCGGCACCTACGTCGACGCAGTTCCCCCACCTCGGGTGAACATAGTCGATGGCCGGTGGCTCTTCAAGGTGAAGCGCCCTCCTGGAAAGCCACCGGTGTTCAAGGCACGCTACGTTGCTAGAGGCTTCAGTAAATGCGAGGGCGTTGTCTTCTTTCAGACCTTCGCCCCGAACCCGAAGACAAAGGTCTGGGCGCTACTATATGTAGCAGTACAGCGTAACTATGAGCTGCACTCTCTGGACTTCTCTACAGCGTTTCTTCAGGGCAGTCTGCACGAGCAGGTCTACCTGCGTCGCCCGCCAGGCTTTTGCAGTACCTTCCCCCTAGCACCGAGTGGCTCCTCCGGGGCTTGGTTTACGGCCTGTGGCAGGTGCCACGTGAGTGGCATCACATGTTGCGTGCTATGTTAGCTGAACTGCAGCTCTTTCTATCCTCTGCAGACCCTTCGCTCCTCGTTCGTTCAGGCCATACCCCGTTCTACATCCTTGTCTACATAGACGATTTGGTCTTCACTACTGCAGACAAAGACGCGCTGGCCTCCGTGAAGGCTGAGCTGCTAAGGAGAAACACATGCAGTGACCTAGGAGAGCTGCGCCGCTATCTTGGCCTGCAGATCGCCAGGGACAGAGCAGTGCGCACCATCACTCTCACATAGTCACACTTGGTGTGGTAGGTCCTTCGGTCTTCATTTCTCCTCCGCATAGCCCACACCTCTTCCAGTGGATCACAGGCTCTCGTCTCCAGTCCCTGAGGAGTCAGCAGAGCCTAGTGGGCCGTACGTAGAGCTGGTGGGTTGCCTCATGTACCTGATGACTTGCACTCGTCCAGATCTCGCATACCCTCTCAGCATCCTGGCTCGCTTTCTGGCCACAGGCAGATACCGACCACACCACTGGTCGGCTGCTAAGAGGGCTTGGGGCTAGTGCTAGGAGGACGCAGGCCAGTGGTCCTTATAGGGCATACATACGCTTCGTGGGCAGACGACGTTGAGACGTTCAGGTCCCCCCAGGGCTATTGCTTTAGCCTTGGTGCTGGTTCCATCTCGTGGAGGTCCACCCGCTTGTCGTCAGTTGCCCAGTCTAGCTGTGAGGCTGAGATCTCCGCTGGCTGACCTTCTTGCTCACTGCCCTAGCGGCCTAGCTCTGCCCCGGTCCTGTACGCTGACAACGGGGCCATGATCCTCCTGTGTCAGAAGCCCTGACTAGAGGGCAGAGTGAAGCTTATCCAGCTGCAGTACTTCCTCCTGTGCGAGCTACAGCAGCGCCGTCAGGCGCGCGTAGTACACTTGGCCTCTGGTGCCAACACATCTGATATCTTTATGAAGGCGCTTGCGCCGAAAGATCACCAGCGGCACTGTGTACAGCTTGGTCTAGTTCCTGTAGCTTCTCACTTGCTAGGACCTTTATTGTGTACTGTCTCATATATTATCTTGGCTGGCCTTGTGGCTCTTATTCTAGTGGCTGGACTAGTAGTGCCGTCCTGGGTTACTCTTGTTTAGTTTGTCCTCTTGCTAACTGGTCTTCGGACCCTTGCCTCAGAGGTTGGACTAGTAGTGCCACCCTGAGCTGCGTGTCTCTTGTCAGGCACTGCCCCTCATCTCGCCTAGGGGTTGTGTTAAACACATTTGTATATGTTATTATAGGCTAGATAGGTGCATGCTCTTAGAGGGTACAACATACTAGTTCAAACCCACCTTGTATCTCTCATTCTAGTCATTCGTTAACTCTAAGACCCAGCTCGCCAGTGGCCCGCTGCTCGTCGGCCCTAGCTTGCCGGCCCTCGCTCGCTGGCCCCTCTCACCGGCCCCTGCTCGCCGGTCCTAGCTCGCCGGCCCCAACTTGCGCCAACCCCAGCTCGCTGGCTCGAGCTTGCCGACCCGAGTTCGCGCCGGCCCCAGCTCGCCGGCCCCAGCTCGCCGGCCCCAGCCCACTGGCCCCTGCTCGCCTGCCCCAGCCTGCTGGCCCCAGCTCCCGCCGGCCCCAACTCGCGCCGGCCCCAGCTCGTGGGCCCCAGCTCTCGCCGTCCTTAGCTCCCTCGGGCCCCAGCTCCCGCCGGCCCTCAGCTCGCGCTGCCTCCTGCTCGCCGGCCTTAGCTCATCTCACGCTCGCTCCTTGCTCGCCGCCAGCCCGCAGCCGGCGCCTGCTCGCAGCGCTGCCCGGTTCACCGTTGGCACCGGTTGCCGCATTGCCCCTGCTGACGGCCCCCCCTTTCTCGCCGTCGGCCCTGGTTCCATTCTGCGCCGGCGCTTCCGCCAGCTTTCTCCTCTGCCTTGGCTTCACCGCTCTCTACCGCTCTCCACTGCTCTCCACCTCTCTCCACCGCTCTCCACTGCTCTTCACTGCTCTCCACCGCTCTCCATAGCCCCTGCCTATCTCCTACTCCTCTTCTAGCGGCTATCAGCTAGTGCGGCTGTGGTGATGGCGGACGCTCTGCTCCGCCTGGACGCCAAGGGTCGGGTGGTCGACTTTGAGGCGTAGCTCGCCGACCTCTGCCGCCAGCTAAAGGGTCAGCGCCAGGATGGCCAGTCCCAGGCCGTCCACGACGTTGTCGTGCAGCTTGCTATCAGTCACGCCCTCACCCTATCAAAGCGTCTCCGCTTTCAGGCTATAGAGAGTGTGAAGGAGTACCTAGATGCCGTCATTGCGGACTATTCCACTCCCTCCTCCGCCTCTGCTGTCCGCCTCCTTCTGCCCCTGCCCTTCCCTGATCTTGCGTCCTTCCCCACAGTAGCTGATCTTGCCACTCATCTGCACGCACTTGAGTCTGGCTAGCGCGCTGCTTGCACTGAGGCCCAGCTCACTGTACTGCCTCCCCCCCTTGGAACTACTCTCTACTTCCTTGCCACGTGCCTCCCTGACCGCCTCGCCTCTGCCCGCGAGGCCTTCCTTGGTCTCCACCCGCTAACGTCACCCTCACCGAATTCATCACCACCTTGTCCGCGATAGTGACCCTCCAGCGCACTAACGCTCAGTCTAGCGGTACTGCTGCGGTCCCTATCTTTCAGGGCTGTGCTCCTTCCCAATGCACTTACTATGAAGTCTCTGCCGCTGTTGCTGATTCAGCCCCTGCCGCTGAGTCCGCCGCAGTGGTCTCAGCGCAACCACGTTAGAGTAAGGGCCGACGCCCCAGAGGGCGCCGTGGCGAAGAGAGGGGTGGCGGGAGTGGTGGGGGTGGCGGAGGTGGTGGAGGTGGTGCGAGTGCCAGTGGTACAAACAAGGGGGTCGGGGCTAATGCCCCGGTGTAGCAGGAGGTGCAGCAGTAGCAGCCCCAGCAGCAGCAGTAGCAGCCGTGGGGACCCCCGCTGCCGTGGTGGCCTGGCGGCTTTGGTGGCGGCGGTCGTAGTGGCGGCTCGCGCGGCTCGACGTTCGGTGCCAGCTCCAGCCCTGTGATTTGCCAGTACCAGCTCCAGACTGGTCCCTTTCGTGGCCCTGTGTGTAGCCGTACTGGTCACACCTACTGTCGTCTCAACGACCTCTTCCGTCTCCGCTTCGGCCCCGGGCCGGACCTCCCAGTTTGGCCCAGCCTGGTACGTCGCCGCGTGAATGTCTTTGAGATGGATATGGATCAGATTCACTCTGCTTTGTATGCCATGTATGCTGATGACTCTAGAGTGACTGGACCTTATTACCCTGTGTTGCCTAGCGTAGATGTACCTACTGTGTGTAGTCTAGGCTCCCCTGCTATGTCCGGCGTAGGATCTCCTGTCTTGCTTAGCCTAGGCTCCACGCTATTGCCCCCACCGGTTGACGCTACCGCCGCGCTCTGCTTCACGCTAGACTCTGGTGCATCTGCATGCTTCTTTTGCGACCACACTGTGCTCACGCCGCTTGCTGCCCCTACCGCCGTCACTCTTGCTAACCCTTCCTCAGGTCCGGTTTTTGCACGTAGCTCCATCACACTCCCTTGTCTGGCGGTTCCCTTGGGCTCGCTTATGGGTCTGCATATCCACTCGTTCTCCAGGAACCTAGTTGGTATCGGCTGCCTTCAGGACCTCGGCGTCACCATTACGTTCCCTTGACACGAGGGGTATGCAGTCTATACCGAGGCCGCCACTGGTGCCCCCCTCACCACGTTCCCCCTGGCCTCTTCACTATGGACTCTGCATCCCCCCCCGTAGGGGCATCCCCCAAGGTGGCTGCGTCTACCTAGGTCGCTGTGGCTTGCTCGTGTCGGTCGCTCACTCACCCGTCGCTTCTGTGGCACCACCGCCTAGGTCACCACGCCCTCCCGAGTTTGTGTCATATGTCCCAGCACAGTCTTGTCCTGTGTTTCCTCCGTTGGACTTGTCCCCGGCCCGTTTCCCCCCTCATTCTCCTCCTCTGTCTCCTCTATTGTCTCTTGACCCTACACCCCCCTCTCGCTGGTGGTCTCACCGCCCCTCTCGTGCTCGCCCCGCCTCTTCCGCTCTGACAGTTCACCCTATGTCTCCCCGTTCTCACGCGTCTCGTGCTCCTCCTACTCCTCTTCTCCCGTTGCCTCCTCGGTCGTCCCTCGCTGTCTCCCCGCCTCCTATCTCTGACTTCAATCATGCTGCTCACCCTCTTGTTCCCCGTGTTCTCACCTCCCTTGTTACCAACCCGTCCGTTCCTGTCTCCAGTCTCGACGCTCTTGTCGCTGCCGTTGCTGAATTTGCCTCTACCCGCTGCCTTGACTACGCCGCTGCTCTGGTCTCTGACACTGCCCGTCCTCCGTCCGCCAGGGGTGCATCTGCCCTTGGCAGTGACGTCCTAGAGGACAGGTAGTACGAGCTAGCTTTCCTGTCCGAGGCCGCTCCTCATCTCTACTCCATGTCGTTAGCCCGTGAAAGTGACCCAACCGCTCTTGATATCTCGAGCCCTCGCACTTACGCTGAGGCGACCTCGGGACACTGGGCCTCTAAGTGGATAGCTGCCATGGATGCAAAGATGGCATCTTGGAGATCCACCGGCACCTACGTCGACGCAGTTCCCCTCCCTGGGGCGAACGTAGTTGATGGCCAATGGCTCTTCAAGGTGAAGCGCCCTCCTGGCGAGCCGCCGGTATTCAAGACGCGCTAAGTTGCTAGAGGCTTCAGTCAGCACAAGGGTGTTGATTTCTTTCAGACCCTCGTCCCGACCCTGAAGATGACCACTCTTCAGGCGTTGCTTCACATAGCAACACAGCGCATCTATGAGCTGCACATTCTTGACTTCTCCACAGCATTTCTCCAGGGCAGTCTGCACGAGCAGATCTACCTGCGCCGCACGCCAGGCTTCTCTGACACTTTCCCTCCTAGAAGCGAGTGGTTCCTTCGGCGCCCGATTTACGGTTTGTGGCAGGTGCCCCGGGAGTGGCACGATACGCTATGTGCTACGTTAGCAGACCTGCAGTTCTTTCCGTCCACTTCTGACCCTTTGCTCTTCGTTCGCTCAAACCAGACTCCTTTCTACATCCTAGTCTACGTAGACGACCCGGTCTTCGCTACTGCACACAGAGACGCACTGGCCTCGGTGAAGGCCGGGCTGCTGAGGAGACACACCTGCACCGACCTAGGAGAGTTGCGTCGCTACCTTGGCCTGCAGATCTCCAGGGACAGAGCAATGCGCACCATTGCACACAGTCACACTTGATGCACTAGGTCCTTCAGAAGTCCGGCCTTCAGTTCTCCTCCGCACAGCCTACACCCCTACGAGTAGATTACAGGCTCTCGGCTTCAGTCCCTGACGAGTTGATTGAGCCCAGTGGTCCGTACGCAGAGCTTGTAGGCTGCCTCATGTACCTGATGACTTGCACTCGTCCAGATCTCGCATACCCTCTTAGTATCCTGATTCGCTTTGTGGCGACAGAGAGACACCGACCCGAGCACTGGTCGGCCGCTAAGAGGGTTTTGCACTATCTAGCAAGTACATCGGGCATGGGGCTTGTGCTAGGAGGACATAGGATAGTGGTTCTCACAGGGCACACAAACGCTTCATGGGCGGACGACGCTGAGACTCTCGGGTCCTCCCAGGGCTACTGCTGTAGCCTTGGTTCAGGTGCCATCTCGTAGAGGTCCACCCGCTCGTCGTCTGTTGCCCAGTCCAGCTGTGAGGCTGAGATCTACGCTGGTGCCATGGCGCCACAGGAGCTCCGCTGGCTGACGTTCTTGCTCACCGACTTAGGCGAGCGGCCCAGCTCTGCACCAATCCTATACGCTGACAACAGTGCCATGATCCTCCCTGTGTCATGAGCCTCGACTAGAGGGCAGAGCAAAGCAGATCCAGCTGCGGTTTCCTCCTGCGTGAGCTACAGCAGAGCCGCTAGGCCCACGTTGTACACTTGGCCTTCGGTGCCAACACAGCTGATATCTTTAGTAAGGCCCTTCGCTGTCCTCCACTTTGTAGAGCTGCACCAGCAGGTCAAACCACTCCAGGCACTGCTTCTGCCTGGCGGAGCGCTCCCAGTTCGGCGGCCAGGTGTCAGCAGAGAAGAGGCGACATCCCGCGAGCTGTTCCAGGTCCTCGAGACGCTCGTCCAAGCCCTTCACTAGCCCCTCAGCAAAGGCCGTGCAGTCGTCGACACAGGCATCGTGTGTTCCCTCCCCGGGGTAGCCGTCGATCTCTTCAAAATGGAGACTAACGGTGATGCGGACGGGTCGGCCATCAGATGCAACTCCGTCAACGGTGACTTCTGCAGTACCGTTCGGGCCGTGACGGGTAAGGAACTGGCCGAGCCGCGACATCTCGGTGCCGCCAAAGTCGTCGCCGCAGTCGACATACCGGCTCCAGCAACCCGGTAGTCTGCGTGATCTGACTGGCGACGGTCGCGTAGTCCAGCTGCGAGGAGAGGTGTTCACGGGGCGAAGGTGGGTGGGGAAATAAGAGACAGGATAACATGATAAGCATATGCATGTGCTTGAGAAAGACGCACCTCCCGCTGCTGGAACACCTTGTTGAGGATGTTGAGCTGCTCTAGAACATCAGCCAGAAAGTGCAAAAAGAACCAGAAACGATAGCTCCGAACAATAGCCAGCAACTTCGAGTTCCTCAGCTCCGTGACCATGACCAGCAGAGCTGGTAGCACATCCAAAAGATGGAGGATCGCCTCACCGCAAGAGAGCCATCGGATGGCGTGGATCCCCTGCACTTCCAGGTTGGTGTCGTTGAGCATCAGCTGCAAGTCCTTGAAGCGTTGATGCCAGGGTCCAGAACGACCGAGGAACTCTGCAATCTCCTTGATGAAGTCGTCGACGATGCCGAAACTCTTCATCTCTTCCGCGGCATCCTTAGCCGCCAGCGCCTCCCTGCAAGTACAAAACGGATGTGTTAAAACACGTCTCGCGGGTATACAAAAGCGGGAAACATATGAATAACACTTACCGATGGGCGATGCAGTGGCATGACACGAGGTGTGGGACAAGCACTCTCAGTCGAGCGACAAGGCCACGCGCCTTCCCGAGCATGACGGCAGCACCGTCAGAACTGATGCCGGAGATTCGGCGTAGATCCACACCAATAGCCTCGATGTGGGACAACAACAGCAAGAGCAACAAGGCAGCGTCAGCCCTGTCAACTGTGAGGAGCGCAAGGAGTTCCGTCACTTGATGGTTCTCCCGAATGAAGGTGGCAAACACAATCATGTGTTTGCCACGACAGCGGTCGGTGCTCTCATCGAGACTGAGGCCGATGAAGGGGCTGGCCAGGAGGTGTTCGAGCTGAGTAGTCTAGAGCCATGTCGCGAGGGCTTGTGTGAACTGGCCGAAGCCATACCTGCCATGGTATCACGAAAAGAGAGATAAGGACGTGAAAAAGTCGCGAAGGCAGATAAAAACTAAACACGGTCGGAGACTTACGAGTTGTAGTACGTTCCGTAGCCTTGCTCTGGAAAGCCGCGGAACTTCCACTCCGACAGGTATCGCGTGAGACGAATCCACGTCTCCATCGGCTCGTTGCAGCGGCTGCAAAAGTAGAGCACGTCGAGCAATAAAGACACGTGAAGCAGCTCCAGGTCTTGAGCGAGCGGGTGTTGGTCGATGCGTTTTTGGTTGGTCGCCATCTGCAGCAAGTCGATTTGCTTGGCCGCCGCGAGCTCGCAGCGTGCTTCTTGAACGCTTGGACCTACACGTCAGTCGCTCCGTGCCCGCTCCTGCCAGTTTTCCCCTTCAGACCTGCATGTTCGGTGCACACAGAGCACTTGAAAGCGGGCAGGCCACTGTCAGTTTTTGTGATGAGCAGCCATGGATAGGCCGAAGACCAGTGGGATTGGAAGCGGTCCAACGCGTCGGCATATGCTTCTTCTGGCGTCAGCCTCTTCCACCCAGCAGACAGCACCTCTGCCTCTTCCTCGTCGTCGTCGGAGTCGGAAGCGGCAGGCCTGCAATCTTTCGCCGGAGGTGCAAAAGACAGTCATATCTGTCGATAACGGCCAGTTCGAGGGGTGGGCTTCGCGGCAGTCAGCGACGCTACAGAATCTAGTACAGAAGCTGGACGGGTGGGAGATGAAGATAAGAACGGGCTTGCAGTTCGCACGATACGACGTGCTTCTGGCGAAGAAGGAGGGCGACTGGAACTCGGTTTATCGAGATGTGTTGGAAGCGGCGGTGCTAACGGAATACAACCGAGGGACGACAGTAACAGGTCTAGCCCCGTGCGCATTTTGCGCTCGTCGGCGACCTGCCAGGCATCGTCGTCGCCTACGTCGTTGTCTCCACCCGATTCCGCCATGACGAGAGGAGCGGAATCAGGGTCCTAAACCATTACTAACAGGCGTCGAGGAAAAAATGACACTACGGGCCAAGGCAGGCCTGCTTCCAGACGATGGAGAACACGCTGGAGCACACGACCCCTTCTTGATGGGTGCAGGCAGCCATCAAGAACGCGGTGCGGTTCTACTGCTGCCCATGCAACGTTCGCGGGGGTACCCCCTTCTGGAATCTTCAGGTGTGCGCTCCGGGGGAGCATCTTTTCTGCACTGCTGTACCAGCGATTATGCAGCTGAGTCACAAAAATCTCAGGCGATTGGTTTACTTAGCTGAAATTTGGCTAACACCCAATCACAATGCGCAGTCGCTAGTGTGCTAGCAACGGTGGAGGGGAATCCGCATCAGATGTCACGCCGACAGCCCAACATTGCAGCCACACGGCGTGATTGACGGGGGTAAACCTGTCACTTACCGGTAATCGCGGGGGGCCCCCGAAACACAATATACTCGGTTTCAGCCTCCCCCGCAGGGAGTGCGCTGAAACCTCAGCCTACACTCTAGAAAAAAGGCTGAAAACATCAGACTTGGCTATAAAAAAAAGTCTGAAATTGATAGCCTTACCTATAATAAAAAGTCTTTCAGTTCAGCCTTGGTATTAAAAAAAAAGCCTGAAAAAAAGGCTCAATCAGCATAAAAAGGCCGATATCTAGGGGCCTGGTGCTGAGCAAGAAACGCGCAACTCATGGTGGCACTACTAGTCTGACCTCTGAGGTAGGGGTCCGAATGTTAAGACTAGAAAGAATTAATAGAAGGGAGAACAAGGGAGATATAGCGTTTGGGTTGTACCCACTAAGAACATACCCTATCTAGCCTAAAACTTCTACATAACAATGTATGTATTAGTTGACACACCCCCTAGGCTAGATAAGGGGTAGTGCTGAGCAAAAAACACGCAGCTCAGGGTGGCACTACTAGTCCAACCTCTGAGGCAGGGGCCCGAAGACCAGTCAGCAAGAGTACAAGCAAGACAGGGCAAACTAGGGCGGCACTACAAGTCCAACCACTGGAGGAAAAACACAAGGCCAGTCTACAAGGCATAAATAAAGGAGTACACAATCAAGGGCCTAGCGAGTGAGAGTCAACAGGGACTAGACCTAACTGCAAGCAGTGCGGCTGGTGATCTCTAGGCGGAAGCGCCTTAGTAAAGATATCAGCTGTGTTGGCACAGGAGGCCAAGTGTACTACGCGGGCCTGGCGACGCTGCTGACACAGGAGGACCATGGCCCTGTTGTTAGCGTACAGAACCGGGGCAGAGCTAGGCCGCTAACCTAAGTTGGCAGGCAAGAAGGTCAGCCAGCGGAGCTCCTGTGCCGCCATGGCACCGGTGTAGATCTGAGCCTCGCAGCTAGACTGGGCAACAGACGAGGAGCGAGTGGACCTCCACGAGATGGCCCCTGAACCAAGGCTAAAGCAGTAACCCTGGGAGGACCGGAGGGTCTCAGCGTCGTCTGCCCAAGAAGCGTTTGTGTGCCCAATAAGGACCACTGGCCTGCATCCTCCCTGCACTAGCCCCATGCCCGATATACTTGCAAGATAATGCAAAACCCTCTTAGCGGCTGACTAGTGCTATGGTCGGTGTCTGCCTGTGGCCACAAAGCGGGACATGATGCTGAAAGGGTATGCGAGATCTGGGCGAGTGCAAGTCATCAGGTACATGAGGCAACCCACCAGCTCTGCTTAAGGACCACTGGGCTCTGCTGACTCCTCAGGAACTGGAGCTGAGAGCCTGTGGTCTACCGGCAGAGGTGTGGGCTGTGCAGAGGGGAACTGAAGACGGAACCTGGTGCACCAAGTGTGACTGTGTAAGAGTGATGGTGCGCGCTGCTCTGTCCCTGGAGATCTGCAGGCCAAGGTAGCGGCGTAGCTCTCCCAGGTCAGTGCATGTGTATCGCTTCAGCAACTCAGCCTTCACGGAGTCCAGCGCGGGGGTGTCTGCTGTAGCAAAGACCAGGTCGTCTACGTAGACCTGGATGTAGAACGGAGTCTAGCCAGCACGAACGAAGAGCGAAGGGTCAGCAGAGGATGGAAAGAACTGCAGGTCAGCTAGCGTGGCGCGCGACTTGTCGTGCCACTCACGGGGCGCCTATCGCAAGCCGTAGACAGGGCATCGGAGGAGCCACTGGGTCCCAGGAGGGAAAGTACCGGTGAAGCCCTGAGGGCTGCGCAGATAGACCTGCTCGTGTAGGCTGCCCTGAAGGAAAGCAGTGGAGAAGTCGAGGGAGTGAAGCTCGTAGTCACACTGTGCTGCTACGTGTAGTAGCGCCTGAAGAGTAGTCATCTTCGGGGTCGGGGCAAAGGTCTGAAAGAAGTCCACCCCCTCTTGCTGACTGAAGCCTCTAGCCACGTAGCGTGCCTTGAACACAGGCGGCTCTCCAGGGGGGCGCTTCACCTTGAAGAGCCAGCGGCCATCGACTACGTTCACCCCAGGTGGGAGAACTGCGTTGACGTAGGTGCCGGTAGCCCTCCAAGATGCCATCTCCTGCTCCATGACAGCTATCCACTGAGAGGCCCAGGGTCCCAAGGTCGCCTCGGCGTAGATGCGAAGGGTCGAGATGTCAAAGGCATCGGGGTCATCCTCAAGGACTAGCAGTATGGATCAGAGATGGGGAGCAGCCTCTGACAGGAATGCAAGCTCATACTGCCGGTCCTCCAAGAGGTCACTGCCGAGGGCAGGAGCACCCCCGACAGACAGAGGACAGACAGGGTCAGAGACCAGAGCGGTAGCAAAGTCAAGGCGATGAGTAGAGGTAAAGTCAGCGACAGCAGTGAAAAGAGCGTCAAGACTGGAGACAAGAATAGACGGGTCGGTAACGAGGGAGGCAAGGACCCGGGGAAGAAGAGGACGAGCAACACGAAGGTATTCAAACAGAGGGGGAGGCGCGACAACGAGCGACGAGTCCAGCGGAGGAAACATAGGACCGTGAACAGGAGGAGGGGGAGACGGCGAGGGAGGCGCAGGCGAGCGGTCAGGGGAGGGAAGGCCGAGCAGGCGAAGGGCGGACACCAGCGGCGACTGCTGCTGCAGCTGCTCAACGCCTACACCTGGACCACCAGCTGCACCACTGCTACCTCCGGTACACTCCACGCCAGCATTCCCAGAACGAGAAACATCTCCAGCGCCGGTGCCACCCCTGCGCCCGCCGGGACAAGCCACAACAGGAGCCCCAGGACTAGCACCCTCTCGACCTCCAGCACCCTCAGAGTCCACGAACGGCTGCAGCTGCGACGACTGTTGCAGCGGCGGTGACGGCGGCGGCTAGGACAAGACTGCGACAAAGGAGGAGGAGACACCGGGGAAGGGACAGGCGGCGCAAACTGCGCCGCGGGGCCACTGGAGTCAGCCGACTCCTCGACTAGGACAACCGACGGGAGGGGAGTGATGTGAAACCAAGGAAGACACAGGGGACGGGGCTGTGAGCTTGTCCGTGCCGGACGTGAGCGAGGCAGCCCCAGACGTGGAACGCAGACGCGTCACCAGGGAACTCGGTCCAAAGAAGGGTCGGCAAAACCTGCGGCCGCTGAGAGCGAGGCCAGAGGTTAACCTTGGAGCGGCGTAACGAACGGCGAACGGCCACAGAAAATGGGGTGCACCGGCATGGATCATGGAGGTAGGAGCCACCTCCATGACCAAACCGATGCGTCGCTCAGCAACCCCATTCTGCTGCGGGGAGTCCGATAGGGTGTACGTCTAGGTGATACCCTCCGCACGACTGAACTGACCTAGCCGACCAGAGGCGAACTCGCCGCCACGGTTGGAGTGGAGACACAGCACAGGGAGACCACGGTGGGGGCGCGCAGCGACGAGGCACGGGATAAGAACGCCAGGCACGTCGGCCTTCCGCTCCAGGGGAAACACCGTGGTGTAGTGCGTGAAGTCGTCAACGAGCACCAGAAAGTAACGCTCACGACGCGGTCCAGGAGCAGGGTCCGAAGGGGTGCAGTGGCAGGGCGAAGTGAGGAGGAGTGAGGAGCACGGCGCAGCCGGCCCTCGACGCAGGGCGTGCACGGTGGCGCAGGCAAGGGAGGGAGAGCAGGGAGCGACGCAGGGAGGCCGAGGACTAGACCGTGCTGAGACATGTGACAGGGGGGGGGGGAGCGCAGGGTGACCTAGGCGATGGTGCCACAACAGCGATGGGTGAGTGAGCGACCAACACGAGCAGGCCGCAGCTACCTGGGTGGACGCTGGACCGGAGGAGGACTCGCCTGCCAGGGGGGGGAGCAGTGTCCAGCGTAAACAGGCCAGACACAGGGTCCCGGGGGAACGTCGCAAGGGGGGCACCTGAGGCGGCCTCGGAGAGCTGCACCGCTACCATGGCCTGCAGATATCTAGGGACAGAGCAGCGCACACCATCACTCTCACACAGTCACACTTGGTGCATCAGGTCCTTTAGAGGTTCGGTCTTCAGTTCTCCTCTGCACAGCCCACGCCTCTGCCAATAGACCACAGGCTCTCTACTCCAGTTCCTGAGGAGTCAGTAGCGCCCAGTGGTCCTTACGCAGAGCTAGTGGGTTGCCTCATGTACCTGATGACTTGCACTCGTTCAAATCTTGCATACCCTCTCAGCATTTTGGCATGCTTTGTGGCCACAGGGAGACACCGACCACAGCACTGGTCAGCAACTAAGAGGGTTTTGCATTATCTAGCAAGTATTTCGGGCGTGGGACTCATGCTGGGAGAACGCAGGCCAGTGGTCCTTACTGGGCACACTGACGCTTCATGGGTGGACGACGCTGAGACACTCAGGTCCTCCGAGGGCTACTTCGTTAGCCTTGGTTTAGGTGCCGTCTTGTGGAGGTCCACTCGCTCCTTGTTTGTTGTTTTGTCTTGCTGTGATGCTGAGATCTACGCCAGTGCCATAGCGGCACAAGAGCTCCGCTTGCTGACCTTCTTGCTCACCGACTTAGGTGAGCGGCCTAGCTCTGCCCCGGTCCTGTACGCTGACAACAGGGCCATGATCCTCCAGTGTCAGGAGCCTCGAGTTGAGGGCAGAGCGAAGCACATCCAGCTGCGGTACTTCCTCCTACGCGAGCTACAGCAGCGCCGCCAGGTCCACGTAGTACACTTGGCCTCCGGTGCCAACACAGTTGATATCTTTACTAAGGCACTTGCGCCTAAAGATCCTCAGCAACACTGTTTGCACCTTGGTTTAGTTCCTGTAGCTCCTCACTTGCTAGGACCTTGATTGTGTACTCCTCTTTATATATACCTTCTTGACTGGTCTTATGGCTTCTCTTCTTGTGGCTGGACTAGTAGTGCTGCCCTGGTTTGCTCTTGTTGTTTGTACTCTTGTTGATTGGTCTTCGGTGTCAGCTTATACATATATTGTTATGTAGAAGTTATAGGCTGGATAGGGTATGTTCTTAGTGGGTACAACCCAAACGCTATATGTCCCCTGTTCTCTCTTCTTCTATTCATTCTTTCTAGTCTTAACATGGTATAACGAGTAGGTAGGTCCACGCATCCGCTTCCGCCCCGTGCCGCCACCTACCGGACCCTCGCGCCCCTAGCTGGCCCCGCGCGCCCCTACGGTCCCGTCGCGCCCCTACGGGCCCGTCACGCCCCTAGCAGGCCCCGTCGCGCCCTTACGGCTCGGTTGCGCCCCTACCGCCCCGTCACGCAACTAGCAGGCCCCATCGCGCCCCTATGGCCCCGTCACGCCTCTACGGCCCCGTCACGCCCCTAGCAGGCCGCGTCGCGCCTCTAGCAGGCCCCGTCACACCCCTACGGCCCTGTCGCGTCCCTACGGCCCCTCGCGCCCCTAGCCGGCCCCGTCGCGCCCCTACCGGTCCCGTCGCGCTCCTACGGCCCTGTCGCGCCCCAAGCCGGCCCCGCGCGCCACTACGGCCCCTCGCGCCCCTAGCCGGCCCCGTCGCGCCCCTACCGGCCCCTCACGCCCCTAGCCGGCCCCATCGCGCCCCTACCGGCCCCTCGTGCCCCTAGCCGGCCCCTCGCGCCCCTTCGGCCCCTCGTACTCCTACCGCCCCCCCCGCGTCCCTAGCCGGCCCGACGCGCCCTTGCCGGCCCCGTTCGCCCTAGCCAGCCCCTTGTGCCCTAGCCGGCCCCTTGCGCCCTAGCCAGCCTCGTCGCCTGATCCGCCGAGCTGCTGTGTCCCCGAGCCGCCGAGCACCCGCGCCACCGAGTCGCCGAGCCGCCGTGCCGCAGTGTACCCGCGCCGCCGCGCTGCCGAGCCGCCGAGCTCTCGAGTCGCTGCGCCGCTGAGCCGCTGTGCCGCTGTCACACTGTGCGATGGCGGACGCCGTTCTTTGCTTGGACGCTGAGGGGCACGCGATCGACTTCGCGGCCTGGCTCGTCGACCTCCGCCGGCACCTGACACGTCTGCGCCAAGATGGGCACTCCCTGGCTATGCATGTTGATGGTTTGCTTCCCCGCCCCCCTGTGCCTGATCCCCTCCCTATTGACCCTACCACTGCTTAGAGCGAGGCTTTTGCTGCTGCTGCGCTTCCTCGAGCTATCTGGGATTCTCGCGACGTAGTAGCCCAGCTTGCCATTAGCCATGCCCTCCCCCTGTTTGAGCGTCCACGCTTTACCGCTGTCGCGAACGCCAAGGACTTTCTCGCTGCAGTAGTTGAGCGTTACTCCACACCTGCTTCCGCCTCTGCTGTCCACTTGATCCTACCCATTCTCTTCCCTGATCTTACTGCTTTCCCCACGGTAGCTGACATCGCTACTCACCTCCGTGCACTAGAGACCAACTACCGCACTGCTAGCTCTGCCGCCTAGCTTACTGCCTTCCCTCAACCTTTCTGCGCTACCCTGTACCTCATCACCATGCGCCTGCCTGACCGCTTAGCCACTGCTCGCGACCACTTCCTTAGTCAGCACCCTGCCGACCTCACCCTGACTGCCTTTGCCACTACTCTATCTGAGATAAAGACTCGCCAGTGCACTATCGCTCAGTCTAGCGGTGTTGCGGCAGTCCCCATCTTTCAGGGCTGTGCCCCCTTCCAGTGCACGTACACTGACGTCTCCACCACAGTTGCCAAGACTGCGCCTCCACCTGAGGTAGCAACTGCGGCTTACCTGCAGCAGCGCCAGCGCGGGGGCAGCCGTGGCCCCAACGGAGGACGTGGAGGTGGCGCTAGTGGTGGTGGTGGCGGCGACAGTGGTTTTGACGAGGGGGTTGGTGCTGGTGCCCAGGAGCAGCAGCAGTCGCCGCAGTCGCAGCCGCTGCAGCAGCAGCAGCCGTCACAGCAGTAGCAGCAGCAGTCATGGGCTCGTCTCCCGCCCGAATGGCCAGGAGCCCCTGGCGGTGGTGGTCGTGGTGGTGGCCCTCGCAGCTCGGCGTCCACCGGCAGCTTCGGTGCTGTGAGCTGCCAGTACCAGCTTCAGACCGGGCCCCTGCATGGCACGGTGTGCCGCCGCTCACACCGCCCGCTGCTTCTGCCACCTCGACGACCTCTTCCGTCGCCGTTTTGGTCCCGCCCCGGACCTCCCTGACTAGCCCAGCCTGCTGCGCCACGGTGTGCCTGTGTTTGACTTAGACATGGATCAGATTAGTCATGCCTTGCATTCTCTGTATGCTGACGCTTCGAGTGTTTCCGGATCGTATTACTCTGTGTTCTCTAGCTTAGGCGTAGCACCTGTGTGTAGTCTAGACTCCCTTGCTGTGTCAGGTGTAGGACAGTTTGCTTTGTCTAGCCTAGGCTCTACCCTTGCTCCTCCGTCGTCAGCCACTACGGTGTTGTTGTCCTTCACTCTGGACTCTGGTGCGTCAGCCTGTTTCTTCCGCGACCACATCAAGATGGTTTCATTGATTGGGTCATAGGGTACATCCTGTTATTGTCACAATAGGCTCAGATGTGCCTATAATGAGAGATAGAGAGCACAGTCGGATTTCCGTCAGACGGCTTCAAATATGGATAACGATCTGCTAGCTGAGTCAAACTGTGATCTGTAAGTTGGATCTGGAGCGCGTTGCTTTCGTCTATCAGTAGCAAGTTGAATCATGAAATTCCATGAAGATTTGACGACGCTATGGCGGTTTGACTGGCAGAAGGTATAGCAGCCACTATAGTCTTGGAAGTACAAACTTAGCAAGAAGAGTTCGAGAGGGAGATGGTTCCCAGCCTCTACATACCCCAAGGGCCGAGGTCCAGGTTGGTGGTACACCACCACAGAGTCCCCAACCATGAAGAGTCTCGAAACAACCCTCCAAGGGGCTACACCAAGTGAAATGTAACACTACACGAAGTAGCGTTACTATTTTCACTATTTAATATTTATCCGTGTCCCTTGGGCTTGAAATCTTGAGCTCTTGGTCTTGGTTCTGCAAGATAAATTCTTCTTGAGTTGATGGGGGCTTGCTGCACACACCTGCGATGCAATGGACACTTCACACTCGACAAAATAGAAAAAACACATGCGACACACAAACGACGACTTGACATGCGAGTTGTAAAAACTCGCTAATGTCTTGACCGACACAAACCACATTGTGATACACCATCCAAACTCACACACAAGCACTAGATAGCAATGACATAGACTCACAATTCATTCCATGCCATGCATGCATACACACAAACAAGGACGACAAGCCGAGTGCAAGCCATAGGGTTGCACCAACACATCCCAATATTCCGTACACACCTTTGTGTTGCTTTCTACTCCTGAGCTGGCAGCTGGCCGAGGCTGCTTGGAGAATGGCTCTTCTCCAGGGCCCGGGGTTTCTTTCACGATTGTGCGCGTCGTTGATGCCGAAGAACTGGATGCATCCGGAGGAGGAGTTCGGGGTTTCTGCAGCTTCTTGTAGACCCCCAGCTTCCTCTTGAGCTGCTTCAGCTCCACCGACATCTTCCCTGGGGAACGGGCAGTCGTTGTGGTCTGGTGTCGGGAGAGGACGTTGACCCCATGGAAAGGTCGGCTTTTTTCCACACTCCTTAATTTTTTCCCCAAGTTGTCCGGTACCGGTACAATCTCCACAGCTTTCTGCTTCTTCTGGAGTCCTTCCCGTAATTTCTCCAAGGCTCTAGCCCCTCGAGAATTACAAGTTTTCATTAAAGCATCCTTATAAGATAACTTTAACGAATCCTGATAATTTTTTGGGTCTTCAAGGAGTTTCCCCGTCTCGGCAGAGTCTTTTCGCGGAGTTAGATTTTTCCTCGACGATTTTCCCTGGCGAAGACTGGTCGTGGGGTGGAGATTTTTCCCCATCATTTTCTCCTGTTCGCGTCGAATCAGCTGCGTTGAAATTGATTTTTCCGGAAGTCCGCGACCGCTTTCGGATCCTTTCCTTTTCGCCAGCTAGATCCGCAATTACTGGCGAGTCCCGTTTTTTGGCTTCTGATTGGCCGAAGGATTTGCGCCACTGTTGCGTGCCCGATACTCAGCGCGTGCGGCTTTCATTTTGTTGCAGTCGAAGATTCGATGACCCGGCACCCAGCAAAAATCACACGTGAAGTTGGTGTTTTTCGAACGTGGCCGCCCTTCGAACCTGTCGACTTCCATCAGGTCGGCGAACGTGGGGTGAGCCGAGCGGTCGCCCTGTCGCGTACTGCCGACGTGCGTCCGTCATGTCCCAGCGTTGACCATGTCGAAGCGCTTCGCGGCCGATACGACGTCACTGTAGTTCGCGTAGTTTGACGCTGCTACCTGTCGTTTGACTTCGTTCTTCAGCCCGCCGAGGTAAGACTGTACTTTTTCCCCTTCGGTCAGGTCGGGAATTCGGTTATAAAATTCCTCCATTTGCTGCGTGTACTGCGCTACACTCCCGAACTGTCGATGGCGATGAATTTTTTCCCGGGCAAGGAAACCCGAATTTATCGGCTCGAAACGTTTGAGCAGGTCGGTGCGGAACTGCTGCCACGTGGCTTTACCGTGGATGAACGTGCTGTTGCCGCCAATCCACTCGAGTGCTGGCCCTCGCATCAGTGTCGCCGCGAGTCGTACACGTTGACCGTCCCAGACTGGCGAGCTCCATCCGACGGCTGCGAAGTAGATCTCCATTTCGGCGATCCATCTGCAGGCCTCAGAGTTTCGATCGCTCGAATCGAACGGCTCAGGTGGGCGCGGTTTTGGAGCCTCGAGAAACTGCTGCGACTGCAGCGTCGTAGCCGTTGTCGTTCCGTGCTGCACTCTGGCGAGTCGAGATACTCGCTCGAACTCGTTTCGCCATGCTTCGCGATCCGCTCGCATCTCCTCCTGAAGGGCTGCGATGCGCGCGAAGAGCTGCTGGGTAACTTCGGCATTGTCGAAGTTTGCCATCCTGTTCATAACACGCGCGGGGGGGGAATTCCAAAAATCGCGGAGCTGGTGCTTACCAGAATCGGCGTCGAAATGGTCGCCCCCGGCGGTTTTTCGAGGCAGGTTTTCCCGCTGCTGCTGCTTTGTTGAGCGCGGCCGAGTGAGAAAAGCTCTGATTACCAAGTGTCACAGGATCGAATGACTCGAGGAAAGATTGCACTATCGATCTGTACAAGGCGCTTTTATACTTCCAGAGTACATCAGGTAACCAGGTTTATCTTATCCCAAGGGACTAGACCCTTCTAGAATATAGAATCACCCTGCGTATAGCCACGCGAGGCTATTGGCTTTTAGGTATTACGGCAGGATTACGCTAGATAGAGCGTGCTAGTACATCCTAAGCCTGGTCGGTGATATAGTTATAATAACAAGATAAACCAAAGGATAAGGGAAAATGGAGAATAGGAAACCAAATGAGATGGGATAAAAAGAGAGATAAAATAGAAAGGAAAAGGAAGAAGGGACAAGTGGTATAACGGGGTCGTACTCTCACAGTAAGCTTCCCTCCCCCACAACGCCTCCTGCCCTCCTTGACATTCCCACATTTGTTGAGCATGAGGCCTTTGCCGCTACTGAGCTTGCCTGCGCTGTCTGGGAGTCGCGCGACGCGGTAGCGCAGCTTGCTACTAGTCACGCCCTCCCCATGTCTGAGCGTCCCCAATTACTACTGTAGCAAAGGCAAAGGAATACTTAGATGCAGTCATCACGCGCTATTCCACTCCCTTCTCTGCCTCAGCCGGCAGTTTGATCCTCCCCATGCTAGTTCCTGATCTTGCGTCCTTCCCCACTGTCGCTGACCTTGCCACTCATCTGCGTGCACTTGAGACTAGTTACCGCGCTGCTAGCACTGAGGCCCAGCTCACAGCATTCCCTCCTCCCCTCTGCGCTATCCTTTACCCCATTGGCACGCGCCTTCCTGATCGCCTTGCCACTGCCCGCGACCACTTCCTCAGTAAGCACCCAGGTGACCTCACCCTTCCTGCCTTTGTCACCGCCCTGTCCGCGATAGAGACCCGCCAACGCACTATCGCTCAGTGTAGCGGTACTTCGGTGGTCCATATCTTCCAGGGCTGTGCTCATTCCAAGTGCACTTACTCTGACGACTCTACCGTTGTTGCTAACATGGCCTCTGCTGCTAAGACCGCTGCGGCGGCCTCAGCGCAGGCTCATCAGGGTAGGGGACATCGGGCCTGGGGGGGGCGTGGCGGTGGGAGGGGTGGTGGGGGTGGAGGAGGTGGCAGAGGTGGCGGCGGTGGTGGAGGGGATGGTGGTGCAGACGAGTGGACCGGGGCTGATGCCCCGGTGCAGCAGCAGGAGCAGCAGCAGCAGCAGCAGCAGCAGAAGTAGCAGTAGCAATAGTCGCACCAGTAGCAGCAGTAGCAGCCGTGGGAACCCCCGCCGTCGTGACGGCCCGGCGGCGCTGGTGGTCGTGGTCGTGGTGGTGGGCCGCGCAGCTCGATATCGGGTGGTGGCTCTAGTATGGTCACCTGCCAGTACCAGCTTCAGTCCGGCCCCCGCCGCGGCACTGTCCGCGACCGTCCTGGTCAAACCGCCGCCTGCTGCTACTGCCGCCTGGACGACCTCTTTCAACTCCGCTTCGGCCCCGCGTTGGACCCCCCCGACTGGTACAGCCTGGTGCATTGCCGTGTGTCTGTCTTTGAGCTAGAAATGGATCAGATTAAGTCTGCTATGTCTGTCATGTATGCTGATGACTCTATTGTGACAGGACCCTATTACCATGTGTTGCCTAATGTAGGTGTGTCCACCATGTGTAGCCTAGGTTCCCTTGCTGCGTCAGGCGTAGGACCACTTTCCTTTTTCAACCTCAGCTCCACCCTAGCTTCTTCACCTTTGGATGCCACAGCCGCGCTCTCTTTCACGCTAGACTCAGGTGCAACCACACTGCGCTCACGCCCCCTACCGACCCTGCCGCAGTAGTGCTTGCTGACCCCTCCTCAGGTCCGGTAGTTGCACGTAGCTCCACTACCCTTCCCTGTCCGATAGTTTCCTTGGGCTCCCTTACAGGCTTGCACATCCCCTCGTTCTCCAGGAACCTAGTTGGTGTCGGCTATCTTCAGGACCTCGGCATCACCACTATATTTCCTGGACACGAGCGGTACACAGCCTGCACCGAGGCTGCCACTGTCGTCCCTCTCACCATATTCCCCGGGGAACAGGTGTCTGGCCTGTTCACTCTAGACATCGCGTCCCCTCCGGTGGGAGCGTCCCCCCAGGTGGTCGCGCCCTCCTAGGTCGCTGCGGCTTGCTCGTGTCGGTTGCTCACCCACCCGTCGCTGCTGTGGCACCACCGCTTAGGTCACCCCGCGCTCCCATGTCTGCGTCATATGTTCCAGCATGGTCTTGTCTTAGGTCTCCTTGCATCGCTCTCTGCCCTCCCTCCCTCGCCTACGCCGCCGTGCACGCCCTGCTTCGAGGGCCATCTATGCCGTGCCCCACACTCCTCCTCGCTTCCCCCTACGACTGCACCACTGCAGACTCTGCACCTTGACGTCTTGGGCCCAGCCCACATCCCTAGGCTGCATCGAGAGTGCTACTTTCTAGTGCTCTTGCAACGTCACTTTTGACGAGTCTGTCTCCTTCTAGACACGCCTTCATCATCGAGGTCTCCCGGTTGCCCCGCCCCTGTTTCTGCTCCCCACTCCCCTGGTAGCCCCTGCTCTTCTCCCTCCCCGACGTGCCCCATCTTATGTGTCTTACGTCACTCCCCTCCCGTCAGTCGTCCCGGTGGAGGAGTCGGCTGACTTTGGGAGCCTTGCGGCTACAGGTTTGCCGCCTGTCTCTGACCCGGTTGCTCCTCCTCCACCACCGCAGCCCTAGTGACCGTCACTGCCGCAACAGCCGCCGCCGTCGCCGCACAGCAGCTGCCGACGCTGCCAAAGGGGTTCGCGAGCTTTGGGGTTGCAGGCGTTTAGGACGGTGCTCGTCCTGGGGGTACTGCCGTGGCTTCTTCCGGCAAGCCTGGGGGTGGCGTGGGTGCTGGAGAGGTTTCTCGTTTTGGGGGTGTTGGCGTGGAGAGTTTTGGAGGTAGCGATGGTGCAGCTGGAGGTTCTGGTGTCGACATGGAGCAGCAGCAGCAGCAGTCATCGCCGATGTCCGCCCTTCGCCTCCTTGGTCTTCCTTCCCCCAACCGCCCGCCTGTGCCTCCCCCCCCACTGCATCCCCTGCCTGTCAACGGCCTTGCGTTTCCTTCTCTGGACTCGTCCCTGTCTCGTTTCCCCCCTCGGTCTCCTGTTGTGTCTCCTCCCTTGTCTCGTGACCCGACCCCCCCCTCCCGCTGGTGGTCTCACCATGCCTTTTGTGCTCGTCCTGTATCTCCTGTTCAACGCTCTCACCCTATATTGCTCCATTCTTACACGTCTCGTGCTCCCCTTCTACCGTCGCCTCCTACGTCGTTGCTTGTTTTCTCCCCTCCTCTTGCGACTTCCTTCGTGCCATTAGTCCGCTTATCCCTCGCGTTCCCGCTTCTCTTGTTACCGACCCGTCCATTCCTGTCTCCAGTCTTGACGCTCTTGTCGCTGCCGTCGCTGACTTTGCCTCTACCTGCCGCCTTGACTACGCCACCACGATGGTTTCTGACCCTGCCCGTACTCCGTCCATCGGGGGTGCTCCTGCCCTTGGCAGTGACGTCGTGAAGGACAGGTAGTATGATCTCGCTTTCCTGTCCGAGGCCGCTCCCCATCGCTGCTCCATGCTGCTAGTCCCTGAAGGTGACCCAGACGCCCTTGACATCGCGAGCCCTCGCACTTACGCTGAGGCGACCTCGGAACCCTAAGCCTCTCAGTAGATAGCTGCCATGGACGTGGAGATGGCATCTTGGAGATCCACCGGCATCTATGTCGACACAGTTCCTCTACCTGGGGTGAACGTAGTCGATGGCCAAAGGCTCTGCAAGATGAAGAACCCTCAAAGCGAGCCGCCAGTATTCAAGGCGCGCTACGTGGCTAAAGGCTTCAATCAGTGCGAGGGTGTTGACTTCTTTCAGGCCTTCGCCCCGACCCCAAAGATGACCACTCTTCGGGTCGTGCTACACGTAGTAGTAGAGCGTGGCTTCTCCACAACGTTTTTCCAGGGCAGTCTGCACGAGCAGGTCTACCCGCGCCGTCCGCGTGGCTTCACCGGCACCTTCGTCCCTGGTATCGAGTGGCTCTTCTGGCGCCTAGTTTACGGCATGCGGCAGGCGCCCCGTTTGTGGCACGACACGATGGGTGCTACATTAGCCGACCTGCAGTTCTTCCCGTCATCTGGAGACCCCTCGCTCTTCGTTCATTCTGGCCAGACCCCGCTCTACATCCTTGTCTACGTAGACGACTTGGTCTTCGCTACTACAGGCAGAGACGCACTAGCCTCTTTGAAGGTCAAACTGCTGAGGAGACACACCTGAACTGACCTAGGAGATCTGTGCCGCAACTTTGGCCTGCAGATCTTCCGGGACACAGCAGCGCGCATGTGAGAGTACGACACTGTTACATCAATTTCCCCTTTCCATATTTCCTTCTATCTCATTCCTCTTTTCATCCTGATTCATTTGGTCTTTATCTCATCTCATTTGGTTTCCTATTCCTCATTTTCCATAATCCTTTGGTTTATCCTCTTATTATAATTATATCACCGACCAGGCTCGGGATGTACTGGAGCGCTATATCTAGCGTAATCCTGCTGTAATCCCTTATAGCCAATAGCCTCGCGTGGCTATACGCATGGTGATTCTATTTCTAGAAGGGTCTATTCCCTTTGGATAGGATAAACGTGGTTACCTGATGTACTCTGGAAGTATAAAAGCACCTTATACTGATTGATAGTGAAACATTGAGCTAAGCCTCATTCGATCCTGTGACACTTGGTATCAAAGCCAAGGTTTTAGCTCAACGCTTAACCGCTGGGCCCCCAGGAGCACGTCGAGGATGGAGTCGAAACTTCTTTTCCTGTAAGTACAATGCACTTTCATTTAAGTTTCGACTCACCTCGCGCAGTTGCACCTGGGGTCCCCTTCGAAGGCGAGATGCGTCGCCAACCGTTCGATGGACTGCATCGACGGAGCAGATTTTTTCGCGGGGGCAAACGGCCTCAACCTCGCGAATGCGTCACTTCTGGCGGAACACTCCCTGCGACATTTCGAGGAGTTCGCAGTTCGCGACGACACTTGGAGTTGCGCAGAATTGTGCAGAGCTTCGACCGACAACTTCAGTCCGATGGAGTTTCGATGCTTCAGATTGACCGAGGCGAAAACGAAACCTTCGGAGCGAGTTCGAGATTCAGCGCGAATGCGAACGGGACCTCGCAAGCCGCGGAATTACTCTGAGCGTCCGATCGTTCGACAGCCGACATCGACGACCGATAATTGCATCAGGAAACGAGTCAACCCGGGCACCGAACGCTGCTGAACGCGACTAAGGCAGATATTCAGATCGCTTGGAGTTTGGACCGTCCGATCGATTTCTGCTTCAACGGACCAGATGGAGCGCGAAATCGGCACAAAAGGAGAATGACGCGCAGAATAAAAAATCAGCTGCCTTCGACACCCCTGACAACATATGGACAACCAAATTCAGATTCCTCCACTTGGTCACAAATTTGGCGCGCAAATCATCTGCAGAGTCAGAAATCTTCCGAAGAATTACCTACTTGGTTATAGCTGCAAGCAAAAAACTAGCAGGAGAACGTGGATCGTCGGATCGATGCGAAATCAACGGCATGAATGCAGCGGAGACTACACTATGGGAAAACATCATCATGGTGACAACATTCGTGACCAGAGACTACACAATCGACGCATCTTCTAACTAATGTTGATAACGATTCAATTTCTTTAGACGAAGTCATCTTCGTTAAAAATGGATCGACGTCAACACAACGGATCTTCACCGAGGAGAAAATGGAGCTGCGTGAAGACATGTTCTCCACGAATGAGACACTTCATCTCATAAATTTGATCGACAACCTATGGGACTGCAGAGAAGTACCCGTTTTCTCTTGCAATGCTCCCAAGTTCAAGTTGCTGCGAAGTAGCAGATTTTGCACGCAACGACAACGCAGTGAACCCGTCTCGTCAAGGCCAGCGAGACAATACTTCGTAACAGGAGCTGAACGATTCGTCTCCATCAAGAATCTCAGCCATCCGAAGTGATTGATTGGAGCAGTATCAATATCGACCTCACGAGGCAACACACCAATCATGCGTCGCGATTCCAGGTGTTAATGACCTGCGTGGAGAAACATTCCGTGCATGTCACGATGCTTGACAGATTGGGGAGTAATTAACCTCAAATCCGGCAAGTACTCGTTCACTAGCGACCCTACGACACATGCATTGGAGGCGATTCTATCAGAAGCCGAAGCGTTACAAGCATCAGCATAACTTCGACGATGCAAGAGAATGCCAAGCAACACGAGATGTCAACAAATGAGGGAGATGCGGACTACTACAATACGATCACGCGCTCTACCGACCGTACATCGGAGACACGGATGAGCATACCAGGAACTGCTACCCGTGGATACATTGAGGGGAGAAGCAAATTTCTCTTCACACCCTCAAATGAAACAATCACCGGCAGCAATGGAGCAACACATGTATACTAATGTGCACGTGTTCCTGGTAGTTACGCCTATTACACCCATCAGGAACACTCTACTGGGAAGAGGGAGTTGATGGATTCTCCTTCAACCGGTACGAGTTGAGAGAATTCTCTGCAACAGCTGCCGCCGTCGCAATCATCGCTACCGCCGCCGCCGCCGCAGCAGAAGACTCGACACAACAGTCATATCCAAGCCCTGATGGATGATTCTCCGCTCAATGGAGATAATGCTGGATTATATTCCAGTGGATCGTAAAGTCCCGGCCAGGCACAATACTATGATTTCCAGCTAAGTGGGAAGGAGATACCACTATGCACTGGAAAAGCTATGGCAATGCCATACAACCTCAAGAGTAGGAGATATTTGCTCCTATGAGGATGGGAGGACTACGGTAATCTACCGGTATAGAAGTCCTCATGGCCTATGGCTTTCCTTAAAGTCATAAAACCTGCGTCGCAACCAATCCATCACCAGCACCAACTCCACGGAAGCAGATAGGTGTGGAATGGAGCGCCGACGCCACTCCGGACAGTGGACTCCGCGTATCTCCAACAACACCCCTATTTGCTGAAATGTAGCAGATTTCAATATTGATGGTGAGTAGCTGAGACGTCTTCGACATCAACACTATTTCAAGGACAGTGACGGAACGAGACAACACATTATGGCACCAGAAGACCTATCCCAATATGTGCACCCAGACACCGATGCCTACCGATGGCCTCTGTGCTAAACTGTAAGTGCATAAGCTCATACTGGATTGGCTGTCAGCAATGCTCATTTGGAAATGGGAGAGGATTATTTGGGAATAGCACCAATATTCCCAAATGTCCTAACCCATCACCGTGGGGTATCTACGTAGCTGAGATTCCTTGCTTGAGCAACCACCGAGGAAAACTACTTTGGCGCCGATTCTGGAAGTTACCAGCTACGCGTTTATGGTACCAACCCCTCGCATGGTTCTGAACACAAGGGATACGCTGAGCAGCACTTCGCATGCGCAGTTGTACTCAAGGCAGTGGGACTAGCAGGCCGCGTAGTAAACAGGGTCACTACTAGTGATTTTGCTCTCCATTCTACAGCACTACGATGCCGAGTGGGTACGACTCACGACAACACTACGGCATGGACCAGCATTCGACAGAAGCTGCATGTATCGGACACAACGCTGCTACAGAAGCAGGACTATGACACGACTACATACCACCAACACTGAGTCATCTTCATACGTGGACGGGATGCGAGTAATACCAGGATGTGCTACCCGAGACTCAACGCATGCTACAGTGTGCCAGCTAGAGCACCCACCGAAAGGACAGTACATCTACTCTTCCGCTACAACATCTCGATCACGATCAACGCCATTCGTGTACCACCTACAGACGCAACCCGCTCACACCACAACATTCGACAAATCCATTTCATCTCCGTTGTCTATCAGCTCTAACACCGGACACGCTAATTGGACATCCAACAGCAGCAAAAGCACATGGCTACTCATCGCCACAGTTATCCACACCATAATCTCGACATCAGCCATCTTCCATTCAAGCTTCAACCTTGCTTCTGCGGGACTATCCTCTTCGCAGCCAAGGTCACTTCATTCACCTTCCGCTTCCGCCAACCAGCCACTTGGAAGATCCATAACACCTTCCATACCAGCTTGTTAAACCCTATCAAGACCAAAACACTCTCTACAACAAATGCCAACCATCGTCGCCGCCCGTGTTCATCCACGCCATGGGACAACTACGTGCTCGAACACTGTCATCGTCAGAATGGCACTTTGGAGCTTCTTCTTTGCTGGAAGGGTTATGATACTTCTGAGGCTGAGTCTCTGAATTCAAACATGGGTAACGCCCGTCGTCCTCTTTGCAACTACCTTGTCAAGCAGGGTGTTACTTCTACCACCCAGCTTTGAGGGGGGAAAGCGTGAGAGTACGACACCGTTACATCAATTTCCCCTTTCCATATTTCCTTCTATCTTATTCCTCTTTTCATCCTGATTCATTTGGTCTTGATCTCATCTCATTTGGTTTCCTATTCCTCATTTTCCATAATCCTTTGGTTTATCCTCTTATTGTAATTATATCACCGACCAGGCTCGGGATGTACCGGAGCGCTATATCTAGCGTAATCCTGCCGTAATCCCTTATCGCCAATAGCCTCGCGTGGCTATACGCATGGTGATTCTATTTCTAGAAGGGTCTATTCTCTTTGGATAGGATAAATTTGGTTACCTGATGTACTCTGGAAGTATAAAAGCACCTTGTACTGATTGATAGTGAAACATTGAGCTAAACCTCATTCGATCCTGTGACAGCGCACCATCATTCTTGCACAGTCACACTTGGTGCGCCAGGTCCTTCAGAGGTTCGGTCTTCAGATCTCCTTCGCATAGCCCACTCCTCTGCCAGTAGATTACAGGCTCTAGACTCCAGTCTCTGAGGAGTCTATAGAGCCTAGTGGTCCTTACGCAGAGCTGGTGGGTTTCCTTATGTACCTGATGACTTGCACTCGTCCAAATCGCGCATACCCTCTCAGCTCCATGCTCGCTTTGTGGCCACATGCAGACACCGCCCACAGCACTGGTCGGCCGCTAAGAGGGTTTTGCGTTACTAGCAAGTACATCGGGCATGGGGCTAGTGCTAGGAGGACGCAGGCCAGTGGTCATTACAGGGCGCACAAACGCTTTGTGGGCAGACGACGCTGAGACTCTCAGGTCCTCCCAGAGCTACTTCTTCAGCCTTGGTGCAGGCGCCATCTCGTGGGGGTCCACCCGCTCGTCGTTTGTTGCATAGTCTAGCTGCGAGGCTGAGATCTACGCTGGTGCCATGGCGGCATAGGAGCTCCGCTGGCTGACTTTCTTGCTCACAGAGTTAGGTGAGCGGCCTAGCTCTGCCCCGTTCCTGTACGCTGATAACAGGGCCATGATCCTCCTATGTCAGGAGCCTAGACAAGAGGGCAGAGCGAAGCACATCCAGCTGCAGTACTTCCTCCTGCGCGAGCTATAGCAACGCCGCCTGGCCCGCGTAGTTCACTTGGCCTCCGGTGCGAACACAGCTGATATCTTTACAAAGGCACTTACTAGTTATTGCATGACTGATATCTTTACTAGTAGTGCCACCCTGAGCTGCATGTCTCTTACTGGTTATTGCTCCATGTCTAGCCTAGGTGGTGTGTCATACTGTATGTTATAGGCTAGATAGGTGCATGCTCATAGAGAGTACAACTCCTTAGGACAAAACCACAATGAGGTTTCCACCGGTGTCGCTGAGACAGCCCCTGCTGCTGAGACAGGCGCCGCGGCCTCAGCGCAGCCGCGTCAGGGAAAGGGCCGCCGCCCCAAGGGGGGGCGTGATGGAGGGAAGGGTGGCGGGGGTGTTGGGGGTGGCAAAGGTGCTGGCGGTGGGGGTGAGGACGTTGGTGCAGATGAGGGGACCAGGGCTGATGCCTCAGCAGCAGTCGCAGCAGCAGCAGCCGCCGTGTGGACCCCCGCCGCCGTGGTGGCCTAGTGACGCTGGTCGTGGTCGTCATGGTGGTGGGCCGCGCAGCTCTCTGTTGGGTGGCGGCTCCAGTGTGGTCACCTGCCAGTACCAGCTTCAGTTAGGCCCCCACCGCGGCACCGTCTGCGACTGTCCCGGTCACACACCCACCTGCTGCTACCGCCACCTTGATGACCTCTTTTGTCTCCGCTTCGGCCCCACGTCGGACCCCCCCGACAGGTACAGCCTGATGCGTCTCCATGTCCCTGGCTTTGAGCTTGATATGAATCAGATTAGCTCTGCCATGTATGTCATGTATGTCGATGACTCTCGTGTGACCGGACCCTATTACCCTGTGTTGCCTAGTATAGGTGTGTCTACTGTGCATAGCCTAGGCTCCCCTGCTGCGTCAGGCGTAGGAGCACTCGCTTTGTTTAGCTTTGGCTCCACTCTAGCTCCTCTACCTACGGCCGCTACTGCCACACTCTCTTTCACGCTGGACTCTGGTGCATTCACTAGCTTCTTTCACAACCACACTGCTCTCACGCCCCTTGCCACCCCCGCCACTGTAGCGCTTGCTGACCCCTCCTAAAATCCGGTAGTTGCACGTAGCTCGACTACCCTTCCTTGTCCGGCGGTTCCCTCGGGCTCTCTTACAGGCTTGCACATCCCCTCGTTCTCCAGGAACCTAGTTGGTGTCGGCTGTCTTCACGACCTCGGCGTCACCACTACGTTCCCTTGACACGAGCGGTATGTAGTCTGTACCAAGGTCGCCACTGGTGCCTCTTACCACGTTCCTTCGGGACCCGGAGTTTGGCCTGTTCACCCTAGACACCGCGTCTCCGCCGGTGGGAAAGTTCCCCTAGTTGGTCGCGCTCTCCTAGGTCGTTGCGGCTTGCTCTTGTCAGTCGCTCACCCACCCGTCACTGCTATGGCACCACCGCCTAGGTCACCCCGCACTCCCTCGTCTGTGTCACATGTCCCATAACAGTCTTGTCTTAGGTCTCCCTTCGTCGCTCCCTGCCCTCCCTCCCTCGCCTACGCCGCCGTGCACGCCCTGCATCAAGGGCCGGCTGCTCCATGCTCCTCACTCCTCCTCGCTTCCCCCTACCACTACGCCACTCCAGACCCTGCACCTGGACGTCTTGGGCCCAGCCCCCGTCCCTCGGCCGTGTCGAGAGCGCTACTTCCTAGTGCTTGTCGATGACTACATGCGCTACAACACGGTGTTTCCCCTGGAGCATAAGGCCGATGTGCGTGACGGTCTTATCCTGTGGGTCGTAGGTGCGCGAGTCCACCGCAGCCTCCATGAGCTGCATCTTCACTCCGACCATGGCGGCGAGTTCACCTCCAGTCGGCTTGGCCAGTTCTGTCATGCGGAGGGCATCACCAAGTCGTACACCCTGCCGGACTCCCCGCAGCAGAATGGGGTTGCTGAGCAACGCATTGGTTTGGTCATGGAGGTGGCTCGTACCTCCATGATCCATGCCGGTGCACCCCATTTTCTGTGGCCGTTCATTGTTCGCTACGCTGCTCACCAGCTTAACCTGTGGCCGCACTCCCATCGGATGCAGGTTTCGCCGACCCTCCTCTTGACCGGGTCCCCTGGTGACGCGTCTGCGTTCCACGTCTGGGGCTGCCTTGCTCACGTTTGTGCCTTTGGGACGGACAAGCTCACTGCCCGCATAGTCCCCTGTGTCTTCCTTGGCTTCCCCCTAGACGCGTCTGACTGGCACTTTTACCACCCGCCGTCTCACCGCTTCTTTCACTCTTGCGACGTCACTTTTGACGAGACTGTCTCCTCTACACCCGCTTTCCCCACCGAGGTCTCCCGGTTTCCCTCCCCCCCCTATTTTTGGTTCCCACTCCTCTGGTAGCTCCTGCGTCCCTCCCTCTCTGTCATGCCCCATCTGGTGTGTCTCACGTCACTCCCCTCCTGTCGGTTGTCCCGGTGGAGTCTGCTGAATCTGGGGACCCTGTGGCTTTGGTGTGGCTTCTGTCTACGCCCCGATGTCTCCTCCTCAGCCGCAGCAGCAGCAGTCGCCGTCGCCGCCGTAGCAGCAGTAGCCGTCGCAGACGTAGCAGCAGCCGTAGTCACCGACGTCGCAGGGGCAGCCGTCGCAGGGGTCCGCGAGCTTTGGGGGTGCGGGCGTTGAGGAGGGTTCTAGTCCTGGGGGTACTGTCGTGGCTTTTCCCGGCGGTTCTGGGGGTGGCATCGGTGCATGAGAGGGTGCTGGTTCTGGGGGTGCTAGTCATGGGGGTACTGTCGTGGCTTGTCCCTGCAGTCCTCAGGGTGGCAGCGGTGCTGGAGAGGGTTCTCGTTCTAGGGGTGCTATCATGAGGCGTCCCGAAGGTCGCTTTGGTGCAGTGGAGGTCCTGGTGTCAATGTGGAGCAACAGCAGCAGTCGCCGCCGGTGTCCGCACTTCGCCTCTGCGGTCTTCCCTCCCCTGACCACCCGACTGTGCCTCCCCCACCGTAGCCTCCCCCGCCTGTCTATGACCCAGTGTTTCGTCCTCCAGACTCATCTCCGGCTCGTTTCCCCCCCCCCCCCCCTGTTCTCTTCCTGTTTCTCCACCCATGTCTCCTAACCCAACCCCCCCCCCACCCGCTGGTGGTCTCACCATGCCTCTCGTGCTCGTCCTGTCTCTCCTGCTCAGCGTTTTCACCCTATGTTTCTTCGTTCCCATGCATCTCGTCCTCCCCTCCTCCCGTCACCTCCTTCGTCGTCGCTTGCTGTCGCTCCGCCTCCTCTGTCTGATTTCCTTCATGCTACTAGTTCTCATGTTCCTCGTGTCCTTGCCTCCCTCGTTACCAACCCGTCAGGTCCTGTCTCCAGTCTTGACACTCTTGTCGCTGCAGTAGCTGACTTTGCCTCAGACCCTGCTCGTCCTTCGTCCGTCAGGGGTGCTCCTGCCCTTGGCACTGACATCCTGGAGGACCGGTAGTACGAGCTCGCTTTCCTGTCCGAGGACGTTCCTTATCTGTGAGAATACGACCCCGTTACACATCTTTCTCATTTCCATATTTCTCCTCTATCTCATTCTTCTTTTATCTCGATTCATTTGGTCTTTATCTCGTCTCATCTGGGTTCCTATTCCTCCTTTCCCATTACCCTTTGGTTTATCCTATTAGTATAAATATATCACCGACCAGGCTCGGGATGTACTGGCGTGCTATATCTAGGGTAATCCTGTTGTAATCCCTTTAAAGCCAATAGCCTCGCGTGGCTATATGTAGGGTGATTCTATTTCTAGAAGGGTCTACTTCGTTACCTGATATACCTAGGAAGTATAAAAGTGCCTTGTAACAATCGATAGTGCAACTTCTCCTCAGCCCATTCGACCCTGTCACACTTGGTAATTAGAGCCTTTCTCACTCGGCCACGCTCAGCTAAGCAGCAACAGCAGGAAAATGTGCCTCGAAAATCCTCCGGGGGCGACTAATTCGGCGCTGATTCTGGTAAGCACCAGCTCCGTGTTTTTTCTTTTATTTAACCCCTCCGCGCGTGTTTTGTACAGGATGGCGAGCTTCGACAACGCCGAGGTTACCCAGCAGCTCTCCGCGCACATCGCCGCCCTACAGGAGGAGATGTGATCCGACCGCGAAGCTTGGCGAAACAAGTTCGAGCAAGTTACTCGACTCGCCGGCGCGCAACACAAAACAACAACGGCGACAACACAGCAGTCGCAGCAATTTCTGGAGGCTCCGAAGCCGCGCCCACCTAAGCCGTTCGATCCGAGCGATCGAACTTCCGACACCCGCAGATGGATCGCTGGCATGGAGATCTAGTTCGCAGCCGTCGGATGGAGCTTGCCAGTTTGGAACAGCCAGCTTGTGTGACTCGCGGCGACACTTATGCGAGGGCCGGCACTCGAGTGGATCAGCGGCAACAGTACCTTCATCCGCGGTGAAGCCATGTGGCAGCATTTCCGCACCGACTTGCTGAAACGTTTCGAGCCGATAAATTTCGGTTTCCTTGCCCGGGAAAAAAATCATCGCCATCGACAGTTCGGGAGCGTAGCGCAGTACACGCAGCAGATAGAAGAATTTTTTAACCGCATTCCCGACTTGATCGAAGGGGAAAACGTACAATTGTAACTCGCAGAGCTAAAGACCGAAGTCAAACGACAGGTAGCAGCAACATATTACGCGAGCTATAGTGACGTTGTTTCGGCAGTGGAGCGGTTTGACATGGTCACCGCCGGAACACGACGGGCACACGTTGGCAGTATGCGACATGGCGACCGCTCGGCTCACCCCACGTCCACTGACCCGATGGAAATCGACAGGTTCGGCAAGTGGCCACGTCCGAAAAACACGAACTTTATGTGAGATTTTTTTGGTGTGCCGGGCCATCGAATCTTCGAGTATAATAAAACAAAAGCCGCAAAGTGCAGAGTATCGGGCGTGCAACCGTGGCGGAAATTCTTCGGGCAATTAGAAGACAAACAACGGGAATCGCCAGTGATTGCAGATCTAGCTAGCGAAAAGGAAAGGATCCGAAAGCGACCGCGCGATTCCGGAAAAATCAACTTCTACGAAGTCGATTCAAGGCGAGCAGAAGAAAATGATGAGGGAAAATCCCCACCCCACGACCAGTCTTCTTCAGAGAAAATCGCCGAGAAAAAATCTTACTCCGCAAAAAAATACTCTGCCGAGACGGGGAAACTCCTAGAAGACCCAAAAAATTATAAGGATTCGTTAGAGTTAGCTTATAAAGATGCTTTATTGAAAACCTATGATTTTCAAGGGGCTAGAGCCTTGAAGAAATTTTGGGAGGGACTTCAGAAGAGGCAGAAAATTGTGGAGATCGTACTGGTACCGAAAACATTCTTGGGGAAAAAAATTAAGGAGTGTGGAAAGAAGCCGACCTTTCCACGGAGTCAACGTCCTCTCCCGACACCAGCCCGCAACGACTACCCGTCCTCCCGATAGCAATGAAAGGTGTGTACGGAATAATGGGATGTACCCTATGATCCTATTAATGAAACTATCTTTGGGTACTCCAAGCAATGCCTACCACTCGTGCTCAAGGTGATCTGCAAAGGACGACGCCTCCAAGCACTCGTAGACAGCGAAGCGTCACACACCGTATGCGACAAGGCAGCAATCGACCGGCATCGGGAAGAGTACAACCATGGTGGACGGCAACAAGTTACCAGTCTACGGCGAAGCAGTGTTACACCTATAAATCGGACCACTACGCTGGAAACTTGCACTCCCCATCACCAACATACATTAAAAAGGGCTTGACTTAATCTTCAGGAGATACTTCCTTAAAAAAATGAACCCCGAGATCAACTGGGTAAACCGTACTGCGCAAGCATCTAAAATAATGGAAGGAGAGTCCAACTACACAATTGGGACGACCCAAGAGATATCCCAATGGAGACAATCACTAGGTTCGAGAAGGATGTGAAACGAACCGACACCGGGTTCCTGGCGATAGCAACAGACGCGGAAGATGACGGAAAAAAAGCCTCGGAACCTCCAGAAAAAATCAAGGAATTACTGAAGGAGTTCCAAGACATTCTTCCCGACGACCTTCCGAATGAGCTACCGCCATAACAAACGCACCAACACGAGATCGTGGAAGAACCGGATTCGAAGCCGTCCTTCCGAGCACCATATCGGCTCAGCCCCACGGAACTAGCCGACATGAAGAAACAGATCGAGTATCTCCTCGCAAAAGGACTCATCCGACCATCCACTTTGCCATACGGTGCCAGAGTACTCTTCACACCGAAACCAGACAGAAGCCTGTGCATGTGCATCCATTATCGAGCTCTCAACAAGCAGACCATCAAGAACAAATACCCAATTCCACGAATCGATGACCTGCTTGACCAGCTTCGGGGAGCCACGGTATTTTCCAAACTGGATCTGCAGTCCGAATACTGGCAGATTAGAATGGCGGACAATTCCATCCACAAAACTGCCTTCCAAACTCGGTACGGGTTGTACGACTATCTGGTAATGCCGCTCGGACTCACCAAGCATCGGCTGCCTTCCAAGCCGAAATGAACCACATTCTACGCCCACTCTTGGACGAATGCATGTGGTGTACTTGAACGAAATCCTCATCTACTTGTGCAACATGAAGCAGCACGTCAAACACCTGCGACGCGTCTTCGACATTCTTCGACGAGAACGATTCTACGTCAAATTTTCTAAGAGCAAATTCGTCCTCAAGAAGGTCTAATTTCTATGACACATGGTGAGCGCTAAAGGAGTTTACGTCGATCCCAAGAAGATCGAAGCCGTACGCACGTGGAAGACACCCGAAAATGTGAAGGAGTTGTAGCAATTCCTAGGCCTCGCTAACTATTACAACAGGTTCGTGCCACAGTACGCGAAAATTGCTGCACCACGTACGAATCTGTTAAAGAAGAACACACAATATACGTGGGAATCAAAACATCAGGAAGTCCTGGAGCAGCTGAAACAAGCACTCACGTCCGCACTCGCACTCACACAGAACGCGACTACGTTATCGAAGCTGACGCTAGTGACCAGGTAGTGGGAGCAGTCTTGATGCAAAACCAGGGGAATGGACTGTGAGCAATCGCCTGCCTCAGCAAAAAAAAGTACGGGGCAAAACTAAACTACCCGATACACGACAAAGAAGCCCTGGCAACAGTCTACACCGACCACTGTAGCCTGAAATATTTGAAGACACATCCAAACCTCTCCAGGTGGCAGGTCCGATGGATTGACGTCCTCGAGACGCACTTCCATTACGACATCATGTGCAAGCCCGACCACAAAAACAAAGCAGACACTCATAGCCAACCTGCACACGTTGCCGCTATCCGCGTCGAATGGATGAACCCACTACTCAAGGGAATCTTCACACACGGGTACACCATTGACCCCAAAATTCCCTTGGCTGAAAAGCGACCGCTGCTACAGTGGGACCGTAACATCGCGTACCGGGAAGGATCAACGAAAATCTGGGTACCCAGTCACCCGCCGTTGCACTAGTTACAAATCGAAGAATACCACGATGTCCTATATGCAGGACACTTCGGTAGCAACAAGAAGCTCACCGGTATTGCAAAGCAGCCATGGCAAGTGGTTAGCCTGGACTTCATAACCAGGTTACCAACTACCACAAGCAGTCATCACACAATCCTCGTCGTCATCGACAAATTTTCTAAAATGGGACACTTCATCCTGACACACACGACAGCATGCACCGAGGAGACAACACAACTGTCCATTCGCTACATCATTTCATAGCATGGCATTCCAACCACACTCATCTCCGACCGAGACCCGAAGTTCACCAGCAAGTTCTGGAAGGAACTGATGTCTCTACTTACGACCAAACTCGCCATGTCATCCGCCTACCATCCACAGACAGATCGACAGACTGTGCGTCTCAACCAAATTGTAGAACAACTCCTCCGCGCAGCATGCAAGGATGAAATCTCTAGTGGGACTTGCATTTGCCCGTCCTGGAGTTTGCCTATAACAACGCCACTCACGCCGCTACTAGAAAGATGACGTTCTTTCTCTATTACGGACGCAACCCGCTCACGCCACAAAAACCAACAACATCAGCCACAGTCCAACCTGCACATGACTTCATCACGACCATGCATCTGCTTTGGGATCAGACCCACAAGCGCCTCCTTGACAATCAGCAGCAGAAAAAGCGTCAGGCCGATTGCCACCGCACTGACTACACCATCACCGTGGGAGACCAGGTTCTACTCGTCACCCACAATCTCGACATCAGTCATCTCCCATCCAAACTTCGAGCTCACTTCTGCGGGCCCTTCCTCGTTGAAGCACAGGTCACTCCTGTCACCGTCCGCTTACGCTACCTCAAAGATTCACAACGCCTTCCATGTCCAACTTCCGATGCCCATCCTAACACGGTCTTCACCAGGCGCCAACCACCGCTACCGCCACCCGTCCTCGTCCATGATGAACCCGCGGACGACGGGGCATTAAGTCATCAACTGCGACTGGAATAAGGGGAGACACAGGGGAGGGGCGTGCTTCAGCAAGGCGCTCGTGGCTGGCGCACTGGCTGGCGTGCGGGCGTCATGGCTGGCGCCTTAAACGGTGAGCTGGCCGCTGAGGTCCGTGCGCTGGCACGTTGAAGCCGCCATGGCGTGGCGCCGATGCCACAGCAGCGCGAAGGTAACGAGTTGGGGGAGAGAACGATGCGGAAGCGTGAGAAGGAGGCTTAGTAGGATCAGCCTGCTCTGAATCTCAGAGTTAGAAAATTGACTAGAATGAGAGATACAAGGTGCTTTTGTGCTAAGGGATTGTACTCTCTAAGAGTACGAACCTATGTAGCATATAAGACATACACACATATGTTTTGAAAAACCCCCTAGGCTAGATGAGGGGTAGTGCTTGGTAAGAGACACGCAGTTCAGGGTGGCACTACTAGTCCAACCTCTGAGGCAAAGGGTCCAAGGACCAGTCAGCAAGAGTACAAACTAAACAAGAGTAATCCAAGGCGGCACTACTAGTCCAGCCACTGGAACAAGAGCCACAAGGCCAGTCAAGATAATATAAGAAGAGGTACACAATCAAGGTCCTAGCAAGTGAGAAGCTACAGGAACTAGACCAAGCTGTACACAGTGCCGCTGATGATCTTTAGGCGCAAGCGCCTTCGAAAAGATATCAGCTGTGTTGGCACTGGAGGCCAATGTACTACGCGGGGGAAAACAAGCCGGAGACGAGTCGGGCGGAGGAAACACAGGACCATAGACAGGCGGGGGAGGCACAGGTGGGCGGTCAGGGAAGGGAAGACCGAGGAGGCGAAGGGCGAACACCGGCGGCGACTGCTGTTGTTGCTCCTCCACGTCGACACCAGGACCTCCTACTGCACCACGGCTACCTCCGGGACACTCCACGCCAACACCCCCAGAGCGAGAACCATCTCCAACACCGGTGCCACCCCCAGGACCGCCGGGACGAGCCACGATAATAACCCCAGGACTAACACCCCAGAACCAGCACCTCCAGAACGAGAAACCTCTCCAGCACCGGCGCCACCCCAAGGACCGCCGGGACAAGCCACGACAGTACCCCCAGGACTAGCAACCTCCTCAACGCCCACACCCCCAGAGCTCGCGGACCCCTGCGGCGGCTGCTGCTGCGGCGGCGACGACGGCGGCTGCTGCTGCGGCAGCGGAGGAGGGGACACTGGGCCGGAGACAGGCGGCGACACCGAAGCCACGGGGCCCCCAGAGTCAGCAGACCTCTCGACCGGGACAGCCGACAAAAGGAGAGTAACGTGAGACACACCAGACGGGGAGGTAGAGGAGCAGGGGCTACCGGGGGAGTGGGGACTAGGAACAGGGGCGGGGTAACCGAGAGATCTCGGTAAGGAAAGCGGGTGTAGAAAGAGATAGACTCGTCAAAAGTGACGTCGCGGACGTGAAAGAAACGGTGAGACGGCGGGTGGTGAAAGTGCCACTCAGAAGCGTCGAGGGGGAAACCAAGGAAGACACAAGGGATGGTGCGGGCAGTGAGGTTGTCCATGCCAGAGGCACAAACGTGAGCAAGGCATCCCCAGACATGGAACGCAGACGCATCACCAGGGAACCCGGTCCAGAGAAGGGTCGGCAAAACCTGCGGCCGCTGGGAGTGTGGCCACATGTTAAGCTGGTGAGCGGCGTAGCGAACTGCGAACGGCCACAGAAAATGGGGTGCACCGGCATGGATCATGGAGGTACGAGCCACCTCCATGACCAAACCGATGCGTCGCTCTGCGACCTCATTATCTTGCGGGGAGTCCTGCAGGGTGTATGACTGGGTGGACGATGCCCTCCGCATGAAATAACTGACCAAGCCGACCGGAGGCGAACTCTCTGCCACGGTCGTAGTGGAGACGCAGCACGGGGAGGCCGCGGTGGACTCGCCCAGGTACGGCCCACGAGATAAGGGCGTTAGGCACGTCGGCCTTCCGCTCCAGGGGAAACACTGTGGTGTTGTGCGTGAAGTCGTCGACAAGCACTAGAAAGTAGTGCTCGCGACGTGGCCCAGGGACTTTGGCGGGACCCCAAACTGAAACCATGTTCGAAGAGCTAAGGAAGGGTTTAGCTCGAGAGCGAGAGAAGTTAGTCAGAGGAAAAAGTGAATCGACTAAGAAGAGAGAGAAACAAGAAGGGGGGTTTTCCTCTTTATAGTAGGATCCACAATCAGTAGAACACCTACCAAGCCTACACAAATATATCTGTTAAATATATAATTTGACAGTTCACACGTTGACTCACCGCTGCTGACGTCATTACGCGCATCCTTCCATGTGAGGTATCGCGCTACTCGTACAGTCTAAGTATACCACGAATGCGTAAGTGGTAACTCTGTCAAGTACACTTCAACACTCTCATAAAACCTTCTATCAGAACACCTTCTCTCAAAACACCTCTCAGAACTCCTCTCAGAACACCTTCTCTCAAAACACCTTCTCTCAGAACACCTTCTCCAGCACCTTGCCCAACCTTCTCCGCGTGACTCGCAGCCAATCCGATGTGTCCTCCGCTCTCATGATCGTCCAATCGCACAGCTGCTCCCACCGCTCCACTGCCCACCGCTCTGCCTTCGACTGCACGTCCTCTGCCATCCTGCCACTGTTCACGTAAACCACCAGCGCCGCCCGCCTCTCCTGCACTACAGACAGCGAATACCGCCCCTTCTCCTCCACCTCCTCCTGTAGTTTCCCAAGAAGCTTCCTCGCGTCTTCTGGGACGTTTCCGGAGCACAAGTAGCCGGCCAGCTCAGTGCCACGGGCCAGAAGGAGTTGGCGCTGCGGTGCAGTGCGGTGGAGAAGGGTGAGGGAGAGTTGGTGCAGGGAGTGGGAGAGGCGGAGCGAGGCGGAGAGGAGGAGAGGGCCGAGCAGCCAGAGGGGCGTGAGGTCCGTTGCTGCAGCTGCGCCGAATATGATGTTCACGAGGGCGAACAGGGGCAGGCTGGCGGAAGGAGGCAGGGGAAGGGAAGGGAAAGCAAACGAGAAAGCAAGGGAGGGAATGGAACACAGAGGGGTATGAGGCTGGCTGTTGCAGCGGCTCCAAAGAATATGTTCACAAGGGAAAAAAGGGGTAAGGGGAAAGGGGGGTGGGGTAGGGAGGATGGGTGGAACACCGAGGGACAAGAAGGAGGAGATGGCTGCAACAGGTGCTTCAAAGGTGGTGATGGTTGTGAGGCAGAAGAAGGCCAGGCTGGAGAGAGGGGAAGGCATAGGACGTGGGAAGGGATGTGTTGTAGCACGGGAGGTGTGCTGTACGGGAGAGATTGGGGGTGAGGGGAAGGAACAGGAAAAGGGTGAAGGCGGCGGAAGAAGGGGGAAGGTGTTAGAGTAAGGGGGGCGGCAGAAGATGGGAGGCACACTCCCTGGCTTATCGCTCACACCCCCACGCCGCCTTACCGTCTTTCACATCTCCAAGAGCCCCTCCCCTCCCCTCCCCTCCCCTCCCCTCCCCTCCCCTCTCCTCCCCTCCCCTCGCCTCTTCTCCCCCCCTCCCTCCCCTCCCCTCCCCTCCCCTCTCCCCTCCTCTGTCCCCTCCGAGCGTCATGACTGGTCGGCCTGGACAACCACCTCGTGTCAGGCGCCCCATGTCGCTGGGCTCACCAGCTCTTCCATTCACGCTGGAAACGGACTCCAGCCCATTCCAGCATTTTCACGACTTCACTAGCCGTGCAATAGTAATTCCAAGTACCGTCCTTCCCACCCCTCTCGTCAGCTGCATAGCTCGCACTCCCTCGCATGTTGCCACTCACCATGTTGCCACTCACCATGTTGCCACTCACCATGTTGCCACTCACCATGTTGCCACTCACCATGTTGCCACTCACCATGTTGCCACTCACCATGTTGCCACTCACCATGTTGCCACTCACCATGTTGCCACTCACCATGTTCCCACTCACCATGTTGCCACTCACCATGTTCCCACTCACCATGTTCCCACTCACCATGTTGCCACTCACCATGTTGCCACTCACCATGTTGCCACTCACCATGCCGCCAAGGCCGAGTTTGCTGTCTGCTTCGCAATACCGTCGTTCCGCTTAACCCTATTATGCCCCAAACCCGCCCTACCCCCACCTACCATTTCTTTCCCCCCATCCCTCTTCCCCCCTCTCTCCCCTCCCCTCCCCTCCCCTCCCCTCCCCCCTCCCCCTCCCCCCGTTCGGCACTCACAATATCGCCACGGGCCATTTCACCCAGCTAGCTGCCGTGGCCCACCATGCTAGCACCGCCGCCTCCGCTGCGCGTACCACGTCAGCTGCCACGTGGCCGGCGTCGGCTTGCCGAACTGCGCTCGAACTCGGTGCATCACGCGACGGCTCAGAGCCCCCCGAAACGCCGCTCGCGGAAGCTGCGGTGATCAGCAACGGGCGACGACCGCGTGGTTTCCTCGCCGTAACGCCAGGGACAAAGGTGTAACGCTTCTCCCCATGGTTACCACAGACGTCACCGCGACATATATTGTCGGTCGTCGCTAAGAGCGCGCACACTCTAGGGTTTGCCTTTATCGACTGAGAGGTGGGATGCGGTAACACGGGAAAGGCTGACGCCGCTCGCAGGGAGCGAAGCCCCTGTGACGGGCTGCGCGATTGGCGGTGAGGGGAAGCGGCGCTCGAGAACGATGCGGCGGAATGCGGCACTAATCTCTCAAATCGTTGTGCCAAAGCGTTCTGCGACAGCGCCATGGTGCCTCCCAGTGCGACCACAGCTGCGCTGTGCGGGGATGAGGGTGAGATAAGGAGCCTGGGCACACGCTGGGAGGTTGAAGTACGGAGTGGGTAACATACAAAACCAGATGTCCCGCGACTTTACCGAAGCGTAAACCTTTGAAACGTTCATAAGTGAGAAGGAACCATCTGTGCCACTCAGTGACATCAAAGCGCGCCCTCTTGTGATTCACAAAGAGTTTCTAGAAAACCAATCTGTAACGCATATTCAAAACTGGATAGCTGTAATGTATTGAGAAAGGTTTGGGTCCGCTTATATAGAAGAGCATAGGCACCCGGTGTACGGAATAGTACGTGTGATGGTATGAATCATAACTCAGAGTATAGCGCAAAATTCTATATGGGGAACGTGACTACAGAATTATACAGAATGTTCTATCCAAATGAGACCTAGCGCTTATATAGTGCGAGTTGACCAGGTTGAACCTCGAGAGTTGGACCAGTCAAGGGCTCGATATTCCCGAGGGTGACGGGGTCAAAATGTGTTCGGGACGACTCAGGATGAGGTTGTCAAATTATATATCATATATATATAATTGTTTAGGCTTGGTAGGTTTGCTACATTCCTGAATCCTACTGTAGAGGGGACAACCCCCCCCTGACCTTGGTAGGGGGTGACCTTGATGAGACAGGATTTTTTTAAGACACTGGCCTGAAATTTCAGCGTTTTTTTAGGAGTGGACTTTGATCGATTAGCGTTAAAAGTGCAGTGAGCCATGTTTGTCCAGGTTCGTGTAATAGCAGATTCGCAGCCCCCACCCCTCCACCCGTGATTTCCGTGAGTTTCCCCAACCGCCCCTTGTCAATCCTGCGGACTTGAATGCGACCGTCCATTTTTGTTTCGGACGCGGTCGTACTTTCAGAGCCCAATCCTAGCCTTGGTCCCTCTGCGCCTGCTGCCATTGAGAACCCTGCTACCGCATAAACACCCGGATGTAACACCCGGTTATAACACCCGGATGTAACACCCGGATTGGGCTCTGAACCTTGGTCGTCCGGATATAACACCCGGATGTAACACCCGGTTCTGTAAGTAATCCCAATAGATATTGTCGAGTTACACTGTAGTTAGCATCCGTAGAATGACGTCAGCAAATAGCGCTCGTCTGGATGATTACGTTAGCAAGTCGTTTCAGTCACGCGAACAGTCGCGCTCTTTTCAGTAGCGGTTAGTGCGCATTGCGCAAATAACTCGAACAGGTACATCACCGAATAGGTACTTCTAGCAGATATAAAAGTACAGTAGCTTGTACAACTTTAATTGTTAACTTGTTCTTAAATAAGAGTTCAAAGACTTCCGCTGGATATAACAGCCAGAGTGCAAAGGGTATGCAACACTAGACATGAGTGAGGGGCGGGGGAGCTTACCAGCGGGAAGCTTCTGCCCCATCTTCGTCTTAACCCGCACGGTGAGGCCCCATCGACGGCGGAAACGAAATGACCACCGCGACGACGCCCTCCATTCGACGGTCGCGAAGTGGTCGCGCATCCAATCGCGGCTCCAGATCTGAATCAGCCCCACTGGCAGGGGGAGACCGCGTCGCCGCGCGCAGAGATAGTGGCAGAAGACGGCCCGCTCCATGTCGGGGTACTTGGATTTCCGGCCGGCTCCGCGAAGACGCTTCCAACTAGGTGCCGCTCCTTTTAGCTGTTCTTGTGCCTTCCGTCACTAACGGATCATGACCGGCTGCACCTTCGCCATGCGTGCGACCATCCGCTGCGACGGAGCTGGATGCGTATCGAACATGGATATCCACATTAGCTTCTCGCGCGCGCTGATGGATTGCCGCTTGTTGCCCGACAGCCTGGCATGAGGCGACGGTGGTCTCGCATCATGGTTGACAGACTCAGGCTCGGTCGACGGCTCACTGGACGACGGGAAGGATGGAACCGCGACATCGGGCATAGTCCACGGATCCTCGTCGTCAAATGGATCTGCTGCCGCGATAGCAGCTGCTGCTGCCTCGTCGGCGTACTCCTCCTCTCGTCCGCATCCTCATCGTTCTCGTCGTCGGCTGCAGCCTCGTCACCGCCAAGCTCCGGCATGCCATCGTAAATATCATCGTCCGCCGCTACGTAGCCACGACGCAACCACCCCGTAGCGGTCGGTTGCACTACTGGTGCTGCGCGGCTAGAAGGAGAACCTGCGGTATGCGTGACATGGCTAGGGGTGCTAGCATTTTTACCTGCTCTACGGTTGAAGAGAACGCGGATTCCAGCGTTCGTCATGCTCTTGGGAGAAAGGTTGAGAGAGAAAGGGGTACATACAGAGACCTGTTCGCAACGGTTCGCCTAGAAATACCACTGCTGAACCCCCCTCGCGTAAGTGTCACGGCATTGGCGGGCGACACGTTCAACGTGTCGCCCGAGGCAACGCGACGTCGCCAAGTGACAGCACAGGTGTCCCGCGCGTGAGAGAGTTTCGTACTGTGGTCCTCTACTGGTTTCCAGCTGCATGGCTCACTGTAACGGGCTTAACCCTTTGGCGCACTTCCAACCTTCAGATCGCGCACATTTAATGCCCGATCGAGCCCAAAATAAGACGGTTGGATAGCTGAATAAACAGAGATCACAATGCACCTTTAAAATTTTTCATCCTCAAATATAACACCAGGGTGCTATAGCCTAAACGCGAAATAGAGCACCCACCCCCCCTTTTTAGCATGAATTTTGTGGTATACCTGGGGTGTTATATCCGAGGGATTACGGTACTAGTCTACCATTCCAGCAAAGATCCTTGGTTAAATCTTGAAGTATCGCAAGGCTGTAACAATAACTCTGGTGTTACAACTTGTTAATACTGGCTGTTACGGGAGGTACTTCTAGTATTACTTTCTACTTCAAGTACTTGTGTTTGCAGATTATATAATTCGTCTCCTGCACCAATTTTCAAATTCTTTCAGTCGAGGTCGGCGAGGGCTGTTTGGCGCGAGAACTAAGGGCCGAGCCTGCGGACTCGAGAGGTTCGTGTGTACTCGTTGTGGCGAGCCCCAATAAGGAATGGTAATTCCTTACACTCTCCCACCTTCTAAAGGAAGGCACTCCCTTGATCCAGAATGAACAGTCATTAAAAGTAATCCCCGATGTGATTGTAAGAGCGTGTTCCTACGAGCCTCTTCCCAGGCAACCTCTTCCCAGACTCATGCGTAACCTTGAGAGCGTGTTCCCAAGACTAATTTTTGGAATACTCCCGTTTCATATTTGCGTTCCATCGCTCTCAGCTACATAAAACCAGTTGGCGTAAAAAAATTACTGTGCAGATTCGCGCTTGTCTGGAAATCTGCTCGTATGAAAAAAAAAGGTTTTAAAATACGCCCCTGAATCTCGGGAAGCCGGATCTCACCTCGCACTTCGCGGAATCACACTGAAACATTTCGCGTCAAAATTTGCAACAATGTAGCACGCGAGTCTGGGAAGAGGTTGCTTGGGAAGAGGCTGATAGGAACACGCTCTAAGTCTTCAACCCTGTGACGAGCGTAATGATTACGCCGACCTGACGAGGTCTTGAGGTCGAACTGAAATCGATCATCAGAAAGCGTCGAAACGATCGCTTTTTAATTACAGTCGTCGAAGATGGTCGAATTCTTCTGCTGACCAAACGGGCAATGGTAAATACTCCAGCGGGAGACTGTGAACAGTGAAACTGTCGACTAGGCGGTTGGTAATGAGGAGTGGCTATTAGATATCTTCCGTAATGATGACACAGTCGAATGAGATGGACGATGAAGTGAAGAACCTGCTCATCAAAACGCGAGGTCGTTCGTGTTACATGCGAGATCACGCGTCTGTGTCCCACGAGAGTCAGTGAACTCCATCAATGAATTGACGAAATCAGGCGCAGAAGCGTAATGGAGACGAATGTTGCTCGAAGATGGATGATGGAACACGCAGGAAGGGTCAGACAAAATCTGCAGCGCAGCTGCAATTCTCCCCCCTCCAAGAAGAAACAGCTCCCAACTTCCCAGGTAAAACTCCATGAAACCCAATGCTCCAGGGTAGTGGAAGTACCTAGACTGCTGCCTAAATTATGATAAAACGCAGCGTCGAAGATGCCGGTGAAGAAACCCAACTCCAAAATCCGCTCCAACTAAATTTCTTTATTAGGTAAGACCTCTCCCTGAGTCTTGAAAACACAACGACAACTGCTCTTGTAGACGCCAACGAGCTTCAAAATTTCTTCATGAGTCAACACACTGCTTGCGAGCTGACCCTAACAAAGTTCCCATAGTTGCTGAATCCCTTGTAAATCCGATCTTGCTGCTTGTCGATTCGGATGGCAACGTGGGGTCGTGTTCACACAATCAGGCGAATTGAGAATTGAGGTGGTAGCGGGTGGTGGCAAGAGAAAGACGGCAATGGCGATGGCATGTAACTTGTATTGAACCACTCCAGTCAAAAACCTGGAACGGAACCCAGGGTCAAATGACGCCAGCTGCATCAGCTTTTTTGTCCGTACACATTGAAATATTAGGAAAGACCGAAACAGCGACTGCTCTCCCTCGGCTCCATGTACCAAGAATACTCCGCAAAATTTGGTCGATGTTGTTCGTAGCCCCGATGATAGGGGGCACAACTCCAGCTGTAAACCCTTTTACTTCTCAAAACCACTGAAAATGTCGGAACTCCACCCGGTACTAGGAAAATATCGCAACTCCGCTTCACAGCTACCCGTAAGAATGCTAAGGCGCCACGGCGTCCTTTAGCAGCGCCCCCACGATCGCTCTACCACATGTACGCATAAACTAAACCCTTTATTTTAGGGAACACCAGATTCCACCGCCTCGGCATGATGTTTTGGCCGTCGATCAGGGTCAATGCGCATCATACGCCGTCGATCTCTGCCTAGCTGTTACCCAACGCCAGAAATTCTCCGGTACCCAACGTAGCTGAGCGAGCAGCAGTCCGAACGGTGCTAACCCTTAACTGCTCCCGTACCCCCGTCGTTCTTCTTCCACTGCTCCAGCTCCTTTACAGGTAACGCTTTCGGCGACTAGTGGAAAGGCACTTAATACACACCCAAGGGTGGTGGCCTCCGTTTCCGTTGATCGTGGGGGTATGAATCGCTGGTCCATGAAAAATGCCTCCCCACGCGGGAAGTCGCCCTCGCTGAGTACACTCACTTCAGCACAGCGTCACCAACTCCTGATGGCCGTCGTTGTGAATAGCGCCAAGGGCGTTAGTCCCAGCTGCTCCCCCACAACTGCACACCCACACGTCCGCGTGCGATCTTATCGTTATGAAATCGTCGGATCCGCCCGTTGCCGAAAACTGTTTCCGAAGTCCCGTCCATCGTCTGCAACTAGCTTGCCAGAACCGCCGGTACAACATGCGATGCAGCTACAGTTCACCCTGCCGCTGCATGGCGTGCCAGACGTACATCGCCGTACGTCCCGCCAATTTCGCCACCCCGCGCGCTCCTGCCGACCAACTCCCGGCCGTCTGAGGACTCCTGTGCACTTGTCTACTCGTGACGAAGCCTTCGTTTTTTTCCTTTTTTTTGGAAGCCAATCCGAAGACTCCGTCAGAACGCCCGAAATTCACGAAAGCTGTAACAAACGTACTTGAAAAACACGGCGAAAACGTTGCCACACTCACGACAGAAGATAATTCCATCTACGATCGGGGAAGGGGAGGATCGGCTAATCCCAGCCGTCCACCCGACAGGATTTGACGACATCGGAAACGCCCGCCCACTTAATCTTCGTGACGTCCGCTCGCCATCAGCATCCTTCCGCCCCTTCTCCGATAGGGTCTGCTCCCCTATCGGAAACCTAACGGGCAGGAACGTAGCTCTGATACCAGATGTTATGAATGATAACTCAAAGTATAGTGCAGAATTCTATAAGGGGGAACGTGACTACAGAATTATACAGAATGTCCTATGCAAATGAGACCTAGAGCTTATATAGTGCGAATTGACCAGGATGAACCTCGAGTTTGACCAGTCAAGGGCTCGGTAGTCCTAAGGGTGACGGGGTCAAAATGGGTTCGGGGCGACTCAGGATGAGGTTGGGGCCGTCGAGGTCAACGGGGGCTGGTTTGGCGCGAGAACCAAGGGCCGAGCCTGCGGACCCGAGAGGTTCGCGTGTACTCGCTCTGGCGAGCCCCAGTAAGGAATGGTAATTCATTACATGTGAGGTGAAAAGTAACGTTCCCTAACTTTGCAGGCTTTTGGCGTGGTTCCTCTAGGTTTCAGCGCGTAGAATACCGCCGCTGTGCTGCGTGAAGCGTTGTCGCCTAAAAGTTCCACAACCTTTGTTTCATCCTGGTCGTCGAAATTCGCAGGTCGATTTTCCAGCTCGCCATAACCCTGGCGAGCGTCGCGAGACTTGCCACGATTCGGCAGGGGTCAAATTCGTGTGGTCAAAACGGTGGTCGCTGCTTTTCGCGAGGTTACCGTGCTCGCATTCCTGGCTGCTACGGAACCGCCTCCAAACTAAATTACAGCTCATTACGAGGGAAGAGACGAATTAGGGCCCTGGAATAAGGATGGTGTCGAGCAATTTCTCAGGGCTGGCTCGGAATAGGCTTAAAGCCAATCAATCATTTTAATCACACCAAACCTCCTGGAATAGAGGTGTGTACCGATCACCAGAATTAGGAAGGCTGGAATTCGGAATAAGGAAAGGGCACCTGGCTGCAGACTCAGGCGAAATCATGCCAACAGCTGGTCGATGTGTATTCCAGCTTTTTTTCAGGAATAGCTGGGAATAGTGAAGAGTGGGGCAATCCAGACGCAATAACTAATGCCCTTATTTCGGAAACGGGAAACGTTGAATACTCAATACCAGCCTGTGTCTGACCGCCAAGAAAACAAATCCAGGGTCACATTTCGATATCAAGCCAGATGCAGGGCCCCAGATGCACAATTTGAAGCCCTGTTTCCCCTCTCCCTTTTGTTTTTCGTGACCAAGATCGTGGCGGGCAAGTTTGGAAATTTGCCAGCTCAGACGCGTCACTTACATCATGCAATTTCGCACATAAAACAGCCCAGCTTCTCGCCGTCACCTAGCCTGGCGAGTCAACGCGCGGAATACGGAAAGCTCGCAGCGGATTCCGAATTCCGAATTCTTCATTCCGGAATATCGGCTTACCGATCAGGGCCTAGGTTTTCAGACACATGGGACGCTCGTTCACTGTGCGTTCATATGCGATTCGGTGGGGCCGTTGTATTCCGATGACCGTCGGATAAGTTCGTGTGCAGCCCGCCATGTCCGGAATCCACGAATCTACGAGTGTACGAACCCCCGTAGCTCAAACCGCGACTTGTCCGCGCGCCGTCACTGAAGCGTCACTCTCCCTCTTGACCTCAGGTCACCGCACCGCTGTCCGCGCGCCGTCTTGAGCAGCATAAGTACTTTAGCCGGTGGTCGACATGGCATTAAGAACTTCCTCTGGAGTGACTCCTGAACAGTCGTTGCCCCCTGGCGCTGCTCCCATCGGCGTAGCAGCCTCCTCCCAATCGCATGTCGGCAGCTGCGCGCGGCGCCATCATGAGATCCGTCCCGCTCTCCCCTCGCCGCCCGTCTCGCTCGCCGCTCGTCCCGCCGCTTCTCCTCGCCGCGGCGTGCCTCACATGCCTCCTCCTCTCGCCGGGCCGCCTGCCCGTCGCGTGCGCCTCGCCGCAAGTGCCGTGGGACAGCTTCGACCCGCCGTGCGGCGCGCCCCTCTCCGACCCTCCCGCGGGCGGTGCGTCCCTCATCCGCTTGCTTCTCGCTCCCCTACCGGCTTGATTTTCTTATATGCTTTCCTTGGCTTGGATCTCATTGCACCGCACTGGATCTCACTGCACCCCCTCGTCCTGCCCTGTAGGCTTCAAGCTGTGGAGCGATCCCTCCACGTGGCCCGGAGGCGTGGTGCCAGGCGTGGGGGGCGCCAAGCGCGCCAATGCCACCATCCCCTGCGGGCAGGCCATGCTGCTCAATGTGCCGGCCGTGGTGCTAACGACGCTCACTATAAGGGGGATGCTCAAGTGAGTTCTAAGGCGCCTCAACAGTGCCTGTGGTCCTCGCATCCGTGACCCATTGCCCCGCGTATCATTTTCATATCCTGCCCGCTCCCTTTCCCTCAGTCCAGCCCACCCTTTGCTGGTAGCCTAGAGCGTCCTCCCAGGGTGAAGCTATGCCTTCGTCGCCTCAGAATCTCACCCCCTGGTGATCTGAACTCTCCCTTGACGCACGGCCGCTCTTCCCCTTCCCTCCCCTCGTCTTCCATTTTCCCCCTCCACTTCCCCTCCCGTCCCTGTCTCCTCCCGTCCCTGTCTCCTCCCGTCCCTGTCTCCTCCCGTCCCTGTCTCCTCCCGTCCCTGTCTCCTCCCGTCCCTGTCTCCTCCCGTCCCTGTCTCCTCCCGTCCCTGTCTCCTACCGTCCCTGCTCTGTCCGCTCCCCCTCCCCCTACCCCTCCCTTCCCGTTCCCGCCTGCCACCTGTCTCTCTCAGACTGGAGGACACCCCTGTGCGACCGCTGGTGGCAGTGAATGCATTGTTTGTGGTCGCGGAGGGGAGGCTGCTGGTGGGCAGCAGTGCCACGCGCACCACCTCCCAGTGCTCTGCCCCTTCCATCCCCTGCCTGCCTGTCGTCTTGCAGAATCGAGGACTCGCCCTCGCTGCCGCTGGTGGCGGTGAACGCGTCGTTTGTGATCGTGGAGGGGCAGCTGCTGGTGGGCAGCAGCGCCAGGCACTTCTCCCAGAGGGCCGTCTTCACGCTGACGCCCAACCCCAACGGCCGCAGGAACTACCTGTACACCGCCAACGCGCCCGCCGATGCCACCCACCCGCGCAACTTGGGGCACAAGGCGCTTGTCGTGGTACGTGGTGTGGGGCAGTGGGGTGCGTGCGTGTTGATTAGGTGCCTAAAGAATAGACGCCAGCAGATTCAAACGACCCTGCAATTCGGGGCATACGGCCTTAGTTGTGCTGTGTGGTAAGGGCTGTGTGCTATGGGCTGTGGGCTGTGGGCTGTGGGCTGTGGGCTGTGGGCTGTGGGCTGTGGGCTGTGGGCTGCGTGCTATGGGCTGTGGGCTGTGGGCTGTGGGCTGGATGTGAAGCGAGTCCAAACATGCAGGTGCCTTACCCCACACTCCCCTTTCGCCTTCAATCTGCTCTTTGAATCCTTACTGCACCCCTTGTGCTGCCACATCATCACCCCAGGTGGGCTGTCAGGTGAGCTCGCACGGCGTGACAGGGGGCTCATCCACGCCAAGTGGAACGCCGCAACGCTCTCCCGAATTCGTTTCAGTTTTCCACCCAACTCGCTGTTTCCATCCCTTGTGCCTCCTTCCTTCACTCCAGGTGGGCGGGCAGGTGCGCATGCACGGCATGCCGGGGGGCTCCTCCACGCCCTCCTGGTGCCACCTGGCAGCTTCAGTGCGGGCGGGCGACCGCAGCATCGTGGTGGACCAGGATGTGAGCGCGTGGCCCAAGGGCTACCACGTGGGGCTGGCTGCCACTGACTTTTACGCGGACGAGGTGGACGCTGCTGCCATCGCCGATGGTGAGTCATGTGACACTGCAAGTTGAGTCGTCTGTCTGTCATTTGACCGACGCAGAACTCTCCTCTGTTTCTATGTTGGGCTTGCCGCTGCTGAATTCTATGCCGAGGCGGTGCATGCTGCTGCCATTGCGGATGGTGAGTGGAGTCACTTGCCTTTCAGCTTACACGAGGGTGATCGGATCGCAGTGTGGTGTGCCATGTGACCGCACGGCCAAGAGGGTCCTATATGAGGCCGGCTGCCACTGGTTTATGACCTCACCATGTGGACGCTGCTTCTCCCTTTTCTCCGACCCTCCATCCTCCCCTCCCCTCCCCTCCCCCTCTTTCCCAGTGATCCCTCTGCCCGGCGGCAAGTCGCGCATCACCCTCACCAAGCCCCTGGCGTACAACCACTTTGGCGAGTTCGTCCCGGACGGGTTCGGCGGCTCCATCGACGAGCGCGGCAGCGTGGTGCTGCTGAACCGCTCCGTGGTCATCCGAGGGGCGGACGAGCGCGCCCCGCACCAGTGGGAGGGCGGCCACTTCATGGTCTTCTTCACGCAGGCAGCCCAAATCATCGAAGGGGTGGAGTTCGCCCAGATGGGGCAGCAGGGGCAGCTGGGGCGCTACAACATCCACTTTCACCTGTGCGGGAACCAGGCGGGGCGCAGCGTGGTGCGGAAGAACGTGATGCATGACAGCAAGCAGCGGTGCGTGGTCGTGCACGCCACGTTCAACCTCACGGTGGAGGAGAACGTGGCGTTCAACACGAGGGGGCACTGCTTCATGGTGGAGGAGGGCGGCGAGCACGGCAACAGCTTCATCAGAAACGTCGGCATCTGGACGCGCCCAGGTGGGTGCTTGTGTTGGGGTTTGGGGAGTCCTGGTGCAGCTGGGGTGTATGGGTGCGCCAGGTGGATAACAATGCGTGCTTTGCCGCTGCCTCGCCTGCTGTCCTCTACTCCTGCCTGGCACCTCATCCCCCCCCACCGCGCCCCCACGGATTCCTCCCTCACACGTTTGGGTGCATGTCTTTGTGGTCCTGTTCGGTTCTGTGCGTTTCTGTGCGTGCAATCATGCGAGCAGCGGTGGTGAAGATCTCACCGGAGGAGACGGACGACCAGCCGTCGACATTTTGGATCAGCAACGCCAACAACAACTTCATTGGGAACGTGGCTGCCGGGTCGGAGGACACTGGGTGAGCATCCTCACATGCTGGATGTGGTTGGGTCTGACTTGCTCCCACTGGAGTGCAAGGTCTCTTTAGAATTACTTCTTGCCCTTCCGCTATCCTCGCTTCACGCCTTCCTCTACATGGATCATCTTTTGAGTCGACTCAAAAGCTTCCTCTACATGGATCATCTTTTGAGTCGACTCAAAAGCTTCCTCTGCATGTATCATCTTTTGAGTCGACTCAAAAGCTTCCTCTACATGGATCATCTTTTGAGTCGACTCAAAAGCTTCCTCTACATGGATCATCTTTTGAGTCGACTCAAAAGCTTCCTCTGCATGGATCATCTTTTGAGTCGACTCAAAAGCTTCCTCTACATGGATCATCTTTTGAGTCGACTCAAAAGCTTCCTCTACATGGATCATCTTTTGAGTCGACTCAAAAGCTTCCTCTGCATGGATCATCTTTTGAGTCGACTCAAAAGCTTCCTCTGCATGGATCATCTTTTGAGTCGACTCAAAAGCTTCCTCTACATGGATCATCTTTTGAGTCGACTCAAAAGCTTCCTCTGCATGGATCATCTTTTGAGTCGACTCAAAAGCTTCCTCTGCATGGATCATCTTTTGAGTCGACTCAAAAGCTTCCTCTACATGGATCATCTTTTGAGTCGACTCAAAAGCTTCCTCTACATGGATCATCTTTTGAGTCGACTCAAAAGCTTCCTCTGCATGGATCATCTTTTGAGTCGACTCAAAAGCTTCCTCTACATGGATCATCCTCTCTCATTCTCCTCCTCCCTCTCGTTCTCCCCTCTCTCCCCACCTTCCTCTCTCTCCCCTCTGCAACCAACCAGCTTCTGGATGGAGCTGAGGGACAGAGTGAGGGGGCTGTCACTGCAGTGGCCGCTGGTCAACACGCTCATCCCGTCCAGCCACCATGTGGTCGGCCAGTACACGGGCAACGTCGCCCACTCCTGCTCCATCGGCTTCCGGAACTACCCTGGAAGCTTCTATCCGCGCTACAACGCCTCCACTGACGACGCCGATGAGACCTATGTGAGTCGCCTGCTCCTGTTGTCTTGCATCAGGATTTTCCGTGCAGCTGGGTGCCTGGTTGAGTGTGTGCGCGCACGCATGACTGTAAGAATGCAGCGCACTTCGCTGCAACCCCTGCCCACCCATCGCCATGCACCATGTGTCGCCTCCCAGCTACCCCACGCCTGTCCTATATATGTCCCGTTTGAGGCGCCGCAAGCCGTCACAGCCTTCTCACTCATCCATGCCCGCCCTTCCTATCAACGCCCTCCACCTGGGAATGCGCCATCACCCCTTATGGCGCCCCACAAGGCTGCCACACTCGGTCCCGTTTTGAAGCATCTCTTCTTCTCTCGCCTGTGTCCCTTTCTTGCCCATTTCCAGTGGGATAATCCTGTGTGGGTGACTATATCCGACTTCCTCCTCTACAAGAACCTCTATGCAGGGTAAGTTTCTGTGTTCCTTGCTCCCGTTCTTCTCCTACCCTCCTCTCCCCCCCTTCCTTCCTCCACCCTCCTCTCTGGCTCTCTGCCACCACCTACCGCGCACAGCACCTGCCAAATGGTCTGGGCGCATGGCGGCAGCACGAAGCATGCAATCTCTTCTCCTCTCCCTCCTCTCCTCACTCCCTCGTTGCTGCTCACTCCTCTCCTCCCAACTCTCTTCCTCGGCAACCCTCACCCCACGCCCACCCCTCTCCCTCCCCCCCTGTACCAGTGCCTTTGTGCACGATGCGGACTACCTGGTGCTGGAGGGATTCACAGTGGCGGACAACATGTGGGGCGTGGAGCTGCACCAGATAGAAGGCGTGGCCGTGCGCAACCTCACAGTCGTGGGGCGGACCACCAACTACGGCAACCCCACAGACTGCACCCAGGAGTGGGGGTGGGAGACGTGCGCTCCTGTCTCCGGCTGCAAGTGAGTGGCTTCTCAGCCTGCTCTGCTTTGTGCCTCGAGCAATCCCGGTCCACCTGCCAATCCAGCAGAGGCTGCGCTGCTGTTCTTATGTGGCGGACTTAGCAGAGGCTGCATGGTAGTGGCAGGAAGCTAGGGAGGGAAGGGAGGTGGAGAGCTGATCTTTCTTCTGCCTTCCACCGTTGCTCCTAGAGCTCTCTCCTCTCCTCTCTTCTCTTCTCCCCTTCTCTTGCCCCTCCGTCCCCAATCTCGCTATTCCTTCCTACCACTCATTCCTCGTCCACATGGCAGCTTTCCATTGGCCAAGCACCAGCAGGGGCGCAGTGTGGGGTGGGGGGGGCAGGAGGAGCCGGTGTACGGGCTGGTGTGGACGCAGAGCCCCTGGTTCACCGACGGGGTGGCCAACAACGTTGTGGACGGCGCTAGGTGCGTGCATAGATGGGCTCTTGTAGCATACTGGCATCGCAAGGCCTTCATGAGGCGCTTCAAAGGCTGGTGCACGGGCTGGTGTGGACGCAGAGCCCGGGTGGTTCATGGAGGGGGTCGCCAACTACGTCGTTGATGATGGTAGGTGAGTCGGTGTGTGTGAGGTAGACATGGTTAAAAACAATCCCATCGCATCGCATCGCGTTTAATCGCGTTTTTGCGATGGGGATTTTTTTTTTTTTGTTAATCGTGCGATGCGATTTATTGTTTATGGTGAGGGCACAGTGTGAGGGCACAGTGTGAGGGCACAGTGTGAGGGCACAGTGTGAGGGCACAGTGTGAGGGCACAGTGTGAGGGCACAGTGTGAGGGCACAGTGTGAGGGCACAGTGTGAGGGCACAGTGTGAGGGCACAGTGTGAGGGCACAGTGTGAGGGCACAGTGTGAGGGCACAGTGTGAGGGCACAGTGTGAGGGCACAGTGTGAGGGCACAGTGTGAGGGCACAGTGTGAGGGCACAGTGTGAGGGCACAGTGTGAGGGCACAGTGTGAGGGACAGTGTGAGGCACAGTGTGAGGGCACAGTGTGAGGGCACAGTGTGAGGGCACAGTGTGAGGGCACAGTGTGAGGGCACAGTGTGAGGGCACAGTGTGAGGGCACAGTGTGAGGGCACAGTGTGAGGGCACAGTGTGAGGGCACATGGGGGAATCTGGGGATCTGAAAGGCGGGCTGGTGTGGACTCAGAGCCTGTGGTTCACTGATGGGGTCGCCAACAACGCTGTAGACGGCGCCAGGCGAGTGCATGAGTGGGTTGTAGCACACTACCATGGGACGGCTTCAATGAGGTGCTCCAGACGCCGCTGTATGGGCCGGTGTTTACGGTTCAGTGACGGGTTAGCCAGCAACATTGTGGGTGGCGCTGCCTCGGTGAGTCGGCACATAGGAGACAACAAGGCGTACCATGGTTCACGCGGCATGCCATGGCATAGCACGTCATTGCACACCATGACTCGAATGCTTTCTCATCCGCTCCCTTCCGTTCTCTTCTCCCCCTTGCAGGTTCGCTGCTTTTGACAATGCGTGCACGGCCTCTGCTGCGGTGGCTGTGGGCGGGGACGAGGGCACCTACTGGAATGCCGGCAACAGCTTCAAGGTGTGCCTCCACCCCTCCGCCAAGTCATAGCTGCTTGTTTCGAACCGTCTCTGTACGGCGTCAGCACGAACTGGAATGCCGGCTTCAGCTTTGAGGTGCCTCTCGCCCTCCTTCCTTCAACCTGCCGCCATCCCATGCCTTCTGTGCTCTCACCCATGCCCTCTGTGCTCTCACCCATGCCTTCTGTGCTCTCACCCATGCCTTCTGTGCTCTCACCCATGCCTCTACTTGCTACGCCACAGCCTCTCTTGCAGCAGAAATATATGCAAGCTCAAGTCCTCTCTACCCCATTCCCCTCCGTCCCACCCCCTCCCTCCCTCCCTTCCTTGTCCCGTCCGCCAGAACCTGGAGTTCAGCAGCCAGGAGCGCGCCAACCCGTTCTTCATGATGCCTCGCCGCTTCCCATCCAGGGTGAGTCGCCAGCTGCTTCCCATCCAGGGTGAGTCGCCAGCTGCTTCATACGCGCCTCAACATGCACCAACAGCCGTGCAGAGTGCCAACAGCCGTGCAGAGCGCCAACAGCCATGCAGAGCGCCAACAGCCTGGGTTTGTTATCCAACCATGTGTGCCAGACAACCATGCAGGCATGCAGCCATGCAGCCATGCAGCCATGTAGCCATGTAGCTATGCACGCATGCAGGCGAGGGACTTCGACAGTGGCATAGGATATGCGAATCCCAGCTCCCTCTCCCTCAATCTTGACGTTTTCTGCTCTCCACTGGTGCAACTCATCCTTCTAACCCCTTTCCCAATTTGAGGCCCCCTTGTTGTGAGGCGTCTCAAATTCCAAAAGTCAGCCCTTCATGCCCCTCCCCTTTGCCCGTGCATGCTCCCCTGCAGTACAACCTGTCAGAGGCGAGGACCAGAGGGAGGCAGCCACTCAGGCGTGTTTAGAGACGTCTCAAGACACAACATGCAATCACTCAAACCCCTCCCCGTTTCTCTTCTGCCATGCCCTTTGCAGTACGACCAATCAGAGGCGGAGGACCACGGGGAGGCGGCCACTCAGGCGGCAGTGAGGGATGGCGATGGCAGCATTGTTGGCGTACTCCTTGCCAACCCCGCTAGGGTGACTGCTGCCTCTGCAAGGCCCGCCTCTGTCTCTGCCTCCCTGGGCAAGCGTGCCCTCACACGGGAAGCCATGCATACCGCTGCGTCTTCACACCGCCGCCACCTCGCAGCTCGCACTGCTGCTGCTGCCACTGCTGGCAATGCTGACGATGCTGACGATGCTGACGATGGTGCAAATGGCCGTGCTGCTGCTGCAGCCCCTGCGGCCGCTGCTGAATCGTCAGCTTTTAGAGCAACTGGTGGAAGCCACAGCCGCAGTCACAGGAATGGCAAGTACCACCCCAGGCATCGCTCACCCTGGCACTCCCGCTCGTCCTTTGGCAACCCCGCCTCTACCTCCTGCTCTCCTGTCCGCTCCTCCTCCTCCTCCTCCTCCTCCTCCTCCTCCTCCTCCTCCTCCTCCTCCTCCTCCTCCTCCTCCCCTCTCGCCACGCGCTTTCTGACTGCCGCCACTCCCCTCACGAGCTCCGGACTCAACTCAACCGCCACAGCGGCCTCAGAGGATCCCGCCACTCCCCCCACCGCCTTTCTCGTGGCCAACAACCCCAACCTCCTCCCTCCCCGCACCCCCTCCGGCTCCTACGGCTCCTGCAAGCCCATCCCAGGCACCAACGCGTTCGCATGCCCCGCACCCGCACACTGCTTCCGCACCGTCAACGTCCGGTACTACGAGCCCGCCACCGCCGCCAACGAGCGCGCGGGGCAGAAGCACGGCGCTATGAGCTTTATTAAAGTGGTGCGTGTGAGGGACGGCAGGCAGCAGACGTTCGACGGCGACCTGGACCACATTGAGGTGGAGGAGGATGGCACGGCGGAGCGGCTGTTTGGGTTCACGGCGCTGGTAGGGGAGGTGTATCAGGTGCAGATCGTGGGGCGCAAGGGGAAGGCAAAGTGGCAGCCGACGCGTGTGAGGGTGCACTTTGGGGATGGAATTGGCAAGGACGGTGGAGGGGGGTGTGGCGGGGCGGTTACTGTGAGGCTGAAGGCCCCTGCTCGTAAGAAGTTCCAGTGGGCTCCCCAGCTGACAGCAAACGCGGCATGGCGGTACGGATCTTTCATTTGTCTCGCTCCCCCATTTCTATTTGCTCTTTCCACTCCATGCTTTATCTCCCCCTTTGCTGGCACTGCTCTCTCCCCATTCCTCTTTTCACCTACTTACCTTGTGCCTTCTTGAGTGCAAGGTGCAACGTTCCTTTCTGCCTCCTTCGTTTCGTGCATTCCACATTCACCTCTTCGTTTGAAGACAACAATTTCCCTTTGTTCCTCTTCCCTCCGCCCATCTACCCGCCTTCCCCGTCCCTCTGCTCCCCCCACCAGCCCGTATACTGGCCCAACTACTCCTGCCCATGTCGTCTTCTCCTCTGAGTGCGTCAAGGCATCGCAGCAGAAACAGCAGCTGCAGGTGGTGCTGTCTGATGGATGCATCCTGCATTCCCCTTCTGACATCTCCCTTTTTTCTCCCATTCCCTGCCCTCCTCCCCGTCCCTCTGCTCCCCCCACCAGCCCCAGTGCGGGCGCCACTCCTCCTGCCCCCGTGCTCTTCTCCTATGAGTGCGACAAGGCATCACAGGCATCCCCTCACCCTCTACCCTCCAATACCCCTTCCCACCAGCCCCTGTGCGGGCACCTCTACTGCTGCCCCTGTGCTCTTTTCATGTGAGTGCGACAAGGCATCGCAGCAGCAGCAGCAGCTGCAGGTGGTGCTGTCGGGCGCCGTGGACAAGGAAAGCCCCGCTGCCATCAAGCTCACTCGGGGCGCCTCCTCCTCTTGCTGCCGCCTCGCCAGCTAGAGTCGCCCCCCCTCGCCCTGCTGCCATCGAGCCATGTGAAGGCACCGCACCTCATCATTGCACTGCTGCTTCGGTCAGGAGTGTGACGTTCTGGCTGGACACCCCCCTGTACGATAGGTGACTTATGAGCAGGCCCTAAGATTCGTTTTGGGACACGCTGATTCATCATCCCTGCCTCCTGCATTAAGGCTGATTTTGCAGACTTGCCCTTGGAAGAAAGGCTGAAAATTGCAGCGTTACCTAAAAATTTTACGCTGATAATTCAGAATTAGTCGAGAATTAAAGTCTGATGCAAATTCTGAAAGGTCTTTTAGGATTAGCGTGGACTTTAACAGATTTCACGCTTGCCTAAGGGCGTGTTCTTGCCTCGAGGAAAACTTCCAGGCAGGACTTCGGGGCGTCTCGTATACCGGTACGGCTGAGATGGTCTAAAACTCCATATTTTTTTACATCGACTGTATACAAAATGCCCCAATGTGCCGCCCAGATGTTTTCCCGAGGCAAGAACACTGCCTGAAGCACTTGAATTGCCAGTGATGTGGTGCGATATAAAATTTTGAGGTGTTTGCGCGCCAACCACCTCAGGAAAGCCAAGTTGCTTGCGCGCCAGCGTGGCGCCCCCACCCCAGGGCAAAGGACTAGCGTGACTAGCTACAGTAGAGTCGAGACTTCGGCTCCAGGCCTCACGATTGGGTTTTTTTAAATCCTGATTCTTCCCGAATTGAATATTGATGCCTCAGTTTATGCATTTATAAGGTCCCACGGACGTGGAGGTCGTCGAAAGGATAGAATAGGCTTTCAAACGGGCAAATTTCAGGCCCGTTTAACCAATCCGGATTTTATTCCGGCACGGGTTTCGCTGGAAAAATCTGGAATTTCATCGAAATTCCGGATTATTACCCGTCTATCGTGAGCCCTGTCCGGCTCTCTGGGTGGGGGGGAGGTGTGAGGGGTGTTTCTGGTTGCTAAGGATTTGCACGAACTCTCCAAGGTTGCGGGGGTTACGAGAGGGGGTGTGACTGGTTTCCAAGGACTTCAACAAAATATGAATAATTTTTTAGGAATAAAAAATTTACAGATTGTGATTCGATTTGAAGAGGAGTTTTGCTGTAAAGGAGACAAGCTCCTTCACATTCTCGCAGGTCCGATGGACCTGCCACCTAGTCTCATTCTCATTTCTCTTCTCTGATGGCTTACTACCATCAGCACACTCTAAACCCCTCCTATGCCCAGACCTGGGCATAGGAGCACGCTACTTGCGGACGTGATTGCTGCACGTTTTTCTACCATGACTGGAGGAATAGTTTCTGCTGCAACTGGTCGTCCTCCTGTTTCAAGAATGAATTTAAGGAGCAATGGACGACGTGGATCCCCTGTGCGTGAGGGAAGTCAAGATTCTTCTACTCACCGTGATCGTTCCCACTCTCCACGCAACAGAAACGCAGCTATTACTGCCTTGGATCTGCTGAATGGCGCTCGGCGAAACCCCGTTCAGCAACCCGGATTGGCTCCCGTCGGAGATCGTAACGCTTCTGACGGTCGCGATTTTCCCCCCGGGTTTCGCGGCGAGCGGCGTGAAGAACGTGAACGTGTCGACTTGAACCCGCCAGGAGAAAACGCCCCGACACCCGTCGAACAGTTGCGCGCGGCACCCCTCGGCTGCAATCATGACGAGCCTGCGCAAGAGGATCGCAATGATCATCGCGATCCAAGGCGCGCAGGTCGAAATGATGAGCAGAATCCTGAGCGTGACCAGACGCGTCAGGACCTGGGTCGTCAGAATCTTGACCAGCGCGCAAATCGCCAGGAGCGCCAGGATCGTGGCGATCGCCAGAATCTGGACGTCCACGCTGATTTGGAATCTCGCCCGACGAATCAGCGCGCGCAGCAGGATCCTGTCATCATCGCCAATGGATCTGCAAATTTCGCCGAAATGATGGCGCGTCTGGACCCCGCCACCCAGCGAAATTTCCAGCGAATCTTCACGGGTGCTGCAATTGGTGAACGCGTTACAGCGTGCTCCTCTACTTCTACAGCGCCCCGATCTGCAGAACACATTCCTGCTCGTTACAACAACAACGACAACGCTAATAATGACGCAATTCATCACGTCATCGGTCTTCTCGCGGCCCTTCAGCGCGGACAAACCGGTGATCCAGCACCACCCCCTGCACCTGCTCTACCTACGCCAGCAGCAGTGCCACGCTCCCGCCCTCCTCCCGTCGCGGCCGAACCCGAGGGCGATGGCGCGGACGACGACGCGCCCATGGAAACCCTCGACGAAGGTAACGCCGCTCGTCTCAAGTCCGGTTCTACCGCCCCGAATCTTGCTCCTATCCCTCCTGCACGTCCTCAGTTGCGTTCTTCTTTGGTAAAAAGTGACGGCATTCGAACCCAACTTTTTAGTTTCGAGCGTATCCAGGCTATTGCTCGGCACACGCTCTCCGCTTTGCCCCCTAGTGGTGGCGAGTTAGCTGCCGACTATCTCCAGCAGATAGTCGAGGAGGCGGAGGAAAAGATTCATTTCTTATTCACCGCAGATCAACGCGGTTTTGAAGTGACCAATATGGCCCTAAAGATTAAATATGGGGAGGTGGTGGAAGATAAAAACGTTAAGGCCGCCACACAAATTGTGGCGGCCAGCAAAAAGAGACCTACTAGACCCACCACCTCGACATCCCGCACCGATCCCCCCCCTCGTAGTAGGGGTGAAGACGCACGCACTTGGAATACGTGGCGTCGGGATGGCGACGGTCGATGCTTTTATTGTCGCGAACCCGGTCATGGGTTTAAAGATTGTCCTCGCCGAGGCCAAGGGGCCAACCGGCCGGCTAAGATTGTCTAGAGGCTTTGATGGCCGATTCTTTGTAAAACCTTGATGCTATTAATATATTATTTCATGTTAAAGATTGATGTTGTGCCAATTGGTGATCGAGCATGCGGCTCAAATCCACTTCGAATATAGCACGGCAATATGCTATTCAATATTTGCGTGCAAAAAAAGAAAGAAAAAAAGAAAAAAACAACAACAACCCCAAAAAAGGGAGTAGGGGGAAGCATGAGAACGGCAGAAGTGCCGGAAAAGAAAGGCAGTCCAAAAGGTACAAAACGCACGTGGAACATTGGAACACGCACCTCCGACCGATGAAAGCATGACAAAGATTGTAACATTGCTGGTGCGCACACTGCGAAAAGTGTTGCCTTCATTCTTGCTTTCGCTTCGACTATTTCGAGCACACTTCTCACGCTACGCATGCTTCGGCAAACGTATTTTGTACAGTCAAGAACGATAATTTACATCTGGCCCTTGCGGCTTTTTTATTGTACTTGTTCGTCACCGCCCCTCACCACAGCTTGGCTCCTTCGCCGTACATGTTGCCACATCGGGTGATACAATCCGTATGCGAGGACGCATGCGTGCCTGCTTTGCATGGTGGTCCAGTTGGTGCGATAGCCGCTTCATGCTATCGGTCATTGCGTCAGGCTATCGCCTTCCCTGGGCTTCTTCACAGCCTACAGTGCGGCATGCCTCAAACCATGCCGGGGCACTCCAATTCCACACATTCGCGGTGGAGGCGGTGGACGAGCTCCTCGCTACGGGAGCGGCCCGGCTCGTTCCTCCATCGGAGCCACTCACATGCATCAGCCCGCTTAACGTAGTCGTCCAACCTTCCAAAAAGAGGCTCATATTGGACCTCCGCCACGTGAATTCATTTCTTTCCGTCCCCCGTTTTCGCTACGAGGGCTTGAATCGGGTGCCCGACTTGGTGCAGCAAGACGATTGGCTATTCACCATCGATCTAAAATCCGGCTACCACCATGCGGATATCCATCCCTTGTATTGGCGCTTCCTTGGTTTTACACTCCAAGGGCAACGCTACCAGTTTCTATCATTGCCTTTTGGTCTAGCTACTGCGCCGTTCGTTTTTACTCAGCTGATCAAGCCGTTCGCAAAACGTTCGCGCGGACGCGGCATCCGACTTATCCCATACGTCGATGACATTTTGTTCATCAGCGCTACCCGAGCCGAGGCCCTTTGCCACCGTGCCGTCATTTTAGCGGATCTTCAGTCAGCTGGCTTCGCTGTCAACTTCAAGAAGTCGTAGCTCGAACCAATCCAGTGCCTACAGTTTTTGGGCCTCCTGTTGGACACTCGCACCACGTCTTTCTCCATCGATGACGGCAGACGCGAGCGACTCTTCGCCGAACTTGAGCAGACATGTGCACTTAGCATGCAACGGCGGCCTATCCCAGTCCGTCGGGCCACTCGCATCACTGGCTTGCTAGCCTCCATGGCGCTCGCACTTGGCACGGTCGCGCGTGCCTTCTCCCACAATCTTCTTTCTCAGATCTCTGAGTGTCACTCTGGGGGGGTGTCAATTCTCTTGACACCCAATTCTCTCGACGAGTTGCGTTTCTGGCTCACCCAGTTCGATGTCTTCAATGGCTCGCGCTTCCACAATCCTCATCTCTACGACGTCGTGATGTATGTGGATGCCAGTGATCGCGCATGGGGCGCGTGTTTTTCAGCGCCGGACGGCGACGCCGGTTCGCATGCTTCACCACTCCCTTGGGCCCTCGTCTCTTCATCCAGCACGCTCCGCGAACTTGCTGGCATCCTTTGGGCACTGTCAACCTTTCTTGACAATGTCCGACGCTCGCACGTCCTGCTCCGTAGTGACAGCCAAGCGGCCTATTACATTATGAAAAAAGGGGGTTCCCGCCGGCTTGAGTTGACTCTGATATGCTGAGCTATTATCCACCTTTGCGTGCGCCACCAAATTTGGCTCACAGTCCAGTGGATCCCACGCACCCTTAATACAGAAGCCGACGCGCTCTCCAAGTTGGATCTTCTCGACGATTACTCTCTCGCACGACCTTGGTTCCTTCTGCTAGAGAGGCGTTGGGGTCCTCATACTATTGACTTGTTCGCTTCCCCGGCCAATGCGCAACTGGCTCGTTTTTGCTCGCTCGAGCTCTCCAACGCGGTAGTCGCGCAGGATGCGTTTTCTCTTAGCTGGTCGGGCGACAACTGCTACGCCTTTCCTCCCCCACCCCTGATCCCCGCTGTCCTCGCTCACGCCCGCCGCTCGCGCACCTGGCTTACCCTTGTAATCCCGCATTGGCCTAGCGCCTTTTGGTGGCCACTGTTATGCCCGGACGGCTCCTCTTGGGCCCCCGCTGTGGTCGCAACCATTCGCCTTGCTCCTGGCTCTAGTTGTTTGCGCATTGGTAGCGACCATTCTGCCTTTAGCGGTGCAGGTCTCCCGAACTCATTGATGTACGCGCTTCGCTTGATATTCACTAATACACAGCGCTGTGCCTCTGCGCAGATTCCTACCTCGGCCGCTTACTTTTGGATCTCTTGACGCTCACAGTTGATCTTCGTGCACAGTCTACTCTTCGAACATACGAGCCCTACTGGCGACAGTATCGGGCCTTTTGTACTGCGCACTCGCTTCCTTTTCTACCTGCCAGCGACCTTACGACAGCACTGTTCCTGTTGCACTCGATCCACGGTGGCGCCACTATTTCAGCAGTGCGATCCGCATGTTCTGCCATCTCATGTGCCCATTGGCTGGTCGGCCTTCCTTCTCCTATTCGCAGCCCGTTATCTTCCCAAGTGAAGGAGTATGCGCAACGCCACTGCGGCAGGCCCGCTCGAGCTAAGGAGACGATACCACCCGAAAAAATCTACGATATCTGCGACGTCTACTTCGCGTCGTCCGATCCTGCGACCTTCCAGAAGGAGCTGATCCCTCACCTCATGTTTGCCGCCTTTCTGCACTTCTCTGATCTGATATCCCTCCAGTGGCACCAGATTGAGTTTGACCGGGACTGTATGTGGTTGTTCATTCCCCGCTCCAAGACCGACCAGGCGGGTACTGGTGCATGGATTCCTGTGGCTGCCTCCTCCGCTCGCCACTGCCCCGTCTCTCGCGTCCAGCAATTCCTATTCCTCGCTGGGTACTCCGCCCAGTCTCTTGGCCCCCTCATCCGTGTGTTTCAGCCGCGCTCTCGAGCTTCCCCTTCCGATCGCTCCCCTTTGTATGCCACCATTTGGAGTTGGTGCCGGGATTCCTTCCTCGGGTCGGACTCAATCCTGATGTCCTTGGCACACACTCGTTTCGCAAGTCCGCAGCCACCACGGCCGTTGATGTTGGTGTTCCTGATCGGCTCTTTAAGGCCCTCGGCCACTGGCGCAGTGACACGGCTAAGGAGCGTTATGTCACCCAACTCAATCGCGAGCTTATCGCTGCTTCACGGACCCTTCAGGACCCTCTCCGCTCCAGTCCTCTGACGACTGCACTGCACACTCCTCTGAAAGTCGTGTCACAATCTTTTTGGTTGCCGAAGGTATGAGAGGAGTGTGACTGGTCGAGGACTTTGAGATTTTTTTCTTGGGGGTGTGTGTGATTGGATGCGGTAATCACGAGGGGACGCAAATCTCGCTGTACTCGGTTTCAGACTCCCGCCCAGACACATCGCTGAAACCTCAGCCTACACTCCAACAAAAACGCTGAAATCAATAGACATCATTATAAACAAAAGGCTGAATTTGTCAGCCTTACCTATCTCAAAAAGTCTTTCAGTTCAGCGTAGGTTCAAGAAAAAAGGCTGAAAAAAGGCTGAATCAGCGTAAAAAGGCTGATATGTAGGGGCCTGCTTACGAGTCTCCTCACGAGTCATCTCTGTGGCGCTTATGGTGCATTCACATGGATGGCAGGGGCACTCTCCGGTATGGCTGCTGTCTCACCTGTATGCATCCAGTTTGCCAGCAGAAACCGCTTGATTGCTTCTTGTGCAAATGCTGTCAGAAATGTTGGGAGCGTACTGTTCGCACTACCGTAATCACCCAGATAGTCACCCCTCCGTAGGATAAGTCCCATGGGCATTAACTCGTGCATTGGGACTAATAAGCATTATTTGATTATAGGCCCCTCCTCTCTGCTCCGGATCAAATCCCTATACGCCCCCCCCTCTTTTCAAACAGTATTTGAAGGAACTAGCCAAGATAGAAAAAATGCACTAGAAACATAATATGAACAATTTTTTAGGAATAAAAAATTTACAGATTGTGATTCGATTTGAAGAGTTTTGCTGTAAAGGAGACAAGCTCCTTCACATTCTCGCAGGTCCGATGGACCTGCCACCTAGTCTCATTCTCATTTCTCTTCTCCGATTGCTTACTACCATCAGCACACTCTAAACCCCTCCCCGGCCCAGACTTGGGCATAGGAGCACGCTACTTGCGGACGTGATTGCTGCACGTTTTTCTACCATGACTGGAGGAATTGTTTCTGCTGCAACTGGTCGTCCTCCTGTTTCAAGAATGAATTTAAGGAGCAATGGATGACGCGGATCCCCTGTGCGTGAGGGAAGTCAAGATTCTTCTACTCACCGTGATCGTTCCCCCTCTCCACGCAACAGAAACGCATCTGTTACTGCCTTGGATTTGCTGAATGGCGCTCGGCGAAACCCCGTTCAGCAACCCGGATTGGCTCCCATCGGAGATCGCAACGCTTCTGACGGTCGCGATTTTCCCCCCGGGTTTCGCGGCGAGCGGCGTGAAGAACGTGAACGTGTCGACTTGAACCCGCCAGGAGAAAACGCCCCGACACCCGTGGAACAGTTGCGCGCGGCACCCCTCGGCCGCAATCATGACGGTCCTGCGCGCGAGGATCGCAATGATCATCGCGATCCTGGGCTCGCATGTCGAAATGATGAGCAGAATCCTGAGCGTGACCAGACGCGTCAGGTCAGGACCTGGGTCGTCAGAATCTTGACCAGCGCGCAAATCGCCAGGAGCGCCAGGTTCGTGGCGATCGCCAGAATCTGGACATCCACGCCGATTTGGAATCTCGTCCGACGAATCAGCGCGCGCAGCAGGATCCTGTCATCATCGCCAATGGATCTGCAAATTTCGCCGAAATGATGGTGCGTCTGGACCCCGCCACCCAGCAAAATTTCCAGCGAATCTTCACGGGTGCTGCAATTGGTGAACGCGTTACAGCGCACTCTTCTGCTTCTACAGCACCCCGATCTGCAGAACACATTCTTGCTCATTACAACAACACCGACAACGCTAATAATGACGCAATTCATCACGTCATCGGTCTTCTCGCGGCCCTTCAGCGCGGACAAACCGGTGATCCAGCACCACCCCCTGCACCTGCTCGACCTACGCCAGCAGCAGTGCCACGCTCCCGCCCTCCTCCCATCGCGGCCGAACCCGAGGGCGATGGCGCGGACGACGACGCGCCCATGGAAACCCTCGACGAAGGTAACGCCGCTCGTCTCAAGTCCGGTTCTACCGCCCCGAATCTTGCTCCTATCCCTCCTACACGTCCTCAGTTGCGTTCTTCTTTGGTAAAAAGTGACGGCATTCGAACCCAACTTTTTAGTTTCGAGCGTATCCAGGCTATTGCTCGGCACACGCTCTCCGCTTTGCCCCCTAGTGGTGGCGAGTTAGCTGCCGACTATCTCCAGCAGATAGTCGAGGAGGCGGAGGAAAAGATTCATTTCTTATTCACCGCAGATCAACGCAGTTTTGAAGTGACCAATATGGCCCTAAAGATTAAATATGGGGAGGTGGTGGAAGATAAAAACGTTAAGGCCGCCACACAAATTGTGGCGGCCAGCAAAAAGAGACCTACTAGACCCACCACCTCGACATCCCGCACCGATCCCCCCCCTCGTAGTAGGGGTGAAGACGCACGCACTTGGAATACGTGGCGTCGGGATTGCGACGGTCGATGCTTTTATTGTCGCGAACCCGGTCATGGGTTTAAAGATTGTCCTCGCCGAGGCCAAGGGGCCAACCGGCCGGCTAAGATTGTCTAGAGGCTTTGATGGCCGATTCTTTGTAAAACCTTGATGCTATTAATATATTATTTCATGCTAAAGATTGATGTTGTGCCAATTGGTGATCGAGCATGCGGCTCAAATCCGCTTCGAATATAGCACGGCAATATGCTATTCAATATTTGCGTGCAAAAAAAAAAAAAAAAAAAAAAAAAAAAAAAACAACAACCCCAAAAAAGGGAGTAGGGGGAAGCATGAGAACGGCAGAAGTGCCGGAAAAGAAAGGCAGTCCAGAAGGTACAAAACGCACGTGGAACATTGGAACACGCACCTCCGATCGATGAAAGCATGACAAAGATTGTAACATTGCTGGTGCGCACACTGCGAAAAGTGTTGCCTTCATTCTTGCTTTCGCTTCGACTATTTTGAGCACACTTCTCACGCTACGCATGCTTCGGCAAACGTATTTTGTACAGTCAAGAACGATAATTTACATCTGGCCCTTGCGGCTTTTTTATTGTACTTGTTCGTCACCGCCCCTCACCAGAGCTTGGCTCCTTCGCCGTACATGTTGCCACATCGGGTGATACAATCCGTATGCGAGGACGCATGCGTGCCTGCTTTGCATGGTGGTCCAGTTGGTGCGATAGCCGCTTCATGCTATCGGTCATCGCGTCAGGCTATCGCCTTCCCTGGGCTTCTTCAGAGCCTACAGTGCGGCATGCCTCAAACCATGCCGTGGCACTCCAATTCCACACATTCATGGTGGAGGCGGTGGACGAGCTCCTCGCTACGGGAACGGCCCAGCTCGTTCCTCCATCGGAGCCACTCACATGCATCAGCCCGCTTAACGTAGTCGTCCAACCTTCCAAAAAGAGGCTCATATTGGACCTCCGCACGTGAATTCATTTCTTTCCGTCCCACGTTTTCATTACGAGGGCTTGAATCGGGTGCCCGACTTGGTGCAGCAAGACGATTGGCTATTCACCATCGATCTAAAATCCGGCTACCACCATGTGGATATCCATCCCTCGTATTGGCGCTTCCTTGGTTTTACACTCCAAGGGCAAAGCTACCAGTTTCTATCATTGCCTTTTGGTCTAGCTACTGCGCCGTTCGTTTTTACTCAGCTGATCAAGCAGCTCGCAAAACGTTGGCGCGGACGCGACATCCGACTTATCCCATACGTCGATAACATTTTGTTCATAAACGCTACTCGAGCCGTGGCCCTTTGCCACCGTGCCGTCATTTTAGCGGATCTTCAGTCAGCTGGCTTCGCTGTCAACTTCAAGAAGTCGTAGCTCGAACCAATCCAGTGCCTAAAGTTTTTGGGCCTCCTGTTGGACACTCGCACCACGTCTTTCTCCGTCGATGACGGCAGACGCGAGCGACTCTTCGCCGAACTTGAGCAGACATGTGCACTTAGCATGCAACGGCGGCCTATCCCAGTCCGTCGGGCCACTCGCATCACTGGCTTGCTAGCCTCCATGGCGCTCGCACTTGGCACGGTCGCGCGTGCCTTCTCCCACAATCTTCTTTCTCAGATCTCTGAGTGTCACTCTTGGTGGGCGTCAATTCTCTTGACACCCAATTCTCTCGACGAGTTGCGTTTCTGGCTCACCCAGTTCGATGTCTTCGATTGCTCGCGCTTCTACAATCCTCATCTCTACGACGTCGCGATGTATGTGGATGCCAGTGATTGCGCAAGGGGCGCGTGTTTTTTAGCGCCGGACGGCGACGCCGGTTCGCATGCTTCACCACTCCCTCGGGCCCTCGTCTCTTCATCCAGCACGCTCCGCGAACTTGCTGGCATCCTTTGGGCACTGTCAACCTTTCTTGACAAGGTCCGACGCTCGCACGTCCTGCTCCGTGGTGACAGCCAAGCGGCCTATTACATTATGAAAAAAGGGGGTTCCCGCCGGCTTGAGTTGACTCTGATATGCCGAGCTATTATCCACCTTTGCGTGCGCCACCAAATTCGGCTCACAGTCCAATGGATCCCACGCACCCTTAATACAGAAGCCGACGCGCTCTCCAAGTTGGATCTTCTCAACGATTACTCTCTCGTACGACCTTGGTTCCTTCTGCTAGAGAGGCGTTGGGGTCCTCATACTATTGACTTGTTCGCTTCCCCGGCTAATGCGCAACTGGCTCGTTTTTGCTCGCTCGAGCTCTCTAACGCGGTAGTCGCGCAGGATGCGTATTCTCTTAGCTGGTCGGGCGACAACTGCTACGCCTTTCCTCCCCCACCCCTGATCCCCGCTGTCCTCGCTCACGCTCGCCGCTCGCGCACCTCGCTTACCCTTGTAATCCCGCATTGGCCTAGCGCCTTTTGGTGGCCACTGTTATGCCCGGACGGCTCCTCTTGGGCCCCCGCTGTGGTCGCAACCATTCGCCTTGCTCCTGGCTCTAGTTGTTTGCGCATTGGTAGCGACCATTCTGCTTTTAGCGGTGCAGGTCTCCCAAACTCATTGATGTACGCGCTTCGCTTGATATTCACTAATACATAGCGCTGTGCCTCTGCGCAGATTCCTACCTCGGCCGCTTACTTTTGGATCTCTTGACGCTCATAGTCGATCTTCGTGCACAGTCTACTCTTCGAACATACGAGCCCTACTGGCGACAGTATCGGGCCTTTTGTACTGCGCACTCGCTTCCTTTTCTACCTGCCAGCGACCTTACGGCAGCACTGTTCCTGTTGCACTCGATCCGCGGTGGCGCCACTATTTCAGCAGTGCGATCCGCATGTTCTGCCATCTCATGTGCCCATTGGCTGGTCGGCCTTCCTTCTCCTATTCGCGGCCCGTTATCTTCCCAAGTGAAGGAGTATGCGCAACGCCACTGCGGCAGGCACGCTTGAGCTAAGGAGACGATACCACCCGAAAAAATCTACGATATCTGCGACGTCTACTTCGCGTCGTCCGATCCTGCGACCTTCCAGAAGGAGCTGATCCCTCACCTCATGTTTGCCGCCTTTCTGCACTTCTCTGATCTGATATCCCTCCAGTGGCACCAGATTGAGTTTGACCGGGACTGTATGTGGTTGTTCATTCCCCGCTCCAAGACCGACCAGGCGGGTACTAGTGCATGGATTCCTGTGGCTGCCTCCTCCGCTCGCCACTGCCCCGTCTCTCGCGTCCAGCAATTCCTATTCCTCGCTGGGTACTCCGCCCAGTCTCTCGGCCCCCTCATCCGTGTGTTTCAGCCAGGCTCTCGAGCTTCCCCTTCCGATCGCTCCCCTTTGTATGCCACCATTCGGAGTTGGTGCCGGGATTCCTTCTCTCGGGTCAGACTCAATCCTGATGTCCTTGGCACACACTCGTTTCGCAAGTCCGCAGCCACCACGGCCGTTGATGTTGGTGTTCCTGATCGGCTCTTTAAGGCCCTCGGCCACTGGCGCAGTGACACGGCTAAGGAGCGTTATGTCACCCAGCTCAATCGCGAGCTTATCACTGCCTCACGGACCCTTCAGGACCCTCTCCGCTCCAGTCCAACTGCTCGATATGCAGCCACGCTTGAGCGCCACCGCCGTCAACCCCCTCCCTGATGTTTCGTTCGACCTATGACGACTGCACTGCACACTCCTCTGAAAGTCGTGTCACAATATGAATAATTTTTTAGGAATAAAAAATGTACAGATTGTGATTCAATTTGAAGAGGAGTTTTGCTGTAAAGGAGACAAGCTCCTTCACATTCTCGCAGGTCCGATGGACCTGCCACCTAGTCTCATTCTCATTTCTCTTCTCTGATTGCTCCCACCCCCCTCGCCCATTTTCCTAGTCGGCATCTGCCTATTTAGCTTCGTCCTTTAGAACATCCATGTACTTCTAACTATGAGTGTGCTGTATCATTGAGATATGAAATGCTATGACGACTGCACTGCATGACGACTGCATTGCACACTCCTCTGAAAGTCGTGTCACAATTTTTTAGACAGTTAGAAGTCTATTCAAACCTAAACCTGGGATATGCAACACTTTCAGGCTAGCATTGGTTATCGCACATTACACCTACTCCTAGTCTACTCCTACTCCTCCTCCTCTTCCTCCTCATCCTCCTCATCCTCCTCATCCTCCTCCTCCTCCTCCTCATCCTCTGCAGCCCCACCCTCAGCGCCTGCCGATGTCTCCAGAGAAGCCATCCGCCCCGACCTCGTCATCAACATCCACCTCTGCCTCTCGCTTGTTGCGCATGTGCTAGAGGGTCAGATAGTCTTCACTGCCGTCGAGCGAGTTGCTGATGCCACACGTCTTGAAAGCCCTCTGAATGAGGGCAGCAGGGATGGCCCTCCATGCCTTGGAGACCCACTTCAGGATCTCCTCCGGAGGAGGCTTCTTGAGGTTTCCTGCGCCAGCAAACATGAGTAACCACTCAGTTAGAACCATGTTTACAGAAAACAAACTGTTAAAAACAAGCCACAAGATACTCACCCTTAGCGGTCTTGGAATACATCCCCACAGAGTCAAACCACTCCTGGTAGTATTGCCTCACCCGAGCCTTGAAAGCTCGGTTGACGCATACGTCCAGGGGCTGCACGACGGAAGTGCAGCCCGCGGGGATGACTCCGGGGACGACAGCAAGCTTCCCGTAGCATTCCTTCACTTCAGGCATCAGGTGACCACGGTAGGAGTCAAGAATGAGTAGGGCAGAGCACGCACGCAAACCAAATCTTGGGCGGATGAAGGGCTCGACGGCGTTTTCTAGCCAGGTCTTCACACCGTCCGCATCCATCCAGCCGTTCGGCTGTGCCGCAACGACGTCATCTGCATAAAGACAGAGTATAAGCTTGGTTACCGCGATTGAAAAAAAAGAAAGAAAACACACAAAAGCCGTGAAACCAAAACATACCAGCGGGGAAATCCCCTTGAGGGATGGTCTTCCTTTTGAAGTAGACCCACGGCTTCAGCTTCTCCCCCCCTGCCGTGCACGCGAGCATAACAGTAACTCGCTCCTTCTGGTAGCCGGCGGAGCGGATAGGGACGGAGTTGACGCCGACCTGCTCGACGGTGCGGTCAGCCGGCATCTCCAACCACATTGGAGTTTGGTCGGCGTTGATTATCCAGCGCTCTTCAATGCCGTACATCCTCCGCACCTCCCTGCAGAATCGCCAGAAGTTTTCGACCTCTGCCGAGCAACCTGTGGGAGGGCAGTATGGGAATTCGATAAAAACACGACTTAGTACAACATTCATATGGAGCAACAGTGTGAAATCGAATAAGAGAGTACGTACATAAGCGGAAAGAAGAGACAGAAACGGATGCAATGATGATGTACTTACTATCGGTCATTTTCTGACCGACTTTCGTCTTGGCGCGAACCGACAGATTCCACCTTGACCGGAATCGTTCGGTCCAGCAGTAGGAGCCCTGCCATTTGACGTCGGGGTGAAGAACCTTCATTAACTCCCATGACCACTTCTGCAGCCTTGACACCGGGACCGGAGTTCCCACAGCGTGCGCGGCGAGAAGCTTCGAATACACCTGTGTCTCCATATCGGCGTACCAAGAAGACCTCCCCTGCCCATGCAGCGTCTTACGGCAGCCGTGGGCAGCTCTTAGCTCCTCCTCGTGCTTCGACCAGTCGTTGATGCGGCGGCGCGAGATTCCAGACTCTCGTGCGACTTCATTCTTCTTCTTTACCTCTTTCAGTCGGTCCAGCCAAAATAGCTTCTCCTTTGCCGTGTAGGACTTTTGCTTCCTCCCGTTCATCCGATTCCTGGAAGATGGGGGGCAGGCATCTCGATTCACAGAAGATGGATGTGGCGGTTTTCTGCCCTCGGGAAAGGACGGCACAGGGAGCTTCTCGGGAAGACCATCCAGAGACCAGTACTCGGCTCCATCATCAGCATCCGCGTCGTGCTCAGGCCACTCATCGCTGTGCGGAATCCCCCAATCACGAGCAGCAGGTGGCGCAGCGGAAGAGCTAGCGTCGGGCTTTAGATGGGCATTGATGTCGTCTTGCGGAATTTTCTTGCCCGACAGCAGCAGAGTCAGGACCGGCAGTCCGTACACGTACGGAGGAGTGGGTGGCGCTGACGGGGCAGGAGGAGTGGGAGGAGCCGGCGGAGCAGGAGGGGCAGGGGGAGCCGGAGGAGCCGGAGGAGCCGGAGGAGCGGGAGGTGCTGGAGGAGCTAGACGATGCTCTGCTCTAATGCGTGTGGGCTCGCCTGGTCTACCAAAAAGGATCGAAATGCCAGACACGGGAAAGCCAGCCATAGCTCCCGCAAGGGGAGCTGGTGCTGCTTCAGCGTTCACATCGATAGGAAATGAAATACTGAACCCCTCGACGAGGTACCCCCTCCTGGAAGGCGGCTTGGGTTCCTCGTCGGGGTCAGATTCCTCGTCGATGAAAGGGGTGGAGGAAGGAATATTTTCTGAAAGATTCCTGCCCAGATTCCTGGTATCCCAAGCCACGTCGCTGCCCTGGTGCGGATGTTGCAGGAACGTGGTCCCCAACACCACCAAACCATGTGTGCTGGCACAGTACGGCACCAGGATTGCTTGTGATAGGGCCGCATGGCAGCTTTCTTGCCTTGCTGTGCTGGCCGTACATTCAAGCCTAGTTTCCGTGCATGTTCTCGGCGTGTCCCCTCTGGAACCACGCCCAATAGCCTACAAACATCAAGACCTACAGTTTTTCATTAAAAAATATATATATATATTATGTAAAATTCGTTATAAACGCCCATGGGCGTATATTTTTTATTCAATTAAACGCCCCCCCTTAATTAAAAACCAGTCCTATAAACGCCCATAGGGGCGTCTATCCGGGTGATTACGGTATATATGAAGCGTTTGTATTGAGAGCAGATGGTGTCAACATATTGATATAGATTGTTATAGGCTAGATAGGTGCATGCCATAGAGAGTACAACACCTAGCACAAAACTACCCTGTACTACCCATTCTAGTTTACTTCGTTATCTTGAGATGGTATCGTATCACGCTAGGCTAGGTCCTCCTCGCCCACCCGCGCTTCCGCCTTGGCCCTAGTCCTAGCCCTAGCGGTGAGAGAGGGGGGGGGAAAAAAAGAGTTGATGAAATCGTCTTAGGGTTGCGACGTTATTCTTTATTTTAAGTGATTTTATTAATGCCTGCTTACTGTTTGTACTTATGTGAAATTTGGTGTTTTTAAGGAAATTCCATTTCCTTAGCGAATCCTCGCTAACACCACGTGCAACCCAGGTCATGAACTACGTTCGAGACCCCCAAGCCTACACGTGGAGTCACGTCCAACACTTCCGAGGCGCCCAAACCACCTCGCGTGTGATTCGTGGCCCTCCTCGAGGTTCCCTTGCTAGGCTAGCTGTGCTTATATTTGGCCATGTGCCTTATTTGTATTCGACACACTTGAATCACTACCTCGCTATTGCATAGCTCGACTCCCATGTGGAGATTAACATAACAGTTGGTATAAGAGCTACGTTCCTGCCCATTTAGGCTTCTATAGAGAGTTATTTTGTGGAGGGACTTCGCTACGTTCAAGACCCCCAAGCCTACACGTGCAGTTGCGTCTGACACTTCCGAGCCCGGAGGCGTCCAACCAAACCACCTCGCGTATGTTTTGTAGCCCTCCTCGAATTTCCCTTGCTAGGCTAGCTGTGCTTGTATTGAGCACTGTGCCTCATTTGTATTCGACACACTTGAGTCTCTACCTTTCTGTTGCTTTACTCGACTCCCATCCGAAGATTATCATAACAGTGTTGGGTATCACTAAAACATTTGAGTACAAAAAGGCGACAAAGTACATGAATAATGTGGCACCAACGCACTGGCAAATTCACTTAACAACAGAATTGCACTTTTGTGAATGACACAAAACATTCCAATTTATTCATCAATCAGAGTATACCACTTGGAGAATTCGAACCCGAGGCCTTTCCTGTGGTCTCAGACTCACAGACAGCTAAAACTCCCGGCCCAAATTGCGAGGCGCCGCCTTCAAATGCAGTGCATTTGAGAACCGTAGTTTCACGGGGTAAAGTAACTAGGCGCTCATCACTCAGGGGTTAACTTTCAATTTGAGCGCGCCAAGTATTGTGGAACATCGTATGCAGTGCAGTTTTCAGCCGTCAGTGGTTTCACGACGGCCCACAAGCCAACTTCTTTGCTCTCACCACATACAGACATTCGTAATGCAATCTCAACCGTCGAATGGTTGAGGGCACATTTGACGGTCCACAACCGCTTTCCAATTCGTGAGAAGAAACACCCTCACGATTTTTCCGTGTGTTTCATCTAAGCCCACACTCAGGGTTCATCTGCAGTGCGTTTGAACAATTTGGGCCGCGGGTTTTAAGCTAAAATCGACGAGATTCATATTTACCAGCAGATAACGTTGTTATGCGATGAGGGCACGATTGCTAGGGTTTCATTTCTCTTTCTTTCACCAGCTACTCCCTTGATTCCCTCCAACCACTCGTCAATCTCCAGCTACTCCCCTGTTTCTCGCCAGCAATGGCACTTAACGCCCCACACCTCACGTCTTATAGGTATGTTACTCACCTCCCTAGCTTGTTTGTAAGACTTCTACCCATCGTGTCCTAGATTTTGAAGTTTTTGGCTGCACCATTACGACCTAGTTATAAGGTCACTTTAGGATCTGCAGCCCATTGCACGCTGTCGCCATGCGCGCTAGCGCCTAGCTCGCTGGCGAGTTGCGCGCTGGCGCCTAGCACGCGGCCGCGTTGTGCGCTCGCCCGTAGCACTTTAGCGCATTGTGCGGTGGCGAGTTGTGCATTGGCACCTAGCATGCGGGCCTGTTTCCCTCTCTCTCTCTTCCCACTACTCCCATGCCTTCAATCCCCTACTCCGTTTTCCTTATTTTCCATTCTTCAATCCTCATTTCCGTTTCCCGTGTTCTACCATGCCTTCTTTTTTCAAGCTGAACTAAACATGTTATCTCCATCCCATGCTCTTTAATTATTCTCTCAATAACTCATTCTTGCATTCTCCCACTCCTCCTTTCACACATTCGCCCACTCACTTTTCCTCTGGTTTCTTTATTCGCTCATCCTCCAATTAACCACCCTATCATTCCCTCGTTCTCTGGTTTTCTGATTCCCTCATTGTCTCGTCATACCATTCACCACTCTCTCATTCTCTGGGTTTCTGATTCTTTCATTGTCTCATTCTCCCATTGTCTCTCTCTCATTCTCAGGTTTTCCGATTCTCCCATTGTCTCATTCTCGCATTGACCATCCTCTCACATTCTGATTCTCTCATTTTCTGGATTTCTGATTCTCTCATTGTCTCATTGTCTCATTTTCACATTCCCTCATTCTCCCGTTCTCCCACTCTCTCATTCTCCTATTCTCTTGTTCTCTCTCTCTCTCTCTCTTTCTCTCTCTCTCTCTCTCTCTCTCTCTCTCTCTCTCTCTCTCTCTCTCTCTCTCTCTCTCTCTCGCTCTCTCTCTCTCTCTCTCTCTCTCTCGCTCTCCCCTTCTCTCAAGCACTCCTTTATTACATTTTAAAGCGTTGGTACATGGGCATAGACATGGTGGCACATACATGCACATAACAGAGGGATTATGCACAATACAGGGCAGCCCTAATGGCGGACCTGTGTCTGGCAGTGGCCCCTGCTGCCCTAGCTGCCTTCCTGCACTTGAAACAGACCCCCCAGCGTGGGGTCCCTGGGGTCCGGTGCTCCCTGGTCAAAGGCCGCCTCCGTGGCCTGGTTGGCCTTGGCCACCAGCGTGTTGGCTTGACAGTGCTGCTGCAGGATAGCCCAGCGCTGCGGGAAGTGGGCCGTTAGCTTGGTCGCAGTTTTGGTGTTGGGGTTTTTCCCAGAGTTTCACCTTCGCCGCATGCTTGGCCAGCAGCTTAAGGAAATCTGCCATTGATGGGGCCAGCACGCCATAGGTTTCGGCGGCCAGACCGAAAAACCCCACATACTCCGCCCTGGAGCGGTACTTCCTCTCCTTTGCGTGGACTGCTTCCTTGGCTGCTTCCTGGCTTGTAGGTCCTGGCGGAGCAGCAGTGGGTCCGTGAGGGTGATATCCGTTACCCAGGTCACTCCTGACTCGGGGTCCCGGATTGCCAGGTCAGCTCGCTTTCTGCTGGCGGGTGGGGAGTACAGTGTTGTCTCATGGTAGGTGATGTACTTTGGTTCCCGTGCCATCCACAGGACCGCGTACACCAGAGCGTCATGTTAGCGCTTCCGTCAGGGGCCATCTCTGCAGCGTAGTAGGTGGTTGGGTAGGCTGTAGTCGGGTATGGCTGTGCGTTTGCGACAGTCGCAGGTGCCCAGGACTGGGAGGGAAAGGCCAAGGCAAAAGCCCAGGGCCACTAAGAATTGGCCTGGTGAGAGGCTGAGGTCAGGGCATGTGGGGATGGCGTGGAGCCAGTCCCCGGCCCTAGACCCCGTAGGCTTAGCAGTCGGATAGCATGGCTGTTTTCATTCCTGGCCGGTCGAGTCATGTGTCAGCCAGCGGTGCTTCAGCCCACGCATGGTTGAGCTCTGCCGAAAGCTGTTGCTGTAGCCGTCGCCCCCCAGCTCCTGCTCGTTCCTCCTGCAGCAGTGCTTGTCCCTTCTCCAGCAGCCGCCCTTCCATGTCGTGGAGGGTTTGCTGCACTGGTAGCCCATCTGCTGCTGCTGCGGTGAGCTGTGCTGCTGTCGTTGCCAGGGGGGGGTCCTGGCTGAGGGGGTGGGAGCTGAGGAGGTGCTTGACCGCTGTGGTCGAGGCGAGATAGGCTGTCGGCGCCTCCGCCACTGGATCAATGATGCCCAACCCCCCGAGTCCTGTTGGGAGGGTTGCTTGCCTCCAAAGCAGGCTCTGGTCGAGTGCACACTGGGGGTACCACAGTAGTGCCGCATCCAGTGCCCGTCTGACCAGCCCTTCACTCCAATCCCTCCATGTCTCGAAGGGTAGTAGGTCGACTGGCGTGGAGCGGAGCGGGAAGGTGACTCTTCGGGAGAAACACTTTGACAGCAGGAGCAGAGCGTGTTGCGGGTGAAGGCCCGCAATGAGTGGTAGTGGTTGCGCGGCTGTCGGCAGCTCGTTCCGTAGATAGGTTTTGCAGAAGGCCGGTGTGCCCACCGGACTGCCCAGGATTCGTAGCCCATCTGTCATTTCAGGTATCCCCATTGGTATGGTTCCTGGTGGGATGCCTCGCGGGCTCCATGCGGCACTTTTTTGTTGGTTGCATGTCAGCCCACTTTCTGCCAGCAGGGATTTCAGGAGTGTGTGAGCGTCTCCTGTGTCAGCTGGGGGGGCGACAATGGTGATGTCAGCGGCATATGCGGTTAGCATCACTGCTGGGTAGGCGGTCGCTGTGCGGAGAAGAGCCGGCTGAATCGCGGTTGCGAAGAGTAGCGGGCCGATAGCGTCTCCTTGGTGGATGCCACGATCGCTGGTGAGTGCCGTCTCAACGTAGCCGTCTTCCAAAAAAAACAGTGACGGTCGGGCATTGAGGCTTTTTGCTAGCGGTATCAGTGCCGCTAGTCGAGACCAGAGCAGGCTAGCGAAGAAGGCAGCATGTTCTAACGAGTTGAACGTGTTGCTTATGCCAATCGCTATGGCTGTATGGTCTGGGTGGGGTTGAGGTACGTCTTGATGGCATGGATAACGCATTCCGAGCCTCCCAAATTCGCGACCCCGAACTGAACTGGGAGTAGGTACTATCTGATCTCCGCTCCGAGAGACGGTAATGCTGCTTTGCCCACTATTCTGAGGATGGTTTATCCTATGGCTATGGGCCGTGCCCCACCACCTGGTTTCTCGAAGCCTAGGAGGCGGCTGAGCAGGAGCAAGTCTGCTATGTCGTCTGGTACAGTCGTGCTGAGCAGGTGGTTGCATCCCGAGTGGAGGTGTTTGCAGTCTTCCCTGTTGGTCAGCGCGGGGTCCCGCAGATGCACATAGCAGGCTCCCGAGGGTCCTGCGCCCACTCCATTTGAGCAGGAGGCAAGTAGGCGTTTGAACTCTTTTGCTGGTATGCTGAGGGTCGAGGTGACATGGCCTGCCAGCTGTGCCGGAAGTGGGCTCGCTGCAGGTGGGTGTTTGTCATGTAGCGTCAGGAGGGTGGATTCTGATGCTGTGGCGAGGGGGGTGTGGTGGAGTGCCGTTGCTGCTTTGGCGAGGTTCGCCTTCTTGACCAGGCCCTCTGCCCGTGCCTTTAGTCCTTGTGTGTCTGGTTTGTGTTGCGTGGTTTGGCGGGTTGTCAGGTTGGTTTGGGCTTATCGTAGTAGGTATTCCCACGCGCCAGATCTAAACAGGTGGAAATGGTGTTGTATTGCCACCCAGTCTGGTTTCTGATCTGCCCCCATGTTTAGGGTCAGCGGGGGTAGCAATTGGAATACCAGCCACACTCCGAGTCGAGTTGACTCGGTTGAGATTCGGATGAGCGGGGTCAGGAGGCAGTGTGTGAATTTCTCCAAAAATTTTGGGGGCAGGCGCCACGGCAAGTGGGGTTGTCGCGAGTTGGTAAGTTGAGAAATGTCCCATACTTCAACTCTTCGCCAGAGTTCGTTATCCCCTGCCAGAACTTCTGGCGCACGGGTTTCCAGTGCCGCTGGGTTCGCCAAGTTTGGGTTGGGGTTTAGTGGTGCTCCGATGTTCCCTCCATGTGAGTGCACCTCAGATCATCTCGCGTTCCGATTTCCCCCCCTCCAGTCTGCCCCTCCTCAGTGACTGACTCGTCCTCCAGGGGTGCTGCAGAGGAGGGCATATAACTTGATGATTCGGAGCTTTCTTCCCCATTAGCTCTCCCCTCTACTTCCGCCCATAGTTCCTTTCCGTGGCGCTCCCTCCAGAGCCTCTCTCCCCGTTCCGCCAGCTTTGCCTCTGGTCCTCTGCCCGCTCGTCCTCCTCTGCATCCCCTTCCGTGGCGTCCTCCTGCTCTCCCTCCCCCCCGCACGGTTCCCGCTCCTCGTGCCGTCAGTCTGCTGCTCCCTGCCCCGGTCCCTGAAGCCACCCCCTGCTCTCCGCGATCCACGTTCCATGATGGAGCTGGATTTGCTGTTGTCTCCCCGAAGCCACCTTTGCGTGTGGGAGGCACAACACCTGTCTGACCTGTTTCCTCTGCTGCCTGAAGCGTCGGAGGTGCCGCGTTGTCCATGTTCCTATCGCGCTGGCGGCGGTCATGATCCGCCCTATAGGCGTCCGCTCGTTGGGATTCGTTCTCGGGAGGTGGTGCCCGACGAATTTGCCTCTCCTGTTGGCCCGCCGCGTGGGGTTCGGTAGCGGTGTGGTCCTCCTCTCGCCGTGCCCCGATTGCGTCGGTCGCGTGACGGTCCGCATTACAGTCTTGCTCAGCAGCTGCTGGGGATAGCGGACTGCCTCGGTTGGCTCGCGGAGGTGATGGAGGTGTTGCTCGTGATCCTGTCTTGTCACGGCGCCAGCGGGCTCGCGTGGAGGAGGCAGCAACTCGTCTGCTGTGGGGACTGGTGTACGTCCCCACAGCGCCTCGCGCTATTGCTGACGAGGCTGCCGCGACACCTCTTGCCGTGACTGCCCTCTCTCGCGCGGTGGAGGGCGAGACTGCGAACGGGCTAGTGTCTGCCTCCGCATCTTTTCTCCGTGCCATGCAGACTGTGAGAGCTCAGGATGTACAGGCGCGCTATATCTAGCGTAATCCTGTTGTAGTCCCTTAAAGCCAATAGCCTGGCATGGCTATACGCAGGATGATTTTATTTCTAGAAGGGTCTATTACCTCTAGATATTATAAACTTGGTTACCTGATGCACTATGGAAGTACAAAAGCACCTTGTACTCATGGATAGTCCAACATTGGGGCAAATCTGATTCGATCCTATGACACTTGCTAATCAGAGCCAAAGGTTTCAGCTCAATGGTTAAAGCCCGACCGGGCAGGTTGCATATTGGTACTGTTGAAGTAGGAGGGGCGGCATGTTACGATTGGTTGACGAGGAAAAAGACAAGCGAAACGTTTTTGCGAAACTTCATATTCGTCCACCTCGTGCTTGCGCGGGAGTTCCCAAGGGCTACGCAACCTGGCAGAGGTGTCACGTTTGAGCCCCGCCATTTGGCAGGGGACTCACACCTGCCTCTTTGCCATGTTGCAAGGGGGTTTTCGTGCCTGCGTTTTTGCGCTAACAACCCAATCGTTTTTTTTTTGTTAGGGCAAGGGGGGTTTTCGTGCCTGCGTTTTTGCGCTAACAACCCTCCCTGAAACTATTGGGCTTCGGTTTCGCCCTTGTGCAATCAAACACACATCGGTACACTCGCGCTAAACCGCTCGAAAGTCAAAATTTAAACGAGTAATTACCCTTTGAGCACACTTCGTGCTTGTTCACCTCGATACTTGGCAGGGACGCAAACTTGCCAAGTTTGTCGAGGCACAGAGTTGAGGAGTTTGAGTCTCGTCAACCACTGCTGCGCGTGGGTTCGGTTACAGTTTCTCAAGATGCAGCATCTTGAGAAAAAGAGAGTTGCAACCTGCTGGTCGGGCTTTAAAGTCCGAGTTCAGAATGGTTGAAAAACAAGAATCTTGACCCTGAAAACAGTGCAAGCTAAACTTTGCGAAAAGGATTTCGGGAATGGGCGTTAGGCGGAAAAAAGGAAGCACGCGAAACAGGTGGAATGTTGCACGCAATCCCGAGAGGGGACCAGCATGTCCTGCAGGGAGCAAAACAGGAAATGCACTACTGCTCCAGGTGATGGCAAATGAGACTAGTTGACATGACACTACTCCACCCGGCACCAACATAACAGGCCTATGCAAACCTCTGTTAGTAGAAGGGAAGAAGCAGCACACTGGCATTCTGAAGCGGAATCCAAACAGCGCAATAACAAGCACGACAAAGGCGCTTACACGGATAGTACTGGCTGGGTGTGGAAGCTGAGCGTGAACCTATCCAGCGATAGTTCCGTGCCGCGAACCAAGAACGTCCAAGGCAGAGTTGGCAGGCTGAAACCAGAGCGAGACAAACTCAGAACGCGGGGGACGGAAACGCCGACGCCACACACGACGTCGCCCCAGGAAGACACGAGGCAAGGAGCACGGGAGCCTAGGCGCACATTCAATGTGACAAGGATTCCTAGGATTTTGTGACTAGGCGCGGGATCTGTGACTAGGCGTGGGATTCTGTGACTAGGCGTGGGATTCTGTGACCAGGCGCAGACTGCAGTGACAAGGCGCGGGGTTCTGTGACTAGGCACGGTATTCTGTGATTAGGCATGGGATTCTGTGACTAGGCACGGGATTCTGTGACCAGGCGCAGGATTCTGTGACTAGGTGGGGGATTCTGTGACTAGGCGTGGGAGTCTGTGACTAGGCGCGGGATTCTGTGACTTGGCGCGGGATTCTGTGACTAGGCGCGGGATTCTAAGACTAGGCGCGGGATCCTGTAACTAGGTGCAGGATCCTGTGACTAGGCGCGGGATTCTGTGACAGGCGCGGGATTGCGTGACTAGGCGCGGGATTCCGTGACTAGGCACGGGATTCCGTGACTAGGCGCGGGATTCTGTGACTAGGCGCGGGATTCTGTGACTAGGTGCGGGATCCTGTGACTGGGCTCGGGATTCTGTGACTAGGCGCGGGATTGCGTGACTAGGCGCAGGATTCCGTAACTAGGCGCGGGATTCCGTGACTAGGCATGGGATTATGTGACTAGGCGCGGGATTCCGTGACTAGGCGCGGGATTATGTGACTAGGCGCGAGATTCTGTGACTAGGCGCGGGATCCTGTGACTAGGTGCGGGATCCTGTGACTAGGCACGGGATCCTGTGACTAGGCACGGGATTCTCTGACTAGGCGCGCGATTCTGTGACTAGGCACGAGATTCCGTGACTAGGCGCGGGATTATGTGACCAGGCGTGGGATTCTGTGAGTAGGCGCGGGATTCCGGGACTAGGCGCGGGATTCTGTGACTAGGCACGGGATTCTGTGACTAGGCGCAGAATGCAGTGACAAGGAGCAGAATTCTATAACTAGGCACGGGGTTTTGCGGCTGCGTGCGGGATCGCCAATACCCTGCGAGAGAGCTGCGCCCGAAATAGCCGGGATGGCTTTGTTTGTCCCATTCGGTTGCGCGACAGGCGCGAGACGCCCCACACATTATGGCGACCTTTCCTGTTGCCGTGGCGGCCTAGAATGGTGGTGTTGCTTATGGACCTGAGCCCGCGGGTGCGTTTGCCGCTAGATTAGGGTTTGAGGGGAGAGGCCAGGCGCGGGATTCTGCCTTCTCCCACTCCTGTTTTGTCTTACCAGTTTCCCCCATCACCCCCCGCTTCCCCATAGAATCTTACTCTGTTTTCTCCCTACCCCCTGTTCCCCACCAATCAATCCGCCCTTCCCCCGTCAACCCATCTATACCGCATCACCCCCTATTTTCCCCATCACCCCCTGCTCTCCCATAAAATCTTCTCCTGTTTTCCCCGTTCTCCCCTGCTTCCCTCCAATCAACCTGCCTTTTCCCCGTCAACCCCTCTATACCCCATCACCCCCCGCCCTCCCATCAAATCTTCCCCTGTGTTCCCCGTTCTCCACTGTTTCCGTCCAATCAATCTGTCTTTTCCCCGTCAACCCCTGTTTGCCCCATCACCCCCTGCTTTCCCATAGAATCTTAGTGTTTTCTCCTTTCCCCCTAAATTCCCACTAATCAACCCACCTTTTCCCTATCCCTCCCTGCTTTCACCTTCCTACCTTGTTATTCCCAACCGCCCCTCTTTGCCCCTTTTCCTATATTCCCAATCCCTTTTTCTCTTCTCCCCCTATTAGGCTCCTGCCACACTTCTCCCCCTCTCAGCCAAGCTGTCCGTCTTCCCCATCCTCAGGATTGTTTTAGGTTATACATGTAGAGGATCGATCGAGGGCCCAAGGTTGACTCGCCATCGCCCTGCACCCACCCGCGTTACACTCTTTTGCACCGTCCCTGTGCTGCTTCCCCTGTTCTCTTATCTTCACATGCGCCATGTTGGCGTCTTCCTGAGGATTTAGCAGAGGGTGCGACGGTTGCGCGGGAACGTGGTACGGGCTCCGTCCTGCTGGACAATCGATACCCGTGATGAGGGGAAAGCGCAGGCCAGCAGGCTCTGCCCCTCGACGCAGGTGAGCTCTTTTCCAAGGGAAGCCAAAAGGTGACCTCGGGAATAGCCTCAATGAGAAATGTACGACTACGACCAGATCGTTGGCGGCAGAGATGCACGCGGAGTGGGGGGGGAGGGGGGGGGGGGCAGAGCAGTGAACCCCACCTCGCACTAGAGGCATGTCACGAGGGAAACTGGCACAAGGGGGCTGGAAACGAAATGGGAGGAGGTGAAGTGAGGGGTGTGAAGGGAAGTGCCAAGGTTCCACGGCTTAGGGTTGCACCATTACCCATATGGGAGACACGCCCCCAGACCCCCCCAACCAGCCCACCCTTGCATGTTACTATACCTTCATCAGTCACCCTGTATGCTTTGAAGGGGAAACAATTTAGAGAGGACAGATTCAGCCTAGCAGTTGAAACCTCCACGCTGGCCATGCTCTAACCCCCCACAGGACTCGTGCCTGTGAGGTGGGAACCTCCCCGCTGCTAGCAAACACCTCCATTTCCCCCACCCACAAATCCAGCACCTTACCCCATTCTGTGTGCAAGGGAAATAGCCCTAGCAGCTACGACATTCCTTATCCCCCGATACGCACCCCACTCAAACATTCCCCTTTCTCCCTCCCCCCCTGTTCTCCCCCCCCCCGCCCCCGTGCAGCGATCTCTGGTGAACTACTAATCCTCCCAAAGTGTGCGATGCACACCAGCCCATTGCCACTATACCACGTTACACCCCTGTATGATGGCCATTCTTTAGCCTCATACGGTCTCTTGCTCGCCCCTCGTCACCCTCTCCACGCCCTTCATAGGCCCCACAGCCTCCACAAATGTATCCCCCTTCTTCTCCCCTCCTCCCTGCCCCGCCTTTCTTCGCCGCATAAATCAGCTAGACGCAAGCCGTCAGCTAGATTACACTCCCTCTCATTGCCAAACTCCTCCCTTTGCACTCCCTCGTCCCCCCTACCCCCCCCCCTTCCAAACCTTGAATCCTCACCAGTGGACCCCGTCAGCTGACTGCCACCTACTACCCCCCCTGCGGTGTCTCTGTATCCGCCGTCATCAATACCTCGCTTCGTTCCCCCTCCGCCTACCCCCACCCGATTCCCCAGCGAATTCTCCACCGTGTGCGATACTCCATGCAGCTCTCCCTGTCTCACTCAGCCCAACGCTTTTCTCCTACATGTCCAAACTACCTCCCTCTATTCCCCCTCTATGACCCTCCCCCCTCCTCCTAATGTATACTTCCCCTCCCCCCACCCTCCCTGTATGGAAACCTCAACATCGATCACTGTAGCGCACTATGGAGTCGCCTAAACCATGTTATTGTTTCATGTTCGGGCAGGCAACTAACACAATTCCCCTCTACCATATGTCTACCAATCCCAAAGGACGCAGTCACGAGCCAACCCACGCAACCCTCCAACCCTTGGAGAGCACCCCGCCGTTCAAGCCCTCAAGGATGTCGAGAAAGGATCCGTGAACATCTCGGTGAACATTTGGCCACTACTAAGTGCTTTGCGCGTCGGTGTCTCTGTGCTGTCGAGCACAGAGATGTTGGCGACCCCAGACGATGTCCTCTACTTTCTTGTGGAAGCCGCTCCGAATGCCACTAAACGACTTATCGAAGCGGCCATGAGCGCGGGTGAGTCAAGTTAGGGTCTGCTATACTAAGCAAACGTGCACAAAGGTGTCTGTGGGGGTCCTCATGGCAAGCTCAATGACATATGTCCGCCCCAAACCCTCCCGTCATCTCCCCCTCCTCCCCCCCCCTTTCCCCCCCCTTCCCCCCCCAACCCCCCCCAATCCCCCCCCCCCCTTCCACCCCCCAAGTTCCTGAATCTGCTGGCTCACAAGCGGCTGAGATGGTCGATATGCACCGCAAGGCATACGGCTGCACCTTCAAGAAGCGTGTGGCGGGAGGTTATGAGAGAGTCGCTGACCTACTACAGCGAGAGAATCGGTTGCTGGCCGGTTTACGGTACAACTTCCCAATCTGTGAACTGGATTCTCAAGGACGACCAAGGCCAAAGGTCAGACCAGCATGGGGAGGAGTGAGGCGTGGCATCGCGTTCGAGCAGATGCAACAGCAAGGCTAGTGGCTTGGCCAATCAAAGTCCAAAATGGTGTGGATCTGAGGTATTGCGCAGCACACTCTCCACTCCCTCCATACAATCCCACCCTTCGGCCGCTGTAGGATCAATGGCAACGGAGGACGGGACGAACAACACAGCCAGCGAGGGGTGCGAGAGTGAGCCTGGACAAGGAGACATGGCTGCTGTGGAGAGTGACAGCCTGGTAGATGGTGCCACTGAGGGAGCGTGCCATGCTAACGCGGATGGTGGAATGTCCTCACACCCCCCAAGTGTGGGAATCCCGGGTGTGGGCACTGCACGAAGCCAGACGCCCGTCCCCGCTCCTATGGGTGTCACTGCATTGTCCCCCATGAGGTATGCTGTATGGTTGGTGGTGTCCTTGCTCCCCCCCTCATGACGTCGATGTAGGGCGAACCCCGCCCTGCCCGTGCCACGTGTTTAGGGTCTCCAATAGCATCTCCGCGCTACGCAATCTCATGGCACGTGCACGGCTATCCATAGTATCAAGTTCTCTCCCACATTGCCACATCGCGTGTTGAGGTACCAAAATACCAATATACTCCCTCCGGCAAATAAACTACCCCCGCACATATAGGTGTGCAGCAGCGAATGGCATAGGCTTTGTAGGTGGTGCCTTGGAGGGCACACACTACGGATGCGCGGGTGCTGTACCAGTACCGCAGACGCACTGTGGGGTCTCTGACCCTCTTCGTAGTGGGGAGGTCTTAGGTGCAGACACTCCGCACAACCACTTGGGACCACCCCCCTCTGGCGGTGCAGCTCAGTCGGCCGCAAGGTAGGTAACATGGTGAGCGCATGACAAGTTTAACTCTTCTCCAGAACGGTCTCAATTCCCTCCCCCCCCCCCCCTCTCGGCCACAGTGAACAATTCACTTTTGGAAATCGGAAACAAGCGAGCACGTCTTACCATTGCTTCCCCCATCCCGGCGGGCACTCCGCACCTTGTTGCTAACATCAGTGCATTCTCCTATTTTTTGTCCCCCCCCCCCCCACCACCCTCCACTAGGCGGGCGAGTTGTATGCCATCATCCAGTGCACGGGATAAGGTCCCTCGGTATTGGCCTAAGTCCCCAACTATGGATGCCATTGCTGAGAAACTGGTACGTTTGGTGGAGCCACGCACACTGATCAGGTTTTTCAAGGGATGTCGTTTGGTATGCTCTCACAGAGGGGTTTGCGGGGGCGAGATGGAGTTGAAGTCATCAAAGTTCTCCTGGGCTTCGGTGGGAATGTTTAGGCGATGTGAGGATTGCTCGCATGGGGTTGAGTTCTGGTCGTGCACTAGTAGGACCATTCAGAAGGCACGCGCGACTGGGGGTCCGCGGAAGCCCATTCTGCAGTCCAAGTATGTGGGGGCGTTCGCCCTAGCCGGTATGGGATATCAGCAGACGTGGGAGTTTAGTCGCAACTTTGGGATTCCCACACCCGCGAAGGCCACTTTCTACGGGTATCTAGGGGCTGATAATGAGTTGTGGAACGCGATACTTCGAGAGGCAGATAGGTCGATGGAGGCAGTATGCGGTGAGATGAGCGTACGCGAGAAACCGGGAGAATGGGTTACAGTTGATGGCCGGTGGTCTCATGTGCGAGAGGGAGAGTGGTGCATGATATCATTCATGGACGATATCGTGATGACTCTTCAGTTAGGTTGGAGAGGAAAGCATTCGACCTAGGTGTCGATGAGCTGGCTGCGAAGGGGTTTTTGGTGGAAGGGTTAATTTCGGATCAGGGCACAACTTTCAGGGGGCGGCTACTGACCGCAACCTGAATCATCAAGTGGATTGGTGGCATGTAAAACGTACACTCTACAACTTGCTCTGCAAGGAATTACAGGACCTTGTGCGAGCAGTGGTCCTGGTGAACAATGCAGCATGTGTCCAAGATCTATGGCTTGCGACCGTGGAGGGGCTCAAGCAATGGTTGAAAGATAGTGAGAGGGAACGAGAGTCGAAGCAGTCACTCAAGGAGGCACTGGTGCATGCAGTGTGTGATGCTTCTGACTCCATTGAGTACGTCAACATGACGCCAGAAGAGGCCAAGTGGAAGCACCCCGAGTTGAGGAAAGCGTTGCGCGTGGGGGGCGAGAGGACGTTTGTGGATGTACCTGTGGCCTACGGCGAGGTAGCGGGCGCCACTTTGGGACGGACGGCTACAGATGTTGAGCGTCCGCACGTGGAGGGGGGTGTGGTTGTTGATACACCATCAGATGGCGTGGCGGTTGAGGTGGAGTGGGCAGACGTGGACGGGCTATGGGGTTACGATGTGCATCCGGTCTATGGCAGCAGGCCCTCCTCTGTGGCGTCCTCGCTCATAGTGCATGCGCATTCCGGGATAGGCGGTCATTCCCAGTTCATTGGTGGGACTAAATCATGGTCTCACGACGATGGGGTGTCTGGTGAGCATGACATTGTTGCCGACCCATTGTTGGCATCCGGTTGTGAGCTTTGTTTCTATCTTGTACTATTTCTAACACTTTTTGTTTCCCCATGTGAGGTACGGCCGGTGAGCATATGCCGTCGGGCGAGGGGAGGGCAGCGGAAGAGGGTATTGCTCGTACTTTGGATGAGGATGATTTTACAGGTGTTGGTGGTGTGGCCAACCCCTCAGATGCGCTGCCACAGTGGACGGGGCGACGGAAACGGCAGAGGTACGGGGGAGCTACACATGCAAGTGAGGAAGAGATAATCATGGCTAAGCGCTTCGCCGTCCATTTCTTCCACGCGATGACGCGATGTGGCACTAGGAAGGCGGTGGGGAACCCGATGACACCTGAGGAGGTGGCAGAGGAGTTAGGAATGGCAGCAAACCATTGGGCAGGGGACCATTCAGGGTGTGCGAGGGCGGGACAGACTCCTCCTCGCTGTGTAAGAGAGAACTGGGGGCGAGCTCAAGCCATATACGAGCAGGAATCTGCAACACACAAGGCGGTCCGGAAACGGTGTGGGGCGGACAAGGGCAAGTCCTACGTCCATGGAGCGTGCAGCTCCATTAATGATTCATTTCATTCCCTAATCATGAAGTACGCCCCTAAGCGCATTCGTTTCCAAGGAAGCTTTGAGGCACGGGTCGATCTAGCTGTCCTCCATTGGAACAACTCCATGGACAGACTGGTGACTGCTAATCGCACTCGTGTCCGAGAGGTCACCCGTATAAGGCGTGGTAGTGCGGATCAGAGGTTAAGTGCGATGGATTGGGATTGGGTGGATCGGATCATGGACGAGTGGCAAAGATCCTTGAATGGTGAGAAAGAGGGTGGGATCGAGGAGGATCCACCAAGCAGTGCGCCCCCGGCAGTTCGCCCACGCGCTTCGACGCCTCCATGCACTGCCACGACAAGGCCAGCAGCTTTGAGTGCGGCGCCGTCTGCACCAGTGCTCCGCAGTAGGCGGGGTCACCGCACTGCCTCAACTCGCCCGGTGTCCAGCCGCCGTTGCCTGGGTGGGTGTCCCATATTGTCAGCTATTTCGTGATGTTTTCATGCCATATACATTTGTGCTTATATGGTCTTTGGCTTTTCCCCCTTCCCCTCCGCCCTCCCCTTTTCCCTCCATCTGTTTCGCAGCCGACTCCACCAATCTCCCTCGCTAAACGGGCACGGCCAGAGCCATGCAGTGGGAAACCCCCCAAGCTTCCCTTTTTGCCCCCACGCCTCGCCAGTGCGAAACCAGCAGCAACCCCGCCTACTCTTTAGGTGACCTCGCAGCACACTCTCACACCCTACCTCATCTTCTCAATTCCTCCCCTCTCCCCCTCCCGCCTTGCCTTATTGTGGGCTCTTCTGTTGTACTTTTCCTGATTTCCTCCCAGCACCATTACCACTCCCCTTGCCCCTCCGTATCTCCCCTCCCTAATCTTCCCAAACTGCATGACCTAGGGTTCACAATCGACAGTTTCCTCATTTGTTCCCCCCCCCCCCTTCACCCGACTTACTTCCTTGGCTGCATACCTTAGGCTGGCCCCTCTGCTCTTGCCTCCAGGTTTCCCCCCCACGCTACCAAGCACCATTACCACTCCCCTTGGCCCCCCCCTGATGGGGGTTACCCCCCCTCTTTGCACAGGATTGCCTTCAGTCACATCATGACCCTTCGTTCACTTCCTTTTCCATGCTGCTTCATACGTTTCCCCTTATGCCTCACCACCCCCCCTTCCAATCACTTTGGCAGCCCCCCTCCCTCTGTCTGACTGGGGCCAAATTCACGCATGTTGTTTCATCACCAATGGGGCATTTTCCTTTACTGCCAGTAACGCACACTCTACTCTAAATCTGTTGATGAACTCTAGGCTCTACGGGCCTCCATGCTATTATTCCGTCACCGCTCACTGGCTTGGCTCCAAGCCATGGTTCCTCACATACCACCCACTCTGCTGCGTCACGTTTTTTGGCGTGCTGGTTCTAAATGCCTAGTCCCAGTGGTTTTTTTATGAACCTCGCGTATGTTTACTTGCAAGGCATACAGTGCACGTTGACCCTTCCCCTGCGTCCAAGACGTACATGACACATCCCGTCCAACTGGATGTTGCACCAACACGGGTCTCTTCTTGGCCACTTCCAGCCATGTATATTCATGGCTGAAGAGCCTGAATGCAACATGTTTTGGGTAGGGTCAGCGAGAGAATCAGCAGTACTGTGTGAGCTAGGCGCCCCAAGAATGGATAAACCGATGCAACATCATGGTGGGTAGTTCAGAGAGTATTCTACCCCCCACCTTGCGCCAAACGTACACAATGTCCCTTCCAATTGGTCTGCTCTTATCTCTCCCCCGCGTTGGTCTCGGTCTACTCTTCCCATATCCTCTTCCTGATCTTATGATCCCTCTACGCCACAGACTCCCCTGCCGCAACCCTTGTTGCGGAGTACGGGTGCTCATGCAAACACCCAACCATATCCCTCTGCGCAGAGTACCCCTGTGTCGCTATTTTGTCTACTGCCGTCCCTTTGGAGGCCTTGCAGAACCGAGCACTTATGCCGGGCAGACTCAGGGTCATGGTCTTGGAAGAAGAGCGGAACATCTCCTTTGGCAGGCCGAGCTGCGAGGCTGTTTTACCTAGAGGTTAGGGGGAGGGTAAAGGGACAGAGGAGAGCAGAGGGGAACAGGGGAGAGCAGATGTGATTAATGGAGAACAGAGGATAACGGAGGAGAGAAGAGTGAAGAGGAGAGCAGTGGAGAGCAGAGGAGAACAGAGAACAGAGGAGAGGAGAGGAGAGCAGTGGAGAGCAGAGGCGAGGAGACGACAGAAAAGTAGAGGGGAGGAGAGGAGAGGAGAGGAGTGGAGTGGAATGGAGAGATGAGGACAAGGGAGAAGACGAGAGCAGAGGAGAGGAGAGAAGAACAGAGGAGAACAGATGAGAACAGAGGAGATCAGAGGAGAACGGAGGAGAGGAGAAGAGAACAGAGGAGACCAGAGGAGAACGGAGGAGAGGAGAAGAGAGGAGATGAGAGCAGTGGACAGCAGAGGCGAGGAGACGACAGCAAAGTAGAGGGGATGAGAGGAGAGGAGAGGAGTGGAGTGGAATGGAGATACGAGGACAAGGGAGAAGAGGAGAGCAGAGCAGAGGAGAGGAGAACAGAGGAGAGCAGAGGAGAACAGAGGAGATCAGAGGAAAGGAGAGGAGGGGAGAGGAGAGGAGAGGAGAGGAGAGGAAAACAGAGGAGAGCAGAGGAGAACAGAGGAGAACAGAGGAGAACAGTGGATAGGAGAGGAGAGGAAAGGAGAGGAGAAAAAACGACAGCAAAGGAGAGGAGAGGAGAGGAGAGGAAAGGAGAGGAGAAAAAACGACAGCAAAGGAGAGGAGAGGAGAGGAGAGGAGTGGAGAGGAGAAACAAGGAGTGGAGAGAACAGGAGAGCGGAGGAGAGCAGAGGGGAGGAGAGGTGAACGCAGGAGATCAGAGGAGAACAGAGGAGAACAGAGGAGAACAGAGGATAGGAGAGGAGAGGAGAGGAGATGAGATGAGAACAGAGGAGGGCAGAGGAGAGAAGAGCAGAGGAGAACAGAGAAGAACAGTGGATAGGAGAGGAGAGGAGAGGAGAAGAAAATACAGCAAAGGAGAGGAGAGGAGAGGAGAGGAGTGGAGCGGAGAAACGAGGAGAGGAGAGAAGAGGAGAGCGGAGGAGAGGAGAGGGGAGGAGAGGTGAACACAGGAGAGCAGAGGAGAATAGAGGAGAAGAGAGGAGACAACAGCAAAGGAGAGGAGAACAGAGGAGAGAGAGGATAGGAGAAGAGAGGAGAGCAGAGGAGAGGAGAGGAGAGGAGAGGAAAGGAGAGGAGAGGAGAGCAGTGGAGAGCAGAGGAGAGGAGACGCCAGCAAGGGAAGGGAGAGGAGAGGAGAGGAGAGGAGAGGAGAACCGAGGAGAGCAGAGGAGAACAGATGAGAGGAGAGGAGAGGAGAACAGAGGAGAGGAGTGCAGACAGGAGGAGATGAGAGGAGAGCGGAGGGGACCGTAAACCCAGAGCCGTGGAGAGGAGGAGAGAGCAGAGGAGAGGAGAGGAGAGGAGAGGAGAGGAGAGAGGAGAGGAGGAGCAGTGGGGAAGGAGGAGGGGGGCATGGGAGAAGGGAAAGTGGAGGACAACGGAAACGGCACAGAGTGCATTGGTTTGAGAATATGTGCCAAGCATGGGGCACACCTGATGCGCTTTGGCGTGGGGGAGTGCACCCAATGTCGCTTAGTGTGGGGCTTGCCCGATGCCTTGCCATGCGCGGAGTGAGAGGGAGGAGTCCTTTGTCCAGGGTGGCCGATCCTCTGCTTTGTCCCCCACGCTTCTATGTACCCTGAAAGATCCCTGTCTCTCACTCCCCTGCACTCCGTCAGCGGCCCGTACCGCTGTTCAATCCACCTGTCCGCCCTTCCTGTGCACCCCTTATCGGGTCCCCTATGCTTTCCCCCTCTTTCATCGTGGCTCTCTAACCCCATTCCCCCTCCTCACCATAATGACTCTTTCGCTATTCCCTGCCCTCACGCACATCCCCCTCCTCCTTCCCCCCCCCCCCCTCCTCACTTGTTCGCTCGCCCCTATCCCCTTCTTCCACATATCTTATTCCCCTCCTACCCCCCTGCGTATTCTCTCTCCCACTGCCTATCCGCCATCCACTTCTGCGGAATAGCGGGCGGAGGAACTGCGGGCAAGGGAAGCGCGGGGGAGGGAAAAGCGAGCGAGAAAATTGCGCGCAAGGGAAGCGAGGGGTAGGGAATAGCGGGCGATGGTATTGCGGTCAAGGGAAGCGCAGGGTGGGACTAGCGGGCGAGAAAATTTCCGCCAAGGGATGCGCGGGGCAGGGAATAGTAGGTGGGAAAATTGCGGGCAAAGGAAGCACGGGGTAGGGAATTGCGCGCAGGGGAATTGTGGGCAAGGGAAGCGCGGGGTAGGGAAAAGCGGGCGATGGAACTGCGGGCAAGGGGGGTGCGGGGTGGGGAATAGCACGCAGGGGGATTGCGGGCAAGGGGAGCGCGGGGTAGGGAGTAGCGCGCGGGGGAATTGCGGGCAAGGGAAGCGCGAGGTAGGGAAAAGCGGGCGATGGAATTGCGGGCAAGGGAGGTCCGGGCTAGGGAATAGCGGGCGAGGGACTCGAGGGCGGAGGGGGGTGGGGGCTCGGGGAATAGCGGGTGCTGCGGGATAGCGGGCAAGGAAGGAGCAGGCTAGGTTAGTGGGGCCTGTTGCATACACGCTTCTGGCCAAGTCTCCCCTCTGCAGCAGTGGGCCGATGGCAGATCGGCCAAGGTTCCACGACATCGCGGGGCAGACGACGGGCTATTGTGGGGCCGCGTGTCACGCTCGCGCTCAACTCGAGAATGCTACAGAGTGGCGGGTGTACCCGTGCTTGAAGTTTGTGGTGTTTAGGCATCAGCTGGAGACGGGGAAGATCGTGAGTATGTGGCTGCGCAGAGAGCTACCAGGGAGTTATACGCGTGCCGGCTCCTTGGAAATGCGTTCAGTTTGGTACAGGTTGTGTTAAAGAATCCTGAGTGGGAACAGTGTTCTCCAGTGTTGTCTCTTGCTGCAGCACTCGCAAGCTCTTTGCCTTCAGCAGAACAGCTGCATCGTCAACAACCTCTGCTCACAACCCCCGAGGGTCACGAGATTGCGTGTGCTAAACCGGGTTACCCTTTTTTCCACGAAAAGTTCAGGAATCCTGAACTTGAAGGCAAACCATTCTGAACTCGGGCTTTAACTGCTGGGCCCCCAGGAGCAGGCCGAGGTTGGAGTCGAAACTTCAACTAACCTCGCGCAGTTGCACCTGGGTTCCCCATCGAAGGCGAGATGCCTCGCCAACCGTTCGATGGACTGCATCGACGGAGTTGATTTTTTTGCGGGGGCAAACGGCCTCGACCTCACGAACGTGTCAGTTTTGGCGGAAAACTCCCTGCGACATTCCAGGAAGTTCGCAGTTTGCCACGATTCTTGGAGTCACGCCGAAATGTGTAGAGTTGCGACCGACGACATCCGTCCGATGGAGATTCGACGCTTCAGATCGACCGAGGTGAAACGAAATCCTTCTGACAAAATTAGAGTTTCAGCGTCAATGAGAACATGATCTGGCAAGCCGCAAAATTCATCGGGGCATCCGAACATTCGACATTCAAAATCGACGACCGAAAAATGCTGCAGGAAACGAGTCGACCCGGACACCGAAAGTTGTTGAGCGCGACTCATGAACATTTTCATATCGCTTGGAGTTTGGACCATTGGATTGACTTCTGCTTCAACGGACGAATGACGCGTAGAACACGAAAGCAGCCACCTTCGACATCGCTGACATCATCTGGACAACCAAATTCGAACTCCTCTATTAGATCACGAATTTGGCGTGCAAATCCTTTGCAGAGTCAGAAATCTGCCAAAGAATTACCTACTTGGTAATAGCTGCACGCAGAAAACTAACAGGAGAATGTGGATCGTTGGATCGGTGCGGAATCAACGGCACAAAAGCAGTGGAGACTACACTATGAAATAGCATCATAATGGAGACAACATTCGTGACCAGCGGCTGCACAATTGACGCATCTTCTGACTAGTATGGATAATGATCTACATATTTCGACGAAGTTTTCTTCATTAATGATGGATCGACATCAACACAACGGATCTTCACCCAGGAAAAACAATGGAGACACTTCTTCATATAAATTGATCGACAAACTATGGGATTGCAGAGAACTAGCCGTTTTCTTTTGCAATGCTCCCAAGTACAAGTTGTTGCAAAGAAGGAGATTTTGCACGCAATGACGACGAAATAAACCCGTCTCATCAAGGCCACCGAGACACTACTTCGTAATAGGAGCTGATCAATTTGTCGTCATAAAGAATCTCAGCCATCCGAAGTGATTAGATGGAGCAGTCTTAACATCAACCTCACGATGCGACACACCAATTATGCGTTGCGATTCCATGTGTTAATGACATGCGTGGAAAATTTTCCGTGCACGTTACAATGCTTGACAGATTGATGAGTAATTAACATCGAATGTGACAAGTATTCGTTCATAAACGACCCTACGGAACATGCGGTGGAGGCGATTCTACCAGAAGCCGAAGCGTTACAAGCATCAGCGTAACTTCGACGATGCAAGAGAACGTCAAGCAACACGAGCTATCATCGAATAAGGGAGATGCTTTCTACTACAAAACTATCACGCGCTCTACGGACCGTACATCGGAGACACGGATGAGCATACCAGGAATTGCTACCCGTGGATACACAGAGGGGAGAAGCAAGTTTCTCTTCATACCCTCAAATGAAACCATCACCGGCAGCAATGGAGCAACACATGTGTACCAATGTGCACGTGTTCCTGGTAGTTACGCCTGTCATACCCATCAGAAAGACTCTACATAGGAGAAAGACTCTACATGGGAGTGGGAGTTGATGGATTCTTCTTCAACCCATTATGAGTTGCGAGGATCCTCTGTAGCAGCTGCCGCCATCGACATCGTCGCAACCGCCGCCGCCACCGCAGTAGAAGACTCGAAGAATCAGTGATTGTCAAACCTTAAAGCCGCGGTACACATTCAACGCGGCTTGGGGTGGCAATGCGAAGGTCAAGAAAAGGGGGCTTAGATTATTGGAGGGCGAGAGTCGATAGGAAAGAATTGACGCGAAATGAGGGGGACTTTCGTAAATGTGGGAACAAAATTGCGTGGGGGGGAAATAGATTTGCGAGGGTTTGGGGGAACCAGAATTGCGTGGGGGGAGGGAGTTGGAATGGGGGGGAAAACGGAATTGTGTAAGTTGGGGGTAAGAATTCCGAGGGTTAAAGGGACAGGGAATTGCGTTGGGGGGGGGGGAGGGGAGGGCGGGAGGGGGGGAGGGGGAGGAGGGGTCTGAGAGTACGACCCTGTTACACTAATTTCCCCTTTCCATATTTCATTTCTATTTCATTCCTCTTTCACTCCTGATTCATTTGGTCTTGATCTCATCTCATTTGGTTTCCTATTCCTCCTTTTCCATTATCCTTTGCTTTATCCTGTTATTATAATTATGTCACCGACCAGGCTCGGGATGTACTGGCACGCTATATCTAGCGTAATCCTGTCGTAATCCCTTAAAGCCAATAGCCTTGCATGGCTATACGCAGGGTGATTCTATTTCTAGAAGGGTCTATTCCCTTTGGATAGGATAAACCTGGTTACCTGATGTACTATGGAAGTATAAAAGCACCTTGTACTGATTGATAGTGGAACATCGAGCTAAACCTCATTCGATCCCGTGACAAGGGGGGGGGTCTGAAATTGCTAGGGTTGGGGGAAACGAATTTGAGTTGGAGGGAAAGATTCGGAAATGTCGAACGGGGCTGTGGGGAAAGTGTCGGAATGGCGTGGGGCGGGGGGAACGAAATCATGGAAGGGGGGGAGATCGGAAGGGTGTGACGGGGCAGAACTCCCCTACGTGATTGTGGGAATTTCAGCACACAATTGCCACATCTCACTCTGTCAAAGGTTTACCTCCGAAAGCTGCTGAACGCGACTCAGAATTATCTTCAGATCGCTTGGAGTTTGGACCGTCGGATCGAATTCTACATCAACGGACGAGATGGAGCGGGACTATTGCACAACGGGAGAATGACGCGCAGAACCAAAAATCAGCCGCCTTCGACACAGTTTTCTTCATCTGGCCAACCAAATTCGGATTCCTCCTTTTGGTCACGGATTTGTGGCGAAAAGTATCTGCGGAGTCAGAAATCTGCCAGAGTATTACCTACTTGGTTATAGCTGCAAGCAGAAAATCGACAGCAGAACGAGGATCGTCGGATTGGTGTGGAATCAACGGCACGAATGCAGCAGAGACTACACTATGGGAAATCATCATCATGGAGACAACATTCGTGACCAGAGTCTGCACAATCGACGCATCTAAAAACTAGTGTTGATAACGATACGATTTATTTTGACGAAGTCATCTTCATTAAAAATGGATCGACATCAACACAGCGGATCTTCACCCAGGGAAAAAATGGAGCTGCGTGAAGACATGTTCTCCATCCATGACATACTTCATCTCATAATTTGATCGACAACCTATAGGATTGCAGAGAAGTAGCCATTTTCTCTTGCAATATTCCCGACATCAAGTTGCTGCGAACGAGCAGATTTCACACGCAACGATGACGCTGTGAACCCGTCTCGCCAAGGCCAGCGAGACACTACTTCGTAACAGGAGCTGAACGTTTCGTCTCCATCACGAATCTCAGCCATCCCAAGTGATTGATTGGAGCAGTCTCAACATCAACCTCACAAGGCGACACACCAATCATGCGTCGCGATTCCAGGTGTTAATGACCTGCGTGGAAAAACATTCCGTGCATGTCACGATGCTTGACAGACTGAGGAGTAATTAACCTCAAATCCGGCAAGTACTCGTTCACTAGCGACCCCACGGCACATGCATTGGAGGCGATTCTACTAGAAGCGTTACAAGCATCAGCATAACTTCGACGATGCAAGAGAATGCCAAGCAACACGAGATGTCAACAAATGAGGGAGATGCGGACTACTACAACACGATCACGCGCTCTACCGACCGTACATCGGAGGCACGGATGAGCATACCAAGAATTGCTACCCGTGGATACATTGAGGGGAGAAGCAAATTTCTCTTCACACCCTCAAATGAAACAATCACCGGCAGCAATTGAGCAACACATGTATACTAATGTGCACGTGTTCCTGGTAGTTACGCCTATTACACCCATCAGGAACACTCTACTGGGAAGAGGGAGGTGATGGATTCTCCTTCAACCGGTAGGAGTTGAGAGAATTCTCTGCAACAGCTGCCGCCGTCGCAATCGTCGCTACCGCCGCCACCGCCGTAGCATAAGACTCGACACAACAGTCATATCCAAACCCTGATGGATGATTCTCCGCTCAATGGAGATAACACTGGATTATATTGCAGTATGATCGTAAAGTCCTGGTCAGGCAAAATACTATGATTTCCAGCTAGTGGGAAGGAGATATCACTATGCACTGGAATAGTTATGGCAATGCCATATGTTATAATCACAATTGGCTTAGATGTGCCTATAATGAGATAGAGAGAGCACAGTCGGATTTCCGTCAGACGGCTTCAAATATGGATAACGATCTGGTCGCTGAATCAAACTGTGATCTGCAAATTTGATCTGGAGCGCGTTGCTGTCGTCTATCAGCAGCAAGTTGAATCCTGAAATTCCATGAAGATTTGAGGATGCTATGGCGGTTTTACTGGCAGGAGGTATAGCAGCCGCTAAGTACAAACTTAGCAAGAAGAGTTCGAGAGGGAGATGGTTCCCAGCCTCTACATACCCCAAGAGCCGAGGTCCAGGTTGGTGGTACACCACCACAGAGTCCCCAACCATGAAGAGTCTCGAAACCAACCCTCCAAGGGGCTACACCAAGTGAAATGTAACACTACACGAAGTGACGTTACTATTTTCACTATTTAATATTTATCCGCGTCCCTTGGGCTTGAAATCTTGAGCTCTTGTTCTTGGATCTGCAAGATAAATTCTTCTTGAGTTGATGGGGGCTTGCTGCACACACCTGCGACACGATGGACACTTCACACTCGACAAAATAGAAAAAACACATGCGACACACAAACGACGACTTGACATGCGAGTTGTAAAAACCCGCTAATGTCTTGACCGACACAAACCACATTGTGATACACCATTCAAACACACACACAAGCACTGGATAGCAATGACATAGACTCACAATTCATTCCATGCCATGCATGCACACACACAAACAAGGACGACAAGCCGAGTGCAAGCCATAGGGTTGCACCAACACCATACACCCTCAAGAGCAGAAGATATTTGCTCTTATGAGGATGGGAGGACAACAGTACTCTACCGGTATACAAGTCCTCATGGCCTATGGCTTTCCATAAAGTCATAAAACCTGCGTCGCAACCAATCCATCACCAGCACCAACTCCACGGAAGCGGATCGGCGTGGAATGGAGCGCCGACGCCACTCCGGATAGTGGACTCCGCGTATTTCCAACAACACCCCTGTTTGCCGAAATGGAGCAGACTTCAACAATGATGTTACGTAGCTGAGACGTCTTCGACATCACCGCTACTTCATGGACAGTAACAGAATGAGACAACACATGATGGCACCAGAAGACCATCCCAATATGTGCGCCCAGACACCGATGCCTACCGATGGCCTCCGTGCTAAACTGGAGGTGCATAAGGTCATACTGGATTGGCTGTCAGTGATGCTGATTTGGAAACGGGAGAGGATTATTTGGGAATACCCTTAATATTCCCAGATGTCATAACCCATCACTGTGGGATATCTACGCAGCTGAGATTCCTTGCTTGAGCAACCACCAAGGGAAACTACTTTGGCGCCGATTCTGGAAGTTATTAGCTCCGTGTTTGTGGTACCAACCCCTCGCATGGTTCCAAACAAGAGGGATACATTGAGCAGCACTACGATGCCGAAAGGGTACAACTTGCGACAACACTACAACATGGACCAGCATTCAACAGAAGCTGCATGTATTTGCTACAACGCTGCTACAGAAGCAGGACTATGACACGACTCCAACACCACCAACACTTAGTCATCTTCATACGTGGACGGGATGCGAGTAACACCGGGATGTGCCACCCGAGACTCAACGCATACTACAGTGTGCCAGTTAGAGCACCCACTGGAAGTACAGTACATCTACTCTTCCGCTACAACATCTAAATCATGATCAACGCCATTCGCGTACCACCTACAGATGCAACCCGCTCATACCACAACAACCGACAAATCCATTTCATCAGCATTGTCCATCAGCTCTAACACCGGACACGCCACTTGGCCATCCAGCAGCATCAGAAGCACCTAGCTACTCATCACCACAGTTTTCCACACCATAATCTCGACATCAGCCATATTTCATCCAAGCTTTACCCTTGCTTCTACGAGTCTATCCTCGTTGACGCAAAGGTCACTTCAGTCACCTTGCGCTTCCGCCAACCAGCCACTTCGAAGATCCATAACACCTTCCATACCAGCTTCTTAAACCCTATCGAGACCAATCACGCTCTACACCGAATGCCAACCACCGTCGCCGCCCGTGTTCATCCACGCCATGGGACCACTACGTGCTCAGACACCGTTGTCGTCAGAATGGCACTCTGGAGCTTCTTCTTTGCTGGAAGGGTTCGGATCCTTCTAAGGCAGTGTCTCTGAATTTGACATGGGTAACGCACGTCGTCCTCTTCGCGACAACCTTGTCAAGCATGGTGTTACTTCTATCACCCAGCTTTGCGGGGGGGAAGTGTGAGAGTACGACCCCGTTACACTAATTTCCCCTTTCCATATTTCATTTCTATTTCATTCCTCTTTCACTCCTGATTCATTTGGTCTTGATCTCATCTCATTTGGTTTCCTATTCCTCCTTTTCCATTATCCTTTGGTTTATCTCGTTATTATAATTATATCACCGACCCGGCTCGGGATGTACTGGCGCGCTATATCTAGCGTAATCCTGCCGTAATCCCTTATAGCCAATAGCCTCGCATGGCTATACGCAGGGTGATTCTATTTCTAGAAGGGTCTATTCCCTTTGGATAGGATAAACCTGGTTACCTGATGTACTCTGGAAGTATAAAAGCACCTTGTATTGATTGATAGTGGAACATCAAGCTAAACCTCATTCGATCCTGTGACAAGGGGGGAGTCTGAAATTGCTAGGGTTGGGGGAAACGAATTTGAGTTGGAGGGAAAGATTCGGAAATGTCGAACGGGGCTGTGGGGAAAGTGTCGGAATGGCGTGGGGCGGGGGGAACGAAATCATGGAAGGGGGGGAGATCGGAAGGGCGTGACGGGGCAGAACTCTCCTGCGTGATTGTGGGAATTTCAGTACACAATTGCCACATCTTGCTCTGTCAAAGGTTTACCTAGGCTGGTGAGATTACAACTTCAAAGGAAGAAACAACCCAGTAACCCTCTTTCAAATGTCTATCACTTGATCGAAATTTTGTTGAATGTGTACCGCGGCTTTAATGGATAATTCTCCGCTCAATGGAGATAACACTGGATCATATTCCAGTATGATCATAAAACACCCGGCCAGGCACAATACTATGATTTCAAGCTAGTGGGAAGGAGATACCACTATGCACTCGAATAGCTATGGCAATGCCCGATACCCTCAAGAGCAGGAGATGCTTGTTTTTATGAGGATGGGGAGACTATGGTACTTTACCGGTATGCAAGTCCTTATGGCCTATGGCTTTCTTAAAGTCATGAAACCTGCGTCGCAACCAATCCATCACTAGCATCACCTCCACGGAAGCACATAGGCATGAAATGGAGTGCCGACACCACTCCGGATAGTGGACTTCGTGAATATCCAACAACACCCATATTTGCCGAAATGGAGCAGCCTTCAACAGTGATGCTGAGTAACAGAGACGTCTTCGAAATAGCCCTAAAATTCCCAGATGACCTAACCCATCAACGTGGGATATCTACGCAACTGAGATTCCTTGCTTGAGCAATTGCCGAGGAAAACTACTTTGGCGCCGATTCTGGAAGTTACCAGCTCCGCGCTTATGGTACCAGACCCTCGCATGGTTCCGAACAAAAGGGATACATTGAGCAGCACTTTGCATACGTTGTTGTACTCATGACAGCACCACCGGCTGAGCACGTGGTGAACAGAGTTACCGCGAGTGACTTTGCTCGCCACCCCGTAACAGAATTTGGCATCGCATCTGTTGACAACTGCACACCAGGTGTTGATTCGTGGCAGTGGAGATCTACTTTGCAGCCGTCGGATGAACTACATGCGCGCACGATGCCGAGAGGGTACGACTCGTGACAACACTAAGGCATGGACCAGCATTCTCTCATTCTCTAATTTCCTAATGCTCTCGATATCTCATTCTCGCATTCTCCCACTCCTTTCACACATTAGCCCACTCACTCATTCTCTGGTTTCTTCATTCCCTCCTCCCATTCACTCTCTTATTCTCTCATTATTTGGTTTTCTGGTTCCCTCATTGTCTCATTCTCCCATTGTTCTCTCCCTCCCCCATTCTCTCATTCTCTACTTATCTGATTCTCTCATTGTCTCAATTCTCCCATTGACCATTCTCTCATGCTCTGGTTTTATGATTCTCTCATTGTCTCATTCTCCCATTAACCACATTCTCCCATTCTCATATTCTCCGGTATTCTCATCTTCTTCCCCCCCCCCCCCCCCTCTCTCCCTCTCAACCTCTCTTGTCCCATTTTTTACCTCTGTCTGATATGTCATTCTTTTCTTCAATCCTTGGTTCCCCTGTTCTATCATGCCTTCTTTTCTCGACTAACTTGTGTTCTTTTCATTTTCTCTCTCTTCTTTTCCCACGTGTGTTCGTGCCTCAGGAATGCTTGTGGAAGAGATATCTGGTTTCCGACTGTGGTTTTATCTACAATAGACTGTTGAATAACACGTTTTACCGGTATTTGTTTTCCACTTGTTTTTGCATCTCTTTCTCCTGATGCATTTTAGAGTCCGTGTGTTGTAACAGTGTTCCTTTTCATTTGCTTTGCATTGCGACCCTTTTCCATTCTGCTACTGCTTGCTTGATAGACACGTGGTGCATTTTGTGTATGAAAAAAAGTGGGTTGTATTGATCGTCTCAAGTAAGGTTCTTTGATTTTCCACCTTGAGTGCAGTCATTTGAACTGGAGATAATGAGTGCAATCCATTTTCTTGCAGTCATGAAGTGTATTGCCTCAAAATATATTGTGTGATTCGTCCATTAAGCTTTCGACTTCCCCCACTTAGCTGGGGAAGCGATTGCCTATTTTTGTCGTCGACAAAAACACGTCACGGACAATTATGGAAAACATTTAAGTTTTTTTTTAGTTTTCCATAATAATATTGCTAATGACATAGTGTAATGAATATATTACACTATATTACACATATTTTGGGAACTCCTCTTCAGATTGTTTGGGAAGAGATAGCCCTTTTATTTTTCAAAACTCAAAATGGGAAATGATGGAAAACTTCAACACATTTGATGCTTTCCATCATTGTTTATTCTCAAGTAGAATATAATTTATAGTTATGACATGGCAAATCATCTAACTTTTTACATAGTGAAGCTAATGAATCTAGATAGTTTAAATGAACTATCCCGAATATATCGCCCACTAATCCCCACATTTTTACTTGATTATAATCATTTTTTATAACACTTAAGAAAAAAACTCGTCCGATCGATCGCAATAGGTTGCTCTGCAACCCAAAAAAAAAAAAAAAAAAAAAAAAAAAAAACTCGTCTGATCGGTCACAATAGGTTGCCCTGCAACCCAAAAATCGGTGTTCTATCAGCGATAGTTATGAAAAAAACGTCTGATGCACATGTAAACGATTCTTCGGGAATTTGCATTGACTTTTAATAACGGGGTTAATTATTGTATGATGCACTTGAAATGCCAGTGATTGGCTTGCGGAATAGTAAATTTCAATAAGCAATCGCATGCTAGAAGCCCAGGCGTTTGCACGCCAGCCGTCTGGCGCAGGGGTCTGGGAGGAACATGTCTGATTTGATTACTTGCCAGTTGCGATAGTTTTGGTTTCGACAGACTATTTAGGGCAAGTGGGGAGGGGGGGGGGGGGGGGGAAGGGGAGTTTGAGGGGTGTTACTGGTTGCGGGGGATATGAATGGGGTGTGACTGGTTGCTAAGGACTTGGACAAATTCTCCTAGGTTGTGGGAGGTACGGGAGGGGTGCGAGTGACTTGTTTCTGAAGACTTCGAACAAATTCTTACGGGTTGCCGAGGGTATGAGTGATGTTTGACTAGTTTTCAAGGACTTCGACAAAATCTTGGTTGCCTGGGGTATGAGAGGGGTGTGACTGGTTTTCGAGGACTTCGACAAAATCTTTTGGGTTGCCGAGGGTATGAGGGGGGTGTGAGTGGTTTTCGAGGACTTCAACAAAAAACTCCCTTGAAGGCATGTGTGACTCGATGCGGTAATCACGGGGGGGCGCGAATCTCACTGTACTCGGTTTTAGACTACCCCTTAGAGACTTCTCTAAAAAATCAGCCTACACCCCACCAAAAATGCTGAAATCATCAGCTATCACTAAAAAAACAGGCCGAATTCGTTAGCCTTACCTATCTAAATACATTTTAGAGTTCAGCATGGGTAAAAAAAAAAGAGGCTGGAATAAGGCTGAATCAGCGTAAAAAGGCTGATATCTAGGTGGCTGGTCTCGAGTTACGTCTACCTATGTCTATAGCCCAGAGAATGGAGGCGCAGTCGCTTCAATCACTAAGTGGCATGGGGATCCCATGGATGACCAGAAAGTTTCACGAGCAAGTGTCCAACCACTAAGTGTTAGAAACTTACAGGATGAAGTTTGTAACTGGAATCCAGTCTCCGACCAACTCTCACATAGTAATGGGCTGAGTGCAGCTTAGACATCTTTGGTATAGAATAATCCATGTAGATGTTAGAGATCATATACATACATATATATATATATATGTCTGTGTGTGTTATGAATATATATCAACTACAACCTAGCTAGGTGCAGCCCTTAGCTATAACCTATACGGTCGGAGCACTGGTGCGACCCCAGAAGCTAACATAGGGGCAGGTGCGGAGGAGGGGGGGGAGCAACAGTAGCCCAGCAGCAGCAGCAATTGCCGCCGCAGACTCAGCGGTAGCAGCAGCAGCCGCAGTGGGGTCAAGGGAGTTCTGGGCGTAGTGCGGGCCCTGGTGGTAGGGCCCCAGGGCAGTCGCTGCCCTGGGGCACACGTGGCTCCTCTTGGGGCCCGAGTGTGTATAGACTAGGCTCCTCGCCGGGCCCTGTTACGGCGACGCTCTCCTTCACATTGGACTCTGGCGCATCTCACTGCTTCTTCCAGGACCGCACTGCACTCACAACGCTTCCTACATCGGTACACATTTCCCTCGCAAACTCGCCTGTCGCAGTCATCGCCCGCAACACCCCTGCCCTCCCCTATCTGGCTGTCCCGTCCGGCTCCGCCACCGGCTTGCATATCCCCACGTTTTCTAGGAACCTGATTAGTGTTGGTCATATTCAGGACCTCAGTGTCACCATCACATCCCCTGGCCATGAGAGGCATGCAGCCTATACGGATGCCGCCACAGACGCCCATCTTGCCAGCTTCGACCGTGACCCTACGTCCGGTCTCTTTACACTGCACACAGAGTCCCCCCAAGTAGCCGCGTCCACCTAGGTTGCCACGTCTTGTTCCTATCGCTCCCTCACCCACCTGACACTCCTGTGGCACCACCAGTTAGGTCGCCCTAGTCTCCTGCGTATGCGTCACATGGTACACCACGGTCTAGTCACTGGTCTCCTCACGTCGCTCGCCCCTGCGTGTACCTACCGTTTCGAGGGCCGACAGCGCAATGCCTCTCACTCCACTTCGTTTGATCCCACCACTGCTCCCCTACAGACTCTACACATGGACGTCTAGGGCCCCGCCCAGGTCCATGGGCCTCACGAGGATCGCTACTTCCTGGTTGTGGTCGACGACTTCATACGGTTTACCACGGTTTTCCCGTTGGAGCGGAAGGCCAACGTGGTCGGCTGCTGTACCTCATCTCTACGCCATGCTTGTATTTCCCAAGGGTGATACGGACGCCCTGAACATCCCTACCATGCGCTCGTATGCTGAGGCGGTCTCAGGGCCCTGGGCAGGCAAGTGGATACAGGCCATGGAGGCAAAGATGGCATCGTAAAGATCCACTGGCACTCATGTCGACGCTGTTCCTCCACCTGCAGCAACACTCAGGACCTTATAGGGCTACTACTTTAGTCTTGGTGCGGGTGCAGTCTTGTGGCGATCCACTACGTCGTGGTCTGTAGCTCAGTCCAGTTGTGAGGCAGAGATCTATGTTGGCGCTATGGCCGCTCAGGAGTTCCGCTGGTTGACGCTCTTGCTCATTGACTTACAGTAGGTGAGCGGCCTAGGTCTGCCCCGGTCCTGTTTGCTGATAATGGGCCATGATCCTCCTGTGTCCGGAGGCTTGATGTGAGGGCAAGGCCAACACACCCAGCTGCAGTACTTCCTGCTGCATGTGTGTGTGTGTGAGAGAGAGAGAGAGAGAGAAAGAGAGAGAGAGATTGAGAGAGAGAGAGAGAGAGAGAGAGAGAGAAAGAGAGAGAGAGAGAGAGAGAGAGAGAGAGTGAGAGAGAAAGAGAGAGAGAGAGAGAGAGGGAGAGAGAGAGAGAGAGAGAGAGATAGAGAGAGAGAGAGAGAGAGAGAGAGAGAGAGAGAGAGAGAGAGAGAGGGAGAGAGAGAGAGAGAGAGAGAGAGAGAGAGAGAGAGAGAGAGAGAGAGAGAGAGAGAGAGAGAGAGAGAGAGAGAGAGAGAGACGCAGCAGAGGGAGGAAAGAGGACGGGAGGGAAAAGGAGGGGGAAAGACAACGGGAGGAAGAACGGAGGGGAAAGGACAAGGGGAGGAAAAACAGAAGGGGAAAGACGAAGGGGCCAAGAGAGGGGAACGGAGGGGGAAAGAGAACAGGAAGAAGAGTGTAGGGGAATGGACAAGGGGAGGAAAAACAGAAGGGGAAAGACAGAGGGACCAAGAGAGGGGAAAGCAGGGGGAAAGACAACGGGAGGAAGAACGGAGGGGAAATGACAAGGGGAGGAAAAACAGAAGGGAAAGGACTAAGGGACCAAGAGAGGGGAACGGAGGGGGAAAGACAACGGGAGGAAGAACGGAAGGGAAAGGAAAAGGGAAGGAAAATCAGAAGGGGAAAGACAAAGGGACCAAGAGAGGCGAATGGAGAAGGAAAGACAACGGGAGGAAGAAAAACACCACGGGGGAGGAATAGAGGGGGAACGACAAAGGGGGAGGGACGAGGGGGGAGAGACAAAAGGGGGGGGGTCAGAGGGGGGCATACAGTACGGGGAAAGAACGGTTGAGAGAAGAACGGACGGGGGAAGAACGGACGAGGGGGAGAACGTACGGGGGAATATCAGACGGGGGAGAACGGATGGCAGGAGAACGGACAGCGGGAGAACGGACAGGGGGAGAACTGACAAGGGAAGAATGGACGGGGAAAGAACGGACGGCGGGAGAGCAGAAGGGGGAAGAATGGGTGTGCAACAGCAAAACTAAGTGCGCATGGATACAAAGAGGCAGGGAAACTATGAATATTACCAAAAAAAAGTAACGAGAACAATTACATGCCTGGATAAGACAAGTCGATGTTCCGAAAGGGGAAGGCAAAAAAGGGAAAGAGAGGAGAGAATGGGAAGTGAACGAACAGGAACAAATGAATGTTTGAATGCTAAAGAAGTAATCAAGTGAAGAAAGAAAACACAAGCGGACGGGTATGCTCTTTCACCCGTAACGCTGCACATGCTCTTCCTCATTCCCCCCATTCCCTCCTCTGGTTCCCATCGCAGCACCAACTGCGTGGCACAACGCCACACATACCGCGCCCGAAAGTACGCACAGCTCTACGCTCGCTGGCGCCAGCGTGTGTACGCACGGCGCCGGCCAGCGCTTGGCGCGAGCCAGCACGCACGGTAGGCGCCAGCCAGTGTTAGACGCGAGCCGGCGGGCACGACGTCATGCACGCTGTCACCGCGCTAGGCGCCAGCGACATGGCATCAGCGTGCATGGCGTCTTGCGCCAGAGTCATCAGACTTGACGAAAAAAACTGATAGCCTATGCAGCAATAGCAGTGGCAAAGAGCTAAGACCACGAGCAAAAATGGGCTGAGAACTAGCTGCTTCTCTAAAGAGGAATGAGACCTCTCAAGAAGAAGAACGACGGGAAGGGAGAAGCGAAGGAACGAAAACACAATATTGGTAATTTGAATCAAAACAATGAAATGAGTCTTGAAAGGAGCTAGCTAGGCATGAGAATGGCGAGAGGTTTTAGCTAGGGAGGAAAGTGAGGAGAGAAAAGAGAGTTGGACTAGAAGAGAGAGGGATACAACAAGGGTGTTGTACCCTATACAGTAGTATCCATTGTAGCACACCTAACACTTACCAAGCCTACACATATATATATATATATGTAATATATAAGTTGACATACCCCCTTAGGCTTGGTAGGCGCTGGCACACCACACACGCAACACCCCCAAGCCCTTGCAACCCCATGTCCTGCAGCAGGTGTGGCTACTACCCCTCGTGCGAAGCGGCGACATCGGCGGCGCATGGCAGCAATGGCGTCAGCGGCGGCTTCTAGGACGGCAGCAGAAGCGGTGGCGGTGGCAGGTGGCGGCGGAGCCAGCGGCACCTGCAGTGGCGGCGGTGGCTTCGACGACAGTGGCGGCGACTACGAAGCTCACGGCACCCGGCGGTGTGGCACGGCCCGGCGACGACCAGGAAGGGAGCCATCAGCTGCGGCTGGGAAAAGGGGAGACGCAGGGGAGGGGGCGTGTCTTCAGCGAGGCGCCGTGGCTGGCGCGGCACTTGCTGGCATGCGGGCATGCTGGCTCGCGCCTAAACCAGCGCGCTGGCCGCAGCCGTTCGTGCGCTGGCGCATCGAAGCCGCCGCGGCAGCACTGCGAGGCCGCCCCGGCAGCGCGGCGAGGCCGCCATGGCAGCAGGACGTGGCGGCCACGGCAGCGCGTCGAAGTCACCGCGGCAGCGCGGCGAGGCCGCCACGGCTGCTCAACGAGGTCGCCGTGGCAGCGCGGCGAGACGAGGTCGCCGCGGCAGCACATGGAAGCCGCCGTGGCGGCGCGAAAGTGAAAGGAGAGGAGAGAGTACGCGGCGGAAGCGTGAATAGGGGGCTCAGCAGGATCTTCCTGCTCTGAAACCATGTTCAAAGGAGCTAAGAAGCTAGCTAGGCATAAGAATGGCGAGAGGTTTTAGCTAGGGAGAAAAGTGAGGAGAGAAAAGAGAGTTGGACTAGAAGAGAGGGATACAAGAAGAGTGTTATACCCTCTACAGTCTTATCCATTGTAGGACACCTAACACCTACCAAGCCTACACAAATATATATAAATAATATATAAGTTGACAATAAGATTGTTTGACCCAATAGGTTGTAAAATATTTCTTACTGTAGACCAGGGTTTGAATCTTGGGGAAAAGTCTTTTTAGGGTACAGGCTTCCGAGCTAGCTCTCTCTCACCGGAGAAAATTAGCTGCAAAACCGAGGCACTGTAATGAGAAATAGGGACATGTGTAAACAACGAAATACTCATTATGCACAACCACACTCATAATGTAATTGCATTATATTAAAGCATTATTATCCCAATGTAAACGTAAAATAACACTGCGTAAATTACACGTTTATGCATGCTTTTAGAATGTGATACAAAAAAATGTTGATCCAATAAAAGAGCAAATAGAGCAAAGATTACTATGCAACCCTAAGACGATTCCGTCGACTCTTGTTTTTTTTTTTTTTTTTTTTTTTTGTAACATTCAAAATTTCAGCCTTTTTTTCCAGGCGCAAGGCTGCAAAAGCAGCCAAAAATTCAGCCTTTTTTCCAGGGGGCAATAACGATGAATAAGCGTCACCCAAAACCAATCTTAGAGCCTGCTCAAGATGAATCAGCAGGAGCACCCACAAATCAGGTGGCTCCCCCTTTAGGCTTCGGTCCGAATATCATGGAAAATTTATATACGAGCTGAGCGGTAGTTGTGCACAGTAAATAGCGCGTGAGCCATGCTCTTACAGATGTCGACACTATCGATCATATCGTGTACCGTTTGCTCATCCTTAGACATCTAATGGGTGTGCACTCTATATATGTGCAATAAAATCCCACATGGATAATTTTCTATATTACCATGATTGGAAAAATAAATAGAGAGTTGATATAAGCGGTTAAAATTACAGTAAATTAGTTACATTTCGTAGTGCAAGAGCTATCGAGTTTAGGGCGTGGAACATATGGTTATGATCTCTCAAGTTCGTACTTTAACCACTCTAAAACCATTTAGAACTTTCTAGAGTTAAATTGCAACTTGCTAAACCGCACTCCACTTCTTCCGAAGTTCGAACTTTGCTGGTTCCGTAACTGTATGTTCCACGTTCTAAAGTCGATTCTGCATCGGTACTCACTTCTATGAATTTTCAAGCTGGTTGGACGAACGTACACTAGTACCAAAAGTGGATTCCACATTTTTTCGATGCCAAACCCCGGGACTGCCGCGGACTGCCCATTAAGCTTTTCATACTTTCGTGGACATGCCCTACTTTCATGAACACCACATTGAAGTTTAGCTTCTCCCATGGACTCTGTCATTTCTTTCGTGGACTCCGGGCTTACTTCCATGGACACAAGCGAATTTGCAGCAAAAAAGAGTATACAACACTGTACAGGTGCTGACGGGAGGAAAAAATACTTTTATGGCGTCATTAAGTCCCTCGCAAGTAGTCGCAAGCTACAATAATTACAGGCCATCAAGTCAGCTAGCTGCTCCACGTGATTTAAGAAACTCTGAATCGATGCTCAAAATTCATTTGAACGACTTTGACGAAATGGTATTAGTCAAACAACGGGTATAGCAGATCGAGTACACTGAATCTTGCTACAAGAAATTCATCTTGTACAATAAAGATAGATATTATGGTTACAAGGTTAATAGAGTTCAGTAAAGATTCATAGTAGTCCCAAGATAAAGGTTTGGAATTGCTGCACACCACGAACCAGGATTACCATAAATTATGGCATTTCCAAATATTTCAACTAATATTTGGTTTTTTTTTAAGTTGTGAAATCTCGGAATACCAAAAATATTTGGTAAATATGGTTGTATGAATGGGAGGTTTTAGGTCATAATAATGTAAGTAATGAAAGCATTGTCTGTATCAAGCAATAATATGTGAGAAAATGGCATCGCAATTATATTATATTCACACTTTTGGGAAGATTTTTTCAGATTTGAACAAGGAACATACTTTATCAGCAAATAAAAAAATGTGTGTGTAAAACCTCTCTATTTCCTCGTTCAAAGAGTTCCTAAAAGGCAACAGATGTACTATGAAGGAGAAAAACAAGCACTTATTGATGCTCCCTCGATCATGCACGTGTCTGTTATGCCTTTGTTGATTAGTTATTCTTTGAAAAATAGGTGTTCGTATCACACTGACCTTAATACATTATTTGTTTGAATGTTCACCGCACATTTGAGTGTGGCTGCATGACTCTTCCATGAAAACCTCCGAGATTCTATTTCCGAACTGGTTTTGGACACTGTAGCTCGCGATTACTTGCGACGGACAGGTAGTCTGCAGTATTTCTGTTTTTGTGCTCATAATCACTTGTAGATCGATGTATACGCCTTTATAACTGCAAATCTGCATGTGTCCATGGAAGATAACTTGGGGAGTCCACGAAAGAATTGACAGAGTCCACGGGAGAAGCGAAACTTCGATGTGGTGTCCCTGAAAGTAGGGCCTTTCCACGAAAGTATGAAAAGTTTAGTGGACTGTCTTCGGCAGTAATTTTCCCCCGAAACTCGCTACCCACGCCCATCTCGCCTCCCACGCTCACGCCCTAGTACTGTACACGCATCGCATAGGAACGTAGGAAAGGTGGTGAAAGTGCCAGCAGAGCGGCATGCTCGCGTGGTGCCGTCGGCTGCCATGTGGCGGGATTGTAGCTCGAGGTGCCATGGCTCGAATCCATTGCAAAAATGTACCGCCCAGAAGGTGTCCGGGATGCATCCTTTCGGCAAATTTCTGGGCCAGACACTGGAAGTCGCGAGGATCCGGTCCATGAGTCATGCTCGAGCCACCCCGCTCCTGCTCTGCCGGACCGCTGCTGCCACTTGTGCTCGAGGCGCCAGACCAACGCAGCTGCGTCCATCTAAAGCCATGGTCGCTCAAGCGAGAGTGTTAGGATCTGATCACTGCCTTTGCTCGCGCGCTGACTTCCGCCGCCGCCACCTCAAGTTACACATCTTGCGGTGGCGAGCGTCGACCCACCAATGGTGTCGCCCCGCGCCATCCGCCTGGCGTACAAGGACGATGAGGGCATGTTGTGCATGGAGCTCGAAGCCGCGGCGGTGCTGAGGCGCGTGAGAGGAGCCATCGGAGTGGTAGCGGTGTGCAGGTGAACGAGGAGTGGAAAGAGTTTTTTGCTGAACCAGGTAAAGAGGAGGCTTGTGGGTCGCAATGAACGAAGTGCTGGAGAAGTGAAGGAAGAGAAAGTCATCTTCCGCGTTCATCTTTGTCCCAAGTTCCTTCCTCATCTTCTTCCCATTTCTCCTTGCTGCATGGCTCCTCGTACTTCCTTTGCTCTCTTTTGCCTCCTCCTTTTGCCTCTTACCCTGGTGCTACATGGTTCGCAGTAGTTTCCTTTCAATTATCCGATTCTCTCATGTCCTCCCCTCTCCCCCCAACTGCTGGGTCGCAGCAGCGGGTTCACAGTGGGCCCCACGCACGGACCATGCACAAAGGGCTTGTGGAACTGGGGTGCACTGGTGGAGGTGACGGCGGCCAATGGATCGGCGTACCACCTGCTGCTGCTGGACTCCAAGGGCATCAACACCTATGACCAGACGGTTAGACATCCATGTCCGGCATGCCGTGGTGACCCCATTCACAATACACAGGTGTCCATTTAAAACTTGCAGCAGATTGCCAGGTCTTGAGCATGCGGGGGTTTTTTATTGAAGGGACACCCCCCCCCTCTTCCCCCTCCCACCCCACCCCCTCTTGCCCCATCACTTTTCCTATGTTCTCGTTCTTTTCCCTTCTCTCTGCCGCACCTGCAGGCCACCTACAGCACACAGATCCTTTTGCTGGCCGTGCTGCTGTCATCACTCTTGGTGTACAACCAGGTGCGATGGATGAGGGGGCTGGGATGGCAGAGGGGGGTGCGATGGCAGAGGGGGTGCAATGGCAGAGAGGGGTGGGATGATAGAGAAATGGGGGATGGTAACTGTGTGTGTGACTGTACATAGTTTGGAGTAGGAAAGAAGATCACAGAAGGACTGTGTACGTGCATGTATGTATGTTTTTGCATGTCATTGCATGTTCTGTGTGCAGATGGGAACCATTGACGAGTGCTCCTTTGACCACCTCTCCGTGGTGACAGGGATGGCGACATATGGCTTGGGTCGCTTCCTTCCCATTGAATATCCCACGTTCTTTTGGCTTCTTCGCGTGAGGCGGGTCATACATGCTCATGTTCATGCGTGCTCATGGTGATGCATGCTCATGGTGGTGTATGCTTATGGTGTTGCATGCTTATGTTGATGCGTGCTTATAGTGATGCATGCTTATGGTGATGCATGCTTATGGTAATGCATGCTCGTGATGATGCGCACTGAGAGTGAGACATGGTCACGTATGTTGCTTTCTCTCTATGCATGTCTCTCATCCCCAATTCTTCACTCCCCCTCCCCCACTGCCCCCTCCTCCCCCTCTCCCCCCCCCATTCCCACTATCTGCAGGACTTTTGCTTGGATTCGATTGAGGATGGGAGTGAGTTTTCTCTTCAGGAGTACCTTGAGATGGCCCTACGGTCTTCCATGGAGGATTCTGATGCAGGGAGGGCCACGAATCTGGTTAATTGTCGTGTCCCTGAGAAAGGTTCTTATATTATGTTCCAGCCACGCAATGTTCTTCCCCCCTGTCTACTTCGTTCATTTGGGAGCAGCCCGTGGCAACCCACGTAAGCTTGCTCATGACCACCTTCATAATTGCCAGATGTGGAAATCAGCTCCCTCGCCGTTTCATTCCAATGCACCCAATCTCTGCTGTCTTCGCAGTTTTCTCGGTCCCTCCTCTCTCTCTCCTAGGTCCGTGAGTCCATCCGCTCGCTCTTCTCCAATCGCGACTGCTTTGCTCTCGCCCGCCCGGTTGCCTGTGAGCATTTGCTGAAGAGGCTGGACCAGGTGCCTGTGAGTGCAAGTACCTCCTCTTTCTTAATGTTAATTACTTGTTGCTATGAATGCGCACCTCGTCTTTCCGTTCCCCCTATTTCTCTTTCTCACTCCTCTATTGTGATATGCATGCTGCCTGTAAATTGTGACACGACTTTCAGAGAAGTGTGCAGTGCAGTCGTCATAGCATTTCAAATTCAATAATACAGCACACTCAGATTACAAAGTACTTGGATGGCCTAAAGGACTAAGCAAAACAAGTAACACTGAAGAGGGAAAGCGGGAGTGGGGGGTGGGAGCAATCAGAGAATAGAAAAAGCAAATAAGACTAGGTGGCAGGTCCCTCGGACCTGGGAGAATGTGAAGGAGCTTGTCTCCATTATAGCAAACTCCTCTTCAAATCGAATCACAATCTGTAAATTTTTTGTTATCATGTTAATGACTTGACCATCTGCCTGTCAGTCGATGCCTGGACCAGCTCCTTCCCTTGCTCCCTCCATTTATTTTATCCATGGGTCTCTCGCTCTCTCGCTCTCTCGCTCTCTCTCTCCCTGGAAGGTAGACCAGCTGCGACCGGAGTTCAAGCAGGGCGTGGACGCTTTCATTGCGGCGGTGTTTGCGCGTGCTTGCCCCAAGAGGGTGGGTGGGGCGGTCATACCATGCTGGCAGGCCTCACCCAGACATACCATCACGCCCTCAACACCAGGAATGCCCTCCCTGTTGTCCGCCCTGCTTGTCCGCCTGCTGGCCACCCTGATGGCCGCCCTGTTGGCCGCCCTGCTGACCGCCCTGCTGGCCGCCCTGTTGGCCGCCCTGTTGGCCACCCGGCTTGTTGCCCTGCTGGCTAGCGTAGGTCTGAGACTTGGTCCTTTTATGGCATGTTCCTAGGGCCCCCGAATTGGACCAATCCTTTCGTAATACTCTTGGCACACTGCTGAACCATACCTCGCACATAAACATCACCAGCATAGGCATGAATGGAAAAACATCTTATGGAAAAATCCTTTAAAGCAGGGCCCTAGATTGGTTTTGAGGCACCCTGATTCTTCAGGGTTACCTTTAATTATTTTCCTGATGTCTCGAAGCCCCGTCGCACCTGCACCCCCAGCAGCAAGTGGAGCAGCAGCCGGAGCACAAGCGTGATGGTGTGGACTTCTTCCATACCTTCTCATTGACCCCGAAGATGATTACACTTCGGGTCCTTCTTCACAAAGCCGCGCAGCGTGACTATGAGCTTCACTCACTCGACTTCTCTACAGCGTTCCTGCAAGGTAGTCTACACGAGCAGATCTCTGGGACCTTCCCATGTGGGACCGAGTGTAGCTTGCGCCATCCTGTCTACGACTTTCGTCAGGCACCCCGTGAGTGGCATGACATGCTTCCCACCACTCCTGCTGAGCTGCAGTTCTTTCCGTCCTCTGCTGACCCCTCCCTCTTTGTTCGCACGGGTCAGACACCATTCTACATCCTAGTATACATAGACGATCCTATCTTTGGTACTCTTGACAGAGTCGCACTGGCCTCAGTGAAAGCCGAGTTGCTTAGGAGACACACCTGTACAGACTTGGGGGAGCTGAGGCGCTATCTGGGCTTGGAGATCGCTCGTTACCGTGCCGCTCGCACGATCACACTCTCTCCGTCCCATATGGTGTCGCAGATCCTCCACAGGTTCAGTCTCCGGTTTTCCTCAGCACATCCCATCGCCCTGCCTCCGGATCACAAGCTCTCTGCTCTTGTTCCGGCTGAGCCGATCGAGGCTTGTGGTCCATACGCAGAGCTGGTGGGGTGCTTCATGTACCTGATGACCTGCACGTGACCAGATCTAACCTACCCTCCTGGCTCGCTTTGTCATGACAGGCAGGCACCGACCAGTCCACTGGTCGGCTGCCAAGAGGGTACTGCGGTATCTGGCGAGCACATCAGGACTGGGGCTTGTGCTAGGAGGACGGCAGCCAATGGTGCTCATTGGACACACAGACGTGTACTGAGCTGATGACTTGGAGAGGCTCAGGTCATCTCAGGGCTACTGCTTTTGTCTTGGTGCTGGTGCAGTCTTGTGGAGGTCCACCAGGTTGTCGTCTCTAGCTCAGTTTAGTTGTGAGGCAGAGATTTACGCTGGGCCCATGGTTGTTCAGGAGCTCTGCTGGCTGTCGTTCTTGCTCACTGACTTAGGTGAGCAGCCTAGGTCTGCCCCAGTCCTGTTTGTTGACAACAGGGCCATGATCCTCTTGTGTCAGGAGGCTCGACTTGAGGGCAGGGCAAAGCACATCCAGCTGCGGTAATTCCTGTTGCGTGAGTTGCAGAAGGGCGGTCAGGTTCGTGTAGGACAGTTGGCCTTAGAGGCAAACACCGTTGATATCTTCACCAAGGCACTTGCGCCTCGTGACTATCAGCGGTTCTGTACTCACCTTGGTCTAGCCTCAGTAGTAGCACCACTTCTTTTATCCTAAGTCGTACTATACCTGCTTGTATTTGTTGTTCTATACCTACTTGTCTTGCTACACTTGCTGAATGACCTTATGGCCTCTTGTCTCAGTGGTCAGACTAGTAGTGCTGCCCTCAGTTTTCTTATTACACTCACCAAAGGTCAGACTAGTAGTGCTGCCCTGGTGTACTTTTCTTTGTTATGAACTGCCAATATCTCGCCTAGGGGGTGTGTCAACAAATATAATTATCTAGGCTAGCTAGTTTATATTTGTTATAGCCTTAGTTAGGTCAGTTCTTAGAGGGTACATTCCTACCTTTGTAACCCTCGACAATTTCCCTTAGCTCATTATTCTCTCGACAATTTAACTCGGCATCTAGAGCTAGGTCTCGCCCTCTACTCATGCTTCCACCCAAGCACACCCTAGCCTAGTGCGCCTCGACCCTAATTGCATGCCTCGTAGCTCGTCCCCTCCCCCCTCTCCTCTTCGTCGCGTAGCTCACGCCAGCCGCCACAGGCCCGCACCTGCCAGCGCCTTAGTTCGTAGCCGTCCCACCTCCCGCCACCCGTTCGTAGCCTGCACCAGCTCGTGCCAGCCCGCCTGCTCGCCTGCTCGCCAGCCTGCCAGCCCGCTTGCTCGCCATCTCACACGCTCACCTGCTCGTCCGCCCGCCTACTCGCTTGATCGCCTGCCCGCCAGCCCGCCAGCTCGCCAGCCCGCCTGCTCGCCAGCCCGCCAGCACACCTGTTCGCCAGCTTGCACGCTCACCTGCTCGCCAGCCCGCCTGCTTGTTTGCTCGCCAGCCCACCGCACCCCTGCTCGCCCACCCGCCTGCTCGCCAGCCCGCCTGCTCGCCTGCCCGCCTGCTCGCCAGCTTGCACGCTCGCCTGCTCGCCAGCCCGCCTGCTTGCCAGCGCGCCTGCTCGCCAGCGCGCCTGCTCGCCAGCTCACCTGCACGCCAGCAACTAGCTCACAGGCTCACCAACGCCACCAGCACCAACAGCCAGCAGCCAGCGCCAGCTTGCCAGCGCCATCAGCCAACATCACCTAGCTCGTCAGCGCCAGCCAGCGCCAGCAGCTAGCAGTGCCCGCAGCCAGTGCCAGCAGCCAACAGCCAGTTTGCCGGCTCACCAATGCCACCAGCGCCAGCAACCAGTAGCCAGCGCCAGCCGCCAGCCGCCAACAGCCCACTGCCAGCAGCCAGCAGCTAGCGCTGGCTGCTGCCACCCACTGCCACTACAGCAGCTACTACTGCCGGCTGCCGCCCGCTGCCGCCCGCTGCCGCCTACTGTCGCCCACTGTCGTTGCAGCCGCCACTACTGCAGCCACTGCTGCTGCCGCTGCCGCTACAGCCGTCGCTGCTACTCTTGTCGCCAATGCTGTTGCCCACCGTCAGCTTCTGCCTCCAGCAGCCGGTCACGAGTCGCTAGCACCAGTCGCCAGCCGCCAGCAGCCGACTGCCGACCCTCAGCTGTCAGCTGCCAGCTGCCACCACTAGCGGCCAGCCGCTGACCACCAGCTGCCAGCGGCAGGCAGCCGCCAGCCGCCACTCGCCAGTCGGCCACTTGCCACGTGAGTCCCCCATGCCCTGTGGATTGTCCTTCGTCCTGTGCCGCCAGTCCTAGTGCCTCCTAGCTAGCTCCTTGGCGTACTGCTCCTAGTAGATCCTCTCATGCATACTTCCTCCTCGTTTTCTCCCCACTCCTTCTAGCAGCTCCTAGCCTACCGCCAGCTGCCAGCTAGCCGCTACTACTGTCTTACTATCACTAGCCGCTGCTGCTACCAGCCTTATGCTCGGTGCCACTGCTCTGGCCACAGTCGCCACTGCTACTACCTCCGATTGTACTCCTCTTGCACCTAGTGCCTCCCACTAGTCTCCTCCTCGTTTCTAGAGTTCCTCTCAACATGATGGCCTCGTTCGGGTCAGTCCCTCGGCCAGACCATCGCGCACTTCCCTTCGCTCTCTGATATCTCGCTCACCATCTACAGTTGGTTAGCCCGCACCTAGACTGCACACTCTTAGTGGATCAAATTAGTTACCTCATTGGTTTCTGGATCCACGACCTAGACGTCTGCTTCCAGGATCTTTGGCCAGTATTGCAGCCGCAGTAGCAGCAGCTGCAGTGGGGTCTTGGGAGTGCTGGGCGAGTTGGAGGCTCTGGAGGTGCAGCCTCGGGGCGGCCACTGCCCTGGGGCCAGTGTGGTTTCTCTGGAGGACCGAGGGCCTTGGGGCCTAGGGATCTAGGCTCCACCACTTTGCCTAGTCTAGGAGCCTCTACTACATATCCACTAGGCTCCTCCTCCGCCCCTCCTGCGGCGGCCTTCTCCTTTATCCTTGACTCGGGCGCATCTCGTTGCTTCTTTAGAGACAGTACTACTCTCACCCCACTTCCTGCATCTGTCACCGTCGCACTTGCAGACTCCTCCCCCACAGCTGTCGCACGTAGCACCACCACTCTCCCTTGTCCAACTGCCCCCTCCGGCCACTGCCCTGGGGCCAGTGTGGTTTCTCTCGAGGACCGAGGGCCTTGGGGCCTAGGGGTCTAGGTCCCACCACTGTGTCTAGTCTAGAAGCCTCTACTACGTATCCACTAGGCTCCTCTTCTGCCCCTCCTAAGGCGGCCCTCTCCTTTACCTTTGACTCGGGCGCATCTCGTTGCTTCTTTAGAGACAGTACTGCTCTCACCCGGCTTCCTGCGTCTGTCCGCGTCGCACTTGCAGACTCCTCCCCCACATATGTCGCACGTAGCACCACCACTCTCCCTTGTCCAGGTGCCCCCTCCGGCACCCTCACCGGTCTGTACATCCCCTCGTTTGCCAGGTACCTAGTGGGTGTCGGTCACCTTCAGGACCGAGGCGTCGCCACTACGTTCCTTGGCCGCGAGAGACACGCCACTTGCACAGACAGCCACCGGTCGGCACTTAGCCACGTTTGAGCATGACCCAGGGTCAAGTCCCCTTACACATCATACTGAGTCCCCGCCGACTGGCAAGTCTGCATCGGTTGTTGCGTCCTGCTCCTGTCCCTTCATAGCCCACCCGACCCTCCTGTCACCCTGCACTGCCACGTCTTAGGCATATGTCCCAGCACGGTCTAGTCATTGGTCTCCCTGCGTCGCTTCCTGCCCTGCCTACATCGCTAGCGCCACTGTGCACATCCTGCGTCGAGGGCCGGCAGCGCGCCGCCCCTCACTCCTCCTCGTTTTGTTCCTACCACAGCGCCGCTACAGACGCTGACCATGGACGTCTGGGGCCCTGCCCCGGTCCATGGTCTTAGTCGGGAGCACTACTTTGTAGTCGACCTTGACGACTTCTCTCTCTTCACTACAGTTTTCCCGTTGGAGCGGAAGGCCGGCGTGCCTACAGTTCTCCTCCAGTGGCTTCTTACTGTTCACACCCATCACCGCCTGCCGGTAGGTTGTTTATACTCTGACCGTGGTGGCAAGCTTGCCTTTGGCACTCTTGTACAGCTCTGTCGTGCGGAGGGCATCCGCTAGACGTACACACTGCTGGACTCCCCACAGCAGAATGGGGTCACTATGCGATGCATCGGCCTGATCATGGAGGTAGCTTGCACCTCCATGGCCCACGCTGGTGCACCCAATTTTCTGTGTCTGTTCGCCGTACGCTATGCTGCTCACCAGCTTAACCTGTGGCCGTGCTCCTAGTGGCCACAGGTTTCGCCGACCCTCCTCTGGACCAGGTCTCCTGGTGACGAGTCTGCGTTCCACGTCTGGGGCAGCCTGGCTCATGTCCGCGACACTCGCGCGAACAAGTTCCCAGCCCGCACCCTTCCTTGTGCCTTCTTGGGGTTTCCGCTTGACGCCTCTGACTGGCTGTTCTATCACCCCTCACACCACTGCTTTTACCACTCTCGTGATGTTACCTTCAACGAGACGCTCCCTTATTACCGGGGCTTCCCCCACTGCAGTGCTCCTGTGCCTCCTCCTCCTCTCTTCCTTATCCCTGCCCCGCCTGCCGCACCCCTCCCGCCCTGACCGGCCCTGTCTGGTGTCTCCCATGCCACTCAGTTCCCCTCGGTTGTGCCTGCGGGGGGAGTCGGCTGACTCTGGGGGCCCAGCTGCTGGGGGTGCGTCTGCTGTCCCTGTTGCACCTCCCCCAGCTTCGGTACCCCAGGCAACTCAGCCGCCTCCTCCCTTGCCTCAGCAGCAGCAGCCGTCGCCGCACGAAACTCAGTGACCGCAGCAGCAGCAGTAGCAGGGAGCAGTGGGCTATGAGGGTGCTGGTTCTAGTGGTGCTGGTGTTGGCGGTGTTGGTGTTGGGGATGCTGGTGTTGGTGAAGTTGGTGTTGGGAGTGCTGGTTCTAGGGGTGCGAGTTCAGGGGATGCGAGTTCTAGGGGTGCTGACTCTGGAGGTGCTAGTTCTGGGGGTGCAAGTTCAAGGGGTGCTGACTCCGGGGGTGCTGGTTCTGTAGGTGGTGCGTCCGATGGTGCTAGTCTTGGGGGTGCTGTTTCGCAGCTTGCCGGTGGCAGCAGCTGTGCCGCCCGAGGTCCTGGAGAGGATAGGGAGCAGTTGCAGCTGCAGCAGCAGCCGCAGCAGCAGGCACAGCCACCGCAACAGGAGCAGCCGCACTCTGCCCTTTGTCTCCTTGCTCCAGGTTCCCCTATCTTCCCTCCCGTTCCCCCCAAGGTGCGTGACCATGTTTACGGCCTGTTGTTTCCTCCTCCGGACTCCTCTCCGGCTCGTTTTCCCCCACGCTCCCCTCCGTCCCTGACTTGTCCCCCATTCCCCCTCGTCCCGAGTCCCTAGCTCTTCCCCACTGGGTCCGTCGCCCCTCTGGTGCTTGTCCTGTCTCTCCCCACCCCAGTGTCCACCCTATGGTCCTTCCTTTGTGTGCTCCTCCTGTCACAATCCTCCCGTTGCCTCCCCCGTCGTCGCTCCCATCGTCCCCCCCTCCTCGCTTCGACGCTGCTCGCACTGCTCCTCCAATCCTCTCGCGCCTGCTTGTGTCGCTTGTCACAGAACCTACTACTCCTCCTGAGTCTGTCTCTGCGCTTGTCCCTGCAGTCACTGACTTTGCTGCTAGCCACCGCCTTGACTACGCTGCCGCTCTGGTCTCTGGTACTGCCCATCCTCTATCCGGCAGGGGTGCACCTGCCCTTGGCAGTGACGTGCTAGAGGACAGGCAGTACGAGTTTGTCTACCTTGCTGCCACTGTTCCCCATCTCTGCTCCATGCTTGTATCCCTAGAGGGTGAACCAGACGCTCTCGACATCCCTGTTCCGCGCTCTTACGCTGAGGCGGTTTCGGGGCCCTGGGCAGCCCCGTGGATACAGGCCATGGAGGCATAGATGGCATTCTACAAATCCACAGGCACTTACGTCGACGCAGTTCCCCCACCTGGGGCGAACCTAGTCGATGGCATGTGGATCTACAGGGTGACGCGTAGACCTGGAGAGCCGTTGAAGTTCAATGCTCGTTACGTGGCTATATGGTGGAGCTGAGGCGCTATCTGGGCTTGGAGATCGCTCGTGACCGCGCCGCTCACACGATCACACTCTCTCCGTCCCATATGGTGCAGCAGATCCTCCACAAGTTCAGTCTCCAGTTTTTCGCAGACGCCCTATCCCCATGCATGTGGATCACAAGCTCTCTGCTCCTGTTCCGGCTGAGCCAGTCGAGGCTTGTGGTCCATACGCAGAGTTGGTGGGGTGCCTCATGTACCTGATGACCTGCACTCGACCAGATCTAGCGTACCCTTCTGGCTCGCTTTGTTGCGACATGCATGCACCGACCAGTCCACTCGTCGGCTGCCAAGAGGGTGCTGCGGTATCTGGCGAGCACATCAGGACTGGGGCTTGTGCTAGGAGGACGGCAGCCAGTGGTGCTCACTGGACACACAGAAGCTTCGTGGGCCGACGACTTGGAGACGCTCAGGTCGTCTCAGGGCTACTGCTTCAGTCTTGGTGCTGGTGCGGTCTTGTGGAGGTCCACCAGGTCGTCGTCTGTAGCTCAGTTCAGCTGTGAGGCAGAGATTTACGCTGGGGCATGGTCGTTCAGGAGCTCCGCTGGCTGTCGTTCTTGCTCACTGACTTAGGTGAGCAGCCTAGGTCTGCCCTGGTCTTGTTTGCTGACAACAAGACCATGATCCTTGTGTGTCAGGAGGCTCGACTTGAGGGCAGGGCAAAGCACATCCAGCTGCGGTCCTTCGTGCTGCGTGAGTTGCAGCAGCGCGGTCAGGTTTGTATAGTACAGTTGGCCTCAGAGGCCAACACCGCTGATATCTTCACCAAGGCACTTGCGCCTCGTGACCATGGCCCAGAATTGGTTTAGAGGCACCCTTGGGAATCAAGGTATCGCTACAGAATGACCCTGCCTCCTAGGGTGGAATTTTCAACACCCTTTGAAAATCAGGGTGAATTCGTAAAAAAAATCCAATACCCTATTTGAGTCAGGGCCATCACCCTGTCCACTGCACGGTTAACAGCTTCTACAATTTCAGCTTCTTCTTATTAGCAAGCATACAAGTAGGATCACTACAGCAAAGCATCAACAGCCTCTCCTACTTCAGCTACTTCTGCCAGCATTGCACCACTGCACAGATACAGCAACTGCAGGGGGGGCAGTAACAGCTACAGTGTTCCTTCCTTCCGCGGATGGAGCTGCTGCTAGAGGTGCTGAAGGGGAATAAATATGGGGGAAAGGACATGGTGATGCGCGGGGGGAGTAGCAATAGTCTAACAGAGCAGCGGGAGACTAAGGGCATATTTGTGAGTTTAAACTGCTCATTCCGCTCACGAATACGCCCTTACACCCCTACTATAAACTCGCATGCGCCACGAGAGACTAAGGGCGTATTCGTGAGTTTGCATCAGAAAAGAAATCAGAATCAAATTCGTGCAAAACCGAACCGAACCTCATTAGACTGCTCATTTTGCTCTTGCACCTCACTGTACCGTGCAATTATGAATTCGATTCTGGTTCTGATGCTACCTCAGGAATACGCCTTGAGGGAGCAATGAGAGACAACAGGAGCAGCGAGATACTAAGGGAGCAGCAAGAGACTAAGGGAGTAGAGAGAGACTAAGGGAGCAGCAAAAGATGATGGGAGCAGCGAGACTACGGGAGCAGCGAGAGACTAAGGCAAGGAGGAACAGAGAGACAAACAAGGTTGGGGGGAACGAGCGAGAGAGACGAAGGCAGGGAACGGAGACACTAGGGGAGGGAGCAGCCAAAACGAGAATTTGTTGGTGGGCGGGGCTGCCTGCCTGCGTGGCAGATTCGACAGTTGGCGTATTTCGAGGGTTGGGAGTTATCTGTTTCAGGGTGTTTTTGGCGCACCCTGACTGGTTAAGGTAATAAGACGAGCACTCTTACGGTACTACAACAAGGTAAAATATTCCTTACACTTCTTGAGAAAGGGTTAGAGAAAAATTGGCCTTACAAAATCAGGGTAATCCTGAAAAAGTGGCAGCTGGCAAGGGTAATCAGGGCGACTCACCCTTCAAATTTGAGCCCTGCACGTGATCATCAGCGGTCCTGTACTCAGCACCACTTCCTGTATCTTGAGTCATACTACACCTACTTGTATTTGTTGTTCTATACTTGATTGTCTTGCTACACTTGCTGACTGGTCTTGTGGCCTCTTGTCTCAGTGGTCAGACCAGTAGTGCTGCCCTGGTGTACTTTTCTTTGTCATGAACTGCCACTATCTCGCCTAGGGGGTGTGTCAACAAATATAATTATCTAAGCTAGCTAGTTTATATTTGTTATAGCCTTAGTTAGGTCAGTTCTTAGAGGGTACAGTCCTACCCTAGTAACCCTCGACATTTTCCCTTAGCTCATCACTCTCTCAACAGTCTAACAGTAAATGCCAAGCTGTCTGAAGCACACCAGTCTTTAGCTGCCATTTCACTCCAAGAAAACCTACCGTATCCGAGAACATACAACCATTTGCCACTAGTACATGGTGGTACGGTATGGCAGTTCCTGTCATGTGAATCATGTTGCAATATTTAAACTCGCAAGGCGATCATTGCGTCCATCACAGCTGTCGCAATCCGTCTCGCTCCACCAGGCCCACCCATTCTTATCCTGCCGTCTGCTGCTGTCTCCTGAATCACAGCTGAATTTGTTATTGTTGCTGCGGCAACTGGCCCCATTTCTTCTGGGGATCCACATAGGGCAACCTGAGTTGGAAAAAGGGGCGTTGGTTGGGTGCACAAGCGTCGTTCCACTGTTACTGGAGAGGTGGACGGCAACACGTGGTCTGAGAGAAGTTTCTATATGCGGATAAGAGAATGAAGTAGAAGTACTGAACGGTCAAACAACGGGCAAAAGCGAAGCAAAGCGCAAGTGGGGAGTGGAGTGCATTGTAGGACAAGTGCATGGGGGCGGAGTTAAGAGAGCGCATACGGATTTCCCCAGCAGTCGTGTCTGCGCCTCTGCGAAGGCTGCAGTGAACTGCGGGCCATCGCCTGGCATGATGAACACCGGCTTGCCCAGCCCCACCTGCAGGGGAGCGAGGGGAGAGGGGCGGAGGAGGGAAGGCAGACAGCGCGATCGCATGGGAAACCCATGCGAACGGGTTTCGCCCAGCAGTGGCGTCTGCGCATGGGAATGACTGCTGTGAATGGCAAGCCACGCCTGCAATGATGAACACTGGCGGGGGGCGATAGGCAGGCACACAGGCAGGCGAGCGGGGCGGGTTTTGAAAGGCCTCAGCGAATGGCCCAGCGCGCGACACAGTCAATCAATCAAACCATCTTCTGCCAATCCCGCCGCTCGCCACCACACCCAACCGAATCGCACTGCACCTCTCGATCTGCCTTTGTGGCAGTGCCTGCGAATGCGTTAACGAGCCCCTCACCCTTCACTCCACCCAAACAGCACAAGAACGCCACTCTACACCATTGTTCACCGCATTCGACCGCCTTAGCAGTAGGCGTATAGCAGCTCGCCAAATGCTCTGCAGCTGTGCGTGCTTTGCCATGGCAACCGAACAGCGCACCGATTGCAGAAGCCATGTTGCACCTCTATACATAATTCACCAATCCTCACCGCACTGCACCATACCATACCTGTCAACTCACCATCTGCTCTGTCTGCAGCCGTGCCCGCCATAGCCATCGCAGCATGTGCCCCATGAGCGCACTCAGCAAACCAGCACTGCAAGGCTCTACGCCTCTCTAAACCACTCCCCACCGCACTCCACCGCACCATGACCTTCGCTATTCTTACCATCTGCTCTGTGGCCGTGCCTGCCATGGCAAAAGTAGCATGCGCCTCATGAGCGCACTCTGCAAACCAGTGGCCCGCCACTTTCCACCGCACAACACCATACCATACAGCTCACCATCTGCTCTGTGGCCGTGCCTGCCATGGCCATGGCAGCATGGGCCTCATGAGCGCAGTCAGCAAACCCTCCTCTCACCATCACCAGCACCGCCCGCACTCCCCCCACGCTCCCATCGCTGCTTTCTGCACCGGCACTGCTCTCTACAGAAGTAAGACTGCCACGCCCCTCCCCACAATCTCTTCTCTTCTCCTCCCCTCCCGGAAGGCAGAACGCCAGCCCGTGCAACGAGCCCCCTTCACCCAGCGCCATCCACTCCTCCTCCTCCTGCCCCCCTTGGCTTCCCCGCCCTCCCCTTCCCAGCTGGGCCGGCCAGGCCTCAGAGGCCGCCAGCCTTGGGCGAGCAGAGCAGTGGAGAAAGGGGAGGGAGGGAGAGAGGGCACGATGGGGCAGAGGAACAGGACTGGCAGGGGACCGATGCTGGTGCTGCTGGCAATGTTAGTGGTGTTAGTGCTCGTGGCGGCACTGATGCTGGTGTTAGGGTTGGTGTCGCCGCTGTTGACACCAGAGCCAGAAGCCAGGGAGGAGACAAGGTGGGGGATGGAGGCGGTAAGAAGTTCCCAGTTGGAGAAGACCTGCAACGGGATGGGCAGGAACAAGGGGTGATGGAGCTGGTGATGGTGATGGTGATGGTGATGGAGCTGGTGATGGTGATGGTGATGGTGATGGTGATGGTGATGGTGTTGGTGATGGTGTTGGTGTTGGTGATGGTGATGGTGATGGTGATGGTGTTGGTGATGGTGATGGTGTTGGTGATGGTGATGGTGCCAGTGATGGTACTGGTATAACTGCTGCTGCTGGCACGGACACAGCCAGAGCCAGATGGCAATGAGGAGACGAGGTGGGGGATGGAGGCGGTTTGAAGCTTCACCTGCATCGCAGACGACAGGGGCTTTGCTGCTGTGAGCGAGGCTTAAGTTGACAACGAGGGAAAGCATGGCCAATGAGTACATCACAAAACGCGCTGATTCTCAAGGCAGAAAGAGAGGATGGAGATGGGAGTGAAAGGGACAGGTGGGCTCACCTCACCTCAGGCCCTCTTGAGCGGGGAAAAATGGCCAACACCTGGAGGAATGCTTCTGAGTCGACTCAAAAGCAGCTGGGCTCACCTCAGGTGCTCACCTCAGCGGGTGGGCTCACCTCAGGCACTCTTGATCCAGGGAAAATGGCCAACGCATGGCGGAATGGGCTGGACTGGGTGGCTGCACTCTGCAGGGGCGTTGCTTGCGCTGCTGCATTGGTGGTGTGGGCGCTGGTGCTGCATTGGGGACGCACTACATTGGTGCTCTGACTGCTGGATGTATCATGGTCGCTGTCTTGGCTGCCATTCGCAGTGTGGTTCGCTGCATCATTGGCGCTGGTGTGTTGGCGCAGCCAGGAGGGTAGTTGAGAGCGGAGGAAGGAGGAGAGGCGGTGCGATGGAGCCATGTCGTCCATCATGGGGTTGCCCAGGTACGCCACCTGCCATCACACACGCATGCATGCATGCATGGCAAGGGATACATCCAGGGCACAGCGCAGTGAGTCAGGTGATGTTGCCAAGACAGGGGAGAATCGGGGGAGTGGACGTGGAGTGGAGGGATGGAGAGATGTCATCAGCCATGGGGTTGCCCAGGTAGGCCACTGGCAGACGCATGCATGCCCATCAACAGATGCATGCCCATCGACACATGCATGCCCATAGACACATGCATGCCCATCGACACATGCATGCCCATCGACACATGCATGCCCATCGACACATGCATGCCCATCGACACATGCATGCCATGGGGTACAGATGCCATGGTTGCAATGAGTCACGAAACCATTCGTTTATCATGGGGCTGCCCAGATTTGCCCCATGGCATCAAATTCACGCGCTGTCCAGGCTGATCCCCAGCAGCTAACAGCTCCAACGCGCTTCCTTGATCCGTTTTTGAAACTCATCATGCCGCTCCACACTGCTTCACCCTGCTCTGCTCTCCTTGTCTGGGCTTGCCTCACCTCACCTTGCCTCACCTTGCCTCACCATGCCTCACCTTGCCTCACCATGCCTCACCTTGCCTCTTCTGAAGAGACCCTGCTCGCTGAAATCTGCCTCAGCTGTTGAGAACGAGGGTGAGGAGGAGCAGAAGGACGAGGAGTTGGAGGGTGCGGAGGAAGGGTCCTCAGCGGGCAGATGGTCCGCCAGCACTTGAGCCGTGAGGCGGTCCCGCACCACTGCAAGCCTGGGGGGGAAGAGGGGCGGGTAACAGAACAAGAGGCGGGAGTAGAAGACGGGGCAGGGAAGAGCGTGTCTGGCCTGGAAGCAAGTCATTGCCCAGCAGGCAGCACTTGTGCAGTGAGGTGGTCCCGCACCACTGCCAGCCTGGGAAGGGGGGGAAGAGCGGATAGAGAAGGGGAGAGTGGAAGAGGGGACAGGGAGGAGGGTGTCTGACGCATGGCTGCTGCAAGCACCTGAGGGAAACGTTCTCTCACCACAGCCAGCCAGGCAGGGGAGAGAGGGAGGAGGGGGGGGAGAGTTGGAAGGCACTAGACGAGTGGAGATAGAGGTGGAGCTAGGTGGGGATGGGTGGCGTTAGGTGGGGAGAGAGAGGTCGGAACATAGGGCAGGAAAGAGGCACAGACAGTAAGGCAGCATGCATGCTGACTTGCAGAAAGCGAGCACATGCAATGGTTGCAGCGCTTGGCGTGCCGGAAACAGGGAAGGAAGAACAGGGCGACAGGGTAGCATAACACCCCTCACCTGCAGCAGGGACGAGCCATGAGCCACCTCTCCCATGGGTGGTACACTCCCCCCGCATGCCACCACCGCTCCACTGCCATGGCGGGATGGGTGGGACATGGGCAGCGCAGCACACAGCATATGAGGCATGAGAAATGAGCAGCAATGGGCAGTTAGAAGAGTGGATGGAGATGATGGCAGTGGATGGAGGGTGGGGGGCCTCAAGGAGGAGAAAGGATGACCCATGAGGGAGGCAAAGGCCACCTCAAGGGGTGTGTGGTGCACATCTTCATCTTCCATGTGCCATGTGGTGAGGGGAGCCATCCAGCATGATGATGCATCTCGCACACCTCTTATGCTTCTCATCTCAACCTTCCCAATCCCCTCTCTGCTGAATCCACGCACATCACTTTGAGTCGCATGCTACCTCCCCTCTCTTCCCATTAGATGAAGCCAAACGGTTTACCGATGTTCGCTTCTCACTGAATGCATCTACCCATCCAACTGGCCTGCAACGGCCCACCTGGCCGGCATTCCTCGAGTGCGTCCATCCAACCTCCTTAGGTTCTCGCCGAGTGAATTGACCTAACCGGCAGCAGGTGCTCATCCTCCCCTTGGCTGTCGAACTCGCTCTTGGCCGTCCCCACCCCACGACGTCAAACCTAAGACCAGAACAGCAGCTGAGGTTCGGTTCCTCACCAAACGACTTGGCCTGTGAGGGTAGCAGCTGGTTGTCGTCCCCTCGGATGTAGAACTCGCTCTTAGCCGTCCCCATGAAGGCAAATGGCAGCGCAGCAGGCACGGAGAGCGACACTCCTTGGGGGGTTTTGGCCAGGTCACCAGTTCTAGAAGAACCGTTGAGGGGAGGTGGGAGGGTTGTGGAGTGGTTGGAGGCCAGCCAGGCGAGGGCGAGGGGGAAGACATCTCCAACTGCCAGGATGGCAGCTGGTGCGTTGCTGTGGTCTGATACCCATTGCTGGATGGCCTGCCACTGAGAGGGAGGGGAATTGAAGCGGTGGGGAGTGAAAGGAGTGAAGAGGAGTGACAAAGGGTGAGAGTAAGGAGTGGGCCATGGGAGGGCGAGAGGGAAGACACCGCCGGCAGCTAGGATGGCAGCTGGTGTGTTGGGCTGGCTGCTGTGTGCCTACACCCACTGCTGGACAGCCCGCCACTGCGAGGGGTTGATGCGGTGAGAAGGGGTGAGACGGTGCAACAGGGAGTGAGGTGTAAGGGGTGAGGCATGAGAGGGTGAGAGGGAAGACTTTGCGGACTGAAAGGATGGAAGATACGTTGTGCTGTGATCCCACACCCGCAGCATGATGACCTGCCACTGAGGACGAAGAGGGGTGAAAGGGAGTGATAGGTAGTGAGTGAGGAGCGGCGTGAGTCTGCGAGGGGTGAGGAGTGACGGGAAGCGAGGGACTGAGACGGAACACGTGGTGGATACGACAGGGTGGTGGCGCTGGCAGAACGCATCAGTGCCTGGAAGGAAGCATGATTCGGATGTGGAAAAGAGTGAGATGGAACAGTGCGAAGGAAAGGATGGCGAGGGGCCTTCCGAGCAAAAGGACGCGGTGCAGCTCGCATCAGATCAGACAGGGCCTTTCGCGGCTTGAACTCAATCCGACACTGGGTGATGAATCATGAATGGCGTGGTGTGATTGATCACAGAACGCCTCACTGCGTTCATTCGAAGCGTTGTGATCAAGTCTCACGCCCCTCGCAAACCGGAATGAACCGTGTGTCCGAATGTCAACCTCTGTGACTAGCCCCTCGCCCGCACCTGCTGCAGGGTGAGGTCTATGAGCCCAGCTGCCACGTCATTGGCCAGCTGCCTGCCGTCCATGTAGATGAACCTGCCACGGACAAGCCATGCATCCATGCATCCATGCATGCATCCATGCGGCCATGCGGCCATGCGGCCATGCGGCCGAGCATGCATCGCACCATCGCATTAGGCCGTGCCTCATCTCACCCTAAACCAAGCATTCTAGCTTGTGCATGCACCACCTGATCGGAACTCGGAGGCAGATGGCACTATGAGAAGCATCTGGGTGGATTGGACAAAGCAACGTAGCAGGTGCATGGCACACGGCATGGCACACAGCATGGGACACGGCATGGCACACAGCATGGGACACGGCATGGCACACAGCATGGGACACGGCATGGCACACAGCATGGGACACGGCATGGCACACAGCATGGGACACGGCATGGCACACAGCATGGCACACGGCATGGCACACAGCATGGGACACGGCATGGCACACAGCATGGGACACGGCATGGCACACAGCATGGGACACGGCATGGCACACAGCATGGGACACGGCATGGCACAGCAACCCGTCCCCCACTGGTATGGTCTTGGCAGCGCATGGTGCATGCCATGGTGCAATGCATGGTGCGCGCACTGCATGGTGCATGGTATGGGGCATGGCACTGGACAAGTTATGCAGCACCAGCAACCCACCCCCCACTTGGCATGGTCTTGGCAGGGCCGATGGTGGTGATGCCATGGCGGTGGTATGCCCCGCCCATGCCCACCAGGGGCAGTGCTGACATGTGTATTGTCATACGGTGGTGGGCGGCAAGGGCCTGCATGGGTGCATGGCATGGGGTGCACAAGGAGGAACGCACGGTGGTGAGAGGTGTGCATGCATGGCATGGCAGTTATATCCCGTGCCCATGCCCACCAGGGGCAGCGCTGAGACGTGCATTGTGATACGGCGGTGAGAGGCGATGGCCAGCATGGGTGTATGGTAGAGGCCAGCACGAGAGGCAAGATGGATGCGGTACGCATGCATGGTCAGGCTGTGGGACCCATGGCATGTCCCCCAAGCTCAACACCCCAAGCTCAACACTCCAAGCTCAACACCCCAAGCTCAACACTCCAAGCTCAACACCGCAAGCTCACCACCCCAAGCTCACCACCCCAAGCTCAACAGCCCAAGCTCAACAGCCCAAGCTCAACAGCCCAAGCTCAACAGCCCAAGCTCAACAGCCCAAGCTCAACAGCCCAAGCTCAACAGCCCAAGCTCAACACCCCAAGCTCAACACCTCAAGCTCAACACCCCAAGCTCAACACCCCAAGCTCAACACCCCAAGCTCAACACCCCAAGCTCAACACCCCTAGCTCAACACCCCTAGCTCAACACCCCAAGCTCAACACCCCTAGCTCAACACCCCTAGCTCAACACCCCAAGCTCAACACCCCTAGCTCAACACCCCAAGCTCAACACCCCTAGCTCAACACCCCTAGCTCAACACCCCTAGCTCAACTCCCCTAGTTCACCATGCCCCTTGAGGAAACGCCCGCTTCCATCCGCTCCCCTCACCTGCATCTCCTTCAGTATGCTCACGGCTATCGTGTCCTCCCCATGCCCGTTGCTCAAACACAGCAAGTGATATTCCCGCCTTCCCTCCCCGCCTCCATGCCGCCTTCTCTCCCCTCCTCCCTCCCGCCGCTGCTTCTCCGCCTTTCCAGTTCCCTCCCCTTCACCGTTCTTCCCTTTCCCTTCATCTCTCCCTTCCTCTCTCCTTTCTTTTCTCCTTTCATCTCTCCTTTCAGCCCTCGCCAGCCTTGGTTCTCTCGGCCCTTCTCCATCGCGCATGTAGCTCTTGCCCCGCTTAGCTAACTGCCGGTACCGAGAAGAGTGACCTTCTAAGAGCGGGCATCGTGGAGCGTCGGAAGTAAGCGGCACCGCGGAAGACGGCGTGTGTGCCTTTAGGCAGCGAGCGACAAGCGATGCGCTGTTGCGACGCTGAACGGCGCAATTGCGACACTGTACGAAGCCATTTCGATGGTCGCGAACTTCGCGAACGAGGAAGGATGGTCTACGCGACGTGTCGCGGAGAACCGCTGGAGAAGGCACTGGGAAGAGTGGCGCATAGCGGAGAACATCTCGGCCGAGAGTCATGCAGCCCAGCTGGGCCACTGTTGGACTACACGCTGATTGGTACTCTAGCAGAGCTAAGGACTTTGCTTAGCTCAGAATGCTACGTAAGTGTACGAGAGAGTTCAGTGTCCATACACAAGACTGAAAGGTTGCTCTGTTGTTGACCGTTGTGAGGGGAGTGAAATATGGGCGTTGGGCGCGTGTCCACATTTATGTTTGTGCAGTTGCGTCAGATTATCTGCGAGTCAGGAGGTTTCATAACAACCTGAAACCGTTGGGGAGGGTTTGAGCTAGAAAGGTACGCCCAGGACACGCTCTTACACCTCCAGCCAAGGGCTCGGATATCATAAATGAAATAGAAAGGAGATATAGAAAGGGAACTTGGTGTAACGGGATCGTACTCACACTTCCCCCCCTCTAAGCTGGGTGTAAGGAATTTTCCATTCCTTACCGAGCGGTACTGCTATCGCGTACGCTCGAACACACCTGAAGCCTCGGGACTGTTCCAGACCTTCTGACAGAACCGCCTCGGCTTCTCCAGACCTTTCGGTTCGACCTTCGGGAGTTCTCCAGGCCTCGCTTCGTCACTTCGAGACCCTTCGATCTCTTTCCCGAACCTTCCCATCGCATGGTTAGACTAGCTCTGGTGTTCCTATATCTTAGCTTGCCATTCCTTGTATCGTCATTCATTGAGTGAACACTTCGTTATTCATTTCCGCGCTACTCTGCTTGTTCATTCATAACACCTGGTATTCAGAGCCACTTTCCTCGCTCACCCGTTTTCGTGAGTTGATTTTTTTTGGGGGGGGGTAGGTCCCTCACTTAAGCTGCAAAGCGGTTGCTCGCGAATTAGATTGATTAATTCGCCCAACTACGATAGCGTTTGCGCTTACCTGAGTACAGGCACACGACGGAATTCCCCCTGCCCCGGCGGAGCATTCGCCAAATGGACCAAGCTCAGTTCAACGAGCTTCGGGAGCAGTTCAACGCCATGAACACGCGCATGGCTACAATGCTGGAGGACAACGAGCGACTTCGTGCAGAAGTTGCTGAGTTACGCCAGGCGCGAGAGGATTCGCGTCAGAAAATTGCCGCTCAAGAGGAGGTCTCCAGCACCGGACGTGTCGAAACCGTCTTGGACGAAATCGCACGCCAGGTGTCACAGGAGCGCAAGGACAGTGAAGCCGCCGCAGCAGCTGACGTGGCAGCACGAGCAGCAGCCGAAGCAGCAGCAGCAGCAACGACAGCAGCAGCCGCTCGGTCAGAAGCAGCAGCTACTGTAGCCGCATCGGCGTTTATGCCGATCGTGACGACAGCGACGATCAAACCGACAATGCCGCCCCCGTTCAACCCCACAGATAAGAATACTACTGTTACGGGCTGGTTATTCTCGGCGGAACTTTATTTTAATGCTGCTGGGATTACTGCTGACGAGTTAAAAAATTGAATGGCTGTATCACTACTGCGGGGACCTGCGCTAGATTGGTGGCGATATACCCTACAGGAGGGGGAGTTTTCGGCAGGCGACACACAGGGGTTTTTCGGAAACTTTGGGTCTGCTGCCCAAGGGTCAACCGCGATTTTTGGATCGACCAAGATTCGCACGTGGAAGGCGTGGGGTACAGCTCTGCGTGAACGTTTCGAGCCAATATCCGCCTCGGACAACGCACGCACGAAGCTGGACAACTGGCGCGAGTGGAGTTCTGTCTAGGATTATGCGTCGGTCTTCATGGCGTTATGCGATCAAATCACCGACATGCATGACTCCGAGAAGAAAGCTCGATTCATTTCGGGTTTGAAGCAGGACATTAAATGCGAGGTCCGACTGCGACTGCCGGCGACGTTTCACGAAGCCGTTCGGATCGAAGACAACTTCGACGCGCATCGGACGTATGCGAGAGCGGGTTCCCGGGAGGGAAATCGTTTTCGTGGCCAGAATCCACGGCCCACGATTCACGGCGTAGTGGCGAAGGAGCACATGGACGATTTTCGCAAGGGACAATGTTTCAACTGCCACCAGTCGGGTCACCAATCTCACGATTGCCCTCGAAAGAAGCAGATAAAGAAGAACGACGAAGACAGGTCGGGAAACGCCAAGCGTCAGTAGCGGTCGGGCCCCCTACTGACCCTGTCTCCTCGCCCGAAAAACAACATCCCCACCGAGTAGTGGTTCCGATACATGCTATCAACCGCTCCCGGCTGACAAAGGAGGATGACCCAGTGGACCACCCTGTACTGGCGGAAGGACGACTTCATGGAAGAAAAATAAAAATATTCATCGACGGAGGTGCGAGTCACAGCCTGATAAATCGAGAGACAGCACGACGACTACACCTGATGCTGGAGCGGTGTCTACCCGAAATCGACGCGCGATTGGTGGACGGCACCCCGCTGGCGATACGCGACAAAGTACCTGTCGTTCGAATGAAGTGTGGCGACGATTTTGGTTTCAGTTCGCCGATGCTGGCGACAACGCTCGACGGCTACGACGTGCTATTGGGACGCGACTGGCTGCGAAGATTCAACCCGCAAATCGATTGGACGACAGGCGAGTGCACAGTGAAGTGCGACAAAGGCTGGCGAAAATTACCCACGTGGCCGAAAGCAGAGACAACATCGACACGAGTCAATGCGGTGTGCCTCAATCGAGCGGTCAAGAATGGAGCGAATTTATACGCCGTCCATCTAACCGAATCGACGGAGCAGAATGAGGCGACCGGCATCAACAAACTCTGCGATTCGGTCCCGGACGACTGAGCGAAAATCATTCGGGAATATCCTGAGATTTTCCCGGACGACTTGCCAAGTGGATTGCCACCCGAACAACCCCAGGACCACAAGATCGAGCTGGAGCCCGGCGCGCAGCCTACTGTACGCACGCAATGGCGCCTGACTCAGCCGGAGCTACAGGAGTTACGAAACCAGCTGGATTACCTCCTGGCGAAAGGGTTCATTCGGCCGAGCACGTCACCGTTCGCAACACCAATCCTGTTCACGCCAAAAAAGGACGGCGGCCTTCGCATGTGTACGAATTATCGTGCCCTTAATCTGGTAACGATAAAATCGCGCTACCCAATCCCATGAACGGACGAACTGATCGACAACCTTCGCGGAGCTCGTTATTTTTCGAAGATCGACCTTCGTGGCGGTTACCATCAAATTCGAGTGTTCGCTGATGACTGCCACAAGACCGCGTTTCGTACTCGCTATGGGAGTTACGAATACACGGTGATGCCGTTTGGATTAACGAACGCCCCCTCGACGTTCCAACTCACCATGAGCGGGGTGTTCCGCGATCTACTCGACAAATGCGTAATAATTTACCTGGACGACATCCTGATCTACAGCAAGACCCGGGAGCAGCATTTAAAAGATTTGGAAGCGGTTTTTCAGCGGTTGCAGCAGCATCGACTCATCACCAAGGGCTCCAAGTGCGAGTTTTACAACAAGAACTGGAGTTCCTGGGGCACGTGATCTCCACGGAAGGGATTCGAATAGACCCGAAAAAACTCAGGGCTATTCAGGAGTGGAAACCACCCACAAATCTGCAGCAGCTGCAATCATTTTTGGGTTTCGTGAATTACGTGAGGCGGTTTATACCCAACATGGTGGGGTTAACTGGACCTCTAACCGACCTCCTGCAGAAGGGGACTTTTTACGAGTGGGGGGAGAAGCAGCAAGCTGCGTTCGAGGCATTAAAACATATTTTAATGTCGCCACCGGTACTTCGCATCGCTGACCCGGAACGGCCCTTCGAAGTCATCACCGACGCAAGTGACATCGCCATCGGAGCAGTGCTCATGCAGGATTTCGGCAACGGTTTCAACCAATTGCGTACGAGTCTCGGAAAATGCAATCTGCTGAGCGCAACTACCCGGTACACGACAAGGAGATGCTGGCGATCGTCCACGCGTTCAAAATCTGGAGGTGCTACCTGACTGGAGCAGACGTGACGGTGCGAACTGATCACAAATCACTACAGTACCTGCGGGCGCAGCCAAACCTCAACCCGCGGCAGATACGCTGGCTGGACTATCTGGAGTCGAACTTCACGTACAAGATCACGTATAAAAAGGGCGCCAACAATATTGCCGACGCCCTTTCCAGACCATCTGCCCAACTCGCAGCAGTACTAGTCGCCCAGAGCAACCCGCTACTGAGTGGATTATTTACCCACGGGTATTCGACTGACCCCTTCTTCGTAAATGACGGCCATCTCCCAATCACTACACGGAAAGGCGTCTATTACGTACGAAGCGGAACTGATCGAATTTGGGTCCCGAGTTATCGTCTACTTCGCGAATTACTAATTCAATAAGTCCACGATTCGAATTTATCGGGACCTTTCGGGGTTGATAAAACTTTGAAGGCGTTGCAGTGGTTTTATTACTGGCCAGATATGGTGACGGACGTGCAGCGTTACGTGGCCGTGTGTCCGATCTGCCAGCGACCTACAGGACTGTTGCAGCCCCTCGAGCCACCTCAACGCCCATGGCAACACGTAACGATGGATTTCGTTACGGGTCTACCGGCCGGATCCAGCGGAAACGACGCGGTTTTGGTTGTCGTCGACCGATTGACGAAGATGGCGCATTTCGCACCATGTCGTACAACCATCACAGCCGAAGAAACAGCGCGCCTGTTCATCTCGACCGTTGTTCGTCTACACGGGATACCAGCAGCAATCATTAGCGATCGAGATCCGAAGTTCACGTCAAAATTCTGGCAGGACACGTGGGCTCGGTACGGCACGCGTCTATAGTTCTCATCCGCGTATCATCCCCAAACGGACGGCCAGACGGAAAGGACAAATCAAACGATGGAGCAGCTGATTCGGACAAACTACCCCGACCAAAACAAATGGGAGGACGTGCTGCCCATGTTGGAATTTTCCTACAACAACGCACCCTCGGCTACGACTAATCACTCCCCGTTTTATCTCAATTACGGGATGGACCCTACAGTGCCGATCTCCACCAACGTTGAGAGTCAAGTACCGCGATCGCAGCAGTTCGTCGACGAACTACAGACTGCCCGAGACAAAGCTGTTGAGCTTATTCGTAAGGCGAACACAACTGCTCGACGGTATACGGATTTACATCGCCGGGATATTACGATGACAGCAGGGCAACTAGTCCACTTGGACACCAAGAATTTACGACTGCCACTACCGACAAAATTACGACCACGTTTCTGTGGCCCATTCAAGATCGTGAAGATGGTAACGCCGGTGACCGCCCAGTTGCGCCTACCTGATGACTGGCGAATTCACAACAAATTCCACGTGAGTCTGTTGCGACCCTTCGTTCCCGACACGTCGGACATCGCTCGACAGCGATTGGTTCTAGATTTACGGCCACCAGCCGAAACGACCATCGAGCCTTCGAAGATCTTGAGCCATCGGATTCGTATCGACGGTCAAGGTCGACACGTTGACTTTCTGACACGATGGACCAATCGTACCAGTGAGGACGACACGTGGGTGCCCTCGGACCAGATACAGTCACCTTCGATACTTGCGAATTATTTGGACCGCAAGCACGTGGCTGATATAGATCACCTTCGCTAAGGGGGGGGGTGGTGTAAGGAATTTTCCATTCCTTACCGAGCGGTACTCCTATCGCGTACGCTCGTACACACCTGAAGCCTCGGAACTGTTCCAGACCTTCTGACAGAACCGCCTCGGCTTCTCCAGACCTTTCGGTTCGACCTTCGGGAGTTCTCCAGGCCTCGCTTCGTCACTTCGAGACCCTTCGATCTCTTTCCCGAACCTTCCCATCGCATGGTTAGACTAGCTCTGGTGTTCCTATATCTTGGCTTGCCATTCCTTGTATCGTCATTCATTGAGTGAACACTTCGTTATTCATTTCCGCGCTACTCTGCTTGTTCATTCATAACACTGGGTGGTAGAAGTAACACCCTGCTTGACAAGGTAGTCGTGAAGAGGACGACGGGCATTACCTTTGTCGGTTTCAGGAACCCAGCTATCCTCAGAAGGATCATAACCTTTCCAATGAATGAGAAGCTCCACGGTGCCATTCCGACGACGGCGGTGTGCAAACACGGACTCGACCTCGTACTCGGGTTCATTCACGACGAGGACGGGCGGCGGCGGCGGCGGTTGGCGTCCGATGAAGACCGTGTTAGGATCGCGATAGGGCTTCAGAAGTTGGACATGGAAGGCGTTGTGAATCTTCCAAGTAGCTAGCAAGCGTAAGCGGAAGGTAACAGGAGTGACATGTGCTTCAACGAGAAAAGGCCCGCAGAAGCGAGGTCAAAGTTTAGATGGGAGACGGCTAATGTCAAGGTTGCGGGTGTCGAGGAGCACCTGGTCCCCCACGGTGATGGTGTGGTAATTGCGATGGCGATCGGCCTGGCGCTTTTGTTGTTGCTGAATGTCGAGGAGGCGCTTGTGGGTCCGATCCCAAAGCTGATGCATGGTCGTGATGAAGTCGTGTGCAGGTTGGACTGTAGTAGATGTTGTCGGTTTTTGTGGCGTGAGCGGGTGGCGTCCGTAGCAGAGGAAGAACGGCGTCTGTCCAGTAGCAGCATGTGTAGCGTTGTTGTAAGCAAACTCTAGAACGGGCAGGTGCAAGTCCCATTTAGAGATCTTGTCCTTGCAGGCTGCGCAGAGGAGTTGCTCGACAATCTGGTTAAGGCGCTCGGTCTGTCCGTCTGTCTGCGGATGGTAGGCGGATGATATGGTGAGTTTGATCCCGAGAAGAGACATTAGTTCCTTCCAGAACTTGCTGGTGAACTTGGGGTCTCGGTTGTTATAATCACAATAGGCTCAGATGTGCCTAAAATGAGAGATTGTGAGAGTACGACCCCGTTACACCACTTGGCCTTTTCTTATTTCCTTCCCTTTTCATTCCTCTTTTTACCGCATCTCATTTGGTTTCCTATTCTTCCTTTTCCATTAACCTTTGGTTTATCCTGCTATTATAAGTATATCACCGACCAGGCTTGGGATGTATTGGTGCGCTATATCTAGCGTAATCCTGCCGTAATCCCTTAAAGCCAATAGCCTCGCGTGGCTATACGCAGGGTGATTCTATCTTCTAGAAGGGTCTATTTCTTTAGGATAAGATAAACCTGGTTACCTGATGTACTTTGGAAGTATAAAAGCGCCTTGTACTGATCGATAGTGCAACTTTTCCTCGACACATTCGATCCTGTGACAGAGATAGAGTGCACAATCGGATTTCCGTCAGACGGCTTCAAATATTGATACCGATCTGATCAGAGCTTGAAACATTGATCTAAAAATTGGATCTAGAGCGCGTTATTGTCATCTATCAAAAGCAACTTGAATAATGAAATTCCATGAAGATTTGACAACGTTATGGCGGTTTGACTGGCAGGAGGTATAGCAGCCACGATAGTCTTAGAAGTACAAACTTAGCAAGAAAAATTTAGATTATGATGGTTTCCAGCCTCTAAAAACCCCAAGAGCCGAGGTCCAGGTTGGTGGTACACCACCACAGAGTCCCCAACCACGAGGAAACTCAAAACAAACCCAACAAGGGGCTATACAAAGTGAAATGTAACACTACACGAAGTAGCATTACTATTTTCACTATATTAATATTTATCCACGTCCCTTGGGCTTGAAATCTTGAGCTCTTGGTCTTGCTTCTGCAGGATAAATTCTTCTTGAGTTGATGAGGGCTTGCTGCACACACCTGCGACGCGATGGACACTTCACACACGACAAAATAGAAAAACACATGTGACGCGCAAACGACGACTTGACATGCGAATAGTGAAAACTCGCTAATGTCTTGACTGGCACAAACCACATTGTGATACACCATTCAAGCACAGAGACAAGCACTAGATAGCAATAACATAGACTCACAAGTCATTCCATGCCATGCATGCACACACACGAACAAGGACGACAAGTCGAGTGCAAGCCATAGGGTTGCACCAACATCGGTCGGAGATGAGTGTGGTTGGAATGCCATATTGTGAGATGATGTAGCGAACGAAGAGTTGTGCTGTCTCTTCGGTGCGTGCTGTCATGTGTGTCAGGATGAAGTGTCTCATTTTGGAGAATTTGTCGATGACGACGAGGATTGCGTTATGACCGCTTGTGGTAGGTGGTAACTCGGTGATGAAGTCCAGGCTAACCACTTGCCATGACTGTTCTGGGACAGGAGGAGGCTGCAGTAGTCCCGCCTTTTTCTTCTTGCTACTCTTCATCCGCTGACATGTATCACACGAGGTGACAAATTTCTGCACATCCTCTGCCAAGTGGGGCCAGTAGTAGTGTTTCGCAATACCGGTCAGCGTCTTGTTGCTACCGAAGTGTCCGGCGTAGAGGACGTCGTGGTATTCTTCGAGTAGTAACTGGCGCAAAGGAGGGTAATTGGGTACCCAGATTATCGTTCATCCCTTCCGGTACGCGATGTCACTGTCCCGCTGTAGCAGGTGTCGTTTTTCTGCCAAAGGAATTTCGGGGTCGATTGTGTACCCGTGTGTGAAGAGTCCCTTGAGTAGTGGATTCATCCCTTCGATCTGGATGGCGGCGACGTGTGCAGGCCGGCTAAGGGCATGCGCTTTGGTTTTGTGGCCGGGATTGTACACGATGTCATAGTGGAAGTGTGTCTCGAGGAAGTCAATCCACCGGACTTGCCGCCTGGAAAGGTTTGGTGTGTCTTCAAATATTTGAGGCTGCAGTGGTGGGTGTAGATTGTTGTTTTTCGTCCTCCGAGATAACATCTCCACGTTTTGAAGGCGATGATGATAGCAAGGGCCTCTTTGTTATGTATGGAGGAGTTTAGTTCTGCCCCGTATAGTTTCTTGCTGAGGTAGGCGATTGGTTGTAGTCCATTCCCTTGGTCTTGCATCAAGACTGCTCCCACTGCCTGGTCACTAGCGTCAGCTTCGATGGCGTTGTCGCGTTCTGAGTCTGGCAAGATGAGTACGCGCGTGGACGTGAGTGCTTGTTTCAGCTGCTCCACGGCTTCCTGGTGCTTCGGTTCCCACTTATTGGGCGTGTTCTTCTTCAGCAGATTCGTGAGTGGTGTTGCGATTTTTGCGTACTGTGGCACAAACCTGTTGTAATAGTTCGCGAAGCTTAGGAACTGCTGCAACTCCTTCACGTTCTCGGGTGTCTTCCACGTGCGTACGACTTCCATCTTCTTGGGGTCGACGTGAAATCCTTGAGCGCTCACCATGTGTCTTAGGAATTGGAATTTCTCGAGGGCGAATTCGCTCTTGGACAATTTGACGTAGAATCGTTCTTGTCGAAGAATTTCGAAGAGGCGTCGCAGGTGTTCGACGTGCTGCTTCATGTCGCACGAGTAGATGAGGATGTCATCTAGGTACACCACCACGTATTCGTCCAAGAGTGGGCGTAGATTGTGCTTCATTTTGGCTTGGAACATTGCGCGTGCGTTGGTAAGTCCGACTGGCATTACCAGATACTCGTATGACCCGTACCGAGTTCGGAAGGTAGTTTTGTGGATGGAGTTGTCCGCCATTCGTATCTGCCAGTATTCGGACCGCAGATCCAGTTTGGAAAATACCGTGGCTCCCCGAAGCTGGTCAAGCAGGTCATCGATTCGTGGTATCGGGTACTGGTTCTTGATGGTCCGCTTGTGGAGAGCTCGGTAATCGATGCACATGTGCAGGCTTCCGTCCGGTTTCGGTGTGAAGAGTACTGCGGCACCGTATGGCGAAGAGGATGGTCAGATGAGTCCTGTGGCGAGGAGATACTCGATATGTTTCTCATGTCTGCTAGCTCTGTGGGGCTGAGCCGATATGGTGCTCGGAAGGTCGGCTTCGAACCCGGTTCTTCCATGATCTCGTGTTGGTGCGTTCGGTATGGCGGTAGCTCGTTCGAAAGGTCGTCAGGAAGAACGTCTTGGAACTATTTTAGTAATTCCTTGATTTTCCGGGAGAATCCGAGGCTTTCTCTCCGTCTTCTTCTGCGTCTGTTGCTATCACCAAGAACCTGGTGTCGGTTTGCTTCACGTCCTTCTCAAATCGTGCGAGTGTCTCCACTGGGATATCTCCTGTATCGTCCCAGTTGGGTAGCTGGACTCTCCTTCCATTGTTGTAGATGCTTGCGGTACGATTTACCCAGTTGATCTCGGGGTTGAATCTTTTTAGGAAGTCTCGCCCGAAGATCAAGTCAAGCCCTTTTATGTTGTTGATGGGGAGTGCAGGTCTCCAGCGCAGTGGTCTAATTTGTAGGTGTAACACTGCTTCGCCCTGTACTAGTACAGTGACGGAAAAAACTGTCCATATCTTGACCCTTTGAGAGGCTAAAATGCGTGTGTATTTTTCATACAGATTCTTAAAAATAGGGGGCTTTAATATAATAGTATAATGCCTCTTGAGCAAGAAGAGCACATGTCATGCAGCCTGAAAGGGCATGTTTATTATGCCAAACCAACAACCACATTCACCAAGTAGTATTCGGACACTTTTGGCCAGATTTGAAGAAAGTGTTCAAGAATCCAAAATCAGTACCTAGTCCACCTCCCCTTAGCCCTAACCACTGCCTTTACCCTCCTAGGCATACTATTGATGAGGCCCCTGCACACATCCGCCCCAATTCCATCCCATGTTTCTTGCACCCGCTCCCAAGTCTGGAGCATCCCTATGGGGGGGTGCTCATACTTGGCAAGCTCCCTTTTGAGGTGTGCCCACAGGTGCTCTATGGGATTGAGATCAGGGGAGGAGGAAGGCCACTTGAGGACTGCATACGGCTGCTCAGCCAGCCATGCTTGCACAAGGCGGCTCTTGTGCTTGGGGTCGTTGTCATGCTGGAAAATTACATCCGAGGGGGTTAGACTATAGAAATCGATAGCTTGAGCAAGCTCATCATGTAAAATGCTTCTGTACAGCTCCCCATCCATGCGGCCGTCAATCTTACACATATAGCCTGGGCCATCATAAGTCATGCACCCCCATACCATCAATGACCCGCCCCCATGCTTGACGGTTTGCTGAATGTGGTGAAGTTGCAGGGCCGCCCCGTCGCGTATCCACGCGTAGTTGCGGCCATCACTGGAAAAGCGGTTGATCTTGGTCTTGTCGGACCAGATAACCCGCTTCCAGTCTTCAATGGTCCAGTCAAGATGCGCCTTGGCGAAATGGAGTCGGTCTCTGATATTTCGGCCAGAAAGTCGCGGCTTCTTCGGTTTCTGCACGGCTACTAAACCGGAGTTCTTCAGGGCGTTGCGCATGGTTCTAGGGCATATATTGATGCCGCGCTCCGATTCTAGAAGTTTCGCGGATTCTATGCTAGTATTCGCTCGGCCAGAAGTGACGGCTCGGACCAGTGAGCGCCTATCACGAACCGAGAGTACGCACGGTCGGCCGTTCCTAGGAACATTCGGCCTGACCGCTAGGCTGCTCGAGCGTTCGGAGGCTTCGTGAGCATATTTCTGTACCGTGCTTTTTCCTATTCCTAATGCTTTAGTGATTTGTCGAATACTCTGGCCATGTTGAACAAGTCTCGCGATCCTATCTTTCTGGCTCGAAAGAAGCGGTCGCATCGTCGCTAGGGGCTTGGCGTAGTTGACGCTGGACTATTGAGAGAAAAATGGCAGCGTAGGTTGCGAGGTCGCGTAATGCAGGCTGGAAATAGATCTGGACGCGATGTTGACCTAAAGTGTCCGCATCGAGTAACGATCACTTATTATTGTACTCTTTACAATAAACTCGATAAAAGTTACAACACCCAAGTGCATTGAGTAGTTGACGTCAAGGGGCACAGTATGCAATATGTTATGGTTGGGTTATGACAACATATCATGCCAAAATCACTAAGTCTACGTACTGCAGTGGATTAATAAGCCCACTTATTTCCATCACTGTAACTTGCTGCCATCCACCATCGTTGCAGAGAATACTAAAGGTGTACTCTTCCCGAAGTCGGTCGATTACTGCCTTATCGCAGACGGTGTGTGATGCTACGCTGTCCACGAGTACTTGGAGGCGTCGTCCTTTGCAGATGACCTCGAGCACGAGAGGCGGGCGTCCCTCAGAGTACCCAAAGATAGTTTCATTGATAGGGTCATAGGGTACATCCCATTATTCCGTACACACCTTTTCGTTACTATCTACTCCTGGGTTGGCAGCTGGCTGAGGCTCCTTGGAGAATGGCTCTTCTCCAGTACCAGGAGTCTCTTTGATGATTGTGCGCGTCGTTGATGCCGAGTTTGCTGAACTGGATGCATCCGGAGGAGGAGTTCAGGGTTTCTGCAGCTTCTTGTAGACCCCCAGCTTCCACTTGAGCTGCTTCAGCTCCACCGACGTCTTCCCTTGGGAACGGGTAGTTGTTGTGGGCTGGTGTCGGGAGAGGGCGTTGACTCCGTGGAAAGGTCGGCTTCTTTCCACACTCCTTAATTTTGTCCCCAAGTTTTCCGGTACCGGTATGATCTCCACAAGTTTCTACTTCTTCTGGAGTCCCTGCCGAATTTTCTCCAAGGCTCTAGCCCCTCAAGAATCATAAGTTTTTATTAACGAACTTTATAAGATAGCTTTAACGAATCCTCATAATTTCTTGGGTCTTCTCAGAGTTTCCCCGTCTCGGCAGAATCCTATTTCGCGGAGTCAGATTTTTTCTCGGCGATTTTCTCTGGCGAAGACTGGTCGTGGGGTGGAGATTTTTCCCCATCATTTCCTCCTTCTCGCGTCGAAACAGCTTCGTTGAAGTTGATTTTCCCGAGATCCCGCGGCCGCTTTCGGATCTTTTATTTTTCGCCAGCTAGATCCGCAATCACTGGCGACTCCCGTTTTTTGTCTTCTGATTGGCCGAAGAATTCCCGCCAGTGTTGTGTGCCCGATAATCTGCTCGTGTGGCTTTTATTTTGTTGCAGTCGAAGATTCGATGACCCGGCACCTCGCAAAAATCACACGTGTAGTTGGTGTTTTTCGGACGTGACCGCCCGTTGAATTTGTCGATTTCCATCGGGTCGGCGAACGTGGGGTGAGCCGAGCGGTCGCCCTGTCGCCGACGTGCGCCCGTCGTGTCCCGGCGTTGACCATGTCGAATCGCTCTACTGCCGAAACGATGTCACTGTAGCTCGCGTAGTTCGTCGCTGCTACCTGTCATTTGACTTCGATCTTCAGCCCGGGGAAATATGACTGTACTTTTTCCCCTTCGGTCAGGTCGGGAATGCGGTTATAAAATTCTCCATCTGCTGCGTGTACTGCGCTACAGTCCCGAACTGTCGATGGCGATGAATTTTTTCCCGGGCGAGGAAGCCCGAATTTATCGGCTCGAAGCGTTTCAGCAGGTCGGTGCGGAACAACTGCCACGTGGCTTCACCGTGGATGAAGGTGCTGTTACCACCAATCCACTCGAGTCCCAGTCCTCGCATCAGTGTCGCCGCGAGTCGTACGCGTTGACCGTCCCAGACTGGCAAGCTCCATCCGACGGCTGCGAAGTAGATCTCCATGCCGACAATCCATCTGCGGGTGTCGGAATTTCGATCGCTCGGATCGAACGGCTCAGGTGGGCGTGGTTTCGGAGCCTCAAGAAACTACTGCGACTGCTGCGTCGTCGCCGTTGTCGTTTCATGCTGCGCGCCGGCGAGTCAAGTTACTAGCTCGAACTCGTTTCGCCAAGCTTTGTGTTCAGCTCTCATCTCCTCCTGAAGGGCGGCGATGCTCGCGAAGAGCTGCTGGGTAACCTCGGCGTTGTCGAGATTCGCCATCGTGTTCAAAACACGCGTGGAGGGGGTAATTAAAAAAACACGGAGCTGGTGCTTACCAGAATCGGCGTCGAATTAGTCACCTCCGGCGGTTTTTTGAGGCAGGTTTCCCTGCTGCTGCAGCTTTGCTCAGTGCGGCTGAGTGAGAAAAGCTCTGATTACCAAGTGTTACAGGATCGAATGTGTCGAGGAAAGTTGCACTATTGATTGATACAAGGCGCTTTTATACTTCCAGAGTACATTAGGTAACCAGGTTTATCCTATCCAGAGGGAATAGACCCTTCTATAAATAAAATCACCTTGCTTATAGCCACGCAAGGCTATTGGCTTTAAGGGATTACGACAGGATTACGCTAGATATAGCGCGCCAGTACATCCCAAGCCTGGTCGGTGATATAATTATTATAATAGGATAAACCAAAAGATAATGAAAAAGGAAGAATAGGAAACCAATTGAGATGAGATAAAAAGAGAAATGAAATAGAAAGGAGATATGGAAAGGGAACTTGGTGTAACGGGATCGTACTCTCACATAAGGGGAGGGAAGGCCAAGGACGCGAAGGGCGGACATTGGCAGCGACTGCGGCTACTGCTACTGCTGCTCCACGCCAACACCAGAGTATCGAGCTGCACCACGGCTACCTCCAAGACACTCCACGCTAACACCCCCATAACAAGAACCCTCTCCAGCACCAGTGCCACCCCTAAGACCGCCGGGACAAGCCACTCTAGTAACCCTAGGACTAGCACCCCCTGAACTGACACCCCCAGAACGAGAAACCTATCTAGCACCGGTGCCACCCCCGAGATCGCAGGGACAAGTCGCGACAGTAACCCCAGGACAAGCACCCTCCCTAACGCCCCCACCCGTAGAAAGCGCGAACCCCGGCGGCTTCCGCAGCTGCGGGTGCAGCTGCGGCTGCTGCTGCGGCGGCGGTGGAGGAGGGGACACCAGGGCAGAGACAGGCAGCGAAATCGAAGCCGCGGGACCTCCGGAGTCAGCCGACTCCTCAACCGGGACAAGTGACGGGAGAGGAGTGACGTGCGACACACCAGACGCGGCAGGACGGGGAGGGAGAGGAGCAAGGGCTATCGAGGGAGTGGGAACTAGAAACATGGGTGGGGATACCAGGAGACCTCGGTGGTGAAAGCGGTGGTAGAAGGAGACAGACTCGTAAAAAATGACGTCACACGAGTGAAAGAAGTGGTGAGAAGGCGGGTGGTAAAGTATCTGTCAGACGCTTCAAGGGGGAAACTAAGGAAGACACAGGGGATAGAGTGGGCAGTCAGCTAGTCCGCGCCAGAGGTACGAACGTGAGCAAGGCAGCCCCAGACGTGGAATGCATGTGAGAGTACGAACCCGTTACACCACTTGTCCCTTTTCTTATTTCCTTCCTCTTTCATTTCTCTCTTCATCCCATCTCATTTGGTTTCCTATTTTCTCTTTCCCATTTACCTTTGATTTATCCTGCTATTATAATTATATCACCGACCAGGCTTGGGATGTACTGGTGCACTCTATCTAGCGTAATCCTGTCGTAATCCCTTAAAGCCAATAGCCTCGCGTGGCTATACGCAGGGTGATTCTATCTTCTAGAAGGGTCTATTCCCTAAAGATAAGATAAACCTGGTTACTTGATGTACTCTGGAAGTATAAAAGCGCCTTGTACTGATCGATAGTGCAATCTTTCCTCGAGACATTCGATGCTGTGACACTTGGTAATCAGAGGTTTTCTCACTCGGCCGCGCTCAACAAAGCAGCAGCAGCGGGAAAACCTGCCTCGAAAAACCGCTGGGGGCGACCAATTCGACGCCGATTCTGGTAAGCACCAGCTCCGTGATTTTTGGAATTCCCCCCCCGCGCGTGTTATGAACAGGATGGCAAACTTCGACAATGCCGAAGTTACCCAGCAGCTCTTCGCGCGCATCGCAGCCCTTCAGGAGGAGATGCGAGCGGATCGCGAAGCATGGCAAAACGAGTTCGAACGAGTATCTCGACTCGCCAGAGCGCAGCACGAAACGACAACGGCAACGACGCAGCAGTCGCAGCAGTTTCTCGAGGTTCCGAAACCGCGCCCACCTGAGCCGTTCGATCCGTGCGATCGAAACTCCGAGGCCTGCAGATGGATCGCCGGGATGGAGATCTACTTCGCAGCCATCGGATGGAGCTCGCCAGTCTGGGACGGTCAACGTGTATGACTCGCTGCGACACTGATGCGAGGGCCAGCACTCGAGTGGATTGGCGGCAACAGCACGTTCATCCACGGTAAAGCCACGTGGCAGCAGTTCCGCACCGACCTGCTCAAACATTTCGAGCCGATAAATTCGGGTTTCCTTGCCCGGGAAAAAATTCATCGCCATCGACAGTTCGGGAGTGTAGCGCAGTACACGCAGCAAATGGAGGAATTTTATAACCGAATTCCCAACCTGACCAAAGGGGAAAAAGTACAGTCTTACCTCGGCGGGCTGAAGAACGAAGTCAAACGACATGTAGCAGCGTCAAACTACGCGAACTACAGTGACGTCGTATCAGCCGCGGAGCGCTTCGACACGGTCAACGCTGGGACACGACGGACGCACGTCGGCAGTACGCGACAGGGCGATCGCTCGGCTCACCCCACGTTCGCCGACCTGATGGAAGTCGACAGGTTCGAAGGGCGGCCACGTTCGAAAAACACCAACTTCACGTGTGATTTTTGCTGGGTGCCGGGTCATCGAATCTTCGACTGCAACAAAATGAAAGCCGCACGCCCTGAGTATCGGGCACGCAATAGTGGCGCAAATCCTTTGGCCAATCAGAAGCCAAAAAACGGGACTCGTCAGTAATTGCGGATCTAGCTGGCGAAAAGGAAAGGATCCGAAAGCGGCCGCGGACTTCCGGAAAAATCAACTTCAACGCAGCTGATTCGACGCAAACGGGAGAAAATGATGGGGAAAAATCTCCACCCCACGACCAGTCTTCGCCAGGGAAAATCGCCGAGGAAAAATTTAACTCCGCGAAAAAAGACTCTGCCGAGACGGGGAAACTCCTTGAAGACCCAAAAAATTATCAGGATTCGTTAAAGTTATCTTATAAGGATGCTTTAATGAAAACTTGTAATTCTCGAGGGGCTAGAGCCTTGGAGAAATTACGAGAAGGACTCCAGAAGAAGCAGAAAGCTGTGGAGATTATACCGGTACCGGACAACTTGGGGAAAAAATTAAGGAGTGTGGAAAGAAGCCGACCTTTCCACGGGGTCAACGTCCTCTCCCGACACCAGCCCACAACGACTGCCCGTTCCCCAGGGAAGACGTCGGTGGAGCTGAAGCAGCTCAAGAGGAAGCTGGGGGTCTACAAGAAGCTGCAGAAACCCCGAACTCCTCCTCCGGATGCATCCAGTTCTTCGGCATCAACGACGCGCACAGTCGTGAAAGAAACCCCGGGCCCTGGGGAAGAGCCATTCTCCAAGCAGCCTCGGCCAGCTGCCAGCTCAGGAGTAGATAGCAACACAAAGGTGTGTACGGAATATTGGGATGTACCCTATGATCCAATCAATGAAACCATCTTGACGTGGTCGCGGAAGAAACAGGCTGACGCACCAGAGTCCAGAGTGAAGGACAACAACACCGTAGTGGCTGACAACGGAGGAGCAAGGGTAGAGCCTAGGCTAGACAAAGCAAACTGTCCTACGCCTGACACAGCAGGGGAGTCTAGACTACACACAGGTGCTACGCCTAAGCTAGAGAACACAGAGTAATACGATCCGGAAACACTCAAAGCGTCAGCATACAGAGAATGTAAGGCATGACTAATCTGATCCATGTCTAAGTCAAACACAGGCACACCGTAGCGCAGCAGGCTGGGCTAGTCAGGGAGGTCCGGGGCGGGACCAAAACGACGACGGAAGAGGTCTGGGTACCCAATTACCCTCCTTTGCGCCAGTTACTACTCGAAGAATACCACGACGTCCTCTACGCCGGACACTTCGATAGCAACAAGACGCTGACCGGTATTGCGAAACACTACTACTGGCCCCACTTGGCAGAGGATGTGCAGAAATTTGTCACCTCGTATGATACATGTCAACGGATGAAGAGCAGCAAGCAGAAAAAGGCGGGACTACTGCAGCCTCTTCCTGTCCCAGAACAGCCATGGCAAGTGGTTAGCCTGGACTTCATCACCGGGTTACCACCTACCACCAGCGGTCATGACGCAATCCTTGTCGTCATCGACAAGTTCTCCAAAATGGGACACTTCATCCCGACACACACGACAGCACGCACCGAGGAGACAGCACAACTATTTGTTCCATACATCATCTCACAGCATGGCATTCCAACCACACTTATCTCCGACCGAGACCCCAAGTTCACCAGCAAGTTCTAGAAGGAACTTATGTCTCTGCTCGGGACCAAACTCGCCATGTCATCCGCTTACCATCCGCAGACAGACGGACAGACCGAGCGCCTCAACCAGACTGTCGAGCAACTCCTCCGAGCAGCCTGCAAGGACGAGATCTCCAAATGGGACTTGCACCTACCCGTCCTGGAGTTTGCCTACAACAATGCCACTCACGCCGCTACTGGCCAGACGCCGTTCTACCTCTGCTACGGACGCCACCCACTCACACCACAGAAACCGACAACATCTGCTATAGTCCAAGCTGCGCATGATTTCATCACCACCATGCACCAGCTTTGGGATCGGACCCACAAGCGCCTCCTCGACATTTAGCAGCAACAAAAGCGCCAGGCCGATCGCCATCGCAACGACCACACCATCACGGTGGGAGACCAGGTGCTTCTTGACACCCGCAACCTGGACATCAGCCACCTCCCATCTAAACTTCGACCTCGCTTCTGCGGGCCTTTTCTCGTTGAAGCACATGTCACTCCTGTTACCTTCCGCTTACGCCTGCCAGCTACCTGGAAGATTCACAACGCCTTCCATGTCCAACTTCTGAAGCCCTATCGGGATCCCAACACGATCTTCGTCGGTCGCCAACCGCCGCCGCCGCCTTCCGTCCTCGTCCAGAATGAACCCGAGTACGAGGTCGAATCCGTGCTTGCACACGGCCGTCGTCGGAATGGCACCGTGGAGCTTCTCATCCGTTGGAAGGGTTATGATCCTTCTGAGCACAGCTGAGTACCTGAGTCCGACATGGGTAACGCCCGTCGTCCTCTGCAGGACTACCTTGTCAAGCAGGGTGTTACTTCTACCACCCAGCTTTGAGGGGGGGAAGTGTGAGAGTACGAACCCGTTATACCACTTGTCCCTTTTCTTATTTCCTTCCTCTTTCATTTCTCTCTTTATCCCATCTCATTTGGTTTCCTATTTTCTCTTTCCCATTTACCTTTGATTTATCCTGCTATTATAATTATATCACCGACCAGGCTTGGGATGTACTGGTGCACTCTATCTAGCGTAATCCTGCCGTAATCCCTTAAAGCCAATAGCTTCGCGTGGCTATACGCAGGGTGATTCTATCTTCTGGAAGGGTCTATTCCCTAAAGATAAGATAAACCTGGTTACCTGATGTACTCTGGAAGTATAAAAGCGCCTTGTACTGATCGATAGTGCAATCTTTCCTCGAGACATTCGATCCTGTGACAATGCAGACACGTCACCAGAGAACCCAGTCAAAAGAAGGGTCGGCAAAACCTATGGCCACTTAGAGTGTGGCCACAAGTTAAGCTGGTAAGCGGTGTAGCGAACAACGAATGGCCACAGAAAATGGGGTGCACCGGCATGGATCATGGAGGTACAAGCCACCTTCATGACCAAACCGATACGTCGCTGAGCGTTCCCATTCTGCTGCGGGGAATCCGGCAGGGTGTAGGAGTGGGTGATGCCCTCGGCACGACAGAAACGGCCAAACTGACCGGAGGCAAACTCGTCGCCACGGTTGGAGTGGAGACGAAGCACTGGGAGGTCGCGGTGGACGCACGCAGCTTCGACCCACAGGTTAAGAACGTCAAGCACGTCGGCCTTCCATTCTAGGGGAAACACCATGGTGTAGCGTGTAGTTGTCGACAAGCACTAGAAAGTAGCGCTCTCGACGCAGCCCAGGGACGGGGGCTGGGCCCCAAACGTCCAAGTGCAGGGTTCGGAGTGGCGCAGTTGTAGGGGGAAACGAGGAGGAGTGAGGAGCACAGCGCAACCGACCCTCGACGCAAGGTGTACACGGCGGCGCAGGCGAGGGGGGAAGGGCAGGGAGCGATATAGGCAGGCGGCGATAGCAGCGCTCTGCAATGTGGCCAGACCGGGAGCAGGCGGTGCCATGGCGGGGGCCGGTCTGAAGTTGATACTGGCAGGTGACCGCACTGGAGCCGCCACCTAACACCGAGCTGCGCCCGCCACCACCACGACCACCACCACTAGCGCCGCCTGTCCACCACGGCGGCGGGGGTCCCCACGGCGACTGCTGCTGCTGCGACGACTGCTGCTGCGGCTGCTGGTGCTGCTGCGGCTGCTGGTGCTGCTGCTGAGTCTGCTGATGCTGCTGCTGAGGCTGCGTCTGCTGCTGCTGCTGCCAGGGGGGCACAAGCCCCAGTCCCCTCGTCCGAACCACCATCCCCGCCCCCACCTCCTCCACCCTCCCCACCCCCACCCCCCTTCCCTCCACCACGCCCCCCCTTGGGGTGGCGGCCCTTACCCGGACGCGACTATGCTGAGGCCACTGCGGCGGTAGCAGAGACGTCAGAGTACCGCTAGACTGAGCGATAGTGCACTTGCGGGTCTCTATCGCAGTCAGGGCGGTGACAAAGGCGGGGAGGGTGAGGTCACCGGGGTGCTGACTAAGGAAGTGGTCGCAGGCTGTGGCTAGGCAGTGGGGGAGGCGGGTGGCAATGAGAAAAAGGGTAGTGGAGAGCGACAGCGGAAAGGCAGTGAGCTGAGCCTTGGTGCTAGCAGCGCGGTAGCTAGTCTCGAGAGCGTGAAGGTGAGTGGCAAGGTCGACGACAGTGGGGAAGGACGCAAGATCAGGGAACAGCATGGGGAGGATCAGGCAGCCAGCAGAGGCGAAGGCGGGGGTGGAATTGCACGCAATGACTGCATCTAAGAAAGCCTGGGCGTTCGCTACATTGGTAAAGCGGGGACGCTCAAATAGAGGAAGCGCGTGGCTAATAGCAAGCTGCACGTCAGCGTCGCACGAGTCCCAGACTGCACGAGCAAGCGCACCAGTGGAAAAGGCCACACGCTCAGCAGTGGTGGGGGCAGCAGGGAGGGCAACAGGCGCAGCGGGGGGGGGAAGCCAGCCATCGACATGAACAGCCAGGAGTGACCGTCCTGGCGCTGACCTGTAAGGTGATGGCAGAGGTCGAAGAGCCACGCCTCGAAGTCTATCGCCCGACCCTCTCCGTCCAGGCGGAGCTGTGAGTCCGCCATCACCACGGCTGCTGCAGCTGAGTGCCGCTGAGAGGTCGAGGAGGAAAGGCAAAGGAAAGTAGTGGAGAGCGGTGGAGAGCGGTGGAGTGCAGTGGAGTGCGGTGGAGAGTGGTGGAGAGTAGTGGATGTTGGTGCAACCCAATGGCTTGCACTCGGCTTGTCGTCCTTGTTTGTGTGTGTGCATGTATGGCATGGAATGAATTGTGAGTCTATGTCATTGCTATCTAGTGCTTGTATGTGAGTTTGGATGGTGTATCACAATGTGGTTTGTGTCGGTCAAGACATTAGCGAGTTTTTACAACTCGCATGTCAAGTCGTCGTTTGTGTCGCATGTGTTTTTCTATTTTGTCGAGTGTGAAGTGTCCATCGCATCGCAGGAGTGTGCAGCAAGCCCCCATCAACTCAAGAAGAATTTATCTTGCAGAACCAAGACCAAGAGCTCAAGATTTCAAGCCCAAGGGACACGGATAAATATTAAATAGTGAAAATAGTAATGCTACTTCGTGTAGTGTTACATTGCACTTGGTGTAGCCCCTTGGAGGGTTTGTTTCGAGACTCTTCATGGTTGGGGACTCTGTGGTGGTGTACCACCAACCTGGACCTCGGCTCTTGGGGTATGTAGAGGCTGGGAACCATCTCCCTCTCGAATTCTTCTTGCTAAGTTTGTACTTCCAAGACTATAGTGGCTGCTATACCTCCTGCCAGTCAAACCGCCATAGCGTCATCAAATCTTCATGGAATTTCATGATTCAACTTGCTGCTGATAGACGACAGCAACGCGCTTCAGATCCAACTTACAGATCATCAATTCATTTAGTGACCAGATCGTTATCAATATTTGAAGCCGTCTGACGGAAATGCGACTGTGCTCTCTATCTCTCATATTGGCACATCTTAGCCTATTGTGATTATAACAAGTGGTATCAGAGCCCCTTGGAGCCGTCTCGACCATGCCTAGACCTGAGGAAGGGGGTGGCAGAGGTGCTGGAGGCAGAGAAGACGCCCAAGCACAAGGTCAACACCAAGATCCACCCGTTGCTCCGGTGCAACCTAGCCTTGGACCCTCTAGGGATGAGCCGAGAGTGTTTGGCCTTGACAAGTTCAACGGTGACAACTTTGCTGAGTGGTCCTTCAAGATGGAGAACATCTTTGACCACTATGATCTGCTGGAGGTGATGGAAGGAACGGAGAAGCGCCCCGAGAACGACCCGGAGAAGAGCCCGTGGGTGCGGAAGAGCGCACAAGGCTATCTTCTACTTGGGCAAGCGTTGGGGAGCAGCCAAATCCGTCACATCAAGCCTTTTCAGCGTGAACCAGCAAAGGGACCAAAGGCATGGGCTGCTCTCAAGGGTGTACACGCTCCTGCAACAGCGGCGGTGGCTGTGGTTTTGGAGCGGCAAATGGCGGCACTTCGAATTGACGAAGGCGAACCGGTGGAGGAAGGAGTGCAGAAATTCTTCGACTTGTTGACACGGCTCGAAGGAGCTTCGCTCGAAGGCCGTGGTAATGGAGGATATGGTAGCAACAACAACAACAATGGCTACGGGCGTGGGCGCGGTCAATTTGATGGCGAATGCCACTTTTGTCACAAGACCGGCCACAAGTGGAGAGATTGGTTCAGATTGCCTGATGGATGGACCCCTTCTCAAGGCCAAGAGGGCAGAGGAGCAAGGGGAGGAAGAGGCAGAGGTCGTGGAGGCCGTGGTGGTCGTGGAAGCGAAGCGGCAAGCATGAAAGGTGGAGACTACGACAAGGACTCGAGTGAAGATCGATACCCGGGCCAATTCTTCTTTGTCTCCACGCAAGCGGCAGCTGCAGCAGGAGGTGTGGAAGGCTTTGAGGAGGCAGCTACTGTGGGAAAGGTCACCCTTCACTCTCTGGACTTTTGGGTGATCGATAGCGGCGCCACCTATAGCATGACACCTCGTGCGGACTTGCTCACCGAACTCGAACCGTCGCCGGTCAAGCATGTTACATCGGCTTTGGGGCAGCGAGCAGAGGTGAAAGGCATGGGCAAGGCCATGTTCAAGGGTGCTGATGGGAAGATGGTGGGCCTCAAGAACGTGCTTTTGGTGCCCAACCTAGCAGCCAACCTGATTTCCGTTCAGCGTTTGCAAAAGGCCGGCATGGACACATCTTCCAAGGGATCCAAAACCTATACCGCAAGGCTTGGTGAGCGGAAGCTTTGGGACCTTCATGAGGACAGGGACATCTACAATGAGATGTGGCAAATCCCAGTGGTCCCCATGCCTAAAGAGAGGCAAGTGGCAGCAAGCGTCAGCACCAAGCGTGAAGCGGTTAGTGGCGGTGATCACGGAAAGCAAAGTGACACCAAGAGTGACTCGAAGGAGTGCAACCTTGGAGAGACCAGCAAGGCGTGTGAACCCAAGGAGAATGGTGCAGCAGCCAAAGGTGGTGGAAATGAGGAGGAGAAGGCTAAGATCAACAAAGCAGCAGCGGCGAAGGAGAAAGGAGAGAGCTTGTGGGGCACAATTGCGAGTGCCGCTTTCTCCAACCCGACTTCCGCTACGGGAGAGTGTGATTGGCTGACCTTGCATCGGCGAATGGGGCATGTGGCATTGCCCATTTTGCAGCAGATTGTTAAGCAAGAGATGGTCAGTGGGATACGTGTCAAGGGGGAGCCCAATGAGGTGCTTGGCTGTCCAACATGCATGCAAGCCAAGTTCACCCGCTACCCGTTCCATAGCTCGGAGACAACGGCGAAGGCACCACTTGCTGAGGTGGTGATGGATGTGGTGGGCCCCTTGAAGCTTGGAGCTGCTGGAGCAGAGAACCTCCTCACCATTGTGGACGTCTACACTCGCATGACTTGGGTGTATGTGCTGCCCAAGAAGATTGACGTAGCTGAAACGGTGAAAACCAATTGGTTGCCAAGGGTGGAGCGGCAACAAGACCGACTTGTGAAGGCGATTCGCACTGACCGTGGGGGAGAGTTTCTGAGCAAGGATTTCTCAACTTCGCTGAAGAATCAGGGCATAAGGCACTCTCTTACCATGCCCTACTCTCCTGCAATGAACGGCATCGCCGAGCGTGCGAATCGGACACTCACGGAGACGGCTCGGGGACTTCTCATTGAAGCCGGTCTTCCCAATTACTTTTGGCCGGATGCGGTGCGGCATGCTTGTGTGGCCAAGAACAGAGCCTTGACTCATGTGGGAGAAGACAAATGGGTGCCCTATGTGGAGTGGATTGGAAGGAAGCCGAAGGTGGATATGCTTCGGGTGTTCGGGTGCATGTGCATGGCACTTGTGCCTAAGAAACTTCGGCACAACAAGCTTGATGCCAAGGCAACATGGGCCGTGCACCTGGGCATGGCCCAAAACAGCAAGGGATGGCTTCTATGGGACCCATTTACCAAGAAGTTCCTGGTGAGCAGAGATTGCAAGTTCATGGAGAACTTACCGTACAAGGAGTGGAAGGCGGAGAACCAAGCGAAGATTGGTATGCGGCTTGGAGAGGTGAAGAGGACCGGCTTGGAGCATGTGGAGCTGCCCTTGGAGCTGAGTAGCAGCAGCACAATCACGAGGCAATCTCCCCAGATGAATGGGGATGAGGAGGAGGAGGAGGTGCAGCAAGGTAATGAGCGTGCACCGCCACTTCCGCCTCGTGCTACAAGTGCTCGCGGGAACCGACCGGACTTACCGCAAAGCCATGAGAGCATTCAAGTCCCTGCAGCAGAGGAGGAAGGAAGGGGGAGAAGGAGGACTCAACCCCCCAATAGGTTGAGCTATGAACGGCTTGGAGGACCAGCCAACTCAACCTTGACCGGTTCGGCTCTCATGCTAGGCGACGATGCGGAAGATGAAAGCGAGGAGTGCGCTTTTGCCTTCTTCTCTCCGGTGGAGATACCGGGGGAGCCTACAAATCCCAAGGAGGCTTGGGAGGGCCTCAATGGGAAGGAGTGGAAGTAGGTCTCAGATGAAGAAATGGGGAGCATCATCGAGAACGACACGTTTGACTTGGTGAACCTACCTCCGGGGCGTAAGGCGATTTCTTCCAAGTGGCTCTTCAAGCGCAAGACCGACGCCGACGGCAACATTGAGCGCTACAAGAGCAGACTTGTAGCCAAGGGGTACCAGCAGCAGGAGAAGAAGGACTACAATGAAGTATATGCTCCTGTGGTGAAGGGTACAACCCTTCGAACTCTCTTCGCCGCGGCGGCCATCAAAGGATGGGTGGTGAAGCAAATGGATATAGTAACGGCCTTCCTCAACGGCTTTTTGGAGGAAGAGACCTTCATGGAGCAGCCAGAGGGGTACAATGATGGGAGTGGCAGAGTGTGGAAGCTGAAGAAAGCACTCTATGGCCTCAAGCAAGCCCCTAGGCAATGGTACATCAAGCTGCGGGAAGTCTTGGAGGCGATCGGCTTCACTCCCTCAACGGCCGATCAATCCTTGTTCATGCTTGGCGAGGGGGAGCAGAGGAGCTTCATGGTGGTTTATGTGGATGACATCCTCATATTCTCACCCTCCTCTGACCTTGTGAAGGAGGTGATGCTGAAGCTTCAAGACAAGTTCAAGTGCAAGACCCTTGGTGACGTCAACTACTACCTTGGGCTTCACATTGAGCGAGATGTGGAGAAGCGGTGGATGCGAGTGCATCAAAAGAAGTACTTGGAGGCCTTGTCTGCAAACTTTGGGAAGATTGAAGGTCATGTGGCTACTCCTCTTCCCTCAGGGTTCAAGTGTGTGAAAGGACCAGCGGAGGAAAGTGTTGGTGAAGAGGAGAGGCGCCGTTTTCACTCCTTGGTGGGCAGCCTCATGTATGCGGCCGTTCACATAAGGCCGGATGCAGCCTTTGCTACAGGGCAGCTAGCTAGGGTTGTCCAATGCCCTAATAAGGAGCAGGTAGCAGCTGGAGAGAGGGTGGCCAAGTACCTTGGCCAAACAGCAACTGTTGGACTGCAATACTCCGCGGCGGCACAAAGGCGTCAAAAGGGTGCAGATGGAGTCGAACCCGGGAGGCTCTTTCTCACCGCCTTCTCTGATGCATCTTGGGCATCAGAACCAGAGGATATGACAAGTGTGGGAGGCTTCATCTGCTGTGTTGGTGGAGGCCCAACAGCTCGGGAGAGCAAGAAGCAAGTGGACCAAGCATTGAGCTTGGTGGAGTCCGAGTACATGGCACTCTTCCGTGCCATAAGGGAGGTTGTGTGGCAGCGGCGTTTGCTAGCTGAATTGGGGGAGGAGCAGCAAGGACCTACCCCTCTCTATTGTGATAGCCAGGGTGCCATTGCATTGGCTAAGAACCCGGTTCTTCATGGCCTTACCAAGCACATGAAGGTGAAGTGGCATTGGGTGAGGAGCATGGTAACCTCGGGTGAAGTGGAGTTGCACTATGTGAAGACGACGGCGCAGCCAGCTGATATGATGACCAAGAGGCTGGTTGAGCAGCAGCATTGGAAGTGTTGCAAGCTTGCTGGGATGGCTCTGAACTAAGGGGAGCAGATTCTAAGGCCAACAATCCGAGGGGGAGTTTGTTGGTGCAACCCTATGGCTTGCACTCGGCTTGTCGTCCTTGTTTGTGTGTGTGCATGCATGGCATGGAATGAATTGTGAGTCTATGTCATTGCTATCTAGTGCTTGTGTGTGAGTTTGGATGGTGTATCACAATGTGGTTTGTGTCGGTCAAGACATTAGCGAGTTTTTACAACTCGCATGTCAAGTCGTCGTTTGCGTGTCGCATGTGTTTTTCTATTTTGTCGAGTGTGAAGTGTCCATCGCATCGCAGGTGTGTGCAGCAAGCCCCCATCAACTCAAGAAGAATTTATCTTGCAGAACCAAGACCAAGAGCTCAAGATTTCAAGCCCAAGGGACACGGATAAATATTAAATAGTGAAAATAGTAACGCTACTTCGTGTAGTGTTACATTGCACTTGGTGTAGCCCCTTGGAGGGTTTGTTTCGAGACTCTTCATGGTTGGGGAATCTGTGGTGGTGTACCACCAACCTGGACCTCGGCTCTTGGGGTATGTAGAGGCTGGGAACCATCTCCCTCTCGAATTCTTCTTGCTAAGTTTGTACTTCCAAGACTATAGTGGCTGCTATACCTCCTGCCAGTCAAACCGCCATAGCGTCGTCAAATCTTCATGGAATTTCATGATTCAACTTGCTGCTGATAGACGACAGCAACGCGCTTCAGATCCAACTTACAGATCACCGTTTCATTCAGCGACCAGATCGTTATCAATATTTGAAGCCGTCTGACGGAAATGCGACTGTGCTCTCTATCTCTCATTTTGGCACATCTTAGCCTATTGTGATCATAACAGTGGAGAGCGGTGTGAGTGCGGTGGAGTGCGGGGCCAGCGGGGTGGATGGGGCCGGCGGGGCTTGACGGGGCCAGTGGGGCACTAACGGAGCTAGCGGGGAGAACAGGGCCAGCGAGGCGTACGGGGCCGGCGGGACGCACAGGGCTAGTGGGGCTCGACGGGACTAGCGGGGCGCGAACGGGGCTGCGGGGCGTACGGGGCCAGCAGGGCGCTAATGGGGCCAGTAGGGCACTAAAGAGCCAGCGGGGCTCTAAGGGGCCAGCAGGATGTACGGGGCCAGCGGGGCACTAAGGGGGCAGCGTGGCACTAACGAGGCCATGGAGGCGCTAACGGGGCGGCTAGGACTAGGCTAGGCCTAAGGCAGAAGTACGGGTGGGCGGGGGGGGGGGACCTGACCTAGCGTGATACCATATCAGAATGAGAATGATTGACTAGAATGATGCAAACAGGTTGGTTTTGTCTAAGGGGTTGTACCCTCTAAGAGTACGCACCCATCTAGCTTTTAAGACATATACAAAATATGTTTGACAACCTTACACACTCTTTGGAAACATAAACCCGTATACGTATAATGAAGCGCAAAGGGAGAAGGATTGAGTAACGAGGAAAGAATACAACTGAGGTAACATCAAAACAATGGGGAGCATGGATATAGCTAGCCTAGGAATGTCAACTTATACATACTGTTACATGTAGAAGTTATAGGCTAGAATAGGTGTGTGTTCTTAGAGAGTACAACCACTTGAACAAAATCAACCTGTATGCCTCATTCTAGTTACTTTTTCTACTCTGAGATCGTATCACGCCCTAGGTTAGGTCCTCCCCACCCACCCGCGCTCCCGCTCTCGTCCTAGTCCTAGCCGCCCGCTCCTAGCCACCCCTTAGCGCCCCGTCGGCCCCGTGCGCCCCACCGGCCTGTTAGCGCCCTTCCGGCCCCGTTAGCGCCCTGTCGGCCCCGTGTGCCCCCTTTGGCCCGTTAGCGCCCTGCCGGCCTGTTAGCGCCCTGCCGGCCCCGTTCGCGCCCTTTGGCCCCGTGCGTCCCGTTGGCCCTGTTAGTGCCCCGTGCGCCCCTCTGGCCCTGCTCGCCCCGCCAGCCCGTTAGCGCCCCGCCAGCCCGTTAGCGCCTTGACGGCCCCATTTGAGCCCCGTCGGCCCTATGCGCCCCTCTGGCCCCGCTCGCCCCACCGGCCCGTTAGCGCCCTGCCCGCCCGTTCGCGCCCTACAGGCCCCGTTAGCGCCCCGTTGGTCCCGTGCGCCCCACTGACCCCGCTCGCCCCGCCGGCCTGGCGCCCCGCCGGCTCCGTTGGCACCCTATTAGCCCCATTAGCGCCCCGTTGGCCCCGTGCACCCCGTCGGCCCTCGCCAGCTGGCCGGCCAGCCAGCTGCCCAGCCTAGCCGGCCCTCGCCTCAGTGGCCAGCCGCCGGGCCGTCGAGTCACAGCGCCGACCCACCGGCTTTGGCTCCCTTCAGTGCCGGCTCCCCTGCCAACTGTCTCCACCACTCTCCACCGCTCTCCACCGCACTCCACCACACTACACCGCACTCCACTGTACTCCACTGCACTCCACCGCTCTCCACCGCACTCCACCGCAGTACACCGCAATCCACCGCTCTTCACCGCACTCCACTGCTCTCCACCACACTCCACCGCTCTCCATCACTTCCTCCACTTGTCCTCTTTACTCTGTCAGCGGCCGTCAGCAGCTGCAGCAGTGGTGATGGCAGAGTCACAACATGAAGGTTAGCGAAGCAGTAGCGTCCGCGGGCGGAGGGGCTAGCGTGGAGCCTAGGCTAAACAAGGCAAGGGGCCCTACGCCTGACGCAGCAGGGGCACCTAGACTACATACAGCGGACACACCTACGCTAGGAAACACCGGGTAATAGGGTCCAGTCACACTAGAGTCATCAGCATACATGGCATACAAAGCAGACCTAATCTGATCCATGTCCATCTCAAAGACAGGCACACGACGATGCACCAAGCTGTACCAGTCCGGGGGGTCCGCCAAGGGGCCGAAGCGGAGACGGAAGAGGTCGTCGAGGCTGCGGTAGCAGCGTGCGGCGGCGTGACCGGGGCAGTAACTGACAGTTCCGTGGCGGGGGCCGGACTAAAGCAGATACTGGCAGGTGACCACAATGGAGCTGCCACCCGACACCGAGCTGCGCCCCCCACCACCACCAGAACCGCCAGGCCACCACGGTGGCGGGGGCGCCCACGGCGACTGCTGCTGCTGCTGCTGCTGAGGCTGTTGGGGCTACTGCTGCTACTACTGCTGATGAGGCTGCTGCTCCGGGGCACCAGCACCGGTCCCCTCGGCTGCACCACCGTCCCCTCCACCACCTTCGCCACCCTCGCCACCTCCACCACCTTTCCCGCTGCCACGCCCTCACCGGGCTCGGCGCCCCCTACCCTGACGCGACTGCGCTGAGGCCGACATAGCGGTCTCAATAGCAGGGGCCATCTCAGCAACAATGGCAAAGGCGTCAGAGTAAGTGCACTGGGAGGGAGCACAGCCCTGGAAGATAGGGATCTCCGCAGTACCGCTCGACTGAGCGATAGTGCGCTGGCGAGTCTCCATCGCGGTCAGGGTAGTAACAAAGTCAGTGAGGGTGAGGTCAGCAGGGTGGAGGGCAAGGAAGAGGTCGCGGGCATTGGCTAGGCGGTCAGGAAGGCGCGTGGCAAGGAAGCAGAGGGTAGCGCCGAGGGGGGGAGGCAGTACAAGAAGCTGAGCCTCAGTGCTAGCAGCGTGGTAGCTAGTCTCTAGTGCGCGCAAGTGAGTGGCGAGATCAGCGACAGTGGGAAAAGACGTAAGGTCGGGGAAGAGCAGGGGGGGGGGGAGATGACCGGCGGAGGGGAGGAGGGACTAGAATAGCGTGCAATAACAGCATCTAAGTACGCATGCGATGTCTCTAGGGCCTGATAGCAGGGGCGCTCAGACAGGGGGAGGGCGCGACTGATAGCAAGCTGCGCAATTGCGTCACGCGACTCCCGGACGGAGCAAGCGAGTTCAGCAGTGCAAAGGCCTCACACTCAGCGGGCATGGGGGCTTCAGAGAGGGCAGCAGGCGGGTCTGGGCAGTGGATCTTACCGTCGACGTGAACGACCAGAGACTGACCATGCTGGCGCTGTCCCCTCAGCGAGCGGCGGAGGTCGGCGAGCCACGCCTCAAAGTCGATCGCCCGACCCTCCGCGTCCAGGCGGAGCACAGCGTTCGACATCACCACGGCTGCAGCAGCTGACCGCCGCTAGGGGAGGGGGAAGAGAGGGCGGTGGAGAGCAGTGGTGAAGATGGCCGGCTGGAGAGCTGGCACAGAAGAGGGAACCAAGGCCGGCAGGTCGGGGCAGCACAGCAGCATGGCGGCTCGGCGACTCGGCAACTCGGCGACGCGGCGGCTCTGCTACTCGGCGACTCGGCAGCTCGACGGCGCAGCGGTGTGACGCGGCGAGGCTCAGCGGCGCAGCGGCTCTGCGGCACAGTGCGGCGCGGCGTGACGGGGCGGCACGGCGCGGCGGCACGGTACGACGCGGCAGGGACACGGAGTGACGGGGCCAGCGAGGCGCGACAGGGCCGGCGCAGTCGAGTGGGGCCGGCGCGACGGGGCCGGCACGGCAGGACGGGGCGGCACAGCATGACGGAGCCGGCGCGGCGGGACGGGGCCGGCGCAGTGGGACGGGGCTGGCGCAGCGTGACGGGGTTGGCGCGGCGTAGCGGGGCCGGCGCAGCGTGACGCGGCGGCACGGCGTGACCGGGCCGGCGCAGCGTGACGGGGCTCGCACGGCGTGAAGGGTCCGGCGCGGTGTGACAGGGCCGGCGCGTTCTAGCGGGGCCGATGCGGCGAGACGCGGCCGGGGCAGATTCACAGGCAGGCGCGGCGTGACGGCACCGGCACGGCGTGACGGCGCCGGCGCGGCTTGACGGGGCCAGCGCGGTCTAGCGGGGCCAGCGCGGCAGGACGGGGCCAGCGCTGCGTGTCAGGGCCAGCGCGGCGTGACGGGGCCAGCGTGGCGTGGGCTAGGGCGCGGTCTAAGGCTAGGGCTAAGGCAAGGGGCGGAAGCGTAGGCGGGGAGGGGGACCTAACCTGGCATGATACCATATTAGAATAACGCAAATGATTAGAAGGAAGAGGGAACAAGGGAGATATAGGGTTTGGTTTGAACTCTCTAAGAGCACACACGTATTCTAGCCTATAACTTCGACATGCAAGTGTATGTATAAGTTGACAGATACATGCAAATGTATGTATAAATTGACACACCCCCTAGGCTACATAAGGGGTAGTGCTGAGCAATACACACGCAGCTAAGGGCGGCACTACTAGCCCAACCTCTTACACAGGGGTCTGAAGACCAATCAGCAAGAGTGCAAACAAGCCAGGAGCAAACCAGGGCGGCACTACTACTCCGGCCACTGGAAGAGAAGCCACATGTCCAGTCTGAATGATATAAATATGGAGGAGTACACGATCAAGGTCCTAGCAACTGAGAGTCTATAGGAACTAGACCAAGCTGCAAACAGTGACGCTGATGATCTCTAGGCGCAAGCGCAGAAGTAAAGATATCAGCTGTGTTGGCACCGGAGGCCAAGTGTACTGCGCGGGCTTGGGGACGCTGCAATAGCTCGCGCAGGAGGAAGTAACGCAGCTGGATGTGCTTTGCTCTGCCCTCAAGTCGAGGCTCCTGACATAGGAGGATCATGGCCCTGTTGGCAGCGTACAGAACCGAGGCAGAGTTAGGCCGCTCACCTTAGTTGGTGAGCAAGAAGGTCAGCCAGCGGAGCTCCTGTGCCGCCATGGCACCAGCGTAGATCTCAGCCTCACAGCAAGACTAGGCAACAGACAAGGAGCGAGTGGACCTCCACGAGATGGCACCTGAACCAAGGCTAAAGCAGTAGCCCTGGGAGGACCTGAGGGTCTCAGCGTTGTCTGCCCAAAAAGCGTTTGTGTGCCCAGTAAGGACCACTGTCCTACGTCCTCCCAGCACTAGCCCCATGCTCGATGTACTTGCTAGATAATGCAAAACCCTCTTAGCATACGACCAGTGCTGTGGTTGGTGTATGCCTGTGGCCACAAAGCGAGCCAGTATGCTGAGAGGGTATGCGAGATCTGGACGAGTGCAAGTCATCAGGTACATGAGGCAACCCACCAGCTCTGCGTAAGGACCACTGGGCTCTACTGACTCCTCAGGAACTGGAACTGAGAGCCAGTGGTCTACTGGCAGAGGTGTAGGCTCTGTGGAGGAGAACTGAAGACCAAGTGTGATTGTGTGAAAGTGATGGTGCGCGTTGCTCTGTCCCTGGAGATCCGCAGGCCAAGGTAGCGGCGCAGCTCTCCTAGGTCAGTGCAGGTGTGTCTCCTCAGCACCTCGGCCTTCACGAAGGGCAGTGCGTCTCTGTCTGCTGTAGCGAAGACCAGGTCATCTACGTAGACAAGGATGTAGCACGGAGTCTAGCCAGGACGAAAGAAGAGCAAGGGGTCTGCAAAGGACGGAAAGAACTGCAGGTCAGCTAGCGTAGGACGCAGCGTGTCCTGCCACTTACGAGGTGCCTGATGCAGGCCGTAGACCGGGCGCTGGAGGAGCCACTGGGTCCCAGGAGGGAAGGAACCGGTGAAGCCCTGTGGAAGGTGCAGGTAGACCTGCTCGTGTAGGCTGCCCTGGAGAAAAGCAGTGGAGAAGTCGAGGGAGTGGAGCTCGTAGTCACGCTGTGCTGCTACGTATAGCAGCGCCCGAAGAGTAGTCATCTTTGGGGTCAGGGCGAAGGTCTAAAAGAAGTCCACCCCCTCTCGCTGACTAAAGCCTCTAGCCACGTAGCACTCCTTGAATACAGGCGGCTCTCCGGGAGGGCGCTTCACCTTGAAGAGCCACCACCCATAGACTATGTCCACCCCAAGTGGGGGAACTATTTCGACATAGGTGCCAGTGGACCTCCAAGATGCCATCTCCTGCTCCATGGCAGCTATCCATTCAGAGACCAAAGGTCTCGAGGTCGCCTCAGCGTAAGTGCGTTGGGTCGGGATGTCAAAGGCGTTTGGGTCACCCTCAGAGACTAGCTGCATGGAACAGAGATGGGGAGCAGCCTCTGTGAGGAAAGCAAGCTCGTACTGCCTGTCCTCTAGGACGTCACTACCAAGGGCAGGAGCACCCCCGATGGACGGAGGACAGACAGGGTCAGAGACCAGAGTAGTGGCGTAGTCAAGGTGACGCCCAAGGTCGACCAACCATGCCTCAAAGTTAAGCGCCCAAACTCTGGAGCGTCTGCCTGCTTCTTCCGCGACCACACTTTGCTCACGCCTCTTGCCGCCCCTGCTGCTGTCGCACTTGCTGACCCCTCCTCAGGTCCGGTATTTGCCCGTAGCTCCACCACCCTTCCCTGTCCGGCGGTCCCCATGGGTTCTCTTACATGCCTGCACATCCCCTCGTTCTCCAGGAACCTAGTTGGTGTCAAGTGTCTTCAGGACCTCGGCGTCACCACTATGTTCCCTGGTCACGAGCGGTACGCAGTCTGTACTGAGGCCGCCACTGGTGCTCCTCTGACCACGTTCCCACGGGACTCTGTGTCTAGCCTGTTTACGCTTGACACTGTGTCCCCCCCGGTGAGGGCGTCCCCCCAGGTACCTGCGTCAACCCAGGTCGCAGCGGCTTGCTCGTGTCAGTCGCTCACTCAACCGTCATTGCTGTGGCACCACCGCCTAGGTCACCCCGCACTCTCGCGTGTGAGTCGCATGTCCCATTACGGCCTTGTCTTTGGTCTCCCTACGTTGCTCCCTGCCCTCCCTCCCTTGCCAGCGCTGCCGGATGCTCCGTGCTCCTCACTCCTCGCTTCCCCCTACTACTGCGCCTCTCCAGACCCTGCACCAGGACGTCTGGGGCTTAGCCCCTGTCCCTGGGCCGCGTCGCGAGCGCTACTTTCTAGTGCTTGTCGACAACTACACGCGCTACATCACGGTGTTTCCCTTGCAGCGGAAGGCCAATGTGCCTGACGTTCTTATCCCGTGGGTCGTAGCTGCGCGATTCCACTGCAGTCTCCCTGTGTTGCATCTCCACTCCGACCGTGGCGGCGAGTTTGCCTCCAGTCGGCTTGGCCAGTTCTGTCGTGCAGAGGGCATCACCCATTCGTACACCCTGCCGGACTCCCCACAGCACAATGGAGTCGCTGAGCGACACATCGGTTTGGTCATGGAGGTGGCTCGTACCTCTATGATCCATGCCGTGGCACCCCATTTTCTATGGCCGTTCGCTATTCGCTATGCCGCTTACCAGCTTAACCTCTGGCCACACTCTTAGCGGCTACAGGCTTCGCCGACCCTTCCCTGGGCCGGGTTCCCTGGTGATGCATCTGCGTTCCACGTCTGGGGCTGCCTTGCTCACGTTCGTGCTTGTGACACAGACAAGCTCACTGCCCGCAGTGTCCCTTGTGTCTTCCTTGGTTTCCCCCTCGACGCGTCTGATTGGCACTTTTACCACCCGCTGTCCCACCGCTTCTCTCACTCGCGTGACATCACTTTTGATGAGTCTGTCTCCTTCTACCATCGCTTTCTCCACCGTGGTCTCCCGGTTTTCCCATCCTTGTTTCTGGTTCCCACTCCTCCGGCAGCCCCTGCTCCTCTCCCTCCCTGTCCCGCCCCGTCTGGTGTGTCTCACGTCACTCCCCTCCTGTTGGTTGTCCCGGTCGAGGAGTCGGCTGACTCTGGTGGCCCCATGGCATCGTTCTCGCCACCTGTTTGAGCCCCGGTGTCTCCTCCTCCGCCGTCGCCACAGCAGCAGCGGCCGCAGGGGTCCGCCAACTCTAGGGGTGCGGGTGTTGAGCAGGGTGCTAGTCCTGGGGTTACTGTCGTGGCCTGTCCCGGCAGTCTTGGGGGTGGCACCAGTGCTTGGGATGGTTCTCGTTCTGGCGGTGCTGGTCCTGGGGGTGGTAGTCCTTGGGTTGGCATCAGTGCTAGAGGGGGTTCTCGTCCTGAGGGTGTTAGTGTGGAGAGAACCTGGAGGCAGCCGTTGTGCAGCTGGAGGTTTTGGTGTCGGCTTAGATCAGCAGCTGCAGCAGCAGTCGCCGCCGGTGTCTGCCCTTTGCCTCCTCGGTCTTCCCTCCCGTGACCACCCACCGGCGCCTCCCGTGCAGCCGCCTCCTCCGCCTGTCTACGGCCCTGTTTTTCGCTGCCGGAATTGTCTCCGGCACGTTTCCCCCCTCGTTCTCCTCCTGTCTCTCCTGTTCAGCGCTCTCACCCTATGTTTCTCCATTCCAACGCGTCTCGTCCTCCCCTCCTCCCGTCGCCTCCTCCATCCTCGCTTGTTGTCGCACCACCTCCTCTATCTGAATTCCTTCATGCCGCTAGTCCTCACGTTCCTCAGGTCCTTGCCTCCCTCCTCGTTACCGACCCATCAGTTCCTATCTCCACTCTTGACGCTCTTGTCGCTGCTGTCGCTGACTTCGCCTCTACCCGCCGCCTTGACTACGCCACCGCTCTGGTCTCTGACCCTGTCTGTCCTCAGTTCGTTGGGGGTGCGACTGCCCCTGGCAGTGACGTCCTAGAGGACATGCAGTTTGAGCTTGCTTTCCTGTGCGAGGCTGCTCCCCATCTCTGCTTCATGCTGCAAGTCCGAGAGGGTGGCCTCCTCGCCTTTGACATCCCGACCCCTCGCACTTACGCTGAGGCGACCTCGGGACCCTGGGCCTCTCAGTGGATAGCTGCCATGGATCAGTAGATGGCATCTTGGAGATCCACTTGCACCTACGTTGACGCAGTTCCCCCACCTGGGGTGAACGTAGTCGATGGCCGGTGGCTCTTCTAGATGAAGCGCCCCCCTGGAGAGCCGCCTGTGTTCAAGGCGCGCTACGTGGCTAGAGACTTCAGTCAGCATGAGGGGGTGGACTTCTTTCAGACCTTCGCCCTGACCCTGAAGATGACTACTCTTTCGGCGCTGCTACATGTAGCAGCACAACGTCACTACGAGTCACACTCCCTCAACTTCTCCACTGCGTTTCCTCCGGGCAGCCTACACAAGCAGGTCTACCTGCACCGTTCTTTGAGCTTTACTGGTACCTTCCCTTCTGGGACCTAGCGGCTCCTTCGGCGCCCAGTCTACGGCTTGCGACAGGCGCCCCGTAAGTGTCACGACACGCTGCATGCTACGCTAGCTGACCTGCAGTTCTTTACGTCCCATGCAGACCCCTCGCTCTTCGTTCGTGCTGGCCAGACTCCGCTCTACATCCTTGTCTACGTACCCAACCTGGTCTTCGCTACTGCAGACAGAGACGCGCTGGCCTCCGTGAAGGCCGAGCTGCTGAGGAGACACACCTGCACTGACCTTAGAGAACTGCGCCACTACCTTGGCTTGCAAATCTCTAGGGACAAAGCAGCGTGCACCATCACTCTTACACAGTCACACTTCGTGCGCCAGGTCCTTCAGAGGTTCGGTCTTCAGTTCTCCTCTGCACAGCCCACACCTCTGCCAGTAGATCACAGGCTCTCAGCTCCAGTTCCTAAGGAGTCAGTAGAGCCCCGTGGTCCTTACGCAGAGCTGGTGGGTTGCCTCATGTACCTGATGACTTGCACTCATCCAGACCTCGCATACCCTCTCAGCATCCTGGCTCCCTTTGTGGCCACAGGCAGACAACGACCACAGCACTGGTCGGCCGCTAAGAGGGTTCTGCATTATCTAGCAAGTACATCAGGCATGGGGTTAGTGCTGGGAGGACGCAGACGAGTGGTCCTTACTGGGCACACACACGCTTCTTGGGCAGATGACGTTGAGACCCTTAGGTCGTCCCAGGGCTACTGCTTTAGCCTTGGTTCAGGTGCCATCTCGTGGAGGTCCACTCGCTCCTCGTCTGTCGCCCAGTCTGGCAGTGAGGCTGAGATCTATGCCGGTGCCTTGGCGGCACAGGAGCTCCGCTGGCTGATGTTCTTGCTCACCGACTTAGGTGAGCGACCTAGTTCTGCCCTGGTCTTCTACGCTGACAACAGGGCCATGATCCTCCTGTGTCAGGAGCCTCGACTTGAGGGCAGAGCGAAGCACATCGAGCTGCGGTACTTCCTCCTGCGTGAGCTACAAAAGCGCTGCCAGGCCCGCGTAGTACACTTGGCCTCGAATGCCAACACAGCTAATATCTTTACTAAGGCGCTTGCGCCTAAAGATCATCAGCTGCACTGTTTGCAGCTTGGTTTGTAGACTCTCACTTGCTAGGAACTTAATTGTGTACTCCTCTGTATATATAGATTTCAGACTGGCCTTGTGGCTTCTCTTCCAACGGCCGGACTAGTAGTGCCACCCTTGTTTGCTCTTGTCTTGTTTGTACTCTTGCTGACTGGTCTTCGGACCCCTGTCTCAAAGGTTGGACTAGTAGTGCCACCCTGAGCTGTGTGCTCCTTGCTCAGCACTACCCCTTATCTAGCCTAGGGGGTGTGTCGATTTGTACATACATTTGCATGTAGAAGTTATAGGCTAGAATATGTGTGTGTTCTTAGTGTTGTGACAAAATCGTACTTAAGCATTTCTGTAAATAGTTCCGGTAGATTTTGTCGAGTTTAACTGTAGTTAGCATCCGTAGAATGACATCAGCAAATAGCGCTCGTCTGGATGATTACGTCAGCAGGCCGTTTCAGTCACGCGAACAGTCCCACTCGTTTCAGTAGCGGTTAGTGCGCATAGCGCAAACAATTTTGAGTAGGTTCATTACTAAATAGGTACTTCTAGTAGATATAGAAGTAGTTTGTACAACTTCAGTTGTTAACTTGTTCTTCAATAAATTCTTGTCAACACTTTACAAGTTCTAAGACTTCTGCTGTCATACTAGTCTATCATTCGAGCAAAGATCCTTGGTTAAGTCTTGAAGTATCACAAGGCTGTAACACTGACTATGGTGTTACAACATGTTTATACTGGTTGTTAGTGGAGGTACTTCCAGTATTACTTTCTACTTCAAGTACTTGTGTCTGTAGATTCTATACTTAGTCTCCTGCATCACCTTTCAAATTCTTTCATGGTATCAGAGCTGTCTGGAATTAAGACTATCGTCAACCATGACTAGACCATCGTCAACCCGATCATCTGGTTCCTTAACAACTGGACCTATGGGTATTACAAATCCTACAGTCATCACTGGTCAAGCAGGTAACTCTGTTGCTGGAAACTTTCCACCTGCTTATTCTTCAATCGGGATGCTTCAACAACAGCAAGTTTTGCCGACTGTGCATCCACCGGGGACTTCATCCTCTGTACCTGCAACATAACAGCACCAAGCAACAGCATCAATATCTGCGGCTTTTAGTGGTATGAGTATCGATGGCTCCAGATATGCAAGAGCTGCAACCGCTCCACGCTCCAGTTCTTCGTTCGCGTTTTCACCTGCTCAACATCAACAGTTCCAATTTTTGCAACAGCAGCAACAAGCGCAACAACAGCCTCAGCAACAGCACCAAAATCAACAGCAACAGCAGCAACAGCAACAGCAGTTTCCGCAGCAGCAGATCTCTTTTACTGGACCTGTTTTTTAGGCTCCAAACCTTTTAGGCAGTACGCAGATCAAGACAACTATACCTTTTAATGGACTTTCGAGTTCGAGCTCCTCACAAAATCCACTTGATTATGGCCGTTCTTCAGTGGCAATTACTCGTTTCCTGTTATGAGTTTCGAGATGGAACAACAAAGTTTTGTTCATGCTCCACTCAGCGCTTATACAGTGGCGGATTAAATTGCCCGGATGTTTAACACTTTGAAACGTATCGTTATGCAACACATGTTTCGAAAATAGTAACACCCGTTTTTTTCCATTCTGTTACTCGGTTTTTGAGTTCTGCTTCATCCGTTTCTTGCTTGGCGCGATTGTGACACTAACGGAAAGTGGGGTTGAAATTTACTACTCGACTGTCGATGTGGACATTTCCTACCGAGCGGAAGAGTAGATCTATTTTCCCCCGTCGCTCAGTGTGTACATCGTCACGCGCACCAGTTCCTAGCTTAGTTGTTAGTCCGGAAGCGAGCCTACGACCGCATCGCTATGAAGCCGTTAAATGAGAAGAAGCGCGCGAGGATCAGAAGCATGTTGCGTGCGGGGCATTCGACTAGGAAAATAGGGAAACTTCTTGGCATAGGCAAGAGCACCGTGCACGATTACGGTATGAAACTCGCTGAGGAGACTAGTCGCGAGGAGGTGCGACCTACGATGCCTTCGGCCGGCCGCCCCCGCTTAATCACAACCCGTCTCCAGCGCGGAGTTATACGTGCGATTACTAGCGGCGAGGCGAAAAGCTCTTCAGACGCGGCCAAGATGTTGTTGGAGAAGCACGATCTCGCCGTAGACTCGAAGACGGTCCGCAACTCTTTACGATCCGCGGGGCTGATCGCCGTGCATCAGCCCAAGAAACCCAGGCTCTCACCGAAAAACATCCGCGATCGTCTCGACTTCGCGCGGGCGCATGCCGACTGGACGCTGGAGGACTGGAAGCGGGTGATTTGGTCTGACGAGACGAAGATTAACCGCTACTGCTCCGACGGACGTGCGTACGCCTGGATTCGCGAGGGCACCAGCCTTCGGAGCCACCAAGTCCAACAGACAGTTAAGCATGGGGGCGGTTCTGTGATGGTGTGGGGTTGCATGACGTATGAGGGGGCGGGGTTCATGTGCAAGATAGATGGCAGGATGGATGGGCCGCTGTATCGCAGCATCTTGCAAGATGAGCTCAAACAGACCATCGATTTTTTCAAGCTTTCCCCCTCAGAGGTCATTTTCCAGCACGACAATGATCCCAAGCACAGGTGTCGTCTGGTCCAAGACTGGCTTGGGGAGCAGGAGTACGCGGTGCTGGAATGGCCGTCGTGCTCCCCGGACCTTAACCCAATTGAGCACCTGTGGGCATACTTGAAAAGGCAGCTGGGGAAGTACGAAAAGCCGCCAAGGGGAATGCTGGAGCTGTGGGAGAGGGTGCAGGAGGAATGGGACAAGATACCGCCGGAGGTGTGTGCAAACCTGATCGACAGCCTGCCGAGGAGGATCAAGGCAGTGATTCGGGCAAAGGGACGCTGGACTAGGTACTAGTTTTCCTAGAATCTAGTGTGATACCATTTTCCGGTACAAATTGTCCACATGTTCTCCCATGCTATGCTTAGGAGTTTAAGGACCATGTGTGGTACTACTTTGGTGTTTGAACACTGGAGTGACTGCTCTAACTGAACTTCTCAGCGTTAATGCACACCTTACATTAAGGCTTAATGTATACGCCTCTGCACTCATAAAAATGCCAAAAAAGGCAAAACATGTGGACAATTTAATCCGCCACTGTACCATCTTATCTGCAATCTATCGCTGAAAGAGCAGCTTGGTATACGCTCAATTCACACCTGCTTGACTCCAGCAGAATCTGCATGGAAGCATTTGAAGGGACTGTATATGGCACATGACACAATTTAAGTGAGTAAAATTCTCTCACAACTGACAACTGTACAGATGCAAGGCAACCAGAACGTTTCGGATTATATAATGTAAACAGGGCTCAAAAACTTCGTGACCAATTGGAAAAATGCGGCGGATACTTCCCAAAGGACATGTTTATAATGGTTCTTCTTGCCAGCCTTGGAACAAAATGGCGGCAGTGTCGATCTCTTATTCGCATTCAACCAAATCTTTCTGAAGCCGAAATTTGTTCGATTCTTCAGGCAAAGCAGCAGGATCTTGACCTGCAGACAACACGTGACAAAAAGGGAGTAGTTAACATCAGTTTCTTTTCAACGCCTACAAAACGTGTCAACAAGTTCTTCTGTCACTACTGCAAAAGGGATGGACACAGCACCAAATATTGCAACAAGCTTCAAGCTGATAGTAAAAGAGGAGTGCAGCAGCAGTTGCAGCAGTTCAAGCAACCCGTGAAGCAGAATCCACCAACAACAACTCCTGCAATATCAGGAAAACAGGTTTTAACAGTGTTACAATAGTTCGTGCAACAGATTCAGATTTCGACGATGAGGAAGACGAAAGTTCCATCGAGCAACCTAAGAACATGATTTTACCTCGAGTAAATGCTAATCTCGCTCGGGTTATCGCAGGACCAAACACTTGGTATCTTGACAGTTGTTGTGGACAACACATGTACTCTGCCGAGACGCTCGTCATTACTCATCAGCGTCTGCTTCGACGTCCAGTACCTGTCACAGCTGCTAATGGACAAACAATTATGGCAAGGTCAATCGGCAGCGTCATGTTGGATTCTGTTGACACCGGCTTTTCCTTACACGTTACGAATGTCCTTATCATCGCTGGACTTGGCTGTAATCTTCTTTCAACGGCTCAACTCCTGCGACATAAGATCAGGACACAAGGCAATTGTGAGACAATGGACCAGGAACTTTATCACAATGATACTTATACTTAGATCTGGAGAGCCGTCACTCAATATGGAGACTCCGTTCTTCAATTCGAGTCGCAAGGGACTTCTGGATATTTTGACAGAGTGTTATCTCTTGGACCTTGGCAACATCCCAAAGAAGCTGATTTTCAGAAGGTTGATATAGACTTCCGTGCAACTGCAGTTCCAACGGGATCTCGTACAACCGCAGCAGCTATAACAGCTCTTGATTCTTGGCCAACAAACACAACCGAAGACGATACATCAACATGGCGGAACTATTATGACACTTTAGAACAGCTTGAAAACAAACATGCAGTATCTTGGGGACCCAGCAGCAGCATTGAAGCAGAGGAAGCAGAGCAGTAAAGTAGCAGTGAAGCAGACACAGGGGTTCTCATCGGTCAACCTGCAGCAGATTCGACAGAAACAGAAATCAAGGAAGGAGTATTAGTAATTCAACCGGAAGAAGTTCTTGACGTGGAAATTACCACCACAAAGTTACCTATTACCCGCTTCGTTCCTGGCCAACTCGACGAATCCCCAGCGTTTTCTCCTTTTATCGTTTCTTCATTTTATACTAACGCCGATTTTTATCTGCGATCAACAGGACACAAAGCAACAGAGGATATTTTGCATCAAAGGTTAGATCATCCTTCCCCGGGAAGTCTTAATCATACTATACGAGCTTCAGTTCTTGTTAAGAACAGTTTACTCTTACCAGATGGAACTGAGATGAAACCATCTTCAAGACCAGCAGTCTGCACCACGTACACAACTGCTAATCTTCCTCACGAACCCTTTCCAAGTCACTTTCCAGGATCAACTCGTTACACACTTATGCAGAAAGTTTACATCGACATCCTCAACTTACCTGAAGCAGGACCTAAGGGGGAGCTATATATGATCTCTTTCATCGAGGCTTCTACTTGATATGTTTGGACAGCAAACATTCCGGCTCGTCATATGGCTCACTCTATCTTCGTTGCGTGGCTTGCGATGGCTGAAAGAGAATCGGGGGAGAAGCTATAAGTGTTTCTGAGTGACGGAGCAGGGGAGTACACAAAAACAAACTTCACCAAATACCTTCAAAGCCTAGGAATCAAGCGCAGAGGGTCTCTGCCACATGAACATCAACGGATGGGGGTCGCGGAAAGGACAAACAGGACGTTACAAGAAAAAATGTGAGTCTTGCTGACTCGGGCAGCATTGCCACCACATTTTTGGACTTACGGTTTGGACCATGCAGTTCTTCTGCACTACTTGCTGTCGACAACTTCACATCCGCAATTTTCTTCGCCACAACTGCAATGGACAAAAACAATCGGCAATACCAAGCTTTTAAGAGTTTTTGCGTGCATCGCTCAATACCGACCTCCGACTGCAGCACTTGCAATTTTTTTCAGAACAGGCAAAGTGGGGAATACATCTTAGCATCGAGAAGCAGTTTTACGCGTAGAAAATTATGGATCTTCGCACGAGTCAAATCGTACCAGCATGTGATTGTCTTTTCTATGAACGACTCACCTTACCTGTTTTTCGTGCCCACCAGGCTGCCGCTGCCGATCCTGCCAGGCTGTTCGAAGGATCGCGTGCTTTCGCTTCCGACAACGCCGAAGCAGATGTACAGGATGAATCCGTGGCCGAGTCTTCCGAAGCTGCCACAGACATCCCCGTTCCAACCACGTCAGCTGGATCTGCCGAGTTTATCCCACTCAGCGAAGCAAACTCTGAAGATGTTCGCGATGTGGTTCTTGATTTCGAATGTGATCGTCAGCAGCAGCCCATGCCAGTTGTCTCCGAAGCAGCAATCCATGTAACACCTGAAGAAGTTGGGGGGGAACACGGGTCAGAACACAACTTCTCCTGTGTCAACTCAAATCGTCCGCGTTTTACACAAACTGGGTTACAAGTATTGGGACTTCCACTCGCAGTATAGACAAACAGCAGTAATATTTTGGAGCCGAAAACAGTTCGTCAAGCTTTGACAAGTCAACACCGAGAGAAATGGCGCGAGGCCATGGACCGAGAGTTAGCAACTCTGGAAAAGATAGGCACCTGGGACTTAATCTCGTTGAAAGCAACAAAGGGGAGTAAGACTCTTACCGGAAAATGGGTTTTCCGCGTGAAGACAAACGCCGATGGTTCCTTTGAAAAAATCAAGGCGCGATGGGTCGTCCGCGGCTTTGAGCAAACTTTTGGACTCGATTACAAATTAACTTTCGCTCCCGTCAGCAGACACACTAGTGTCCAAATTCTCCTCTGTATCGCGGCCTACCGGAATTTCAAACTTTGACAAATCGATGTCGCCAATGCATTTTTTAATGCACCCGTCGACGCCTTAATTCTGGTTGAGTACCCGCATTCTTACGAAACTAATCCTCACAGCGTATGCCGTCTCAGAAAGTCTCTACGGCATCAAACAGGCTCCATGACTATGGGAGCAGTATCTACATCATCAGCTATTAACTGCCGGGTTTCGTCAGCTTCCACATGACAAGGGAATGTATGTGCTTACCAACGGTACTGACTACATTCTACTCGTCGCTTATGTCGACGACTTACTTTACATGAGCACTATCGATTCTCTTGCTACTGTCTTCGAACAGAAACTCCAACAGAATCTACAGATTACTATCACTCCTACAATCACACAGTTCCTCCGGCTTAACATCCACCGAACAGCAACCGCTATTCATCTTACAGCTTCTAAGTACACAGCTACACTAGCCGCACGTTTTAATCTCACAGCTTTAACTGTAACCACTCCTTACCGATCTCTACTGACAGACTACAAACCTGATACTTCTCCACTCTATAACACTGGACTACAACTTTATCAGCAGCAACTGGGTTGTCTTCTATTCGCAACTGTAACGTGTCGTCCGGGTCTCGCCTATGCCACTATTCAGCTCTATAGAATCGGCTAGATTTTCTTCGCGCTCTATAGTATTTTATTTGGACACCTAAAGTTGGACTTACCTACCAATTCACTACTATGAAAACTTTATATCTTAACAGGTACGTCGATGCTGATCATGCAGCAGATACTTCTAATCGTGGATCTCGCACCAGCTTGATCTATCGTCTCGAACCTATTGGGACTATCTCATGGAATTCTAGAAAGCAAGAGCTCGTAGCTCTTTCATCCGTTGAAGCCGAGTTTATAGTATTAAAGAAACTAAACTAATATTAATGGTAGGAAGCCATGGAATGGAGCGAGGGTTTAGGAGCTAGGAGAGAAGGTACGAGAGAAAAGAGATCGAGAATAGAAAGAGGGATACAAGGAGGAGTGGTGTACCCTCTACAGGAAGTTTCAGTAACACCTACCAAGCCTACAATTATATACAACATATATAATTTAACATATAGCTGCCTGCACAGCTACTCGCGAAGGTCTCTATCTACAAGAGCTACTGGAGGAAGTGAAATTAACAGCAAGTACACAGTTCACCCTGCAGTGCGAAAACCAAAGTGCAATGAGACTTGCGCATCAACATGGTTTCACCAACAGGACGAAACACATTCATTTCGCTGCGGTACTTCTTCCTCAAAGATGAAGTCGAGAAGGGGAGAATGCGATTGGTCTACTTTTCGACCAATGAAGTGGCTGCAGATTTTCTCACCAAGAAGTTGACACGTCAGAAGTTCTGCAGAAGTATCAAGAAGTGACACTATCGGACTTCGAGAAATGAAGGGGAGTGTTGTGACGAAATCATACTTCAGCATTTCTGTAAGTAGTTCTGATAGATATTATCGAGTTAAACTGTAGTTAGCATCCATAGAATGGCGTCAGCAAATAGCGCTCATCTGGATGATTACGTCAGCATGCCGTTTCAGTCAAGCGAACAGTCGCGCTCTTTTCAGTAGCGGTTAGAGTGCACTGCGCAAATATTTTTGAACAGGGTCATTACCGAATAGGTACTTCTAGCAGATTTAAAAGTAGTTTGTACAACTTCAGTTGTTAACATGTTGTTTAGTTTACAAGCTCTAAGACTTCAGCAGTCTTACTAGTCTATCATTCCAGCAAAGATCCTTGGTTAAGTCTTGAAGTATCACAAGGCTGTAATACTGACTCATGTATTACAACTTGTTAATACTGGCTGTTATTGGAGGTACTTCCAGTATTACTTTCTACTTAAAGTACTTGTGTCTGCAAGTTCTATACTTAGTCTCCTGCATCACATTTCAAATTCTCACTTAGAGAGTACAAACCAAACCCTATATCTCCCTGTCAGAAAATAGAACGCTAGGAAACCATGAAATGGCATGAGAGGGTTTATCTAGGAGAGAAAGTTACGAGAGAAGAGAGGTCAAGAATAGTAGAGAGAGGGATACAAGGAGGGGGGTTGTACCCTCTACAGTAGGTTTTAGTAACACCTATCAAGCCTACAATTATATAACATATATAATTTAACACACCCCCTAGGCTTGGTAGTAGAAGAACCCACACACGCAGGACACAAAACCACACCCACCCCCTAATTCAAGCACACCTATTCTCAGACACAGCGACAGCTACACCAGCTCGGTCGACCCCTCGGCGCGAGAGGTGGCGACATCGACCGCAGGGGCTGCGGCGGCAACGGCGGCAGTGTCGACAGCGGCGTGCGACTGCGTGGCCCTAACGGAAGCAGCGACAGCGGCGGCAGCGGCAGCTTCGACAACAGTGGCGGCGGCAGCGGCGCCCGCACCTCTCGGTGGCGTGGCCAGGCCCCACGACGGTGGGACGGCCGGCAAGAGTCAGCCGTTGTCTGCGGCGAGGAAGAGGACGCAGGGGAAGGGGGGGGGCCGTGGTCCGGCAGCGCCATAGACGTTGCGCGGCCGGCTGCCACCAGACGACGCCGCCACCGCAGCATTACGACGCCGCCACAGCGCGGCGTCGATGCCACGACGGGATGTCGACGCTGCGACAGCAGCATGACGCCGTCGCAGCGGTGTGGCGTCGACACCATGCATCGGGGCTGCGACGGCAGCACCATGACGCAGCAACGTCTGCTCGGCATGGCCGTGACTGTGGCCCGGCGGGGACAAACGACGAACGAATACGCGGCAGAAGCGTGGGGAGCAGGCCCGGGAAGGGCGACCTACTCTGATTCCATGTCAGCAACTAGAATGCTAGGAAGCCATGAAATGGCACGAGAGAGTTTAGCTAGGATAGACAATTACGAGAGAAACGAGGTCCATAATAGTCGATAGAGGGATACAAGGAGAGGGATACAAGAAAGGATACAAGGAGGGATACAAGGAGGCCCTGCTCGGCCTTCCCTCCCCTGACCGATCGCCTGCACCTCCCTCGCCGTCTCCTCCTCTTCCTATCCACGGTCCTGTGTTTCCTCCGCCGGACTCGTCCCCGGCTCGTTTCCCACCTCGTTCCCCTCTTGTTACTCCTCCTCTGTCTCCTGACCCGACACCTCCGTCTCACGTCTGGTCTCGCCGTCCCTCTCGTGCTCGTTCTGTCTCTCCTGTTCAGCATTCTCACCCTATATTGCTTCGTTCCCACGCATCTCGTCCTCCCCTTTTGCCTTCGCCTCCTCCGTCGTCGCTCACTGTCGCGCCTCCCCCTCTGTCTGACTACCTTTGTGCTGCTCGTCCTCTTGTTCCCCGGGTCCTTGCCTCCCTCGTTACTGACCCGTTTGTTCCTGTATCCAGTCTTGACGCTCTTGTCGCTACTGTCGCTGACTTTGCCTCTACTCATCGCGTTGACTTTGCTACCGCTCTGGTCTCTGACCCTGTCTGTCCTCCGTTCGTCGGGGGTACTCCTGCCCTCGGCACTGACGTCTTGGAGGACCGGCAGTGTGAGCTTGCTTTCTTGTCAGAGGCTGCTCCCCATCTCTATTCCATGCTGCTAGTCCCTGAGGGTGACCCCGACGCCTTTGACATCCCGACCACTCGCACCTACGCTGAGGTGACCTCGGGACCCTGGGCCTCTCAGTGGATAGCTGCCATGAAGCAGGAGATGGCATCTTAGAGGGCTACCGGCACCTACCTCGACGCAGTTCCTCCACCTGGGGTGAACGTAGTCGATGGCCGTTGGCTCTTTAAGGTGAAGCACCCCCCTAAAGAGCCGCTTGTCTTCAAGGCGCGCTATGTGGCTAGAGGCTTCAGTCAGCGAGAGGGGGTGGACTTCTTTCAGACCTTCGCCCCGATCCCGAAGGTGACTACTCTTCGGGCGTTGCTACACGTAGCACCACAGCATGACTACGAGCTCCACTCCCTTGACTTCTCCACTGCGTTTCTTCAGGGTAGCCTGCACGAGCAGGTCTACCTGTGCCGTCCTCAAGGCATCACCGGAACCTTCCCTCCTGGGACCCAGTGACTCCTCCAGCGCCCGGTCTACAGCCTGCGATAGGTGCCCCACGAGTGGCACGACACGCTGCATGCTACCCTAGCTGGTCTGCAGTTCTTTCCATCCTCTGCTGACCCTTCGCTCTTCATTCGTGCTGGCCAGACTCTGTTCTACATCCTTGTCTACGTAGACGACCTGATCTTTGCTACTGCAGATAGAGACGTGCTGGCCTCCGTGAAGGCCGAACTGCTGAAGAGACACACCTGCACTGACCTAGGAGAGATGCGCCGCTACCTTGGCTTGCAGATCTCCAGGGACAGAGCAGCTCGCACCATCGCTCTCACATAGTCACACTTGGTGCGCCAGGTCCTTCAGAGGTTCGATCTTCAGTTCTCCTCTGCACAGCCCACACCTCTGCCGGTAGACCACAGGCTCTCAGCTCTAGTTCTCGAAGATTCAGCAGAGCCCAATGGTCCTTACGCAGAGCTGGTGGGCTGCCTCATGTACCTGATGACTTGCACTCATCCAGATCTCGCATACCCTCTCAGCATCCTCGCCCGCTTTGTGCCACAAACAGACACCGACCATAGCACCGGTCGGCCGCTAAGAAGGTTTTGCGTTATCTTGCAAGTACATCGGGCATGGGGCTAGTGCTGGGAGGACGCAGGCCAGTGGTCCTTACTGGACACACAGACGCTTCTTGGGCAGACGACGTTGAGACCCTCAGGTCGTCCCACGGCTACTGCTTCAGCCTTGGTTCTGGTGCCATCTCGTGGAGGTCCACTCGCTCCTCATCTATTGCTCAGTCTAGCTACGAGGCTGAGATCTAAGCCAATGCCATGGCGGCACAGGAGCTCCGCTGGCTGACCTTCTTGCTTGCCGACTTAGGTGAGCGGCCTAGCTCTGCCCTGGTTCTGTACGCTGACAACAAGGCCATGATCCTCCTGTGTCAGGAGCCTCGACTTGAGGGCAGAACGAAGCACATCCAGCTGCGGTACTTCCTCTTGCCCGAGCTTCAGCAGCGTCGCCAGGCCCGCGTAGTACACTTGGCCTCCGGTGCCAACACAGCTGATATCTTTACTAAGGCGCTTCTGCCTAGAGATCATCAGTGGCACTGCTTGCAGTTAGGTCTAGTCCCTGTTGACTCTCACTTGCTAGGCCCTTGATTGTGTATTTTATATTTATGCCTTCCAAACTAGCCTTGTGGCTTTTCTTCCAGTGGTTGGACTAGTAGTGCCGCCCTGGTTTGCTCTGTCTTGTTTGTACTCTTGCTGACTGGTCTTCGGGCCCCTGCCTTAGAGGTTGGACTAGTAGTGCCACCCTGAGCTGCATGTTTCTTGCTCAGCACTACCCCTTATCTAGCCTAGGGGGTGTGTCAACTTATACATATATTATTTTGTAGAAGTTATAGGTTAGATAGGGTACCGTAATCCCCCGGATATTACACCCACCGAAATAGTTACTCCACGGGTGGTTTATGCAGGGAGAGCTTATAATAGGGTGCATTTTGAGAGCACGCGCTATTCGGGGGTTGCATTTTACATAACACCCTACTTGTTTTATGCAGCAAAGAACAATATCTCGTCGTTTTTCAAGCTCCGCTCGATTGAAAAAAAAAAATAGCGGGATGAAAAATGCAATGTCAACTATCATTAGTAGCAAAAGAACGGGCGGAAGACTCAACACAAGTTGCAGCGCGAAATCGAAACGTCAGCAAAGGTCGAGATCTGGGAGGTTTTCAACCGTCGAAGTCGCGGATTCTGCCGTGATTTGACGGTCAAAATCCTCCCGATCGAAATCCTCTCAGGTCTTGATAGTCGCAGGTGCGGCACAAAGCTGGCCCTGACCACAGCACTCAGCAGGGATTGGCCAACGACGCCTGGTTCGTAAGTTTCGTCTCATCGGATGCTATAGTTCGTTAACAATCGCTCCCTGCAGTTGTGAGCTCACATGGCCTTGAACACTCAAATTCAAATTGCATTTTACATAACACATGGGCACTATATTTTTCCGGGCCACTGTTAAGACCCAGTCATTTTCTTAGTGAATTTTTATATACACCATAGTGTGTTATATATGGGGGATTACGGTATGTTCTTAGTGGGTACAATCCAAACGCTATATCTCCCATGCACTCCCTTGTTCTAATTATTCTTTCTAGTCTTAACATGTTGTACCCTCTACAGTAGGTTTCAGTAACACCTACCAAGCCTTATATATCATATGTAATTTAACACTCCCTTGTTCCCTCTGTTGTGATAAAAGTCATACTTAAAAATTTATGTAAGTAGTTCCAATAGATATTGTCGAGTTACACTGTCGATAGCATTCGTAGAATGACGGCAGCAAATAGCGCTCCTCTGGGTGGTTACGTCAGCAAGTCGTTTCAGTCACGCAAACAGTCGCGCTCTTTTCCGTAGCGGTTAGAGCGCATAGCGCAAATAGCTCGATCAGGTACATCACCGAATATGTACTTCCAGTATATATAAAAATAGCTTGTACAACTTCAATTGTTAACTTGTTCTTCCCTTCCGGAATTTTATTTACCACACCTGCAGTGGACAAAACAGCTGGCAACACAAAACTTTTAAGAGTTTTTGGGTGCATCGTTCAATATCGACCTCCGACAGCAGCTCTCAGAAAATTTTGGGAACGGGCTAAGTGGGGAATACATCTTGGAATCGAGAAGCAGTTTTACGCGTGGAAAATCATGGATCTCCGCACGAGTCAAATCGTAGCAGCACGTGATTGTCTTTTCTACGAACGCCTAACCTTAACTGTTTTTTGTGCTCACCAGGCAGCAGCAGCCAATCGTGCCAGGCTGTTCAAGGGCTCGCGTGCTTTTGCCACCGACGACGCTGAAGCTGATGTACAGGACAAGTCCATGGCTAAATCCTCCGAAACTGCCACAGATGTCCCCGTGCCAACCAGGTCAGCTGGAACTGCGGAGTTTATTCCACTCGTTGACGCAGAACCTGAAGATGTTCGCGATGTTGAACTCGATGACGAACGTGACCGCCAACAGCAGCCCATGCCCATTTCCTCTGAAGCAGCGATACGTGTCACACCTAAAGAAGTTGGGGGGGAACAGGGATCAGAACACAACTTCTCCAGTGTCAATTCAAATCGTCCGCGTTTTAGAGAAACTGGTTTACAAGTTTTGGGACTTGCAGTCGCAGTACAGACAAACAGCAGTAACATTTTGGAGCCGAAAACAGTTCGTCAAGCTTTGACAAGTCCTAACAGAGAGAAATGGCGTGAAGCCATGGACAGAGAGCTAGCAGCTCTGAAAAAACGTGGCACCTGGGGTTTAATCCCGCTGACAGCAATGAAGGGGAGTAAAGTTCTTACCGGAAAATGGGTTTTCCGCGTAAAGACAAATGCCGATGGTTCCTTCGAGAAGTTCAAAGCGCGATGGGTCGTCCGCGACTTTGAGCAGACATCCGGTCTCGATTACGAACTAACCTTCACTCCCATCGGCCGACACACTAGTGTCAGAATTCTTCTCTGCATCGCGGCCTACCGAAATTTCCGACTTCGTCAAAGCAACGTCGCCAACGCTTTTCTATATGCTCCTGTCGATGCACAAATTCTCGTCGGGTATCCACATTCTTACGAGACTAATCCCCCCCGCGTGTGCCGTCTCAGAAAATCTCTCTACGGCATCAAACAGGCACCACGACTCTGGCACCAGTATCTACATCGTCAACTGTTAAATGCTGGATTTCGACAACTTCCACACGACCAGGGAATGTACCTGCTTACTGACGGTACTGACTACATATTACTCGTCGCATACGTCGACGACTTACTGTATATCAGCACTACTGATTCTCTCTCTACTTACTTCGAACAGAAGCTCCAACAAAAAGCATAGATTTCTATCGCTTCTACAGTCACACAGTTTCTCGGACTCAATATCCACCGAACAGCGACAGCTATTCATCTCACAGCTTCAAAGTATGCAGCTACGCTAGCCGCACAGTTTAATCTCACAGCTTCAACAGTAACTACTCCTTACCGATCTCTGCCGACTAACTATCAACCAAATACTACTCCACTCGATAACGCGGAATTACAGGTTTATCAGCAGCAACTTGGTTGCCTTCTATTCGCAGCCGTAACGTGTCGTGTGGATCTCGCCTACGCCGCTAGCCAACTCGCGCAATTTCTGCGTTGACCTTCTGGGGAAAATCGGCTAGATCTTCTTCGTGCTCTGCAATATTATATTTCGACACCTGAAGTTGGACTTACCTACCAAGCTACTACTTCGAAAACTTTATATCTTAACGGGTACGTTGATGCTGATCACGCAGCAGATACTACTAATCGTCGATCACAAACCGGATTCATCTATCGCCTCGAGCCTATTGGAACTATCTCGTGGAATTCTACCAAGCAAGAGCTAGTAGCTCTTTCATCTGCTGAAGCTGAGTTCATAGCTGCCTGCACAGCTACTCGCGAATGTCTCTATCTGCAAGAGCTACTCGAGGAGGCGAAATTGACGACAAGTACACAGTTCACCCTGCAGTGCGACAATCAAAGTGCAATCAGAATTGCGCATCAACCTGGTTTTGCCAACAGGACGAAACACATTTCGCTGCGGTAATTTTTCGTCAAGGATGAAGTCGAGAAGGGGAGAATGCGATTGGTGTACTGTTCAACCAATGAAATGGCTGCAGATTTTCTCACCAAGAAGCTGACACGTCAGAAGTTTCAACACTGCAACGAACTCTGCGGGATTATCAAGAAGTGATACTATCGGACTTCCAGAAATGAAGGGGAGTGTTGTCGAATCCTACTGTAGAAGAAGTCCGTAGGATGACGTCAGCAAATAGCGCTCGTCATGAGGACAGTCGTTTCAGTCACGCGAACAGTCGCATCTCTTCATTATCATTTAGGGCGCATAGCGCGATAGTGACGAATAGGTACATTAGCGAACAGGTACTTTCCTAGATTTATAAATCCTTGTTATGCCTTTCTATTGTCAACCTTGACTTCCACAGAAGTATATGCTCGGGTTCACTTTTACAAGACTTCCGCTGTCTTACTAGTCTACCATTCAAGTAAAGATCCTAGGCCAACACTTGAGGTTTTCCAAGTGTTCGTATTTGCAGATTCTATACTTAGTCTCCTGCAACACCTGTCAAATTATTACATGGTATGAGAGCTGTCTAGAATTAAGACTACTGTCAACAATGACTGGAACATCCCCAGCACCATCTACCGGATCTAGTACCGAAACTACTGGAGTACCTGTCTCCATGACCACCACTGGTCTCTCAGCCTCTGGACCGTTTCCATTGGCTTATGCGCACATCGGTATGCAGCAGCAAAATCCTCCTTCTGTCAGTACTCCAGGGATTTCATCAAGTGCACCTGCAGCGCATCAACAACAAACACAGGCAACAGCACAACATCAGTCAACAGCACAGCAGTTTTCAACTCAGTCAATGTCGTCTGCGTTTAGTGGAATGAGTCTTGACGGCTCAAGTTACATGCGTGGAGCTCCATCTCCAAGTACTGGCTTCTTTGCATTCTCACCTTTTACGCAGCAGCCGCAGTCGCAGCACAGCAGCCCTTCTACATCTTCAAGCGATCACCTGCTCAGCAACAACAACAGCAACAGCAACAGCAACAACAACATCAGCAGCAACAGCCACAACAGCAACAGCAGCAACATCCACAGCAGTTTCAAAAACAGCAACAACAGCAACAGCCTCAACAACAGGGCATTATTTTTCAGCCACCGAATTTACTTAACAGCACACAGATCAAGACCACTATACCTTTTAACGGAGTTGATTTTTACTCCTGAAGCTTCGAGTTTGAACTTTTGCGCAGTCCGCCGGGCTATGGCCGTTCTTTACCGCCGAGTTCACGTATCCTGTTATGGGAACATAACTGGAGCAGCAGAGTTTCTTGCACGCCTCTTTCGGGGCATATACGGTACTTGTTCGAAACTTATCGGCAAAAGAGAAGCTCGGCATTCAATCCTTTCATTCCAGCTTTATGCCAGCTGAAACTGCATGGAACCACTTAAAAGGGGTGTACATGGCAAAGGATACAATCACAGTGAGTAAGATTCTTTTGCAGCTGACAAATGTGCAGATGATGACAAACAAGAATGTCATGGATTACGTCAACCGTGTCCGCACACTACGATCAATTGGAGAAGAGTGGTGGATACTTCCCTCGTGAGAGGTATCTCACGGTTCTTCTTGCTGGACTTGGTCCCGAGTGGTGACAGACGCGCGCCTTCTTGCGCATGAACCCGAATCTCTCAGAAGCCGAGATTTCCTCGTATCTTCAAGCAGAATAGCAAGACCTTGACCTGCAGTCACAACGCAATCAGAAGAAGGGGATACATTTAAGTTTTTACTCAAATCCAGAACCGCAGCAACGACTTCCCCCGAAATATCCCTTCTGTCATTTCTGCAAGAAACCAGGACATACTTACCAGACTTGTCGCAGTCGACATCAAAACCGACGCAGTACTTCACAACCATATCATCGTTCGCAGCAGTTACCAAAGTCACATCAGCCAACACAGCAGTCGATGTCCCAGACGCAGCACATGCAGAAACCACCGAAGAATCCACCTCCGTCATAGCATCGTCCTCCGGTTTTTCCATCTGCAACATCAGGAAAAGGAGTTTTTGGATGTATTACGACAGTTGATATTTCAGAAACCGATTTTGAGACACAAATTCAAGAAACCACCAGTGCTGAAGGCATTCCCTTACCGCAAGTTTACGCTAACCTTGCTCGAGTCATTTCAGGACCCAATACTTGGTATCTTGACAGCTGTTGCGGTTGGCATATGTGCTCCACTGCAACAAAGCTTCATCACCAACCAGCGACCGCTTCGTCGTCCGATACCTGTCACAGTCGCAAACGGACGAACTATTATGGCCAGATCCATCGGGAGTGTAATGCTCGAGTCCGTCGACACGGGATATTCCTGACATGTTACCAACGTCCTTATCGTCGTCGGCCTTGGTTTCAATCTTCTCTCCACAGCTCAACTCCTGGCACACAAAATTCGCACACAAGGGAATTGTAATATAATGGATCAAGAGTTATGGCACAGTTTAACGAACACTTACCTTGGTCGTGCAGCTACTCAATATGGGGTATCCGTTCTTCAGTTCATGGCACAAGGCACCTCGGGTGATTCTGAACGTGTCCTTGCTCTCGGTCCCTGGGATCATCCAGACGAAACAGATTATCAACAAGTGGATATTGATTTTCAGGCAACTACTGTACCAATGGCTTCTCGAACTGCAGCTGCCGTTCTTACCGCACTGGATACTTGGGAGTTCAATACAGCCGATGAAGGCGCCAATGCTTGGCGAACATTTTATAACACTCGCGCGGCCTTCCAAGGAACTCCAGCTCCACTTTGGGGAGATATTAGTGGACTTGCAGCTGATGAACCCGAAGTCGTCGAGGAAGCCGTGAAAGCAGAAGTCGCTAAACAGCCGAGTCTCCCAGTAGCTGTCGCAGGACCGTCTGCCCACACATCAACAGAAGCAGTATAAGACGTTGCAATCGCAACTGCAGCAGAACTTTCAAATGTTCAGTTACCACTTACCCGTTTTGTTGAAGGGGAGATTGACATGTCTTCAACTCTTTCTCCTTTCATCATTTCTTCATTTTATACTAACGCCAATTTCTATCTGCGGTCATCAGGACACAAAGCCACAGAAGACGTTTGGCATCAACGGTTAGGACATCCATCGCAAGGGATTTTAAATCATTCAATACGAGCAGCAGTTCTTGATAAAAATAGTCTTCTTTTACCTGACGGCACGGAAATGAAACCGCAGTCTCGCCCAACGGTTTGCGCCACGTGTCCGATCGCCAATCCTACCCATGACCCGTTTCCGAGTCATTTTCCTGGCTCCACTCATTATAAACTAATGCAGAAAGTCTACAGCAATATTCTTAACTTACCTGAAGCAGGACCTAAAGAGGAGCAGTGCGTGATTACCTTCATCGAAGCATCTACTCGCTATGTTTGGACAGCCAACCTTCCTGCTCGATATCTCGCCCATTCGGTCTTCGTCGCATGGCTCGCCGTCGCTGAAAGAGAGTCTGGAGCGAAATTGCAAGAATTTCAAAGTGATGGTGCAGGGGAGTACACGAGCAACGCTTTCACAGACTACCTCCAAATCCTCGGCATCAAACGGAAGCAGTCACTGCCACATGCACACCAACAGATGGGGGTAGCAGAAGGGGTGAATCGGACTCTGCAGGAGAAGATGCGTGCTCTGCTGACGCAGGCAGCGCTTCCTCCTCGTTTTTGGCCGTATGCGATGGACCACGCCGTGCTGTTACACAACCTGCTGTCTTCCACGTCACTGCCTGAGTTTTCTTCACCTCACCTGCAGTGGACACGTACAGTGGGAAGTACAAAACTCTTACGAGATTTTGGGTGTGTCGTGCAGTATCGACCTCAAACTGCAGCACTCGGCAAATTTTCAGATTGAGCAAAATGAGGGGTACACCTCGGCATCGAAAAAAAGTATCACGCATGGAAGATTTTTTATCTTCGATCAAACCAAATCGTGCCTTCACGTGATTGTCTCTTCTATGAGCGACTCACCTTGCCCGTTTTTCGTGCCTACCAGGCAGCAGCTGCCAACCCTGCCAGGCTGTTCGAAGGCTCGCGTGCATTTGCAACTGATGAAGCCGAAGCTGATGTACAGGACGAGGCAGTTCTGAAGCCTCCGAAGCTGCCGCAACAGACATTCCCGAACTTGTTACGTCGACTGCATCCCGAAATTTATTCCCCTCGCTGATGCTGACCCGGATGACGTTCGTGAAGTCCATTTTAGTTATGAACGTGATCGCCAACAGCAGCCGATGCCAGCCGTCTCCAACGAGGCAGTTCGTGTTACACCTGACGAAATTGGGGGGAAGAAGGGTCAGAAGAAAATTCCGCAGGTGCAAACGAAGAACGTCCGCGTTTTACAGAAACCGGTTTGCAGATACTTGGATTCGCAGTCGCATTACAATACAACGACAGTAAAATACCTGAACCGAAAACAGTTCGACAAGCTCTTACGAGTCCTCACCGAGAAAAATGGCACGAAGCCATGGACAGAGAGCTAGCAGCTCTTAATAGTCGCGGCACATGGGAGCTGATACCAACATCATAGATAAAAGGGAGAAAGGTTCTTACCGGAAAGTGGGTCTTCCGTGTCAAGTCTAATGCAGATGGGTCGTTTGAGAAATTCAAAGCGCGATGGGTCATCCGCGGGTTCGAGCAGACTTTTGGCCTTGACTACGAGCTTACATTTGCTCATGTCGGTCAACATACAAGTGTCCGCATTCTACTTTGTGTTGCCGCCTGCCGCAATCTACGACTTCGCCAAATCGATGTGGCGAATGCCTTTCTCTATATACCCATCGACGCACTCACTCTAGTAGAGTACCCGCATTCGTATACTACTAACCCACCAAGCGTATGCCGTCTCAGAAAGTCACTTTACGGCATTAAACAGGCACCCCGGCTCTGGCAGCAGTATCTCCACTCACAGCTTCTGACTGCTGGATTTCGACAACTACCGCATGATCAGGGAATGTACAGTATCTTCTAACCGATGGCAGCAACTACATTATACTCGTTCCTTACGTCGACGATATTCTCTACGTCAGTACGACTAACTCGCTCGCCAATATCTTCATACTGAAAGTACAGAAAAACCTACAGCTTACCATCTCCAAGACAGTCTCACAGTTTCTCGGTTTAAACATTACCTGCTCACCGACGTCTATTCATCTAACCGCTTCGAAGTATGCAGCGACGCTCGCTGCCCGCTTCAATCTTACTCCTACTACAGTTACTACACCGTACCGTTCACTACCGACAGATTACAAACCGAATACTATACCGTTGAGTCTAACTGATTTACAAAACTATCAACAGCAGTTAGGCTGTCTACTCTTCGCGGCCGTTACTTGTCGTCCAGATCTAGCCTATGCTGCTAGCCAGCTCACTCAGTATCTACGACGTCCTGAAGAGGAGCACCAACTTGATCTCCTGCGCGCGCTTCAGTATTTCATATCAACTCCTGACGTCGGTTTAGTCTACAACGTCATCGGGTGCAGAACGCTATATTTACATGGGTTCGTCGACGTCGATCACGTTGCCGACGCTACTAATCGACGCTCGCGTACTGGTTTTATCTACCGCCTTGAACATATCGGGCCTATTTCTTGGAATTCGAGGAAGCAGTAGATGGTTGCTCTCTCCTCTGCTGAAGCTGAATTTATCCCTGTCTGCACAGCAACTCGCGAAGGACTTTACCTGCAGGAGCTCTTGGAAGAAGCGAAGTTGACGACGAGTACTCAGTTTACTTTACAGTGCGACACTCAGAGTGCAATTCGCATCACGCACCAACCCAGCTTCGTCAATAGGACGAAACACATTTCAGTGCGTTAGTTTTTCGTCAAGGATGAAGTTGAGAAGGGGAGGATGCGATTGGTTTACTGTTCGACCAACGAAATGGCTGCCGACTTCCTCACGAATAAGCTGACACGACAGAAGTTTCAGTACTATAACAAGCTTTGGGGGATCTTCAAGAAGTGACACTATCAAACTTCCAGAAATGAAGGGGAGTGTTGTGGTATGATTCATACTTAGCATTTCTATAAGTCGATTATCGACAGATAGTGTCGAATCCTACTGTAGAAGAAGTTCGTAGGATGACGTCAGCAAATAGCGTTCGTCATGAGGACAGTCGTTTCACTCACGCGAACAGTCGCATCTCTTCATTATCATTTACGGCACATAGCGCGATAGTGATGAACAGGTACATTAGCGAACAGGTACTTTCCTAGATCTATAAATCCTTGTTATGCCTTTCTATTGTCAACCTTGACTTCCACAGAATTATATGCTCAGTTTCACTCTTACAATACTTCCGCTGTCTTACTAGTCTACCATTCCAGTAAAGATCCTAGGCCAACACTTGAGGTTTTCCAAGTGTTCGTATTTGAAGATTCTATACTTAGTCTCCTGCAACACCTGTCAAATTATTACACTTCCATATCAGAATGTAATAATGAACTAGAAATGAGAGATACAAGACAATATAAACTAGTGAGCTGTACCCTCTAAGGCACAAGCATGTATAGTCTACAGTAACTGCATAAGTTATGTTTGACACACCCCCTAGACTATATAGGGGCAGTGCCTAACAAGGGAAGAAGCAGCTCAGGGTGGCCCAACTAGTCCAGCCTCTGAGACAAGGCTCTAAAGACCAGTCACAAGGAGTACTGACAAGGTAGGAGAAAGACCAGGGCGGCACTACTAGTCCGGCCACAAGGAGAGGCCACAAGGCGAGTCAGGGTAAAACATATATATAAAGCACTGTACAAAGTCAAGGCCCTAGCAAGTGAGAGGCTACAGGAATGAGACCTAGCTGTACACAATGCCGCTGATGATCTTTAGAAGCAAGCGCCTTCATAAAGATATCAGCTGTGTTGGCACCGAAGGCCAAGTGTACTGCGCGGGCTTGACGACGCTGCTGGAGCTCATGCAGGAGGAAGTACCGCAGCTGGATGTGCTTCGCTCTGCCCTCGAGTCGAGGTTCCTGACACAGGAGGATCATGGCCCTGTTGTCAGCGTACAAGACCGGTGCAGAGCTAGGCTGCTCACCTAAGTCAGTGAGCAAGAAGGTCAGCCAGCGGAGCTCCTGTGCCGCCATGGCACCAGCGTAGATCTCGGCCTCACAGCTGGACTGGGCAACAGACGACGAACGGGTAGCTCTCCACGAGACGGCACCTGAACCAAGGCTGAAGCAATAGCCCTACGAGGACTTGAGGGTCTCGGCGTCGTCTGCCCAAGAAGCGTCTGTCTGTCCAGTAAGGACCATTGGCCTGCGTCCTCCTAGCACTAACCCCATGCCCGATGTACTTGCAAGATAACGCAAAACCCTCTTAGCGGCATACCAGTGCTGAGGTCGGTGTCTCCCTGTAGCCACAAAGCGAGCGAGGATGCTGAGAGGGTATGCGAGATCTGGGCGAGTGCAAGTCATCAGGTACATGAGGCAACCCACCAGCTCTGCGTAAGGACCACTAGGCTCTGCCGACTCCTCAGGAACTGGAGCGGAGAGCCTGTGGTCTAGAGGCAAAGGAGAACTGAAGGCCGAACCTCTGAAGGTACCACTGAAGCCCTGAGGGCAGCGCAGGTAAACCTGCTCGTGTAGACTGCCCTGAAGAAACGCAGTGGAGAAGTCGAGGGAGTGAAGCTCTTAGTCACGCTGAGCTGCTACATGTAGCAGCACCCGAAGTGTAGTCATCTTCGGGATCGGAGCAAAGGTCTGGAAGAAGTCCACCCCCTCACGCTGACTGAAACCTCTAGCCACGTAGGGCGCCTTGAACACAGGCGGCTCCCCAGGAGGGCGCTTCACCTTGAAGAGCCAGCGGCCATCGACTACGCTCACCCCACGCGGGGGAACTGCGTCGACGTAGGTGCCAGTGGATCTCCAAGATGCCATCTCCTACTCCATGGCAGCTATCCACTGAGAGGCCCAGGGTCCCGAGACCGCCTCAGCGTAAGTGCGAGGGGTCAGGATGTCGAAAGCGTCGGGGTCACCCTCAGGGACTAGAAGCATGGAACAGAGCTGGGGAGCAGCCTCGGACAGGAAAGCAATCTCGTACAGGCGGTCCTCCAGGACGTCACTGCCAAGAGCAGGAGCACCCCCGACAGACGGGGGACAGGCAGGGTCAAAGACCAGAGCGGTGGCGTAGTCAAGGCGGCGGGAAGAGGCGAAGTCAGCGACCGCAGTGACAAGGGCGTCAAGGCTCGAAACCGGAACAGATGGGTCGGTAACGAGATAGGCATGGACCCGATGAACAAGAGGACGAGCTGCACGCAGGTAGTCAGACAGAGGGGGGGGAGCAACGACAAGGGAGGACGGAGGAGGCGACGGGAGGAGGGGAGGATGAGACGCGTGGGAACGAAGCAACATAGGGTGAGAGCACGAGATAGGGGAGACAGGGCGAGCACGAGGGGGACGGCGAGACCAGAGGTGAGACGGAGGAGTCGGGTCTGGAGACAGAGGAGGAGACACAGGAGGGGAATGAGGGGGGAAGCGGGCCGGAGACGAGTCCGGAGGAGGGAACACAGGGCCGTAGACGGGAGGAGGAGGAGGCACAGGCACGGGGTCAGGGGACGGAAGGCCGAGCAGGCAAAGAGCGGACACCGGCAGGGACTGCTGTGACGGCGGTGTGACACCGACACCCGGACCGCAAGCTGCCGGGTGGCTACCTCCAGAACACTCCACACCAGCACCTCCAGAAGAAACACCCCCAGAGCTCAGAACCCCTCGAGCACCGGTACCACCCCCAGGCCTGCCAGGACAAGCCACGACAGGAGTCCCAGGACTAGTACCCACCCAAACTCCAGCACCCCCAGAGGCAACCAACTGTTGCAGCAACGGCTGCGGCGGCGGCGGTCGCAACGACGGCTGCGACGGCGGCGGCGGCGGTGACGATGGCTGCGACAGCGGTGGTGACTGCGGGTGCGGAGGCGGCGGAGGAGGAGACACCTGAGAAGGGGCAGGCGGCAAGGACTGGACTGCAGGACCACCAGAGTCAGCAGACTCCTCAACCGGTACAACCGACGTAAGTGGGGTGACGTGGGACACACCACGGGGGGCAGGACGGGGAGGGGGAGGAGGAGGGGCGGCGACGACTGGGGAAGGGGTGACCAGGAACAGGGGGGGGGTAACCGGGGGTTCTCGGTGGGGGAAGCGGCGGAAGAAGGAGACGGACTCGTGAAAGGTGACGTCACGGGAGTGAAAGAAGCGATGAGACAGCGGGTGGTAGAAGTGCTGGTCAGACGCGTCAAGGGGGAAGCCGAGGAAGACACAGGGAAGGGTGCGGGCAGTGAGCTTGTACGTGCCAGAGGCACAAACATGAGCAAGACAGCCCCAGACGTGGAACGCAGACGCGTCACCAGGTGACCCAGACCAAAGGAGGGTCGGCGAAACCTGAGGCTGCTGGGGGTGCGGCCACAGGTTAAGCTGGTGAGCGGCGTAGCGAACGGCGAACGGCCACAGAAAATGGGGTGCACCGGCATGGATCATGGAGGTGCGAGCCACCTCCATGACCAAACCGATGCGTCGCTCAGCGACCCCATTCTGCTGCGGGGATTCCGGCAAGGTGAACGTCTGGGTCATGCCCTCCGCACGACAGAAACGACCAAGGACACTAGAGGCAAAATCGCCACCACGATCGGAGTGGAGGCGCAAGACAGGGAGACCGCGACGGACACGCGCAGCGACAAGCCACGGTATAAGAACGTCAGGCACATTGGCCTTCCGCTCCAGGGGGAACACAGTGGTATAGCACGTGTAGTCGTCGACAAGCACTAGGAAGTAGCGCTCTCGACGTGGCCCATGCACGGGGGCGGGGCCCCAGACGTCCATGTGCAGAGTCTGTAGCGGTGCTATGGTAGGGGGAAACGAGGAGGAGTGAGGAGCAAGGCGAAGCCGGCCCTCGACACAAGGCGTGCAAGGTGGGGCAGGGGAGGAGGGAAACTCAGAGAACGACCCAGGGAGGCCTAGGACGAGACCGTGCTATGACATGTGACGCAGACGCGGGAGCGCAGGGTGACCTAGACGGTGGTGCCATTGGAGAGTCGGGTGGGTGAGTGACCGACAGGAGCAGGCAGCAACAACCTAGGTAGACGCAGCCACGTGAGGGGAGGTCCCAGCCGGGGGGTCACAATGTCCAGTGTGAACAGTCCGGACACCGGGTCTCAGGGGAACGTGGTAAGGGGGGCACCAGAGGTGGCCTCAGTACAAACAGCGTACCGCTCGTGACCAGGGAACGTAGTGGTGACGCCAAGGTCCTGGAGGCAGCCGACACCAAATAGGTTCCTGGAGAACGAGGGGATGTGCAGGCCTGTGAGAGAGCCTGAAGGAACCGCCGGGCAGGGGAGGGTGGTGGAACTGCGGGCGACTACAGGGCCGGAGGAGGGGTCAGCCAGGGAGACTGCGGCAGGGACACGAAGTGGTGTCAACGTGGTGGAGTCGCGGAAGAAGCACCGGGAAGCGCCAGAGTCGAGGGTGAAGGAGAGCGCGGCAGTGGCGACCGGAGCCGAAGCAGCGACGGAAGCACCAAGCAGGGGATCCTACGCCTGATGCAGCAGGGGAGTCTAAGGAAGGCACACCTACACTAGGCAACAAGGGGTAATAAGACGGAAGCACACTAGAGTCATCAGCATACATCACATGCAGAGCAGCAACAATCTCATCCATGTCTAGATAAAAAATCTGAACCCTACGACTAAGCAAGCTGTGCCAGTCTGGGATCTCTGGCGACGGGCCGAAACGCTCACGAAACAGGTCGTCCAGGCGACGGAAACAGCGGACGAAGGTATGACCGATCTTACCGCAAACGAAGCCACGGCGAGGACCGGTCTGAAGCAGGTACTGACAGCGCGCGGCACCCGAACCACCACCCGGCAGTCCACCACGCGCACCACCACCACGTCCAGCGCTGCCACCAGCGCCGGGCCACCCAGGCGGAAGACGACTCGTCCACCTCTGCTGCTGCTGCGACTGCTGTGGCTGCGGTGATGGCTACAGCTGCGGCGGCTGCTGCGTCTGCTACGGCTGCTGCGGCTGGCGCGGGTCCGGCTGCAACACCGGCGACTGTTGAGACGGCTGCTCGGCTGCACCTGTCAGGGTCCCCGCATCGGCACCACCACCAGGTGACCCAACTCCAGCACCACCTACACCCGCACCCCCACCCCCATTGCCACGTCCAGCCTTGGGGCGGCGACCCTTCCCCGGACGAACCTGTGCTGCAGCGGCAGTCTCACCCACAGCAGCAGAACCATCGGAGAAGTTGCACTGAGTGGGGGAACAGCCCTGAAAGATAGGGACCGGCAATGTACCGCTGGTCTCAGCGATAGAGCGGTGGCGGGCCTCTATAGCGGACAGGGTGTCAACAAAGTCAGTGAGGGTAAGGTCTGCAAGGTGGACGCTAAGAAAGCGGTCACGGGCAGTGGCAAGACGGTCAGGGAGGCGGGTGGCTAGCAGATAGAGAGTAGAGGTGAGGGGCAAATGGTGGGCTAGAAGCTGTGTGGGGGTGCAGGCAACACGCCAGTTCTCGTCTATGGTGCGCAGGTGAGCGGCCAGGTCGGCGACAGTGGGGAGCGATGCAAGGTCAGGAAAGAGCATGGGGAGGATCAGACGACCGACCGAGGCAGCAGGCGGGGTGGAATAGAGCTGGACAACAGCATCTAGGGAGGCCTTGGCAGTGGTGATAGACCTGAAGCGAGGTCGCTCAGACAGGGGGAGGGCATTGCTAATAGCAAGCTGTGCAACAGCGTCACGGGACAGCCAGACAGAGCGAGCAAGGGCAGCAGCTGCAGCGGACTCACGCTCAGCGGACGAGGGGTCAGGAGACAGTGCAGCGGGGGGGTCAGGGCAGGGGAGGGTACCATCAAGATGGACAGACAGCGAGTGGCCATCCTGCCGCTGGCCAGTGAGATGGCGACGGAGGTCAGCAAGCCACGCATCAAACTCAATCGGTTGGCCCTCAGCATCAAAGCAAAGCACCACCGCCATCAGTGACAATAGAGGGGAGTGTAGAGTGGGACAGTGCGGTGCAGTGCGGTGTAGTGCGGGACAGTACGGTACAGTGCGGTGCAGCGCGGTGCAGTGCGATGCAGGGCGGTGCATTGTGGTGCAGTGCGGTGCAAAGTGGTTCAGTGCGGTACAAAGCGGTGCAGTGCGGTGCAAAGCGATGCAGTACGGTACCGGGGGGGGGGTTCGGAGGGCGGTGCTGATCGGGAAGAACGGGCCGAACCCGAGGCAGCGGCGGGCCGGCGACGGCGTGAATGCAGGGGGCGGCCGGCGGGCGGCAAGTAGACACGGCCGCGACGGTGGCCAGGGACAGCCGCGACGGCGGCCAGGGACAGCCGCGACATCGGCTAGGGGCGGCCGCGACGGCAGGAGCGACCGTGACGCAGCTGGAGTCAGCACCGGCGGCGGCAAGGGGCGGCCGCGACGGCGAGAGGCGGCCAGGACGACTAGGGGCGGCCGAGGGATGGCGGGAAGCGGCCGCGACGGCAGCTAGAAGCAGTCGCGACGGCTAGGGGCGGGCTCAAACGGCCAGGGGGCCTGCAAGGAGCAGACGCGAAACGGCCAGGGCGCCGGCTAGGGGTGGCTCGACGGCCAGGGGGCCGGCTAGGGACGGGCGCGAACGGTCAGGGGGCCGGCTAGGGGCGAGCGCGACGGCCAGGGGGCCAGCTAGAGACGGGCGCGACGGCTAGGGGGCCGGCTAGGTGCGAGCGCGACAGCCAGGGGGCCAGCTAGGGGCGGGCGCGAACGGTCAGGGGTCGGCTAGAGACGGGCGCGAACGACCAGGGGGCCGGCTAGGGGCGAGCGCGACGGTCAGGGGGCTGGCTAGGAGCCATCACGACGGTCAGGGGGCCGGCTAGGAGCAGGCGCGACGGCCAGGGGGCCAGCTAGAGACGGGCGCAACGGCTAGGGGGCCGGCTAGGAGCGAGCGCGACAGCCAGGAGGCCAGCTAGGGGCAAGCGCGAGAGGTCAGGGGTCAGCTAGGGACGGGCGCATACGGCCAGGTGGCCAGCTGGGAGCGGGCACGACGGTCAGGGGGCCGGCTAGGGACAGACGCGACAGTCAGGGGGCCGGCTAGAAGCGAGCGCGACGGCCAGGGGAGCCAGCTAGGGGCGAGAACGTATGGGGGCTAGGGCCTAGGGGCGGAAGTTTGTGCAAGCTAGGAAGAGGACCTAAACCTACGATGATACCATATTAGAATGTAATAATGAACTAGAAATGAGAGATACAAGACAATATAGACTAGTGAGCAGTACCCTCTAAGGCACAAGCATGTATAGTCTACAGTAACTGCATAAGTTATGTTTGACATTACAGTATTACTTTCTATTTCAAGCACTTGTGTCTGCAGATTCTATACTTCGTCTATTGCACCACCTTTTGAATTCTTTCACCCTCTTCCTTCTAATCATTTGCATTATTATAACAGTAGAAGTTATAGGCTAGAATAGGTGTGTGTTCTTAGAGAGTACAACAACTTGAACAAAATCAACCTGTATGACTCATTCTCGTTACCTTTTCTACTCTTAGAAGGACCACACGGTCATGGCTCAGCGGAGCTGTAACGTATGGTTCGTAAAATGGCGCGGAATGCCCAGATCTAGGCACGCAACATGTTGGGCTGAGAAAAGCCCGTAGGACCTTTCCAGAGACTAAGTCCCACATGTACAAGGTTTTGAGTAGTGCAGTGGAAGTATTGAGTAGTTGAACCCTTGCACTAGTATGTGAGAGCAAGTGATTGATTAAAAGAAACAAGCATACAGCGATATATAGAGAATAGGAAAGTAAAGCAGTTGTAGAATACAGTTGAAGGAACGGTTATTTAGTCGCACAGCGACTCGATTGTTGGTTCGGTTACCACCCTTGCAGTTGCGACCCTTCGAGTCCTTTTCGTCCTTTCGTGTTCTTTCGTCCATCTCCTCGTGTAACCTCCGTTGACTCGCATACCCGTTACGACTTTCCTCGAGTGTAGTGTTACACTTCAGAAACGCTTAAGTCCTCGAGATATTTCCAACACTCCCCTTCGTTTCTGGAGTGTTGACGTGTCCGGATTCGGTGACGTTTATCTGTCCGGTCAGCAGCATGCAGTAATCGAACTTTGTCTTCGCCAGTTTCTTTGTCAAGTAATCTGCGGCCATTTCTGTCGTAGGACAGTAACTAAGTTGAAGTCTTTCTTTCGCGATCTCATCCTTGACGAAGAAGTACCGTAGGTCGATGTGCTTGGTTCGATTGGCGAACCCGTCTTTGTTCGCGATTTTGATCGTGGATTGGTTGTCGCAGAATAACGAGAAGGCGGGCATGGTCGCAATTTTCGCTTCCTTGAGCAGCTCCCGCAGGTAAAGTCCTTTGGTTGCAGTGTAGAGAGCGATATATTCCGCTTCAGCCGAAGATAGCGCGATTAATTCCTGCTTGCTCGATTGCCAGGAGATAGTCCTGATAGGTTCTAGTCGGTAGATGTAGCCCGTTCTGGAGCGACGGTTCTCCCTATCTCCCCCGTGGTCGGCGTCGACATAGCCGAGTAGTTGTACGGACGATGTTGTTACTTTGCTGTAGGTGAGTCCGGTCGTCGGCGTAGAGACGAATAGAGCAGTGCCCGATTTAGTTCCTCGAGATCCTCTTGCTCCGGTTGCTTCAGGTGTGTCGCCAGTTGGCTCGCGCTGTAGGACCGGTCCGGTTGACAGGTTACTGCTGCGAACAGTAGACAGCCGAGCTTCTGTTGATATTCCTGGATTTTCTTCGCGGGGAGTTTTGCGGAGGTGTCGCTGTTGTTCCCGTAGCGGTAGGGAGTTGCGACTACGACTGGTGTTAGGTCGAATTTCTTTGCGACAACGCCTGCGTATTTTCCGGCGTGTAGGTAGAGCGCTGAGTCGTCTTCGATGATGTTTAGACCCAGGTATTGGCTCACGGTGTCAGACACCGTGAGTGTTAAATCCCTCAGCTCCCCTTCGAACCAGGTGGTGATGTCGGTAGTGGATCCGACATAGAGTAGATCATCGACGTAGATGATGAGTAGGAAGAAATCCCCCCTCTTCTGTAGTCGGTACATGCCTTGATCGTGCGGTAGCTGCAGAAAACCGATCCTGACGAGGCGGTCGTTGAGGTGCTGCTGCAAAATCCGCAGGGCTTGTTTGTGTTAGAATTAAGGACGGAGTCTAGGTGAACTTAGGAGCTAGAATTACTCAAAATATATATCCGAAATTCTGGACAGAAAAGTCGTCTTCACAAGAAACGACGTCGACAAAAACCTAGCCGTTGGAATGTCGCGAAACTTGGATATGTTGTAGCTCTTAATCTCAGCTACCGTTCCCAATTTGAATCACGTTGATTGATGAAGTATTCGCGACGCTATGGCTTTCGACGCACTAGGGGGTAAGCTGTAGGAGGAGAACTTAACTCAATCTCAAGAGTTCAATGAAAGTTCAAGAATCTCACAAGGAATTTAGAGGAGCAAGAGAAAGGTTGGGATAGAAGAGAGGGATGAGAGGGAAGGTCCCAAGAGAGTCCCCAACCAAGGAAACCCCATAAGCACAAAGATTCCCTCCCTATAGGAACCCCAACTTTGACATTTGTCCCTTCCCAACCAATCCATCCAAGTTGGCCACCCTTGCCAACCTAGCTTGGTTGTTCCCAACCAATTTGCAGCTGTTACAGTAGAGTGACGAATTTCCCCAACCCCAAAGGTCCCAACTCCATATAAAGTCACCCCACAACTTCACTTTGTAACCGCCGCAATTGTAACGCAAGCTCATGAACTTTGAATCTTCATAGCTTTCGCGTTCTTGCTCCGATTGACGCGATTCTTGTTGCGTCGGAAAGATCTTCTCAAGATCTATCATCACAAATACCTGCTCAGACAGAATAACACAAAACACATTCCCAAACTCCAGAACACACACCACACAAATTCTTTCACACACAGTCAAACCATACGTGCGAATTGAAACAAGGGATGGGAGGCAGACAGAATGTGATAACATATGATGACATCACACAACAATCTCCCCCTCTGGCTGCCAACCATCAACCACCATACCAACATCTCAAGCATGCATACTCAATGCACACTCATCCCAGCAAGCTTCATGCCCTTCCAATGATCCGCCTCCGCCAGACGCTTGGTGAAAATATCTGCTGCCTGCTGATGGGTCTTCACTATCTCCAGCCGCACCTCCTTATCAAGGAGTCTCCTCACCCAGTGCCACTTAGGCCTTATGTGTTTTGTCAGCCCATGCAAACAAGCATTCTTGGCGAGCTTCACAGCAGACTCATTGTCACAGAACACAACTGTCGGCTCCTCCTGACCAACTCCCAACTCCTCCAACAAACGCCTTAGCCACACTACTTCCTTGGCCCCATGGTGTAAGGCCATGTACTCAGTCTCACATGAGGACAATCCCACCTCATTCTGCTTCTTGCTGCGCCAGCTCACAGCACCACCTCCTAGCAAGCACACATAACCCCCAATGCTGGTGCCATCCGCTTTCACTGAGTTGAAGCTAGCGTCAGTATAGCAACTCAAGAGCATCTCACCACTCTTCACATCTGCAGCACCTCTCTGCAACCGCTGCCTCACTCCACTGTACTCCAATCCCACTGATGCCGTAGCACTCACATAGCGGACCAACCTCTTGGCCGCTTCCAGCTGCTCATGACTAGGGCGTGAGACCACACTAGCCAACCGTGATGTAGAAAATGCAATGTCAGGCCGTGTATGATTTGCAGCATAATTCAGCGACCCAACCATCGAATGAAACAGCTTCCTGTCACTCTCACCCACTACCTCCTCATCAGCACATGGCTCCACAGTAAACCCTGAAGGTAGTGGTGTTGCTGGCTTTCCCCCATCTTGCAGCCCATACTTCTCAGCCAGCCCCTCACAGTACTTCCTCTGGTGCAACCTCAGCACACCCTTCTCCACATCTCTCTCCACATGCATCCCCAAGTAGTACTTCACCTCACCCATCTTGGAACACTTGAACTGCATCTCTAGCATCTGCTCTGCGCTGTCCAGCAAAGCAGTTGATGCAGAAAAGAGAAGGATATCATCCACGTACACCAAGAGCATGAGGATTTCATCCTTCTCCTGCAGCAGGAACAGGCTGGGGTCACACTCACTCTTCTTGAAACCCCCAGCCAGCAGCGCCTCCTCCAACTTGTGATACCATGCACGAGGCGCCTGCTTAAGGCCATAGATGGCCTTCTTCAGCCTGCAGACCCTGCCGCTCCCATCATCCAGCCCCTCTGGCTGCTTCATATACACCTCCTCCAGAATGATCCCATTCAGAAAGGCAGTCACAATGTCCATCTGCCGTATCTTCCATCCCAGGAGTGCAGCTATCGCCAACAGCACCCTCAGTGTTGTTCCTTTCCCCACAGGAGCAAACACCTCATCATAGTCCTTCCCTTTTGTCTGCTGAAACCCCCTTGCCACAAGCCTAGACTTGTATCGGGTCAGCTCCCCTTCAGGTCCATACTTGTGCCTGTAGATCATCTTGGAAGTGATTGCCTTCTTTCCAGGAGGCAAGTCACACAGGTCCCATGTCTCGTTCTCAATCAGGGACCCAAACTCCTCATCCTCACTCGCCTTCCACTTCTCCCCATTTGGTCCATTCAAGGCCTCTTCTCGAGTCTTGGGCTCAGGGATTGGTGCCCAGTAGCAGTGAGCGATCTCATCTTCCTCAATCTGCTCAACCACACTCCCAGCCTGCACCACATTCGGCTTGCCTCTTCCCCCATAGGTCAGCCTCACTGGAGGGCGCACATCCCTCCTAGGACGCTCAGGCGGGTGTGGAACTCGAGGTGGAGACTCATGCTGCTGCTGCTGCTGCTGCTCTACTTCAGCTGCTCCCCCTTCCTCAGTCACCCCAGACATCTCCTCCTCTGACACTGCAACCTCTACCTGTCTTGAAGGCCGCTGCACCTCATCCGCCTCCACAATGAGCGGTGTAGATGGAAGCTTCTGTTGCTGCTGCTTCCATTCCTTGTAGTACAGGGACTCAAGAAACTTCACATCCCTTGACACTGTCAACTTCTGGGTGGTCAAGTCCCATAGCAGCCACCCCTTGTGATCCTTTGCAATCCCCAAGTGCACACCCCATCTTCCAGAAGCCTCCAACTTCCCCCTTTTCTCCTTAGGCACATGAAACACCACCATGCACCCAAATGCCCTCAGCATGTTCACAGCTGGAGCACTCCCATACCACTTGACGTATGGGATCCACTCCTTATCTCCAACTGTAGCCAGCACCCTGTTCTTCACAAGGGCGACCTGCCTCAGTGCAGACACCCAAAACGGATCAGGCAGCCCTGCACGCCCAAGGAGAGTGCGTGCCCCCTCCTGCAGGGTCCTGTTGAACCTCTCAGCCACGCCATTCTGCTGTGGGTTGTAGGGCACTGTCAGTTGATGCTGGATCCCCTTCCTCTTCAACTCCCCCTCAAAATCAGCTCCAATGAACTCCCCACCATTGTCACTACGGATCACCTTCACCTTGTGTCCGCATTCCCTCTGAGCTCTCGGCATCCACTCCTTAAGGACAGCCGCTGCCACCTCCCCCTTGCTGTTCAAAGGGTAAACCCACACTGCTCGAGTGTGGTCATCCACAATTGTCAAGAAATAGCGGCTGCCTGAGAGGGAAGGGGCTCTTGTGGGCCCCACCACATCCATGTGCACAAGTGCAAGTGGGGTCTTGGCTGGTCCTGTAGTGCTGTTGAAGGGGAACTTGGAGAACTTGGTCTCCAAGCATGTAGGGCAGCTCCCAATCTCCTTCACTTCCCCTTTCACCTCCAAGCCCTTCAGGCTCCCATTCTTCACCAACTTCTGCAGCATAGGGAAGTTCACATGACACAACCTCTCATGCCATGTCTCCCAATCGGCCTCTCCACTCCTTGATGAAGCCTTAGCCCATGCCGCACTCGCATCCACACCAGCAAGCACCTCACCATGTGTCTGCTGCTTCTGCACTTTCTTGACTGCTTCCAGCACCCCATCAGTTGGTGCAGTTGCATCTCCTCCTGCTGTTGCCTTTGCCGCTGCTGCCGTTGCTGCTGTTGGAGTCTTCCCATTCCAAGGGATGATGGGCAGCTGCCACAGGTCCTTGATGCAGCTGGTCTCCTCTTCCAGACTCCACAGCACCTTCTTCCCAAGCTTAGCACGGCAGCTGGTTGGTCCAAAGGTCACTTCGGCCTTACTCTTCTGCAGCCGCCGCACAGAGAGAAGGTTAGCAGACAAGCCTTTAACCAGCAGAACATTCCCAAGCCCCACAAGCTCCCCATTAGCTCCCTTAACCTTGGCATTCCCAACACCAATCACGGGGAGCAAAGCACCTGACGCTGCTGCCACATACTTAATCTTCCCAGGGGGTTTTACCTCATCAAGCAAATCTGCCCGTGGGGTCATGTGACTGGTGCAACCCGAATCAATCACCCAGTGCGTGAGAGGGTGCATCACAACCTTTCCCACAAATCCCACATCACCCTCATGCCCATGCACATCCTCAACCATAAGAAACAAACCAGGATAGGCATTACCTTGTGCACCTTCACCTTGTGCACCTGAGCCTTGCACAGCGCCACCTTGTGCGCGTTCACCACTGGGCGGCTTCATGCCTGGAGGTGCCCATCCCTCCAGCCTGCTGAAGCACTTGAACCAAGGATGCCCAACCTTCTTGCAGTACCAGCACGTGCCCTCCATTCTGGTACTCCCCCTGCCACTAGAGCTCCCATGCCCCTCATTATAGTCACCTCGGCCTCTACCTCTGCCAAAGCTCCTCCCACGGCCTCGGCCTTTCCAACCCCCTCTTCCTCTGCCGCGCCCTGCAGCTCCATACCCCTCAGCAGTCTTAGTGGCAGCACCGCCTCCCACATGGCGTCTGCGGAAGTCCTCCTGCAGAATCTGCTGCCTTAGCCACTCAGGTGTCCATTGATCTTGCTGAGAGTTGAGGGTGGGGATGAGGTTATCCCACGAGTTGTCCAACACCGAGATGATCTTGGTGCACTGCTGCAGCTGAGATACACTGCTGCCCGCTGCTGCCATCCTTGCATAGGTGTCCTTGATCTTGTCAAGGACCGGCTTCACATCGTCCCCTGGTCGCATGGAGATGGCAGCAAGTTCCTTCTCGAGCACGATCACCATCGGGAGAGTGTTGGGCTGAACCACATCACGTAGTAGTTTCCACGCCCTTGGACCCGAATCATCCGCTTCCACAAGATCCTTGATGTGCTCGAACATCTCCTTGTTGACCGATTGAAGAATGAGGTCGAAAAGCACCGCGCTTTTCTCAATCCACCGTTCACGTGCTTCGCCTTCTTCCGGCATCTTCTCTTCCCCAACAGCAATCTTCAGGAGCTTGTAGCGTTTGAAGGCACTCCTCATCCGTCCGCTCCATTCCTCATAGTTGGAGCCATCCAAAGCTTCAACTTTTGATGGCGGCGGCTCACTTGTCTTCTCAGCTACAGCTCCTCTTCCATTAGCATCTCCTCCTCTCTCATTCATCTTCTCCTTGAGAAATGACGAATTTCAGCTCCCCTTTGCTGTCCACACTCAGCTCCCTCGATATTTTCACAAGTGTCGGCGTCCACGAAATTTCGGCAGAGTTTCCCCTTAGCGGAAGACACATCCAACCTTTAGAACACCACTTAGGCACACCCACAGGCCATGGTGGGTCTAGAAGGGTCTTCACACTTCTGTAGACTCCTCTCAATGTCCTTAATATCGCTCTGATACCACTTGTTAGAATTAAGGACGGAGTCTAGGTGAACTTAGGAGCTAGAATTACTCAAAATATATATCCGAAATTCTGGACAGAAAAGTCGTCTTCACAAGAAACGACGTCGACAAAAACCTAGCCGTTGGAATGTCGCGAAACTTGGATATGTTGTAGCTCTTAATCTCAGCTACCGTTCCCAATTTGAATCACGTTGATTGATGAAGTATTCGCGACGCTATGGCTTTCGACGCACTAGGGGGTAAGCTGTAGGAGGAGAACTTAACTCAATCTCAAGAGTTCAATGAAAGTTCAAGAATCTCACAAGGAATTTAGAGGAGCAAGAGAAAGGTTGGGATAGAAGAGAGGGATGAGAGGGAAGGTCCCAAGAGAGTCCCCAACCAAGGAAACCCCATAAGCACAAAGATTCCCTCCCTATAGGAACCCCAACTTTGACATTTGTCCCTTCCCAACCAATCCATCCAAGTTGGCCACCCTTGCCAACCTAGCTTGGTTGTTCCCAACCAATTTGCAGCTGTTACAGTAGAGTGACGAATTTCCCCAACCCCAAAGGTCCCAACTCCATATAAAGTCACCCCACAACTTCACTTTGTAACCGCCGCAATTGTAACGCAAGCTCATGAACTTTGAATCTTCATAGCTTTCGCGTTCTTGCTCCGATTGACGCGATTCTTGTTGCGTCGGAAAGATCTTCTCAAGATCTATCATCACAAATACCTGCTCAGACAGAATAACACAAAACACATTCCCAAACTCCAGAACACACACCACACAAATTCTTTCACACACAGTCAAACCATACGTGCGAATTGAAACAAGGGATGGGAGGCAGACAGAATGTGATAACATATGATGACATCACACAACAGTTTGATTCCGTAGAGGGATTTTATCAGCTGGCACACCTTTGTGAGATCGTCGATGAATCTGTGGGGCTGTTCAACGAAGATTTCGGCGTCCACAGGTGCATACAGGAAGGCGTTGGCGACATCGATCTGGCGCAGTGGTATCTTTTTCGTGGCCGCGACGACGAGCAAAATGCGCAGGGAAGTGTGTCGGGAAACCGGGGCGAATGTCTCCATGTAGTCGGTTCCATATCGCTGGTCGAATCCTCGTACGACCCAGCGAGCTTTGAAGCGGTCGATGGAGCCATCCGCATTGGTCTTGATGCGGTACACCCATTTCCCCGAGAGTACATTTTTCCCGTTGGTTTTTGTCGCAAATACCAGCTTCCACGTATTTCGGTCTTGCAGGGCCTTCAGTTCCTTTTCCATTGCTTCCTTCCATTTTGCCTTGTGTTCCCCCCCCAGAGCCTACGACAGAGTCGATGGCTCGCGTGGTGACGGTGGTGGCGGGCTCAGGACGGCGACCCATAGTCCAAGTATCTGCAGGCCCGTGGGTGTGTGTCAAGGGGAATTGGTATTCTCGGGATAAGCTGCTTCGTCACCGTCTTCGTGATCAGGTAAGAATTTTGGTCTGATGCGTTCAGAGACATTTGTGTCGACCGGTTGAGGTATAGCGTAACCTTAGTCAGTGAAGTGGTAATAGGTGTCGAGGTTGTTACTATCGAGATGATTGTCGTCGTCGAGTGGAACGGGCACGGAGCAATAAGGTAGTGGTCCGGCAGCTTCCGAGGATCAGGTACGTTTTCTTCTGCTGCGCCAGCTTCGGCAGCACGGTCGGCAAAGGACCAATGGCCCTCGAAGCCGTCGGTGGGGTCGTCTGTGTTGGCGATGTTGTCCAGGTAATGTTGCAGCATCAGTCGCTCGTAGAAAATCACATCACGTGAGGCCACGGTGGTTTTGTCCTGAATGTCGAGAAGTTTCCATGCTTGGAAATGTTTTGCGATGCCGAGGTGTAGTCCCCACCGTGCTCGTTGAGAGAATCGACCTGCTCGGGCTGTGTGGGGTCTGTACTGTACCATGCAGCCAAAGACTCGAAGTAATTTTGTGCTGCCCTGTTTTCCTGTCCACAGTAGGTGCGGTGATGCGCTGTTTTTCGTGCCCATTGAATGATGAAGATGTCTGCAGTTTGATTACATGTGAAAACTGCGCCTGGAGACTCAATATCTCGTTTGGTGTCTGTTGTGATGCAGCTGCTGTCGGTTGAGCACGGGGCGGCATGAGCTCGAACGTCCCTGGCGAAGAGTGATAAGGCGCAAAGGTAGGCACCTGATTGTGCCGTCCGAATGATGAGTTGTCGAGGCTCATTGGTGCTAATCCCATATTCCCCCCGTTGCTCTGTATTGAATGCGCAGGTGTCCTCGTCTGCTGCTGCTGGTCAAAATGCGACATGAAGCTGAAGAACCTTTCCATAAGGTTCCGGTCCACGCTTGAAGAGGGTGAAGGGGTTACCATTTCTGGTACCCTCCCTGTTGTTTCTTGAGCAGCGCCGGTCTCAGTTTGTAGTCCTGAAGTGTGTAGTCCATGGTTGCCGGTTTGAGTGTCTTATGCGTTGGGTGAGCCCGTAGAAGACTTCTTGCCCTTGTTGTCCATGACTTGTAATCGATGAATCTCTTGATATGCTTGACTGTAGATAGAGCGTAGTTGCTGGGAGTTTGGTCTCTGACCAGCTCTCATACCATGTTGGCAGGGCTGACGTTTCAAAAAAAGGCACTCTGATTTTGCCCCCCAAAAAAAATCGCGAGTCTGAAGGGTCATTTTTCAAAATTTCGCTACTCTGAAATCTCAGTGTCCAAGAGTCAACAAGTCTAAAATACTCAGGGTTCAGAATGTCGACTCAGAGTCCTGTGCCCAAGTCGAAATCTTATATTTTCGGAGTTCACACCAGGCCCCACGATTGGTTTTAGGGTACCATGATTCATCAGCTTTTCGTCAAGAAAATTTACGTGGATTCATCAGTGTTTCCTAGCAAAAGTTTGCCTTTTCATTAGGGCGTGTACAAAAGAAAAAACTGATTTGGCAACTTGGAGAGAGGATTTCACTTTTTTTTTTAAGTTGCATTCGACTAAGAGTAAATGTCGCATTCTAATAATAGTCGTTCCTATTAGGCGAAATTCTCGACAGCTGCCCGTTTGGTCAACTGAAATACTATAAAAACGTAACGGCCACGATCGATTGCGATCGTTTCGACGTTTTTTAACCATTCGATGGTCGCAAGTGATAAACGTCCACGATCGATCAACCGGGGCGCTGCAATGGCATGAAGTTTCTCCCATCGCCCAATTCCGCAGCTTCCCGCCTGCCCCCCGTTTCGATCCTCCCCCCTCCCCCTCCATTTTCGAACCCCCCCCCCCTCCCCCTCCGTTTTGCTTCCCCCTTCCCCTCCGATTCGCTTCCACGCCTCCCCTCCGTCTTGACCCCCCCCCCCTCCCCTCCGTTTCGTTCCCCCCTCCCTCCTCCCCCCCGCCCCCCTCCCCTTTGTTTCGCTTCACCCCTCCCCTCGGTTTTGATTTCCTCCCCCTTTCCCCCTCGAATTCGATTCCCCCTCCCCTCCTTTGCGAATTCTGTCTCTCAGGGCATGTTCCTACACGACACAACGTCACGACACTTTTTATCAAACTTGTTATTGACGGGCAAATTTGATTGCAAAATCAGCAAGAAGTTGCCTGAAAGTGTCGCGTTGGAAAAAACACTCCCTAAATTGAGCCAAGGACAGTGTGATTTTTTAGAGTAAGTTTCATATGGTCTGAGAAATCAAAAAAAAAAAAAAAAAAAAAAAAAAAAAAAAAAAAATCTCCAGCCAGATGAATGAATTTCTTGTTACCCCTTTTAGGAACTTCACAAATGTCGGGTAATAAGCAGGATTGCGGGTTGCGGGGGTTTGTGGGAGGATTTTTTCTCTGGCTGCAAGGGACTTAGCCGATTTTTTCGGGTTGCAGGACCTGAGGGAGGGATATTTCTTGCTGTGGGGACTTAGCCGAAATTTCAGGGTCGCAGGAGGTGTGGGAGGGATGTGTCTGTCTGTGGGGACTTGGTCGAATTTTTGGGGTTGCGAGGCGAGTAGGGAAGAAATGTGCTGGGGGGAACTGTCTCTGACTACTAGGACTTCGCCAAAAATTTTAGGTTGCGGGGCGGGGTGTGTGTGAAAGGACTTGACTCTGGCCCTTGGGGACTTAGACGAAAGTTTTGGGTGAGGGCAGGTAAGTGCATGTCAAACACTTGTATCTCTCATGCTTGTATAGACGGTATAGGGTCATCTCTTAGAAAGTACAACCCTTAGACATATATGCTTGTACCCTTGTTCTCTCCTCATTCAATTATTCATTTCTTACTCTGAGATGGTATCAGATGTAGGTTAGGATCCCCCACCTACCGCTTCTGCCCGTACCCTAGCTAGGCCCCGCCGCGCCCCCCCCCCTCCCCCTGGGCCCCGTCGCGCCTCCTAGCCCTGTCGCGCCCCTCCTGGGCCCGTCGTCCCTCCTAGCCCCGTCGCGCCCCTCCTGGGCCCGTCGCGCCTCCTAGCCCCGTCACGCCCCTCCTGGGCCCGTCGCGCCTCCTAGCCCCGTCGCGCCCCTCCTGGGCCCGTCGCGCCTCCTAGCCCCGTCGCGCCCCTCCTGGGCCCGTCGCGCCCCTCCTGGGCCCGTCGCGCCTCCTAACCCCGTCGCGCCCCTCCTGGGCCCCGTTGCGTCTCCTAGCCCCGTTGCGCCTCCTGGCCCCGTCACGCCCCTCCTGGGCCCAGTCGCGCCCTACCTGGCCCTGCCGCGCCTGCCTGGCCCCGCCGCGTCTGCGTGGCCCCGCCGCGCCTGCCTAGCCCCGCCACGCCTGCCTGGCCCCACCGCGCCTGCATGGCCCCGCCGCACCTGCCTGGCTTCGCCGCGCCTCCCTGGCCCCACCGCGCCTGCCTAGCCCCGCCGCGCCTGCCTGGCCCCATCGCGCCTGCCTCGCCTCGCCGTACCTGACTGGCCCTTCGCGCCTGCCTGGCTTGGCCACGCCTCCCTAGCCCCGCCGCGCCTGCCTGGCCCCGCCGCGCCTTCCAGGCCCTACCGCGTCTGCCTGGCCCCGCCGCGCCCGTTCTGCCGGCCCCTGCGCGCGCCCTGCACGTCGACCTCCGGCCCCGTGCTCCCTTCCAGCTGGACTGCCGCCAATCTGCGTGCGGCTCGCTCTCCGTGCCTGCTGTTAGGATTAAGGACAGAGTCTAGGTGAACTTAGGAGCTAGAATTACTCAAAATATAAATCCGAAATTCTGGACAGAAAAGTCGTCTTCACAAGAAACGACGTCGACAAAACACTAGCCGTTGGAATGTCGCGAAACTTGGATATGTTGTAGCTCTTTATCTCAGCTACCGTTCCCAATTTGAATCATGTTGATTGATGAAGTATTCGCGACGCTATGGCTTTCGACGCATTAGGGGGTAAGCTGTAGGAGGAGAACTTAACTCAATCTCAAGAGTTCAATCAAAGTTCAAGAATCTCACAAGGAATTAGAGGAGCAAGAGAAAGGTTGGGATAGAAGAGAGGGATGAGAGGGAAGGTCCCAAGAGAGTCCCCAACCAAGGAAACCCCATAAGCACAAAGATTCCCTCCCTATAGGAACCTCAACTTTGACCTTTGTCCCTTCCCAACCAATCCATCCAAGTTGGCCACCCTTGCCAACCTAGCTTGGTTGTTCCCAACCTATTTGCAGCTGTTACAGTAGAGTGACAAGTTTACCCAACCCCAAGGTCCCAACTCCATATAAAGTCACCCCACAACTTCACTTTGTAACCGCCGCAATTGTAACGCAAGCTCATGAACTTTGAATCTTCATAGCTTTCGCGTTCTTGCTCCGATTGAAGGGATTCTCGTTGCGTCGGAAAGATCTTCTCAAGATCTATCATCACAAAAAACCTGCTCAAACAAAATAACACAAAACACATTCCCAAACTCCAGAACACATCACACACAAATTCTTGCACACGTTCAAACCACACATGCAAGTTGAAAAATATGGGATGGGAGGCAGACAGAATGTGATAGCATATGATGACATCACACAACAATCTCCCCCTCTGGCTGCCAACCATCATCCACCATACCAACATCTCAAGCATGCATACTCAATGCACACTCATCCCAGCAAGCTTCATGCCCTTCCAATGATCCGCCTCCGCCAGACGCTTGGTGAAAATATCTGCTGCCTGCTGATGGGTCTTCACTATCTCCAGCCGCACCTCCTTATTGAGGAGTCTCCTCACCCAATGCCACTTAGGCCTTATGTGTTTTGTCAGCCCATGCAGACAAGCATTCTTGGCGAGCTTCACAGCAGACTCATTGTCACAGAACACAACTGTCGGCTCCTCCTGACCAACTCCCAACTCCTCCAACAAGCGCCTCAGCCACACCACTTCCTTGGCCCCATGGTGTAAGGCCATGTACTCAGTCTCACATGAGGACAATCCCACCTCATTCTGCTTCTTGCTGCGCCAGCTCACAGCACCACCTCCTAGCAAGCACACATATCCCCCAATGCTGGTGCCATCCGCTTTCACTGAGTTGAAGCTAGCGTCAGTACCTTGGGTTGAGGAATTGCAGCCCAATAGCATAATGCAATCTCATCTTCCTCAATCTGCTCAACCACACTCCCAGCCTGCACCACATTCGGCTTGCCTCTTCCCCCATAGGTCAGCCTCACTGGAGGGCGCACATCCCTCCTAGGTCGCTCAGGCGGGTGTGGAACTCGAGGTGGAGACTCATGCTGCTGCTGCTGCTGCTGCTCTACTTCAGCTGCTCCCCCTTCCTCAGTCACCCCAGACATCTCCTCCTCTGACACTGCAACCTCCACCTGTCTTGAAGGCTGCTGCACCTCATCTACCTCCACAATGAGCGGTGTAGATGGAAGCTTCTGTTGCTGCTGCTTCCATTCCTTGTAGTACAGGGACTCAAGAAACTTCACATCCCTTGACACTGTCAGCTTCTGGGTGGTCAAGTCCCATAGCAGCCACGCTTTGTGATCCTTTGCAATCCCCAAGTGCACACCCCATCTTCCAGAAGCCTCCAACTTCCCTCTTTTCTCCTTAGGCACATGAAACACTACCATGCACCCAAATGCCCTCAGCATGTTCACAGCTGGAGCACTCCCATACCACTTGACATATGGGATCCACTCCTTATCCCCAACTGTAGCCAGCACCCTATTCTTCACAAGGGCGACCTGCCTCAATGCAGACACCCAAAACGGATCAGGCAGCCCTGCACGCCCAAGGAGAGTGCGTGCCCCCTCCTGCAGGGTCCTGTTGAACCTCTCAGCCACGCCATTCTGCTGCGGGTTGTAGGGCACTGTCAGTTGATGCTGGATCCCCTTCCTCTTCAACTCCCCCTCAAAATCAGCTCCAATGAACTCCCCACCATTGTCACTGCGGATCACCTTCACCTTGTGTCCGCATTCCCTCTGAGCTCTAGGCATCCACTCCTTAAGGACAGCCGCTGCCACCTCCCCCTTGCTCTTCAAAGGGTAAACCCACACTGCCCGAGTGTGGTCATCCACAATTGTCAAGAAATAGCGGCTGCCTGAGAGGGAAGGGGCTCTTGTGGGCCCCACCACATCCATGTGCACAAGTGCAAGTGGGGTCTTGGCTGGTCCTGTAGTGCTGTTGAAGGGGAACTTGGAGAACTTGGTCTCCAAGCATGTAGGGCAGCTCCCAATCTCCTTCACTTCCCCTTTCACCTCCAAGCCCTTCAGGCTCCCATTCTTCACCAACTTCTGCAGCATAGGGAAGTTCACATGACACAGCCTCTCATGCCATGTCTCCCAATCGGCCTCTCCACTCCTTGATGAAGCCTTAGCCCATGCCGCACTCGCATCCACACCAGCAAGCACCTCACCATGTGTCTGCTGCTGCTGCACTTTCTTGACTGCTTCCAGGACCCCATCAGTTGGTGCAGTTGCATCTCCTCCTGCTGTTGCCTTTGCCGCTGCTGCCGTTGCTGCTGTTGGAGTCTTCCCATTCCATGGGATGATGGGCAGCTGCCACAGGTCCTTGATGCAGCTGGTCTCCTCTTCCAGACTCCACAGCACCTTCTTCCCAAGCTTAGCACGGCAGCTGGTTGGTCCAAAGGTCACTTCGGCCTTGCTCTTCTGCAGTCGTCGCACAGAGAGAAGGTTAGCAGACAAGCCTTCAACCAGCAGAACATTCCCAAGCCCCACAAGCTCCCCATTAGCTCCCTTAACCTTGGCATTCCCAACACCAATCACGGGGAGCAAAGCACCTGACGCTGCTGCCACATACTTAATCTTCCCAGGGGGTTTTACCTCATCAAGCAAATCTGCCCGTGGAGTCATGTGACTGGTGCAACCCGAATCAATCACCCAGTGCGTGAGAGGGTGCATCACAACCTTTCCCACAGATCCCACATCACCCTCATGCCCATGCACATCCTCAACCATGAGATACATCCCAGGATAGGCGTTACCTTGTGCACCTTCACCTTGTGCACCTGAGCCTTGCACAGCGCCACCTTGTGCGCGTTCACCACTTGGCGGCTTCATGCCTGGAGGTGACCATCCCTCCAGCCTGCTGAAGCACTTGAACCAAGGATGCCCGACCTTCTTGCAGTACCAGCAGGTGCCCTCCATTCTGGTACTCCCCCTGCCACTGGAGCTCCCATGCCCCTCATTATAGTCACCTCGGCCTCTACCTCTGCCAAAGCTTCTCCCACGGCCTCGGCCTTTCCAACCCCCTCTTCCTTTGCCGCGCCCTGCAGCTCCATACCCCTCAGCAGTCTTAGTGGCAGCACCGCCTCCCACATGGCGTCTGCGGAAGTCCTCCTGCAGAATCTGCTGCCTTAGCCACTCAGGTGTCCATTGATCTTGCTGAGAGTTGAGGGTGGGGATGAGGTTGTCCCAAGAGTTGTCCAACACCGAGATGATCTTGGTGCACTGCTGCAGCTGAGATACACTGCTGCCCGCTGCTGCCATCCTTGCATAGGTGTTCTTGATCTTGTCAAGGACCGGCTTCACATCGTCCCCTGGTCGCATGGAGATGGCAGCAAGTTCCTTCTCGAGCACGATCACCATCGGGAGAGTGTTGGGCTGAATCACATCGCGTAGTAGTTTCCACGCCCTTGGACCCGAATCATCCGCTTCCACAAGATCCTTGATGTGCTCGAACATCTCCTTGTTGACCGATTGAAGGATGAGGTCGAAAAGCACCGCGCTTTTCTCAATCCACGGTTCGCGTGCTTCGCCTTCTTCTGGCATCTTCTCTTCCCCAACAGCAATCTTCAGTAGCTTGTAGCGTTTGAAGGCACTCCTCATCCGTCCGCTCCATTCCTCATAGTTGGAGCCATCCAAAGCTTCAACTTTTGATGGCGGCGGCTCACTTGTCTTCTCAGCTACAGCTCCTCTTCCATTAGCATCTCCTCCTCTCTCATTCATCTTCTCCTTGAGAAATGACGAATTTCAGCTCCCCTTTGCTGTCCACACTCAGCTCCCTCGATATTTTCACAAGTGTCGGCGTCCACGAAATTTCGGCAGAGTTTCCCCTTAGCGGAAGACACATCCAACCTTTAGAACACCACTTAGGCACACCCACAGGCCATGGTGGGTCTAGAAGGGTCTTCACACTTCTGTAGACTCCTCTCAATGTCCTTAATATCGCTCTGATACCACTTGTTAGGATTAAGGACAGAGTCTAGGTGAACTTAGGAGCTAGAATTACTCAAAATATAAATCCGAAATTCTGGACAGAAAAGTCGTCTTCACAAGAAACGACGTCGACAAAACACTAGCCGTTGGAATGTCGCGAAACTTGGATATGTTGTAGCTCTTTATCTCAGCTACCGTTCCCAATTTGAATCATGTTGATTGATGAAGTATTCGCGACGCTATGGCTTTCGACGCATTAGGGGGTAAGCTGTAGGAGGAGAACTTAACTCAATCTCAAGAGTTCAATCAAAGTTCAAGAATCTCACAAGGAATTAGAGGAGCAAGAGAAAGGTTGGGATAGAAGAGAGGGATGAGAGGGAAGGTCCCAAGAGAGTCCCCAACCAAGGAAACCCCATAAGCACAAAGATTCCCTCCCTATAGGAACCTCAACTTTGACCTTTGTCCCTTCCCAACCAATCCATCCAAGTTGGCCACCCTTGCCAACCTAGCTTGGTTGTTCCCAACCTATTTGCAGCTGTTACAGTAGAGTGACAAGTTTACCCAACCCCAAGGTCCCAACTCCATATAAAGTCACCCCACAACTTCACTTTGTAACCGCCGCAATTGTAACGCAAGCTCATGATAGCATATGATGACATCACACAACACCTGCTACTGCACTGCACCCTCCCTGGTACGGTTCTTCATCACTTTTTACCGCACTGTACCGCACTGCACCGCATTGCACTGTACTGCACCGCACTGCACCGCACTGCACTGTACTGCACCGCACTGCACCGCACTGCACCCCACTGTACCGCACTGCACTGCCTCATCTGGCCCTGCCCTCCACTGTTCCTGATGGCGGCGGAGCTTCGCTTCGATGCTGAGGGCCAGCCTCTGGAGTTCGAGGCGTGGCTAGCCAACCTCCGCCGCCACCTCACTGGTCAGCGGCAGGATGGCCAACCGCTCTCGGCCCACCTTGACGGTACGCTTCCTTGCCCAGACCCCCCTGCTGTGCTGCCCGCTGACCCCACCTCTGCTGAGCGCGAGTCTACTGCGGCCGCTGCCCTCCCTCGCTCTGTCTGGCTTTCCCGCGACGCTGTTGCACAGCTTGCCATTAGCAATGCCCTCCCCCCGTCTGAGCGCCCTCGCTTTAGGTCTATCACCACCGCCCAGGCTTTCTTAGACGCTGTCATCCGGCGCTATTCCGCCCCCCCGGCTGCCTCGGTGGGCCGCCTGATCCTACCGATGCTCTTTCCCGACCTTGCGTCTTTCCCCACTGTCGCTGACCTGGCTGCCCACATGTGCACGATAGATGAGACCTGGCGCGCTGCCTGCACTGACGCATAGCTTAGAGCCCACCAGCCGCCCATTACCTCTACCCTCTACCTGCTTGCCACCCGCCTCCCTGACCGCCTTGCCGCTGCTCGTGACCACTTCCTTAGCGTTCACCCTGGCGACCTCACCCTCACAGCCTTTGTAGACACCCTGACTGTTATTGAGACCCGCCACCGCTCTATCGCTTAGGCGAGCGGTACTGTGCCAGTCCCTATCTTTCAGGGTTGTGCCCCCGCTCAGTGCACCTTCTCCGATGGTTCTGCCGCTGTGGCTGTGACCGCCGCTACATCGCAGTTCCGTCCGGGGAAGGGCCGCCGCCCCAATGCTGGGCGCGGCGGAGGAGGTGGGGGTGCAGGTGGAGGTGGAGGAGTCGGGTCGTCTGGTGGTGGAGCGGACGAGGCGACCCTGCCGGGTCTAGCTGAGCAACTGCCCCAGCAGCAGCAGCAACCGCAGCAGCCGCACCAGCCAGACCAGCCGCACCAGCCGCACCAGCCGCAGCACCCGCAGCAGACGAGGCAGGCGAGTGCCCTCCCGCCCGGGTGGCCTGGCGCTGGTGGTGGTCGTGCACGTGGTGGTATGCCGGGTGGCGGTTCGGGAGGCGTGCACTGTCAGTACCAGATCCAGACCGGTCCTCGCCGCGGCGTTGTTTGCGGTAAGATCGGTCACGTCACTGCCCGTTGTTTTCGCCGCCCGGACGACCTGTTTCGTCAGCGCTTCGTCTCGTCGCCTGACCTCCCGGACTGGCACAGTTTGCTTAGTCGTAGAGTTCAGATTTTTGACATGGACATGGATGCCATTGTTTCTGCCCTGCATGTGATGTATGCTGATAACTCTAGTGTGCTCCCCTCTTATTACTCCTTGTCGCCTAGTGTAGGTGTCCCTAGCTTATCTTCCCCTGCTGCGTCAGGTGTAGGGGCTCCTGCTTTGTTTAGCCTTGGTGCTTCCACCGTCACCCTGTCGCCGGAAGTCACTGCTTCGTTTTCCTTCACCTTGGACTCTAGCGCTTCCCGGTGTTTCTTCCGCGACTCGACTACGCTGACGCCGCTTCCTGTTCCTGCTGCTGTTTCTCTTGCTGACCCCTCCGGCGATCCCGTCGTCGCCCGCAGTTCCACCACCCTTCCCTGTTCGGCGGTTCCCTTGGGCTCACTTACAGGTCTGCATATCCCCTCTTTCTCCAGGAACCTAGTTGGTGTCGGCTGTCTCCAGGACCTTGGCGTCACCACTACGTTCCCTAGTCACGAGCGGTATGCTGTCTGTACCGAGGCCGCCACTGGTGCCCCCCTGTCCACGTTCCCCCGGGACCCAGTATCCGGCCTGTTCACCCTGGACACCGTGACCCCCCCGGCTGGGACCCCCCTCAGGTGGCTGCGTCTTCCCAGGTTGCTGCTGCCTGCTCCTGTCGGTCCCTCACTCACCCGACTCTTCTATGGCACCACCGCTTAGGTCACCCTGCGCTCCCGCGTCTGCGTCACATGTCTCAGCACGGCCTCGTCCTTGGTCTCCCCGGTTCGTTTCCCGCTTTTCCCTCCTCCCCCGCCCCATTGTGCACGCCTTGTGTCGAGGGTCGGCTTCGTCGTGCCCCTCACTCCTCCTCGTTTCCCCCTACCGCCGCGCCGCTGCAGACCCTGCACATGGACGTCTGGAGCCCTGCCCCCGTCCATGGGCCGCGTCGAGAGCGCTACTTCCTAGTGCTTGTCGACGACTTCACTGGAGCGGAAGGCCGACGTGCCTGACGCTCTCATCCCCTGGCTTGTCTCTGCCCGTGTCCACCGAGGTCTCCCTGTCTTGCGTCTTCACTCAGACCGTGGTGGCGAGTTTGCCTCAGGTGTCCTTGGTCTCTTTTGTCGTGTGGAGGGCATCACCCAGACGTTCACCCTGCCGGACTCCCCACAGCAGAATGGGGTCGCTGAGCGACGCATCGGTTTGGTCATGGAGGTGGCTCGCACCTCCATGATCCATGCCGGTGCACCCCATTTTCTGTGGCCGTTCGTCGTGCGCTACGCTGCTCACCAGCTTAACCTGTGGTCGCACTCCCAGCGGCCGCAGGTTTCGCCGACCCTTCTTTGGACCGAGCCTCCTGGTAAGGAGCAGCTTGCCGTCCCGGTGTTGTGCCGCCGCAGCAGCAGTCCCCGCCGGTGTCAGCCCTTCGCCTGCTCGGCCTTCCGTCCCCTGCCCCGGCGTCTGTTCCTCTCCTGCCGTCTCCCCCTCTTCCTGTCTACGGCCCTGTGTTCCATCCGCCGGACTCGTCCCCAGCTCGTCTTCCCCCTCGTTCCCCGCTTGTGTCCCCTCCTCTGTCTCCTGACCCCACTCCTCAGTCTCACGCCTAGTCTCGTCGTCCCTCCCGTGCTCGTCCTGTCTCCCCTGTCCCGCGCTCTCACCCTATGTTGCTCCGGTCCAACGCGTCTCGTCCTCCCCTTCTACCGTCACCTCCTCCATCCTCTCTTACCCTTGCGCCTCCTCCTCTGTCTGACTACCTTCGTCCCGCACGTCCTCTTGTTCCTCGGGTCCTCGCTTCTCTTGTTACCGACCCGTCTGTTCCTGTCTCCTATCTTGACGCTTTTGTCGCTGCGGTCGCTGACTTCGCCTCAACCCGCCGCCTTGACTACGCCACCGCTCTGGTCTCTGACCCAGCCGGTCCTCCGTTTGTCGGGGGTGCTCCTGCCCTCGGCAGTGACGTCCTGGAGGACCGCCAGTTTGAGCTTGCTTTCCTGTCCGAGGCTGCTCCCCATCTCTGTTCCATGCTGCTAGTCCCTGAGGGTGACCGAGACGCTTTCTACATCCCGACCCCTCGCACCTACGCAGGGGCGACCTCGGGACCTTGGGCCTCTCAGTGGATAGCTTCCATGGAGCAAGAAATGGCATATTGGAGATCCACCAGCACCTACGTCGACGCAGTTCCCCCACCTGGGGTGAATGTAGTCGATGGCCGCTGGCTCTTCAAGGTGAAGCGCCCTCCTGGAGAGCCGCCTGTGTTCAAGGCGCGCTACGTGGCTAGAGGTTTCAGTCAGCGTGAGGGGGTGGACTTCTTTCAGACCTTCGCCCCGACCCTCGAAGATGACTACTCTTCGGGTGCTGCTACACGTAGCTGCTCAGCGTGACTACGAGCTTCACTCCCTCGACTTCTCCACTGCGTTTCTTCAGTGCAGCCTACATGAGCAGGTCTACCTGTGTCGTCCTCAGGGTTTCACTGGCACCTTCCCTCCTGGGGCCCAGTGGCTCCTGCGGCGTCCTGTCTATGGCCTACGGCAGACTCCCCGTGAGTGGCACGACACGCTGCGTGCTACCCTTGCTGACCTACAGTTCTTTCCGTCCTCTGCAGACCCCTCGCTCTTCGTTCGTGCTGGCCAGACTCCGTTCTACATCCTTGTTTACGTAGATGACCTGGTCTTCACCACAGCAGACAGGGACGCACTGGTCTCCGTGAAGGCAGAGGTGCTGAAGAGACACACCTGCACTAACCTTGGAGAGCTGTGCCATTACCTTGGCTTGCAGATCTCCAGGGATAGAGCAGCGCGCACCATCACCTTGACTCAGTCACACTTGGTGCGCCAGGTCCTTCAGAGGTTCAGCCTTCACTTCTCCTCGGCACAGCCCACCCCTCTGCCGGTAGACCACAGGCTGTCCGCTCAAGTTCCTGAGGAGTCAGTAGAGCCCAGTGGTGCGTACGCAGAGCTGGTGGGTTGCCTCACATACCTGATGACTTGCACTCGCCCAGATCTCGTATACCCTCTCAGCATCCTGGCTCGCTTTGTGGCCACAGGTAGACACCAACCGCAGCACTAGTCTGCCGCTAAGAGGGTTTTGCGTTATCTTGCAAGTACATCGGGCATGGGGTTAGTGCTAGGAGGGCGCAGGCCAGTGGTCCTTACTGGACACACAGACGCTTCTTGGGCAGACGACGCCGAGACCCTCAGGTCTTCTCAGGGCTACAGCTTCAGCCTTGGTTCAGGTGCTATCTCGTGGAGAGCTATTCGCTCCTTGTCTGTTGCCCAGTCTAGCTGTTAGGCCGAGATCTACGCCGGTGCCATGGCGGCACAGGAGCTCCGCTGGCTGACCTTCTTGCTCACTGACTTAGGTGAGCGGCCTAGCTCTGCCCCGGTCCTGTTCGCTGACAACAGGGCCATGATCCTCCTGTGTCAGGAGCCTCGACTCGAGGGCAGAGCGAAGCATATTCAGCTGCGGTACTTCCTCCTGCGCGAGCTACAGCAGCGCCGCTAGGCTCGCGTAGTACACTTGGCCTCCGGTGCCAACACGGCTGATAACTTTACGAAGGCGCTTGCGCCTAAAGATCATCAGCGGCACTGTGTACAGCTCGGTCTAGTTCCTGTAGCCTCTCACTTGCTAGGGCCTTGACTTGTACTGTTCTTTATATATATTTACTCAGACTTGACTTGTGTCCTCTCCCAGTGGCTGGACTAGTAGTGCCGCCCTGGCCTTGTTTCTTGCCTTGCCAGTACTCCTTTTGACTGGTCTTTAGACCCCTGTCTCAGTGGTTGGACTAGTAGTGCCGCCCTGAGCTCCTTGTTCTTGAACTGCCCCTATGCAGTCTAGGGGGTGTGTCAAACACTTGTATCTCTCATGCTTGTATAGACTGTATAGGGTCATCTCTTAGAGAGTACAACCCTTAGACATATATGCTTGTACCCTTGTTCTCTCCTCATTCAATTATTCATTTCTTACTCTGAGAGTGCAGTACTGGTATGTGTGTCTCAGGGTCCGTACGCGATGCGCTCTGAAAACTCAGTATCCGCAAACTGCGAAGTCGGAGATTCTCAGGATTCAAAAACATATAACTCTGAAGGGTTCAGCATTCAGAAAATGGCAAGTCTGAAAAATCAGGATCGGCCAAAAAATTGGTCTGAAATTTCAGACAATCAGACTAAATAGTCTGATAAAATCAGCCCTGCATGTTGGGCTGAGAAAATCCCTTAGGATCTTTCCAGAGACTAAGTCCCACTTGTACAAGGTTTTGAGTAGTACAGCGGAAGTATTGAGTAGTTGAACCCTTGCTCTAGTATGTGAGAGCAAGTGATTGATTAAAAGAAACAAGCATGCCGCAATATATAGAGAATAGGAAAGTAAAGCAGTTGTAGAATACAGTTGAAGGAACGGTTATCGAGTCGCACAGCGACTCGATTGTCGGTTCGGTTACCACCCTTGCAGTTGTTCTTTCGTCCATCTCCTCGTGTAACCTCCATTGACTCGCATACCCTTTACGACTTTCTTCGAGTGTAGTGTTACATGTTGGGCTGAGAAATGCCCCTAGGATCTTTCCAGAGACTAAGTCCCAGTTGTAAAAGAAACTTGAGTAGTGCAGCGGAAGTTGAGGTAGTTGAACCTTTGTACTAGTATATGAGAACAAGTGATTGATTAAGGAGAACAAGCATACAGCAATATATAGAAAGTAGGAAACAAGCAGTTGTAGAATACAGTTGAATGGCGGTTATCGAGTCGCACAGCGACTAGATTGTCGCTTCGGTTACCATTCTTGCAGTTGTAACGATCAGTCGCAACCTCCGGTTGCGACCCTTCGAGTCCTTTCCTGTTCTTTGTCCATCCCCTTGTGTAACCTCCGTTGACTCGTGTACTCGTTACGATCTTCCTCGAGTGTGGTGTTACACTTCAGAAACGCTTAAGTCCTTGAGATATTTCCAACACTCCCCTTCGTTTCTGGAGTGCTGACCTGTTGAGATCCGGTGACGTTTGTCTGCCCGGTCAGCAGCATGCAGTAATCGAACTTGCCTTCGCCAGTTTCTTCGTCAGGTAGTCTGCGGCCATTTCTGTTGTAGGGCAGTAACTGAGTTGAAGTCTCCCCTTCACAATTTCATCTTTGACGAAAAAGTACCGCAGGGCAATGTGCTTGGTTCGGTTGGCGAAGCCGTCCTTGTTCGCGATTTTGATCGCGGATTGGTTGTCGCAGAGGAGTGAGAAGACGAGCAGGGTCGCAATCTTCGCTTCCTCGAGCAACTCTCGCAGGTAGAGTCCTTCCTTGGTCGCAGTACAGAGGGCGATATATTCTGCTTCAGCCGAAGATAGTGCAATTAGTTCTTGCTTGCTCGACTGCCAGGAGATAGTCCCGATAGGTTCTAGTCGGTACATGTAGCCCGTTCTCGATCGTCAATTTTCCCTGTCTCCCGCGTGGTCGGCGTCGACGTATCCGAGTAGTTGTACGGATGGTGTTTACTTTGCTGTAGGTAAGTCCGGTCGTCGGCGTAGAGACGAAGTAGAGTAGTGCCCGGTTTAGTTCTTCGAGATCTTCTTGTTCCGGCTGCTTCAGATGCGTCGCCAGCTGGCTTGCGCTGTAGGATAGGTTAGGTCGGCAGGTTACTGCTGCGAATAGTAGGTAGCCGAGCTTCTGCTGATACTCCTGGATTTGCTTCGCGGGGAGTTTTGCGGAGGTGTCGTTGTTGTTCCCGTAGCGGTAGGGAGTCGCGACTGTAGTTGGTGTTAGACCGAACTTCTTTGCGACAACGCCTGCGTACTTTCCAGTGTATAGGTAGAACGCTGAGTTGTCTTCGACAACATTCAGACCCAGGTACTGGGTCACTGTGTCGGACACCGTGAGTGTCAAGTCCCCTTTCAGCTCCCCTTCGAACCAGGTGGCGATGTCGGTAGTGAAACCTATGTAGAGCAGGTCGTCGACGTAAACGATGAGTAGGATATACTCTCTTCCCTTCTGCAGTCGGTATATGCCTTGGTCATGCGGCAGCTGTAGGAATCCGATTCTGACGAGGCGACCGTGAAGATGCTGCTGCCAGAGCCGCGGGGCTTGCTTGATCCCGTAAAGGGATTTTATCAGCTGGCATACTTTTGTGGGGTCGTCGATGAATCCGTGGGGCTGCTCGACGAAGATTTCGGCGTCCACAGGTGCGTACAGGAAGGCATTTGCGACGTTGATCTGGCGTAGTGGTAGTTTCTTTGTGGCCGCGACGGTGAGTAGGATGCGCAAGGAGGTGTGACGAGAGACTGGGGCGAATGTTTCTGTGTAGTCGGTTCCGTATCGTTGATCAAATCCTCGTACGACCCAGCGAGCCTTGTATCGTTCGATGGAGCCGTCCGCATTGGTCTTGATGCGGTACACCCATTTTCCCGAGAGAACGTTCTTCCCGTTGACGTTCGTTGCAGGTACCAGCTTCCATGTATTTCGGTCTTGCAGAGCTTTCAGTTCCTTTTCCATTGCCTCCTTCCATTTTGCCTTATGTTCCCCCCCCAGAGCCTGCGACAGAGTCGTTGGCTCGCGCGGAGATGGCGGCGGCAGGTGCTGGACGGAGACCCATAAGCCGAGGATTTGCAGTCCCGTGGGTGTGTGTCGAGGAGAATTTTCATTCCCGTAATAGGCTGCTTCGTCACCATCTTCTGGATCAGGTAAGAAGTTGGGGCCGATGCGTTCTGAGATATTCGTGTCGACCGGGTGAGGTGTAGCGTAACCTTGGTCAGCGAAGTGGTAGAGGGTGTCGAGGTTGTTGCTATCGAGAGGATTGTCTTCGTCGAGTGGAACAGGTACGGAACAGAAAGGGAGTGGTCCGGCAGCTTCCGAGGCTCCAGGTACGTCTTCTTCTGCTGCGTCAGCCTCGGCAGCACGGTCAGCAAAGGAACGAAGGCCCGCGAGGCCGTCGGTGGGGTCGTGTGTGTTGGCAATGTTGTCCAGGTAATGCTGCAACGTCAGTCGCTCGTAGAAGATAACATCACGTGATGCCACCGTATTTTTGTCTTGTATGTCCAGGATTTTCCATGCGTGAAAATGTTTTGCGATGCCGAGGTGTAGTCCCCACCGTGCTCGTTGAGTGAAGCGTCCTGCTCGGGCTGTGTGGGGTCTGTACTGTACCATGCAGCCGAAAACTCGAAGCAATTTTGTGCTGCCCCTTTTTCGTGTCCACAGCAGGTGCGGTGATGCGTTGTTGGGAAGCGATGACGAGAACAACAGATTGTGCAGGTGGACTGCATGTGTCATCACGTCTGGCCACAGTGTGTTGGGCAGTCTCATCCCCAGGAGCAGCTTTCGCATCGTCGTCTGCAAGGTTCGGTTCATTCGTTCTGCGACCCCTTGCTGCTGGTGAGCGTAGGGCAGAGACACCAAGCGTCTGATTCCTCTTTCCGCCAAGTAGGTCCTGAAGCGTTGTGACTGGTATTCCAGTGCGCCGTCTGACTGGAAGCTTTTGAGCTTCGTTCAGCGATGGGAAGCCACGTCTTGAAGGCTTCGAAGGCTTGGTCTCTCGTCTTGAGGTTGTAGTGCCAAACATATCTTGCTGCTGCATCGATGAACGTTATGACATAGTTGAAGTCGGCTTCAGTGTCGTCTCGAGGCATGTTTAAGATGTCGCTGTAAACCTTTTCCATCGGTGCGTATGCAGGTGCGCTTGGATTGTGATGTGACGGAAAAGGTTGGTGTTGAAGATCTGCTTCAGGGCATGTGAAGCACCGTGCGCGAGGTCGTCGAAGTTCCTGTCCGCTTGTTGTAAGGAGAGCGTTTCGTTCTAACACCTCGGCTTGGATGGTTTGTAGTACCGTGCTATTTGCAGGATGCCCAAGACGTTGATGCCATATGTCGTCGGGAGCTCGATGACCGGACGATCTGTGATACATGTCGGTGTTGGAGAAGAACGCGACAACGGTGGCGGGACTTCGGCAGACTTTGCGTGTGGTGGGCATGAGTTGATCTGCTTCGATTGGCGGTCCTCGGATTGTTGGTGGTGATACTCGGCTGGGTCCTGCTGCTGTGATTTCAGGTGATGTCGATGAAGAGACGCTTGCCGGTACTTGTCTTTCTTGTCGAATGACTGCTAACGCACGTGTTCTCTCTGCTGCAGATATGGTGTTGGAGTACCAGTATCCATCTTGGTTGAAGTCGGGGTCAAGATCCGGTGGGTGCGTCCATGCGGCGAATGACACGATGCCATCGCTATCGGCGGTTCCGCGGTCGGGGACGAAGTCCAACACGAAGACGCCGGACTTCAGTAGAGCGCGACCGATGAAGAGACCGCCCTTCCCGTGGTATAAGCAAAATTCGTTGGAGTCCTAGTCGCACTCCAGGTGAATTCCTTTTGCCATTAACTGGCTGACGCTCAGTAAGTTGTATCCCAAGTTGTTGACGATGAGGACCTTGTTGAGTTGCAGTATAACGTTTGTCTCCATGGATTGTAACTGAACCACTCCTTGTCTGTTTGTCTTCAGGTTCTCGTTGTTGGCGACGGTGATGATGACGTCTTGGTTGAGACGTCGTTCTCGTTGCGCAAAACGCCCGGAAGAACACATGTGTTGCCCACAACAGCTGTCCAAGAACCAAGTGTTGCGTCCGGTGGGTTCGGAGTTCGGGACTGCAGCGTACGTTGGGTTGATCGGAAGTCCCTGTGAGCGCAGCGGCGACAGTTCTTCTTCATCGGGAGCGTAAGTTGGCGGTGATCCGGTTGCGCAGTTGTCGATGTGTACCATGCAGTTGATGATATTCGGTGTATTTTGTGCAGATGTGGAAGAGCGCCTCGGCGGAATTTCTTGAGTGGAAGCGACTAGTGGGTCGACTGGACGATAAGCTCGGGGACGTGTGCAGTTGACTTTGGAGTGTCCGGATGTTTGGCAGTTGTGGCAGAACGGCGGTACAATGGTGAGTCCTCTGTTGTCGCATTGATCTTGCCTGCCGCGTCGGTTGTAGTTGTTGTCGTGTCTTCGTTGAGTGTAGAAGACTAATGGTTGTTGTTTCCTTGGTTGTCTTTCTTCAAACAGGTCCATCTCCTGTTGTTCAGCATGGAGCTCGGCGCAAAGGTGCATCTCCGAGATTCGTCCGTGGGCGCGAAGGAGCGAGCGGGTGGTTCGCCATTCTGGCCCGAGCCCAGCGAGGACAAGCGTCACGAAGCTTTCTTCAGTGATTGTTCCTCCGCACCGAAGCAGGCGGTCGCGGAGTGTCTGGCATCAACTCATATACTGCATCGCTTTTTCCCCGGTCTTCATCTGTATTGTTGTCAGCTGCTGCATGAGTCTGCTTTGTGTCACGCTGTCATTTGCTTAATAGAGGCACTTGAGGTGATGCCATGCGAGTTCCGCGGAGTTTCCGTAGCTCCGATACGTTCTGATGCTTTGCTGTTCTTGTGGTGACAGGTTCCATAGGAGAACTGTGTACGCCAGCAGCGACTGATACGTGAAGATTTCTTGTTCTTTTGCAGTGCCGTTGTTTAGGAATGGCAGGGACCCGTTGAAGTATCCCAAGAGATGCGCAGCCTCCATCAGCAGCTCGAACTCAAAACTCCTGGTAAAGATATCATGTCCGTTGAATGGTGAGGATGTCTGCAGTTTAATCACGTATGAAAACTGCGCCTAGAGACTTAAAATCTCGTTTGGTGTCTGTTGTGATGCAGCTGCTGTTGGTTGGGCACGGGGCGGCATGAACTCGAACGTCCCCGGTGAAGAGTGATAAGGTGCAAAGGTAGGCGCTTGATTATGTCGCCCGAATGATGAGTTGTCGAGACTCATCGGCGCTTATCCCATGTTTCCTCCGTTGCTTTGTGTTGAATGCGCAGGTGTCGTTGTCTGCTGCTACTAGTCGAAGTGTGACATGAAGCTGAAGAACCTTTCCATAAGATTCGGGTCCACGCTTGAAGAGGGTGATGGGGTCACCATTTCTGATGCTCTTCCTGTTGTTTCTTGAGCAGCGCCGGTCTCGGTTTGCAGTCCTGAAGTGTTCAGTCCAGAGTTGCCGGGTTGAGTATCTTCGGCACTGGGTGAGCCCGTAGAGGTTTTCTTGCCCTTGTTGTCCATGACTTGTAATCAATGAAGTCGTTGGTGTGCTGATTGTAGATAGAGCGTAGTTGCTGGGAGTTTGGTCTCTGACCAGCTCTGATACCATGTTGGGCTGAGAAATGCCTTTAGGATCTTTCCAGAGACTAAGTCCCAGTTGTAAAAGAAACTTGAGTAGTGCAGCGGAAGTTGAGGTAGTTGAACCTTTGTACTAGTATATGAGAACAAGTGATTGATTAAGGAGAACAAGCATACAGCAATATATAGAAAGTAGGAAACAAGCAGTTGTAGAATACAGTTGAATGGCGGTTATCGAGTCGCACAGCGACTAGATTGTCGCTTCGGTTACCATTCTTGCAGTTGTAACGATCAGTCGCAACCTCCGGTTGCGACCCTTCGAGTCCTTTCCTGTTCTTTGTCCATCCCCTTGTGTAACCTCCGTTGACTCGTGTACTCGTTACGATCTTCCTCGAGTGTGGTGTTACACTTCAGAAACGCTTAAGTCATTGAGATATTTCAAACATTACACTTCAGAGATGCTGAAGTCCTCGAGATATTTCCAACACAACAGTAAGGTGGGCAACAAAACGTGGAGCTCGTAAGGAGACCACATTTGGGACCGCGATTTGAATTTCGTGGAAGAACTGCGCGGCAACCCTTTCTAGCAGTGTACGCCTTACTGACAAAAACCCGTGATCAGGAAATACCTTACAATACGGAAAAACTGAATGCCGACTTATTATCCTTCGGCCCAAAATAACTGAGCGAGCTATTTAATTTGTAAAATTGCATTCAGAAACTAACAATCGGAAACCAAAATCAAGTATGCAGCTCGTGTGGGGTCTTCATGCCCTGAAATGAGCCTTTTATCTCTGCAGAAGTGCTGTGGGAGTACGATACTCATCCACTAATCGCCTCCTGCCGCGAGGCAGTGCACTCCCTCCCCCGAACCTGACCATAATCTTTCACGCCGCAGCGAACGCGCCTCGTCCGTCTCGTGTTCCACGCTTTCGTAATCCCACGTTGGTTCTCGCATGTCCCTGCGTGTGCCGATAAATGGCGAATCCCGTCGCCGAGAGCGGCCGGTATTGCTGTCGATGGCGGGTGGCAACGGGAAGGACTCCTGGGAGGCGAAATCAGCCGCGCCGGTCGTAGCTGACGCGGCAGGTGGACCTTCTGTGGCAGCGGCGGTGGTGGTGGCGGCGGGAATCTCGCGGCGAGGAATTTCACGCACGCGAACCAACGCGTAGAACGACACGTGGCGGTTCGCAGGGGGGCGGGGAGTCGTAGGCCACAACAAGCAGCTCCTCGGGGCGTCGTAGTCCGATGATCGGCCGCGTCGCAGGCTTGGTGGCGATTCGAGCTGAGTCGATTCGTGCGACAGACCCCATTCCGAATCCATGTCGAGCGACACAGTCGCGCGACGTCGCGCTGTTTTCGCATTCGGCCTGCGAGCCATGGCTGGTTTCGCACTCGCCCGCCACCAGATCATGCACCCATACGGAATCGGACTGCTGTCACCATCGCTCGCGATTCTCGGCTGGGAAGACTCCGTTAGTTCATCCATAGGAACCAAAAAGGAAAAATATGAGGAAATGATAATATTACCTGGTCAAACTTGTAGGCAAAAACGGAAGCTCAGAGGACTGCTGAAGCTTCGGGTTTAGGCTCAGAATCGCAGAAACAAATTCCTTGACGGTGGAAAGTCGTTTACAAGAAATGGCATCCCAAGGTCGTGCAGTTTGTATGTTAGGGAGCATGAAACCGAGCTCTGCGTTTGTCTTATGCATAACTAGGCACTACCTAGCTTGGATATAAAGTAGGTGCCCCTTCTATCCGCCCAAGAACAGTCTGTTCTTGCATACTGCGTCAAGCGCCAACCAGACGAAGGGTGGCGTGGCTTCCACACTGCGCTGTGATTCATAACGGCCAGCAAGCTGGCGACGCGCAAGCATGCACCTGCTAAATCGGGGAGAGCTTGCCAGAAACGAAGGGCGTCAGCGAATGAGGTGCTTGTTCAGTTGGAAACAAACACGGAAGGTTTGATTGTTGAACAACGCAGCTCACGGGGATGCAAGGTGCTTAGTAGATAGCAAGCTTAGGGGGATGTTAGCTGATGTCGCAGACGAAGAAGAACGAGCAGCTGACGGTGCGAGGGATGCCCCTCAGCTGATCAGCCATGTGACCTGACACTTGCCCACCGCCACTTCACGGCACGTGGCCGGCTGGCCGTTTGTTGCACAACCATCCCAAGCCAGCTCGACACAGTTCGCTGCATCAGCAGTACAACAGGGCAATAACTCTAAGCGTCTCCTTTAGTGCGTTGGTGTGACAAATGCTTGGCGTGTTTAGGGTTACAGTGCCGCCGAAACGAAGTTGGTGTTCGCAATGCTCGAATGAATTCTCCCTAAGCTCAAAGTCGGACAAGGGTATTCGCTAGGTGCAGTTTCCTATATTCGCGGAGCTTTCACTAGTAGAATATGATATGTACTAACACCTAGTTATCAGAAGCACTTTCCTCACTCACCCGTTTTCTCCCGAGGATCGACCGTGTGCTCTAGGCCTAGCTATATGCGGGATCCATGTTGTCTTGATGTTGCCTCATTGTTTTGTTTCCTCGCTACTCAATTATTTGACACACGTTCTTTGCGCTTCATAACACTTTCCGGGCTCATGTTGTTAAATTATATATTGTGTTATATTATTGGTAGGCTTGGTAGGTTACCGAACTCTACTGTAAGGGGTACAACTCCCTCCTTGTATGCCTCTCTCTTCCTAGTCTCCCCTCTCTTTTCTCTCGTTAACTTTCCCTCCTAATTCCTAGCTCCTAAACCCTCATGCCATTCCATGGCTTCCATCATTTCCTCCTATCCTAGTCTTCTAACGCATGTACAGTAAGGAAGGCGGTGGCCAGGCTTGCACTGTCACGAAATTGCGCGGGTCCACTTGGACGCCCTTTGTGGAAATGACGTGTCGCTGCACGTCCTATTGCATGTTGCGCTTCGTTGTATTGTTTCCTCGCTACTCATTTATTCGACGCACGCTCTTTGCGCTTCATAAGACTACCCAGACTCATGTCCGAGTACAACACGCGAAGCAGTTTTCACGCTACTGCAGGAGCATCGGCTGCTCACGAAGGGGTCTAAGTGCGAATTCTTGAAACAAATGTTAGAATTCTTAGGGCAAGCCATTACCACTAAGGGCGTCGAAGTGGACCCGTGCAAATCGAGACAATGCAAGCTTGACTACCGCATTCGAACTTGCAGGAGCTGCAATTTTTTCAAAGTTCGTGAATTATGTTCAGGGGGACTCCATCGTTGACTGACTTGCTGCGAAAAGGGATTGAGTATAGGTGGGGGGGAGAAAGAGCAAGCTGCCTTCTCCGCACTCAAAAAAATTATGTGCTCAGCCCCTGTCCTTCGCATCGCCAATCCTTACCGTCCGTTCGAAGTCATCAATGGTGCCAGCAACATCGCCATCGGAGCACTACTGTTATAGGACTTCGGTGAGGGTCTGCAACCAATCGCGTACGAGTCATGAGATTTACACCCGCCCGAGTGAAATTATCCGATATACGTCAAGTAGATGCTCGCGATCGTGCACGCGTTCAAAGTGTGGCGGTGCTCCCTGACGGGCACGGACGTGATAGTATGGACAGACCATCGCAGACTACAGTACATTCGTGCACAGCCACTGCTCAACCCGCGAGAGTTTCGGTGGTTGGATTTTATGGAATCCAATTTCCACTACATTGCCACCTACAAAAAGAGGGCATAAAAAATTGCAATCCCCCTTTCTCGTCCATCAGCCCATCTCAACTCAACCATCTTCGCCGAAACCTTCCCGCTCTTTACCCTCGAGTACCAGACGGACAGATTCTTTACATCGGGTGCGTACGAATGGCTAGCAGCGGCTAAGGAATTCTATTATATAAAGACAAGGATTGACCGCATCTGGGTACCAGAGTACGGCCAATTACGGGGGTTATTACTTCAGCAAGCTCATGATAGTACAGTTTCAGGGCACTTCGGAGTGGAGAAAATGCGACAACAGTTGACCCGAAATTATTTCTGGCCCGACATGCAAGGAGACGTGAAGCGGCATGTGGCTTCGTGGAGAACCTGACAAACCATGAAGTCGTCGAGGCAAAAGCCAACTACATAGCTACAGCCGATTCCGCCGCCCGAGCGTACATGACAGTAGGTGACGATGGATTTCGTTACGGGACTGCCTGCCAAGGATGGCTGCAATGATACCATATTTGTCGTCGTCGGCAAGCTGACGAAGATGGCACACTTTTCCGTCTGCAAGAAAAGTATCTCAGCCGAAAAAACCGCACGCCTCTTCATCGGACCTTCATTCAATTCCTTGGAATCCCATCCGCCATCATTTCCGATCATGACACGAAATTCCCCAGTAACTTCTGGCGTAACCTTTGGGACCCGTTTGGCACGCGCAACAAATCCTCCTCTGCCTATCATCCTAGGGCTGAGTGATAGACCAAACAGACCAATTAGGTGATGGAGCAACTGATTTGCACCACATGCGATGGCGTGGCGGTCTGGGAGCGGCAACTGCCACTGATCGAGTTTGAAAATAACAATGCCACGTCAGCCACTACCAGACAGTCACCATTCTACACGAACTATGGACAAAACCCTACTGTGCCCATCACGCCCAACATCGAGAATCTTGTTCCCCGAGCCCAACAGTTTGCATAAATATTATAGAATGTCCATGAGCGAGCAAACGAAGCCATCAAGCGCTCGAATGTTATTTCCAAATACAACGCGGATTTACACCGACGAGCCGTGACGTACCACGTAGGAGACTTAGTACCACTCGAAACTCAGAACCTTCGATTGCCCATAGTCCCGAAACTATGCCCCCGCTACTGTGGACCATTTACAATCAGTCACATGATATCCTCCGTCACTGCCCATCTATTGTTACCTGCCATCTGGAACGTCAGCCCATCATTCCACGTGTATTTGTTGTGACCATATATTGCCAGCACCAGTAGACTACCACGTTACAGAGCCAACCCGAACATTTGGCCGCTCGCCGAACCAACCATCGAACTTACGAAGATTCTCAGCCATCGGAATAAGGACCCTCGAGAAGCTCGCGTGATCGAGTTTCTGGTATCCTAGAAAGACCGGACGTCCTTGGAAAAACAATTGGGTGCCCCTGGCACAGATGGAGAATTACCATGTGCTACGAGTCTACCTCCAGTTACGCAATGTGCGCGACGTCGGTGGTCTTAGCTAAGACCATACCTTGGAGGAGGGAGAGTGTAAGGAAATGGTATTTCCTTATCCCGTGTTTTAGTTTCTAAGGCGTACACTACTATAATGGGGTTGTCGCGCAGCTTTGCCACGAAATTCAAACCGCGGCATCCAAATGTGGTCTCCTGACGAGCCACTTGCAATTTGCCCACCTTGCTGTTTCATGCCTAGATCTGAGCGTTTTGTGCCAATCTACAAACCACACGTCTCAGCTCTAACAAGCCTTGACCATGTGCTCTAGGCCTAGTTATATCCAGGATCCCTGGTGATTTGATGTTGCCTTATCGTATTGTTTCCTCGCTACTCAATTATTCGACACACACTCTTTGCGCTTCATAACACCACCAGGGCCCATCGTAGGTTCGAAGGCCCACTGAGTAGTCGGTTGCTCTAGGCGACTAGTACTGCTGCAAGTTGGGCAGAGAACCTGGAGAGGGAGTCGACGATGTTGTAGGCACTATTTTTGTAGTGTAACACTGCCGAACTCGAAGTAGTACTAGTCGCCCAGAGCAACCGACTACTGAGTGGACTATTTGCCCACGAATATTCAAATGACCCTGTCGCAGGTCCAGGATTTAGCGGGAGCTTGAATGAATGACTAATTAAGAATTGCCTGAATACAAGCAAAGACACAATCCTATTTATACCTATGAGAACTATAAGGAAGGTTAACTAGGACCTTCTAAGAGAGTTCTAGAAATGAGTGGAACCGTCCGTAGGAACACCACCTAGAAGCATGGTAGGGATTCTAGAGATACGGTGATGGTGACAGAACTCTCCATGCAATAGAAAACGTGTCACGCAAGGAAATTCCAAAACACTAACACATATGATATATATCAATGTGTATTAAAGAGTGCAGGGATTTCCAGAAAAGAAAAATCACACAAAATAATACACAATAAATAACATATATGCAAATAGACGTGCTCAACGATTCGACAAGCCTCATCCTCTTACAGACCCCTTCTTAGTAAATGACGACCATATTCAAGCCACTTCTCGAAGAGGCGTCTATTACGTAGGAAGCGGGACGGATCGAGTAAGAGTTCCGAATGATCGTCTACTTCCCGAACTAAAAATTCAAGAAGAGAATGATTTGGAATTAGCGGGACATTTTGAGATTGATAAAACCCTGAAGGCGTTGCAGCGGTTTCATTACTGACAAGCTATGGCGACGGACATGTAGCAATACGCCGCATGTCCAACCTGTCAGCGCATGAAATCATCACGCCAGCGACCAACGGGGCTGTTGCAACCCCTTGAGCCACCCCATCGACCATGGCAGTACATGCCGTTGGATTTTGTTAGAGGACTGCCAGCCGAACCAAGCGGAAACGATGCATTGTTGGCGCATTTTGCACCATGTCACACGACAATCACAACCAACGAAACCGCGCAGCTGTTCATCTCGAGACCCAAAGTTCTAGCAAGAGACGTGGGCTTGGTACGGCTAGCGTCTACAATTCTCATCCGCACATCATCCGCAAACATGCGGCCAAACAGAGCGGACCAATCAAACGATGGAATGGCTGATATGGTCAAATTGCCCCGACCGAAACAAATGGGAGGACGCATTGCCCATATTAGAATTTTCCTACAACAATACACCCGCGTCAATGACTGATCACTCCTCATTCTACCTCAATTACAGGATGGACCCGACCATTCCTATCTCGACCAACCTGAAAGATAGATTCCAAGATTGCAACTGTTCATAGCGGGACAAAGCTATCGAGCTTATTAAAAATGCTAATACCACAGCCCAATGGTACACAGACAAATGTCAATGAGATATTACTATGGGATCAGGGCAATTAGTCCTTCTGGACATGAAGAAACGACTGCCGCTACCGGCAAAATTACGACCATGTTACTATGGACTGTTCAAAATCATGAAGATGCTAACGTTGGTGGCCGCCCAACTATGCCTACCAGACGATTGGCACATTCACAATTCGTTCCATGTGATTTTGTTGCGACCCTTTGTCCCCGACACATCGTACGCCACTCGACAGCGATGGTCCCAGATGTACGACCACTAGCTAAGACGTCTATGGGGCCATAAAAGATCTTGAGCCATCGGATTTGCATTGACGGTCAAGGTCGACATGTTGACTTTCTGATACGATGGACTATTTGTACCAGCGAGGACGACATGTGGGTGCTCTCGGATCAAATACATTAACTTTTGATACTTGCGAATAATTTCTCCCACAAGCAAGTGGCTGATATAGATCACTTTCACTAAAGGTGGGGGATGGTGTAAGGAATTTTCTTATCGAGCTGTGCTGCTAGTGCATACACTTGAAATCACCTGAAGCCTTGGGTCTGCTAGCACCTTCATGGCATTCTCATTGCTATCGGCTTCGCGCAACTCCCCCATGACCCTGGGATGTATCGCCTCCAATTCAGTGGCAACTGGCTGAAGGTATATGTCGACGACCTGCTCTACACTTGCACCAGCGCCGACCTCCTTGATCAGTTCAACAGGAACCTTGGACAATGCATCAAAATTACTGCCTCCTCCATAGTAACCTCAAACCCCCCCCCCCCCCCTCCCCCCCCCCTCCGACCAAAACTCAGGGTGGCTGGGCGAAAATGACAAAGTGAACGAAACGCAATAGATGAAGGGGGTTGGACGAGAGGAACCATGAATTCCTCGCGAACGAAGCCCCACCTTGCCAGGCATGAGCAGTGTTGCTAGACCTCCCTGGCGACAAATTGGCACTACACGACGATGCCACCCAGCACGCGCCGACACATCCAGAGCCGAAAAATACGGAAAGGGAAAACTCAATCTCACACATACGAAGAAACAATGGAAAAATAGTCCATGTGCAAGAAAATATGACAAAGGACAAGCAACATCATCTCCCAACAAGTCAAGATACAGTAGATACATGGGCGTTGGATAAAATGTTCAAATAAAAACCGACAAATAGTTAGCACATGGGCTTGTAAAATATATTTGGCAACAAGCGCATGTGAATTTACAAACCTGATCCCTAAAAGCACATATGGTATGTGCTACTATCCAGGTGATTACGGTTACAGCCCCCCTGCAATAGTTTATCCGTGCTGAGATAGGTAGGACGGAGGGGAAATGGGGGGAGTATGGGAGCAAGGGGTGACGGGGAGATGGGCAGAGAGAGAGAGAGAGAGAGAGAGAGAGAGAGAGAGAGAGAGGGGGGGGGGGGGGGGGAGAGAGAGAGAGAGAGAGGGGGGGGGGGGAGAGAGAGAGAGAGAGAGAGAGAGAGAGAGAGAGAGAGAGAGAGAGAGAGAGAGAGAGACGAACACAAGAGACATTGAGATTAGCAGAAAAAGGGATATGGGAGGTGGGCAGAGAGGGGGATGGTGAGTATGCATGACACGTGCAAATGGGGGGGCGAGGACGCGTGCGGGAGAAGGAAGGTAGGTGGCAGCTTGAGAATGAGGTACAAAGGGGAGGTGAGAAGAAATGGAGGGAAAGGCAGGGAATGCAAACAAGGAACCTAGAGTAACAGAGAATGAGGGAGAAACAGAAGGTAGGAAGGAAGACACGAGGGGTGAGCAGGGGAAAAACTGGTGGTACGAAGGTGGAAACATTCTCATGCTCCTCCCCCCCTCTCCCCCTCCCCCCCTCTCCCCCTCCCCCCCTCGCTCTCTCGCCCTCTCCCTCACTCTCTTTGCCCACCCGTTTCTCCTCTCTCTCTCTAGAGAGAGAGAGAGAGAATTGAGTGCTAGAGAGATTATGAGGTGGGGGTCAAGATAAGAGGGGCCAGCCCATCCAATCTCTCCTATCCCCTTCTATCCAACCTATCCCTCCTATCACACCTATCCTGCCTAATTCTCTTATCCCTTCCATCTCTGGTATCCATCCAATCCGTGCTATCGCTGTTGTCCATCCTTTCCCTCCTATCCCTGCAATCCCTCCCACCCTACAAAGACTCATATCCCTCCTATCCCTCCCATCCCTGATACTTCGGCTATCCCTGCTCCTCCCTCATGTTCCTACCATCCCCCTTATCCTTCCTAATCTTGCCATCCCCCCTATCTCTCCTCTTCCTGCTATTCCTGCTGATGCTGCCATCCCTTCTATCCCCCCTATCCCGGCTGTCCCGTCTACCCCTCAGACCCCTACTATCCCACTGATCCCTGATCCTTGCGATCCCTGCGATCCCTCCTACCTCTCCCCTCCTCTCCCCCTCCCCCTCCCTTCCTTTCCCCATCATCCTCCCATTCTATCCGCCTCCAAATCCCATCCTCTCCCCATCCCCCTACCGTCCTCTCCCAAACCCCCTACCGTCCTCACCCCAACCCCCTACCGTCCCCTCCCCATACATGTCGCAGCGCGGAAGATTTCGGCCTAAATTCACGCATTTCAACACATTCAGCACACAAACTACGCACAGAATAGAAGGGGGTGCGTATAATCGGATACTGCTGATTTGGCACCCTACCCAGATAAACGCACCTCTGTGCAAAATACACCTGTTCGGCATAAGTTCACACCCCACGCTTTGGCTTCACGACTCAACCGCAGAGGCATTTGATTCTGACAGAGGTGGGAGCACTTCCGATTCAAGAGACAGAAATGAGCCTTTTATACTACACGAGTCGTATGGGGTGGTTATCTATCAAGCAGCAGGGACGTGTTTAAGATGAGTGCCGAGCTTCGTGTCAGACGGTTTGACCCCATGTTGAATAGTGATGGGTAGTGTGTCTTTGGCAGGTCCTTGCATTCCTACCAGACAAGTCGCCCAGTTGTGAGGAATACCCTCCTAAAACACGCTCTGGGCAGGCGGCAAGTACCCTTAATGGATTGCCTCTTCAATGCAATCTTGATTTGTCCAACTTTTATTGGGTGTCAAAATCCCCCCGAAATCAACCAACTGCACTGTCACGAACCATCCAAGTCCGCGCCACCATTTAGCAGCACCCCCGGAGTCAAATGGCGAATGTGATTCGAGTTTGAGGGAAATTACTGCAAAAGAGGTGTAATTGATGGGGCACGTATCCGGGAGATTGCTCTTTTCCGTTCATTTCAAGGCCCGATCTGCTGCAAAAAGTGAGCAGTGCGAAAATTCCCTATCACCTAAGGTCAGTAGCGCGAAAACGGGCAACGCGATCAATACAAGTCGCAGCGCGAAATTGAAACGTCAGCAGAGGCGGAGCAATTGTGATTGTCTAACTAAGTCTAACCACTGCTTTTCAAGGCACCAAACTGGCCCTGTTAGAGCATGCAATTTCTGTTGCGTGCTCCTCGTTAACAGCCGCTCCGTGTAGTTGTTGGCTCATAATGCCTATTACAGCCCAAACTCATTTTGCACTTTACATAACACATGGGCTTTAACTTATTCCGAACTGTTAAAACCTGTGGCCCAAATTGCGAGGCGCGGCCTTCAAACGCAGTGCGTTTGAAAGTTGCAATTTCGTGGGTGTTTGGTGGGGGGGCAACGTGACTCGCGTCACTCAGGGGTGCCTTTCAAGTTTAGTGCGGCAGGTATTTTTGGACACCAAGTGCCACACGTTTTTCATCCGTCCATTTCTTTCAAATAACCATATGACAGCGCGAAAACAATGTTTCCCCCCCAGTCAATCAAAGTGTAATCTCAGCCGTCAAACTGTGTCTTTGCAAATCTGACAATTCACGACAAATCACGAATTCGCGAGATGGAACACCCTCACGCTTTTACCACAAATTTTGTACAGGCCGAGGCTCAAAGTTCATACACACTGCGTATGAACAATTTGGGCCGCGGGTTTTAACACCCACCCACTCTTTTTTTTTAGTCCTTCTTTGGCAACTCCCCGGGGTGCTACTGTACCAGTTATGGCATTGCTCGTAAACCTCCTATGAGCTCTTCGCTCAAACGAGTTCTTTATTTGACCAGATGCCATGCACTTGACAAGTGTGCAGTGAAATATACATGTACGCAACATGAGAAACAGCTTTGCTTCCAATCCCAACTTACGCCTTCCTTCGCCCAACCTCAATGCCCATGTCTGATTTTCCCTTTCTGTTGCTCCGGCCCCTACAGTAGTAGTAGAGAAAGGAGCTACTGGTGGTTTTGGCTCTTCAACAGCAGAAGGGACTAATCTTGTTGCGTCTCATGCAGCAGTAGTTGTTGGTGTGGCCTCACCAGCCGCTCCTTTTTCAGAGCTTCTCATGCGAGACCACCTGCCATCCCATGTTTTTTAACCTCGACTGCACAGCATGTTACAGCTATTGCCGCACCCTCTGTGACTGTAACCAATGCCTTTGCTTCAGCTGCACGTGCTTGTTGTGCCACCACTCATTGCATACGTTGCGTTTAATTGTGAGTCCATTAATCAATGCATGCAGTTTTTCGAACTACAGGCACGGCATTTGTGAAATTCAGCCATCATGGCCTTCTGCTCAGCCAAGCTAATCACCTCTTGCTGTTCTAGCTGCATTCCTCTCTGTCATTTCCACCTTCAATGTTTTCCATGAACCATTATTCCCATCGTACCCTGATCCTCTCTACATATTGTCTCTCCGTACCTCCCTTTTTACAGGCAAGGATATGTTTGCTCAGTACCTCCTCAAAAGACGTGAAGAAAGGGAGGCAGTAGTAATGCAGTGCGCACCATTTCCAGTACCAGCACATCCCCCTCTGCTACTCCTTACGCCATGGTTGCGATTCGCATGCTGCCATGCCGACTAACCTGTGTTACAATACCCATGCTTGTCCCAATGGTTAAAACCATGCCCGTGCGTATCCTAACCCATCCGTCTCCCATGCTTTGACCCATGTTGGTTTCCAGTATATGAACCCCGCATCTATGCTTTGTTCTTATTATGTTGGTACCTGACCCATATTTTCCATCTACTCAGAACTATCTTTCTCCCCATGCCTTTCCCATGCTCTGACCCTACCAGCTCCGTGTGCGATGCACACGCTATGTGGAGCGCAACATCTGCTGCTGCCACCCATGCTACAGACATGACTACTCCCAGCACGACTGTACCCAGTTCCCATGTTGTCACCATTGCCATTCAGGGTGTTTCGTCCATTGTGGCACATCACACCACTAGTGTCACTTCCACCCGCAACACCGCTTCCAATGCTCCACGACCACCAGAATCATTGCCACCAGCACCAATGGCACCAATCCCGCCTGCACTACTGGCACCACGGGCGCCACTCGAACCACCAGCAACAATGCTACCCCGCAACACCAGTGGCACCAATGCCGTTCGCAGTGCTCCTACCATGGGCTCCACTCGCGCCATGGGCTCCACTCGCGCCACGGGCTCTATTCGCGCCACGGGCTCCACTTGCGCCACAGGCTCCACTCGTGCCATGGGCACCACAGGCATGGTATCTCGCACCAGAGAGACAGCTGCCTCTCATCCTGCAAGGCCTGGCCACTCCTCAGCTGCCAGCTCCTGAGCCAAAGTTGCTGCAGCTCATGCTGAACATCCCTCCGTGACCGCACACAAAGTCAAGAGCCCATGTGAGTTTGAGATGGTAGCAGTTGTGCTCGTGTGGTCATGCTGGCGGCGGTGATGGCAATGAGTGTGTGTTTTGTGGTCATGCTGGCGGCGGTGATGGCAATGAGCGTGTGTTTCTCTGCCGTGTCTTAAATGGGAGAGAAAAGGGGTCGTAAGGCAAGGTTGACAGTTGGGGATGACGTCAAGGCAAGGTGAAAGTTTTCCTGTCCATTGTCCAATCTCTTTCTAATATGGCAGGGAGCCGTCAACTCCATTTTTGGTACGACTTGCTGCTCCACCTGCACCCATCTTTGTCCCCTCTCCACTTCTCCCATGTCCCCACAGGCCTTACGAATTTCTCCCCCTTTCCCCCCTTCTATCCGTCTTTTCCCCTTGGACTCCATTCTACCAGCCAAGAGTATGAATGGTGCTTCAAGCAACTCAGCAGGGGCGACGCAAGGGAGGCAGTGGGGCACCAGTGCACACATATTCTGTTGCAATGCATGTTAACCAAGATGGCTTGGCATCTGCACTTCTCCCTCTGCTGCTACTGACTGCACCCTTGTGACTTGCCTTTGATTCTGAATAATGGAGCTACTGGGAGGTGCCGCTTGGTGCAAATTTATGATTCTACGGCATCACGTTCATGGAAATTCTGTTCTTCTACTATGCCTGCATACATGACTCTTGGTTCTATTGTTGCTGACGTTCCAAATGTCACCACCAGTCTGCTTGCTGTGTGAATGTGTAACCTGACAGAAAACTTCACTGTAGTGTTGTAGCTTTGTTTTTAACGTTTTTGTCAATAACACAAGCAAGAAGTGCATGAGCATTGACTACAATGATTAAAGGGCTAACACGTTACAGTTTTCACAGTTGTGAGACCCAAAGTAACCTTTTGTGCGATGATAATCAGTGTAGGCACTGGAATCACCTCACACCATTACACATTAATGAGGGGTCTTTACTTATTTTGTGAAGACATTTTCTTATGTTCCTGGCCAAACTCAACGCGAATCAGTCCGTTGCGGCTCCAGCTGTACTATTGAATGGGGGGAAACTCGAGGGCAAATACAAATGGAGGTTCTAATATGCAACACAAACCAACCAATTTGGCGAACCAAACTCTAATTTCCCAGCCTTCCACCGTATTGCACCGCGCCATATCTTTCTGAATGTTTTCCACGCCGTCTACAATCCCGCTGAAGGTCTGAATCTCAGCCTTTAACCTGCACCACGCCCTCGAATCAGCGTCAGCTTGTGGTGGTAATTAGGTAGTGATGATGGCAAGTTCGTAATAGAGAGCATATTTATATATCCACAGCAGGGCTGTGGCTAACAGGGCAATTACCCTTAATGTTACGAAATTAAGAGTTGTTTCCGACCTGATTCCGTTTTTTCGCATAGTAAAAGTTTTCTGATTCCGTCTGCCTAACGGAGTACTTTTCGTGTGATTCCTTGACATTGCGGGTTACTTTTCTTTGATTCCGTACAAAGTGCATTTGTAGTAGGAGATCTGTTTGTAGTGGTGTATCACCCCTTCCCACCCTCCCCTCTACCTTTCCCAACTTCCTCCACTAAGCAAAGCGCGGGGTTAGTTGCCAGGAGTTTTTCTACTCTTCCAATTGCCTCAAGCGGAGTATGCGCGAGAAACAGTCCATTTGCATTCAAGGATGTTAGTATCAAACCAAGAGTAGCTCTTCGACGAATCCGTATGCTAACAGGTAAATTCTCGGCGATCCCGTCTGCTAACGGTTATTTTCGCGGCCGATTCCGTGACCTAACGGAATACCCTAGGCTTAGCGAGAGCCCTGATCCCCAGTTCTTCAGCCAGTTCTTCCTGTGCTAGGTCCTCCGCTTGTAGAGAGTTCCCCGCTACTGCTTCGATCGAAACTCACTGTTGCGGCGAACCTTACTGCCAGCCGTCCCTACTCAACATCACTTTCGTTAGTCTTCATCCATTCATTAACTATTCAAAGTGCCAATTGGATCGGCAATCGAACGGCTATCAGACAATCTTCTCTCCATCATCCTCCATCTCATCGCTCGACCCGACGGCCAGTTCCAGCATGCACTCGTGTGCAAGAAATGGCATTGCATTGCTTGTCATGTGCAGGACCACATGCACGTTTGCGAGAAGGGTCGCATGCATCCTGGCAAGCTCCTCCCACACCTCTCGTCAGCTCGTCCTCGCCTTCGACAGTCTCACGGCCGTCACTGACTCCCTCCTCGCGCGGATAGCCAACACATGTCCTGATCTGACGGCTCTCCAAATCGATCTGATGCAACAGCTCTAAAGACGGGGGGGATTCACCGAGGAAGGGCTCTCTTACCTCCTAGAGGGGTGCACTTGTCTGGAGGACCTTTTTTCCAACTGTCAGTCAAATCTGACTGCCGTTCCTCCGTTAGTCAGTAGAACAGCCACTAGGCTCTTTGGAGTAGATAGTAGAGTTAGGAGGTATTCTTGGAAGATTTGAAAGGTGAAAGTAGCAAGGAAGTTTTGCTAGAGATCACATGATGGCTTCCAATCAAGAAGCACACTACTATATACAAGGAGAATGGCTAAGGCACCTCTAGAAGGTCGCCCAAGTCGCTTCTCATCTTTGCTAAGCTAAGAACAACAAGGCATAGATAATGATTGCATGCATGCATACTTAGCTTGGCTGGAATTCTAGAAACTAGCATGCATAGTCTAGGAAATAACTATTGCATCCTAGCATAGTCTTCCTTGTACTGCTGTTGCTGACGATGTTTGTAGAAATAGCTGTTGTCACAGGATCGAATGTCTCGAGGAAAGATTGCACTATCGATCAGTACAAGGCGCTTTTATACTTCCAGAGTACATCAGGTAACCAGGTTTATCTTGTCTTAAGGGAATAGACCCTTCTAGAAGACAGAATCACACTGCGTATAGCGACGCGAGGCTATTGGCTTTAAGGGATTACGGCAGGATTACGCTAGATAGAGTGCACCAGTACATCCCAAGCCTGGTCGGTGATATAATTATAATAGCAGGATAAATCAAAGGTAAATGGGAAAGAGAAAATAGGAAACCAAATGAGATGGGATAAAGAGAGAAATGAAAGAGGAAGGAAATAAGAAAAGGGACAAGTGGTGTAACGGGGTCGTACTCTCACACTTCCCCCCCTCAAAGCTGGGTGGTAGAAGTAACACCCTGCTTGACAAGGTAGTCCTGCAGAGGACGACGGGCGATACCCATGTCGGACTCAGGTACCCAGCTGTCCTCAGAAGGATCATAACCCTTCCAACGGATGAGAAGCTCCACAGTGCCATTCCGACGACGGCGGTGTGCAAGCACGGATTCGACCTCGTACTCGGGTTCATTCTGGATGAGGACGGGCGGCAGCGGCGGCGGTTGGCGACCGACGAAGATCGTGTTGGGATCCCGATAGGGCTTCAGAAGTTGGACATGGAAGGCGTTGTGAATCTTCCAGGTAGCTGGCAGGCGTAAGCGGAAGGTAACAGGAGTGACCTGTGCTTCAACGAGAAAAGGCCCGCAGAAGCGAGGTCGAAGTTTAGATGGGAGGTGGCTGATGTCCAGGTTGCGGGTGTCAAGAAGCACCTGGTCTCGCACCGTGATGGTGTGGTCGTTGCGATGGCGATCGGCCTGGCGCTTTTGCTGCTGCTGAATGTCGAGGAGGCGCTTGTGGGTCCGATCCCAAAGCTGGTGCATGGTGGTGATGAAATCATGCGCAGGTTGGACTGTAGCAGATGTTGTCGGTTTCTGTGGTGTGAGTGGGTGGCGTCCGTAGCAGAGGTAGAACGGCGTCTGGCCAGTAGCGGCGTGAGTGGCATTGTTGTAGGCAAACTCCAGGACGGGTAGGTGCAAGTCCCATTTGGAGATCTCGTCCTTGCAGGCTGCTCGGAGGAGTTGCTCGACAATCTGGTTGAGGCGCTCGGTCTGTCCGTCTGTCTGCGGATGGTAAGCGGATGACATGGCGAGTTTGGTCCCGAGCAGAGACATAAGTTCCTTCCAGAACTTGCTGGTGAACTTGGGGTCTCAGTCGGAGATAAGTGTGGTTGGAATGCCATGCTGTGAGATGATGTATCGAACGAATAGTTGTGCTGTCTCCTCGGTGCGTGCTGTCGTGTGTGTCGGGATGAAGTGTCCCATTTTGGAGAACTTGTCGATGACGACAAGGATTGCGTCATGACCGCTGGTGGTAGGTGGTAACCCGGTGATGAAGTCCAGGCTAACCACTTGCCATGGCTGTTCTGGGATAGGAAGAGGCTGCAGTAGTCCCGCCTTTTTCTGCTTGCTGCTCTTCATCCGTTGACATGTATCATACGCGGTGACAAATTTCTGCACATCCTCTGCCAAGTGGGGCCAGTAGTAGTGTTTCGCAATACCGGTCAGCGTCTTGTTGCTATCGAAGTGTCCGGCGTAGAGGACGTCGTGGTATTCTTCGAGTAGTAACTGGCGCAAAGGAGGGTAATTGGGTACCCAGATTTTCGTCGATCCTTTCCGGTACGTGATGTCACTGTCCCACTGTAGCAGATGTCGCTTTTCTGCCAAGGGAATTTCGGGGTCGATGGCGTACCCGTGTGTGAAGAGTCCCTTGAGTAGTGGATTCATCCCTTCGATCTTAGTAGCGGCAACGTGTGCAGGCCGGCTGAGGGCGTCTGCTTTGTTTTTGTGGCCGGGCTTGTACATGATATCGTAGTGGAAGTGTGTCTCGAGGAAGTCGATCCAACGGACCTGCCTCCTGGAAAGGTTGGGTTGTGTCTTCAAGTATTTCAGGCTGCAGTGGTCGGTGTAGACGGTTGTTCTTCGTCCTTCGAAATAACATCTCCACGCTTTGAAGGCGATGACGATGGCAAGGGCCTCTTTGTCGTGTATCGGGTAGTTTAGTTCTGCCCCATGCAGTTTCTTGCTGAGGTAAGCGATTGGTTGCAGTCCATTCCCCTGGTCTTGCATTAAGACTGCTCCCACTGCCTGGTCACTAGCATCAGCTTGGATTACGTAGTCGCGTTCAGGATCTGGCAAGATGAGTACTGGTGCGGACGTAAGTGCTTGTTTCAGCTGCTCCACGGCTTCCTGGTGTTTCGGCTCCCATTTGTAGGGCGTGTTCTTCTTCAGCAGATTCGTGAGTGGTGCTGCGATTTGAGCATACTGTGGCACGAACCTGTTGTAGTAATTAGCGAAGCCTAGGAACTGCTGCAACTCGTTCACGTTCTCGGGTGTCTTCCACGTACGTACGGCTTCAATTTTCTTGGGGTCGACGTGAACTCCTTGAGCGCTCACCATGTGTCCTAGGAATTGGACCTTCTCAAGGGCGAATTCGCTCTTGGACAGTTTGATGTAGAACCGTTCTCGTCAAAGAATTTCGAAGACGCGTCGCAGGTGTTCGACGTGTTGCTTCATGTCGCGTGAGTAGATGAGGATGTCGTCCAGGTACACCACCACGCACTCGTCCAAAAGTGGTCGTAGAATGTGGTTCATTTCGGCTTGGAACGTTGCCGGTGCGTTGGTGAGTCCGAACGGCATTACCAAATACACGTACGATCCGTACCGAGTTCGGAACGCAGTTTTGTGGATAGAGTTGTCCGCCATCCGTATCTGCCAGTATCCGGACCGCAGATCCAGTTTGGAAAATACCGTAGCTTCCCGAAGCTGGTCAAGCAGGTCATTGATTTGCGGAATCGGATATTTATTGATGGTCTATTTGTAAAGAGCTCGGTAGTTGATGCACATGCGCAGGCTTCCGTCCGATTTCGGTGTGAAGAGCACAGGGGCACCGTATGGCGAAGTAGATGGTCGAATCAGTCCTTTGGCTAGGAGATACTCGATCTGTTTTTTCATGTCGATCAGCTCCGTAGGGCTGAGCCGATATGGTGCTCGGAAGGTCGGCTTCGAACACGGTTCCTCCACGATCTCGTGTTGATGTGTGCGGTATGGCGGTAGCTCGTTCGGAAGATCGTCAGGAAGAATGTCTTGGAAGTCCTTCAGCAATTCCTTGATTTTTTCCGGAGGTTCCGAGGTCTTCTCTCCGTCGTTCTCCACCTCTGTTGCTATCGCCAGGAACCCGGTGTCGATTCGCTTCACGTCCTTCTCGAATCGTGCGAGTGTCTCCACTGGGATATCTCCTGTATCGTCCCAGTTGGGTAGCTGTACTCTTCATCCATTGTTGTAGATACTTGCGGTGCGGTTCACCCAGTTGATCTCGGGGTTGAATCTTTTTCGGAAGTCTCGCCCGAAGATCAAGTCAAGCCCTTTGATGTTGGTGATGGGGAGTGCAGGTCTCCAGTGCAGTGGTCCAATTTGTAGGTGTAGCATTGCTTCGCCGTGTTCTAGTAACTTGCTTCCGTCCACCATCGTTGTAGAGAATCCTAAAGGCTTGTACTCTTCCCGAAGTCGGTCGATTACTGCCTTGTCGCAGACGGTGTGTGATGCTTCGCTGTCCACGAGTGCTTGGAGGCGTTGTCCCTTGCAGATGACCTCGAGCACGAGGGGCAGGCGTTGCTCGGAGTACCCGAAGATGGTTTCATTTATTGGGTCATAGGGTACATCCCAATATTCCGTACACACCTTTGTGTTGTTATCTACTCCTGAGCTGGCAGCTGGCCGAGGCTGCTTGGAGAACGGCTCTTCTCCAGGGCTCGGAGTTTCCTTGACGATTGTGCGCATCGTTGATGCCGAAGTTGCTCAACTGGATGCATCCGGAGGAGGAGTTCGGGGTTTGTGCAGCTTTTTGTAGACCCCCAGCTTCCTCTTGAGCTGCTTCAGCTCCACCAACGTCTTCCCTGGGGAACGGGTAGTCGTTGTGGGCTGGTGTCGGGAGAGGACGTTGACTCCGTGGAAAGGTCGGCTTCTTTCCACACTCCTTAATTTTTTCCCCAAGTTGTCCGGTACCGGTATAATCTCCACAGCTGTCTGCTTCTTTTGGAGTCCCTCCCGAAATTTCTCCAAGGCTCTAGCCCCTCAAAAATCATAAGTTTTCATTAAAGCATCTTTATAGGATAACTTTAACGAATCCTTAAAATTTCTTGGGTCTTCAAGGAGTTTCCCCGTCTCGGCAGAGTCTTTTTTCGCGGAGTCGTATTTTTCCTCGACGATTTTCCCTGGCGAAGTCTGGTCGTGGGGTGGAGATTTTCCCCCATCATTTCCTCCTTCTCGCGTCGAATCAGCTTCGTCGAAGTTGATTTTCCCGGAATCCCACGGCCGCTTCCGGATCTTTTTATTTTCGCCAGCTAGATCCGCAATCACTGGCGACTCCCGTTTTTTGTCTTCTGATTGGGCGAAGGAATTCCGCCACTGTTGCGTGCCCGATACTCTGCGCGTGCAGCTTTCATTTTGTTGCAGTCGAAGATTCGATGACCCGGCACCCCGCAAAAATCACACGTGTAGTTGGTGTTTTTCGGACGTGGCCGCCCTCGAACCTGTCGACTTCCATCGGGTGGGCGAACGTGGGGTGAGCCGAGCGGTCGCCCTGTCGTGTACTGCCGACGTGCGTCCGTCGTGTCCCGGCGTTGACCATGTCGAAGAGCTCCGCTGCCGAAACGACGTCACTGTAGCTCGCGTAGTTTGACGCTGCCACTTGTCGTTTGACTTCGGTCTTCAGCCCGGCGAGGTACGATTGTACTTTTTCCCCTTCGGTCAGGTTGGGAATGCGGTTATAAAATTCCTCCATCTGCTGCGTGTACTGCGCTACACTCCCGAACTGTCGATGGCGATGATTTTTTTCCCGGGCAAGGAAACACGAATTTATCGGCTCGAAACGTTTCAGCAGGTCGGCGCGGAACTGCTGCCACGTGGCTTCACCGTGGATGAAGGTACTGTTGCCGCCAATCCACTCGAGTGCCGGCCCTCGCATCAGTGTCGCCGCGAGTCGTACGCGTTGTCCGTCCCAGACTGGCGAGCTCCATCTGACGGCTGCGAAGTAGATCTCCATCCCGGCGATCCATCTGCGGGCATCGGAGTTTCGATCGCTCGGATCGAACGGCTCAGGTGGGCGGTTTCGGAGCCTCGAGAAATTGCTGCAACTGCTGCGTCGTCGCCGTTACTGAGTCGTGCTGCGCTCCGGCGAGTCGAGTTACTTGCTCGAACTTGTTTCGCCACACTTTGCGATCCGCTCGCATCTCCTCCTGAAGGGCTGCGATGCGCGCGAAGAGCTGCTGGGTAACCTCGGCGTTCTCGAAGGTTGCCATCCTGTTCAAAACACGCGCGGGGGGGGTGATTCGAAAAAAACGCGGAGCTGGTGCTTACCAGAATCAGTGTCGAATTGGTCGCCCCCGGCGGTTTTTCGAGGCAGGTTTTCCCGCTGCTGCTGCTTTGTTGAGCGCGGCCGAATGAGAAAAGCTTTGATACCAAGTGTCACAGGATCGAATGTCTCAAGGAAAGATTGCACTATCGATCAGTACAAGGCGCTTTTATACTTCCAGAGTACATCAGGTAACCAGGTTTATCTTATCTTAAGGGAATAGACCCTTCTAGAAGATAGACTCACCCTGTGTATAGCCACGCGAGGCTATTGGCTTTAAGGGATTACGGCAGGATTACGCTAGATAGAGTGCACCAGTACATCCCAAGCCTGGTCGGTGATATAATTATAATAGCAGGATAAATCAAAGGTAAATGGGAAAGAGAAAATAGGAAACCAAATGAGATGGGATAAAGAGAGAAATGAAAGAGGAAGGAAATAAGAAAAGGGACAAGTGGTGTAACGGGGTCGTACTCTCACAGCTGTGCTGGAAGAGACCATGGCTGTAGTTGTTTTCTGCTAGGTGCGCTGTCGATTATTATGCTAAGCTGCTTGGCTGGGTTGTGTGCTCTCTGTAGTTGTTACCAAGGTTGGAAACTCAGATTGAAGGGTCGAGCAATTCGAGGTTGGATTCAACCTTCGAATTCCTCAAGGGTGTATTTCGAGGTTAGGTTTCAACCTCGAATTAGATTTTGTTGAGCTGGTGAAACTTCGTTACACGAGTTCGCCGGCGTCTTGTTACAGTCAGCGGCCTCGCTTCGTTGAGGAACCTAAAGATCCAGGGCGGAGATGTTGATCGACTCCCAGATGCGTTCACCTCGTTACAGTCACTCGCGCAACTAGTGGTCGAAATGTACAGCCTGGATGAACTGCCGCGGGACTTCGGCAATCTGAGCTCGCTGAAATTGCTGGAGCTGAACAGCTGCCTCTTTCTAACCTCCCTTCCGGAATCATTTGGGCGACTTACCAACTTGGAGTTTCTTTCCGTCAGCACCTGCCGCAGGAGGCTTCAGCTGCCCGAATCCATCTCCAACCTTTTGTCTCTAGTGACGTTTGAAATTTTGAGCTGCCAAGAACTTTCGCCGCTGCCCGAGAGTCTCGATGACCTGAAGGCGGTCGAAACCCTACGTCTAGAGGAGGTGGGGGGGATCACATTCCTGCCAGCGAGTCTTGGGCAGCTGCGGCGGCTGTGTCTCCTTTCTGTTAACTGCTCCAATATACGGTATCTGCCTCTGTCACTTCCCAGTCTGCCCTCACTTACGAACCTCAACGTTGCTGGCGCAAGGCTTGTTCTGCTGCCCGTAGAGATTGGTCAGCTATTGGAACTATGGACGCTCACGGTGGACGCTGGGAATCTCATGCACCTGCCTCCCACCCTCACCCTTGCAACCGCACTCCAAGAGCTCACCCTGGAAATCATTTCGTCTCTGTGATCTCTGCCCGAAGATTTCGGGCAGCTGACTGCTCTGGAGACCATGCACCTGCTAGCTCTTACTCTGTTGGAAGGCCTGCCCAAATCCCTCAGCAATCTGAGGAAAATGAAGGAGCTGAAAGTTGCCGACTGCAAGCAGCTGGGGCAGCAGCCAGACTCCCTGTGTCTGCTATCCTCCCTGGAAGTGCTGGAAATCAGCGACTGCTGCCAACGAAAGCTCTTCTTGACGCCATGGGTTATGCCCTGCACAGCCTGCGTAAGCTGCACCTGCTGGATTGTACAGTGCACACCCACCTCCCCCCATCCTTCTCCAACCTCTCCTCCCTCGAAACCCTTAAGATCCGTGATGCAACGAGCTTCAGAGGCGCCCTACCAGACGGCTTTGGCCATTTGAGGAGCCTCAAGAAGCTCACCCTCTCCTCCCTACCGCACCTGTCCGCCCTCCCCACCTCCCTCCCCGGCCTCGCTTGCACTCTCACCATCCTCGAGGTGGCCAGCTGCAAGGGAATCAAGCAGCTGCCAGAGAAGATTGGATGGCTGGAGATGCTTGAGAAGCTCAAGCTCTCGAGTTTACCTGGCTTGAAGTCACTCCCGCGCTCGCTGTTTCAGCTGCAACGGCTGCGGGTTCTGGAAGTGGTGTTCTGCAAGGCGCTGGGGTCGTTGTTTGGGGATGAAGACATGGGAGCATGCACGGATGACCTTGAGGGGGGAAGTACGAGCCTTACCTTGGCCGGTTGCAGTAGTGGCAGCAGTGGCAGTGCGTCGTTTCCATCCCTTCAGAGGCTCAATATCATGGCCCTTCCAATTGAGGTGCTCGGTCCATTGCTGGGCTCCTTCTCTTCTCTTAGCAAGCTGGAAATCCTGCAGGATCATGGGCTCTGCTCCCTTCCTGACTCCATCTACGGACTTGCAAACCTGCAGTCACTTACTATCAACCATGCCAAGAGCCTGCTAATGCAGCCCGAAACAGTAGGGAGGCTGTCAGCACTTACATCCCTCCAAAGTGACAATCTCCAGAGCTTGTGCGAGCTGCCCGAGTCATTCAGGCAGTTGAAGATGCTTCAGGCTCTGGAAATCTATGACAGCCCAAGGCTAACCAAGCTCCCAGAGTCCTTTCCCGGTCTGAAGAGGCTGGAGCTCTGCCTTTTTTCCAGAATCGGGATTTCATGCTTTCCAGAGGACTTTTGGAAGCTTTCTTCTCTGGAGGACCTGACTGTGAACACACTTCCCAATCTTTGCAGCCTGCCCAAATGTTTTTCGCAGCTGCCCTGACTGGAGGAGCTGAGGCTGAGCGGGTGCAAGCGGCTGATGCACTTGCCCCGGCGGCTGCAGGAGATGGCGAAGCTGCAGGCGTGCATCGTCACTGAGTGCCCCCTGCTCTCGAGGCGATGAAGGGTGGTGATTTACGGGACGGCAAATCTGGAGGAGGGAGAGTATGCGAAGGGTGCTTCAGACCGAGAGGATGGGGGGAGGAGCCATGGGAGGAGGGGAATGAAGGGGAGGAGGGGAGTGCAGGGGAAGAAGGAGAGGAGGGGGAAGAGGAGGAGGAGGAGGAGGAGGAGGAGGAGGAGGAGGAGGAGGAGGAGGAGGAGGAGGAGGTCGTGGAGTCGGATGGTGCTGAGGAGGGAGAGTGGGACGAGGATGGGGAGGAAGGAGAGGGCAGTGGGGAGGAAGAGGTGGAGTGAGACGAACAGGGGTGGTGATGGTGGTGAGGTGTGTTTGATGCATCCATTCCTGCCCTCTTTCTTTGAAGTACTTGGCTCCTGGAATATGTGATGTGCTTTGATTCTGCCTTGCAGAGTGTACTTTCCAGAGCCTTGAACTTGGGTGATCGTGTTTTGCATTGTGGGATGGGAATACAAATCGTAGTCACCACCAGCGCTCAGTCAACTGTTTTAAACCTCATGATATAGTTGCATGATCAGTCTCTTGCTGTGACACATCATCATACTGGAAGTTGCTACCTCTCATAGGTTGAAGCTGAAGGTGGCATCCTGCAAGCTGGTTACCGAACTTTGTTGCAGCACATGCATAGACACTGAGTTGCAGCCTAAGGAGTCACTTCGAATCTGATCAGTACGCCCCCAACTACCTATTGTAAGCACTAGTACAATCCGTTCATGTCTGAAACACCATCAGATTCAGTGTCACCACACCCTTAAAGATCCAACCAATGAAGCATGTTGAGCTGGGTGAAATCCCCAGGCTTAGCAACCAGCTGCCTACAGCCATCCAGGTCAAGATCCTTGAGCCGACAGTTGTGTAAAGTTGGGAGGAAGGGCGCGCAAGGGGGTGTTGCAAAGGTCAAGATTGTGGAGGCAGGGGAGCTGGGTGAGAGAAGCAGGGAGGTGCTCGAGGGAGGAGCAGTCTGACAGTTTCAGCTTACGCAATCTGGACAGGGCACCGATGCCATCTGGAAGGGAGGAAAGCTTGGGCGCATGGATCTCAAAGGCCGTCAGGCACTGAAGCTCAGTAAGCCTCCCTGCCGGCTCCTCTAATTCCACAGCCTGCTGTATGTGCAGCTGCCTCAGCTGCTGCCATGCCAAACCAATGTCACCTGGAAGCTTTGTCATGCGTGCGGCACATCGGATTGTTAAGTGGCGGAGGTTGGGGAATAAATCCAGGGGGAACGGCAGCTCCTCTGCCTCCACTGTCAACAGCAGGTCCAAGTCCTCCAGAGAAGACAAGCGCATGCTAGCGACCATTCCGCGCATGAAGCCAACACTAGTAAGGCTCAGGCTCCTCAGCCGATGCATTGATTGAACTTCAATCAGAGGGGTGAGCTGCTGGTTGTTAGAAATAGACTGCAAATACCACTTTTGTATTTGTACTTTTATATCATAGTTTAGGTTGTGAATGTTCTAGTGGGTTGGGGTGTACTCACAAATCCCAACCTCACACAATTGTGATCCCCACAATCTCCAATTACCCAATTGGAGATTCCGGAGATCCCAATGGGGATTCCCTCCAATTCCCCCTTCATCCATTCTCTCTCACCTTGCCATGTACTTATAGAGCCTTGGGCTCCTTACCTAATCAATCATTTCAACTCTATTTCTTATATGGTATCAGAGCGACCTATCCGCACACGCGGATCAAGGTCCTAATCTGAACGTGCCCGTGCTACGCGCACTTCATCGTCGCGACATTCGTTTCGAGTCGTCGGAATTTCAACGTGCTCCACTCTACAAACGCGCCTCTCATCGTCGACCGCCTTCGCGCTCGACCTCGTTGAATTTCTCATCTCTGAAGCTTTCACGCTTCTCATCGTCGATTTCCTCCTCGGTTCTCCTTGGTCGAATCTCAATTTCGACCATCTCTTAAAACTCGTTCTCGAGTTTCCCCTCAGACCCCGCCAGAATAGGCGAACTCCCCTCGCGAAATCGCCTCCACGAACGTCTCGCGTCAAATCAAGAGCAGGTACACAGGTTGAAGCGGAGCGGAGCTGGTTACGGAGCTGGTTGCGGAGCTGGTTGCGGAGCTGGTTGCGGAGCTGTGTAGTTGCGGGACAGGGCCTGGGGGTGTGTGGGGGGGTGTGTGGGTCCGGGGTTAGACATAGGCTCAGATTCAGTTTCAAGTCGGCGTTTTAACGAATTTTCGCCGACGCCATTTCCTACTTAGCGGCATTTTGATACAGCCATCAGAGTGATTTTCAGCAATTCTCGTCGACCAATTTCCAAAAGTGCCGCGCTGCACACCGACAATGGCTTACTCAACCACTTCACTCGCCAACCGGATCCCGCTCCTTCGTCTCGAGCCAGACGGCACATGCTCCAACTACAAGGCTTGGCGCTATGGTGTCGACAAGCACCTCCTCAGTCGCGAGGTGAAGGGGCTCGAGCTCACCGACGTCCTTCTCAACATCGGTGACGGCAAAGAGCCTCCTAAACCCGAGAGGTCCGCCGATCCAGCTAATGCCGCCGCCGAAGCAGTTTATGCTGCTGCACTGCTCAATTACAAGAATTGGGAGAAGGCCGATGGTGCGGTCATTAGTGTCGTCATGGGCACCACTCCTCCCGAACTCGTCGAAACCTACCACAACTACCCATCTGCCAATGCCATTTGGCTCTACCTCGAAGATCGCTTCCTGAACAAGACTGCAGTGGGAGTTGCTATACTCATCCCCAGCATGTTCCAAGTGCGGCTCGAGGACTCGCCAGGCATAGCGGACTATGTCACCAAGGTGCAGTCCATTCATGGTGAACTCAAACAGTTGGGGATAGTCTTCCCCGAACAAGCCCCTGCAGCCGCTCTCCTAGTCGGCCTCACTCCGGCATACGAAGTCACACGCAAGATGCTCTTGGGCCTTGCTCCTACAGACCTCACATTTGCCAAGGTCTCATCCGCGCTCCTTTCTGCCGAAAAGGACAACAGCGCTCAAGCCAAGGCCAATGCAATCCGCGCTCCCGTGCCTCAAGCCTATGCCGCTTCGGTGCCATTCCAGCGCAACCGCTTCCCCCCGTGTCCCTACGTCATCTAGCGCGGCCCTCGTGCTGGCCAGGTGTGTGGCGGCACCAACCACGGCCTTGCCTCCTGCTTTAAGAAGAAGGATAACGAGTGGTATGCCGTCAATGGGACCGCCTCCAAGCCGCCAAGCTGGATGGTCAATCGTGCTCCTCGCCAAGTCAATCAAGTCGAAGCGCAGGAATCCGTGCAGGCTGCTGTGGCTGCACCTGCTGATGTGCGCCTCAACATGTTGTTCCCTGGCACTGCCATGATTAATGAGACGATTTCGCAGTATCCTCGCTCACAAAGCACCTCAGCCACAATAGAGTTCACCCTCGACAGTGGGGCCACTCACACGGTTCTCAAGGAAGAACACTCCTTCAAGCCATACGAGACACCAATCCGTCTACTAGGAGCAGACTCCAGTTTTACAACACACGCCAAGGGCTCCTCCACAGTTCCGTGCCCAGCTTTTCCTTCGGGCAGTGTGACTGGCATGTGTGTTCCCACACTACGCCACAATCTCGTGGCCCAACACGAGCTCCAACGGGCAGGCGTCACCACGATCTTCCCAGCACACTCGGATCAATGTGACCTCTTCGACCCTAAGTCCAACAAGCTCCTAGCACGCTTCACACTCAACAGTAGCAAGCTCTACACGCTGCGTTCACCTGCACCTCTCGCCACCCTCTCCCAAGCACAAACTGCCAGCACCACTCCGTGTTCGTGTCGCAGCTTCGCCAACCCAACCATCCTCTACCACAATCGCTTGGGTCACCCCAACTTCCGTACACTTGCCGACATCGCTTCCAAGAAACTTCTTCTTGGCCTCCCATCGGCGCTTCCTCCACCAACAGACTCACCTGCACCCACCTGCCTGGACTGCACCAAGAGCAAGCTCAGGCAGCAGCCGCACCCTTCCTCCCCATCCGTCGCAGCTGCTCCGTGGGACCTAGTGCACATGGATGTCTGGGGCCCAGCTCCAGTCGCATCCCGAGGCGGTCATCGGTACTTTCTTACACTAGTCGATGACCACTCGTGGTATGTTTCTGTGCACCTCCTGCATACCAAGGCGGAGGCAGCTGATGTCATCATGGCGTGGGTGCGCCAGGCTCAAGTCACGTTCGGCACTCCTCTGAAGTGCCTCCATTCTGATGGCGGGGGAGAATTTCGCAATGGCAAACTCGATAACTTCTGTGCGGCCCAAGGGATTCGGCAAACCTTCACGCTCCCCGAAAGCCCGCAGCAGAATGGCATTGCAGAGAGCCGCAACCACACCTTGGTTCAGATCGCTCGCTGCCTCCTCAGTCACGCCAACGCACCACGGTCACTCTGGGGATATGCCCTCTTCCATGCGGCACTCCTCTACAATCTTTATCCGCATCCCCACCGGCCCGACACCACACCTACCGCTCTCTGGCTTGGGGTCACGCCTTCCGCCCGCTCTCTACGCGTCTGGGGGTGTACCGCGTATGTGTTGCTAAGCCCCCACACGCGCAGGAAGCAAGGTGGCAAGCTTGGTCCCAAAACCCAGACCTGCATGTACCTGGGGCACAACTCCGACTCCCCAGACTACTTATTCCTCAACCCAATCACCAGACAGCTGATTCGCAGCCGTGATGTCGTCTTCGATGAGACACGCCCATTCCACTCTGCGACCACGGGCGAGCCTCCTCCACCTCCCCCGACGCTTGTTTGGGCAGACTTCGATGCCCCACCTCCGGCTGCTGCCCCTTCTCCGGGGCCTTCTCCGTCCGGCGTGTCTCACCCGGCCTCCCCAGTATCCTCCGCAGCGGCACCTCCTCCTGCTCCGCCTTCCCCGCGCGTCGAGCCCGGCTCACCAGTCTCCTATCGGAGGCGCCCAGTCCCTCCGGTCCCACCGCAGCCGCCTTCGTCTCCGGTCTCTAGTCGCACTCGTTCCAAGGGACCGGCTCCGCCTCTCGCCTGGGAACCAGCCGCCTTCTCCATCCGGTGTTCGGTCACCCCGCCTCCTCCTGGCAGGGGTGATGTCCCCTCCATCCGTATTCCCCCCCGTGCACTTCTGGAGGACAAGCATGAGGAGATGTTTGACCTTCACGCGATCTGCCAATTTCTCTCTCACATCTTCCCGGACATTACTGACTGCCCTTCCCTCAACTTCACCGAGAACCCGACCATTCTGACTCCTCGCACAAAAGAGGAAGCTCTCTCGGGGCCTTATAAGAAGGAGTGGAAGGCAGCAATGGATGTGGAGAACGAGGCGTTCATTCGCAACAACAGCTTTGACGATGTTGTTCCCCCTTCCGGTGTCAACATCGTCGGCGGAAAATGGATCTTCCGAGTCAAACAACTCCCAGGCGAAGCTCCACTGTTCAAGGCACGATACGTGGCGAAGGGTTTCACCCAGAAGGAGTATCTCGACTTCTTCGAAACATTCTCGCCAACGGCCAAGCTCCCGACTGTGCACGCTCTTCTTGATATAGCCGCTCGCGGCAACTTCGAGATCAAGTCCATGGACGCCTCCTCCGCCTTTCTCCAAGGCCAGCTCAAGGAGGATGTCCACATGGAACGCCCACCGGGGTTTCCTGGCACTTACCCTGCCAACACAGTGTGGAAGCTGAAGCGCCCAGTGTATGGCCTCAAGCAGGCTCCTCATGAGTGGCACAACAAGGTGAAGGAAGTCCTCCTCGCACTTGACTTCCATCCCTCTGCCTCAGATTCCAGTCTCTTCGTTCGTCACTCCTCCGAGCCCTTCTACATCCTCGTCTACGTCGACGACTTCATTCTAGCCGCCAGAGATCCAGCCGACATGGCAGCTGTCCAGTCTGCTCTCAGCTCCGCCCTTCTCATGAAGGATCTTGGTGACCTCAAGAACTACCTGGGGATGGAGATCACTCGTGACCGCCAGGCTTGCACGATCACCCTCTCCCAGGAGTCCTACATCGACAACCTTCTCAAGCGGTTCGACATGGACTTCAGTAACTCTGTCTCCACTCCACTCCCACTACAGCATCAGCTCACGGCCCCTCCAGTTCCTTCTCCTGACGCCTGCAAGGACCCGTACCCTGAGCTAGTCGGTTCACTCATGTATGCCATGATGTGCACTCGACCAGACTTGGCTTACCCGGTTAGTGTCCTCTCTCGGTACGTCTCCCCTGGACGCTACACTGCCTCGCATTGGTCTGCAGCCAAGAGGGTCCTCCGCTATCTACAAGCCACCAAGTCTCACATCCTCACTCTTGGTGGTACCTCTCCAGTCAAGCTCGAGGGATACACAGACTCCTCATGGGCCGATGACCAGACTGACAGACGCTCCTCCCAAGGGTACTGCTTCACTCTTGGTAGCTGAGTCATCAGCTGGCGCTCCACTCGGTCCTCTGCAGTCTCCCTGTCGTCCTGCGAGGCCGAGCTCTACGCGGACACAATGGCTGCTCAAGAGGCACGCTGGCTCTCCTTTCTCCTCGCTGAGTTAGGCTACCCCCAGCAGTCGCCCACCCTGTGGTGTGACAACCAGAGTGCCATTCATCTCACCAAGGATCCTGTGTTCCACTCTCGCACCAAGCACATCGAACTTCGTCATTTCTTCATCCGAGATCTTGTTCAGAGTGACCAGCTGACGGTACGGTACATCGCCTCAGATTGCAACCTCGCCGACCTCTTTACCAAGGCTCTCGGCAAGGCTGACCACCATCGCCTTCTCCGTTCCATGGGGCTATGTGCTCCTTGACCGGGTTTGCAGTCTATGGGGGTGTGTTAGAAATAGACTGCAAATACCACTTTTGTATTTGTACTTTTATATCATAGTTTAGGTTGTGAATGTTCTAGTGGGTTGGGGTGTACTCAAAAATCCCAACCTCACCCAATTGTGATCCCCACAATCTCCAATTACCCAATTGGAGATTCCGGGGATCCCAATGGGGATTCTCTCCAATTCCCCCTTCATCCATTCTCTCTCACCTTGCCACGTACTTATAGAGCCTTGGGCTCCTTACCTAATTAATCATTTCAACTCTATTTCTTACACTGGTAGCTCCCAATGCTCAGAGTCTCAAGGGAAGGAGGCAGCGATTTTGAGATCGCCGGTACTTGAGGAAGCTTCCCCGACTCTCGGAGCCTATTAAGTGGGAAATGAGGAAAGGCTGATGCAGCTGCTAACTCTCAGAGTCTCCAGGCTCAGAAGGTCGTTGACAGTCCCTGGAAGCTTACGGATCTTAGAGCAGGACTGGATGCTCAACGCCTACAGGCTGCCGATGTCGTCAGGCAGACGATTGTGCCCGTCGCAGCTTTGGAGCAGCAACCGCTCGAAGCGGCTGAACGAGCATCATAGCGGGAACAACAAGTCGAATTCCGGACTGCACTCTTCAAACTCCAGCGCTTTCAGCGATGCCACATCAGCGAGTGAAAAGGGGTGAGAGCCGATGCCTTCTAGTTCAAGCCAGGTTTTGTTGAACAAGGAGAGGGTGGTCAAGGGTGGGAGGTGAGCGAGGTTGGAGAAATTTAGATCTTATCCTGGAATGTCGACGGTGAGAGTGGCGAGAGACGACAGATTCGTAAATCCAGGAGCTTTGAGAGCTGAGATGTTGGTCAGCACCAGAGTATGCAGCTGCGTCTGCTGCGAGCGAGAAGCAGGGATCCTCATGTACTGATTCCGACAGTAGAGCGTCAGGTGCTGCAGCTGAGTGCAGCTACAAAAGAAGGGATCGAGGCCGGCTTCGGTCAGCCACACCGGAAGTCCGTCCTCCTCCTCCCAATCCCATTTTAGTGATCTCCTTCCCCACATGAAGGGACACCGGTTTCCGACACGAGGAAGCGAGGAAGGCAAGGAAATCATCATCCATGCATTTAATGCTGTTGTCCCTCAGATGCAGATGGGACAGAATTGTTAGAATTAAGAACGCAGTCTAGGTGAACTCAAGGAGCTAGAATGACTCAAAATATAAATCCGGAATTCTGGACAGAAAATTCATGCCCATAAGAAACTTTGTCGACGAAAAACTAGCAGTAGGAAAGTCGCGAAACTCGGATATGTTGTAGATCTTAATTTCATCTACCGTTTCCAATTTGAAGCATGTTGATTGATGGAGTATTCGCGACGCTATGAATTTCGACGTACAGGGGGGGTATGCTATAGGAGAAGTAGTTGGAGGAGCAAGAAAGTGGTTGGAACGGAAGAGAGGGATGAGAGGGAAGGTCCTAAGAGAGTCTCCAACCAAGGAAACCCCATAAGCACAAAGATTAACTTCCTATAGGAACCCCAACTTTGACCTTTGCCCCTTCCCAACCAATTCAACCAAGTTGGTCACACTTGCCAACCTAGTTTGGTTGTTCCCAACCAATTTGCAGCAGCTACAGTAGAGTGACGAATTTCTCCAACCCCCAATGGTCTCAACTCCATACTGAATTACCCCATAACTTCACTCTGTAACTGCCACAATTGTAACGCATGCTCATGAACTTTGAATCTTCATAGCTTTCATGTTCTTGCTCCGATTGAAGCGATTCTTGTTGCGTCGGAGAGATCTTCTCAAGATCTATCATCACAAATACCTGCTTAAAAAAAAAAACACAAAACACATTCCCAGACTCCAGAACACACCACATACAAATTCTTTCACACACATTCAAATCATACATGCGAATTGAAATAAGTGATGTGAGGTAGATAGAATGTGATAGATATGATGACATCACACAACAAGATTCGGGAAGCAATTGATGGCAGCGGTGAGATCCTGGCACGAAAAGGCCCAGTCTTTCTTGACGACGAACGTGAAGATCTGCCGCTGAGCCAGGCGATGCCAGCGTGTGTAGATGGAGGCGATGAGGAGATTGTAGGCCGGGACTGAGAGAGCGGGAGGAGCTGAAAATGTACTACTATGGCTCTTCTGCTGAAAATTCTCCCTCGTCCGACTCTGTAAAGATTCATCGCCATATGGGTTTTCGGAGGTGTACCTTAGCCGAGGCAGCTCGGAGCTGGCGAGAGCTGGGCTGCTTAGAGTGCCATAAGATTCTAATGTGGAGGTCGTCGGACAAAATATTAATGTACGCGCGAGGCATGTCATCTGGACGGATCGAAGCCTTTGAAAAAAACAAGCAGAATGTTGTGATGCACGTAAATGCTATGTAAGACCTCAAGAGAAGATGTATCGTGGAGTTGAAATAGCTGAAGAAAATTTTGGAGAGTTGTAATTTCGTGCCGTTCATCAGGAATACTTGTTGCTTCTGCATCAGAGGGGGTCGACCACCACAAACAAGCAGGAGAAGATGGAAGAGATCTAAGAGCGTATTCTTGTGTTGATTCATCTGCGGATATTATCCGACATTTGCTTGTGAGCCAGGTTCGGCCGAACATAACCTGGTGTCTTCCACGGTCAATTTTCACAAAGTCCAATATTTGTTTTGTTTTTGCTGTGTTCCCATGCCATCCAGACTGATTCGGGGATTTGTTGGCTGTACAACTAAACATGGAGGAGTTTGCTTGGGGCCCACTCACCTCATCCGCAACTTTAGGGCGGGCCTTTTTTTGCGTGTATTCGCGGGCATCGGCAGAAAAACCGATGCTGGCATCGATCAGCATCGGTCTGAGGCCGATGCCCTATTAGGGTTACGGTTTTCTTTTTCCAGGCGAATGCTTGCAGGAAAGCATCGCTAAGTTCTCGACATCCATAACATTTTCGTTATTGATTAAAGCGGCGCGGAGTGTAAGGGTGTACTTTTGGTGATCGAGCTTGAATTGATGATCACGTGCCCCTAAAATGACGCGCCCTAACTCGGCCCAGATCACATGAGAAACCCGACTTACAAGCAAAATCGGGTGTGAACCACGGGATTAGCGACGCAAGAATTTGCCCTGAGGTGGTGTGTAAAGTGGGACGGAGGCTCCACTCCGTTCCCAAACTCCGTTTTTTTATGCCCGTCTAAAATTGTCGGCCAATCGGATGCACAAAATCTGCGTGTAAAAAAGTGTGGATTCGTACAAAACATTTTGTGCAAACACATTCACGCATGTTGGAAAACATTTGACCGTTTGTTGTGCATGTTCCAGAACAACTCTGCACGAAAAACGCAAACGCATTTCGTCAATCTCAACGAAGCCGAGAAGTGGCCAGCTCAGCCAGCAGGGAATGCGTGCGCCTCGCGCAGACAAAGTTTGAGAGACATTGACGTCGCTAGTTTCAGCTGCATGGGTTTCGTGCGGGTGGTGTAGTCTCTAACCTTTTGTTGCTTCTGGAAACAAACCGAACGGGCAGAAAAATACGGAGTTTGGGAACAGAGCGAGGCCTCCGTTCCCACGTTACACACCCCCTAACCCTAGGCAAAATTAGGAGAATCGAGCATCCTTTGTAACGAGGTTCCGAAATCTCATTTTTGTATGGCATCACTGGTTCTATATAGATTAAACCGTTTGGCGCTCTCACTCTGTGATTTCCAAAGAAATAGTGTAGTTATATCCACTTGCTCATCTTCACTACAACATCAACAAAAGGAAGCAATTTACCATCAACATCAAACGTATCACATGCTCAGATAGTGCCCACAGATGCTTTCAATCCAGTTTGGAGCAAAAGGAGCTATCGCAAGCAATCATTTTATGAAGTTAGGTCATGGACAATCACTTTATGCCTGGACGTGCATAATATTATGCTCATGATAGCATGCTTAGTGTCATCAGTACATAATATCATGCACATGACGCATGACATATAACCAAATGCAGATATGGAATCCCTGCAATTATCATCATGCTACTCGATGATGGTATTGAGCATGTCTCGAAGCATTATGATGCCCCGTTTGATTGCATGAGGGCAGGCTGTTGCCCGATAGCAGAGTATTTGCCAAATCGCATGAAACGAGTGTGATATCAAAGTGCAGTTCTGAGAGCATGAGGAATGTTTGATAGCACGATGCATGCTTGCTTGATGTATGCCGGATTGGATGATCCACGCTTAATTCCACAAGAATCCTCATTGCATGAAGAATGCATGATCAGTAATCAATGTTTCATAGGACGATGCGTGTATGATAGCATGAAAAATGCATGATGACATGAAGAGAGCATAATCTGATGACCCATGCCTGGTCGCATGTTGGAGTCTGATCTCATATGTGACCGCCCCCCACCGCGCTCCACCGCTCCCCACTGCCCTACATTGCACCCGCATGCTCGGGGTTCCTCCTCCTCTTCCTGTGTCCTCACCTGCTGCAACTGAGCTGTCGTGTGGCCGTTGCTGGTGAGCCGCGTCCGTCTCTGCTGATACGCGGACACAGTCCTCCGCCAAGAGGCCAAGAGCCACGCAGTGGATTTCGAGGCTTGGCTCGCCGACTTACGCCGCCAGCTGAAAGGTCAGCGCCAGGATGGCCAGTCTCCGGTCGCCCATGTTGAGGGTAAGCTGCTCGGCCCTCCCCCGTCTGCTGCCCTCACTACCGATGCCTCGCCTGCTACGTGTAAGGCTTTCACAGCTGCTGAGAACGTTCGCTCTGTATGGGAGTTGCGTGACCCCACTGCACAGCTAGCTATCATTCACGACCTCCTGCTGTCTGAGCGTCCCCGCTTTCAGTCCATAGATACTGCGAAGACGTATCTAGACGCTGTTATCACTAGCTATTCCACTCCCTCCTTTGCCTCTACTGGCCGTCTCCTCCTGCCCTTGCTCTTCCCTGACCTAGCTTCCTTCCCCACTGTTGCTGATCTGGCCCTCGAGTCTAGCTACCGCACTGCTAGCACTAAGGCTCGGCTCACTATCCTCCCCACTCCCATCAGTGCCACACTTTATTTCCTCACCACACGCCTCCTTGACCGCCTAGGCAACGCCCGTGACACCTTCCTTAGTCTACACCCCACTGGCCTCACCCTTGACGACTTTGTCGCCACCCTGTCGGCGATAGAGAAGCGCCAGCGCACTATCAGTCAGTCTAGCATGGTCCCTATCTTCCAGGGTTGCGATCCCTCCCACTGCACTTACTCTGACGCTTCCGCCGCTGTTGCCGAGACAACCCCTATTGCTGAGACCGCTGCGGCGGCCTCAGCGCAGCCTCGTCACGATAGAGGCCCCCGTCACCCCCAAAGAAGGCATGCAGGAGGGAAGGGTGGAGGGGGTGGTGGGGTTGGTGGGAGCGCTAGGGGTGCAGACGAGGGGGTGCAAGCTGGCGCCCCAGAGCAGTAGCAGAAGCAATAGGAGCAGTAGGAGCAGCAGCAGCCAAGGCAGCAGCAGCAGCAGTGGGGCCCCCCGCCGCCGTGGTGGCCAGGCAGCTTCGATGGTGGTGGCTGCGGAGGAGGCCCTCGCAGTTCGACGTCGGGTGGTGGCTCCTATTCGGTGAGTTGCCAGTACCAAATTCAGTCTGGTCCCCTTTGTAGCAGTGTCTATGGCTGCCCAGGTCACATCGCCGCCCGCTGCTACCGCCGCCTCGAAGACCTCTTTCGTCTCTGCTTCGGGCCCACCCCGGCCCTCCCGGACTGACCCAGCCTAGTACGTCACCGTGTGCTGGTCTTAGAGATGGATATGGATCAAATATTATCTGCTATGTATGCTGATGACTCTAGTGTTACTGGACCCTATTACTCTGCTGTGTGTAGTCTAGGTTCCCCTGCCTTGCCTAGTGTAGCCTTGGTTCCACACTTGGGCCCCCGCTGACTGACGCGACATCTCCGTTACATGTCACAGCACGGTCTTGTTTTAGGTTCTCCTGCGTTGCTCCCTGCCCTCCCTCACTTACCCGGGCCTCCATGCACGCCTTGCATCGAGGGCCGGCAGTGACGTGCTCCTCACTCCTACTCGTTTCCCACCACCACTGCGCCTCTTCAGACGCTGCACCTTGACGTCTGGGGCCCAGCCCTGGTCTCTGGGCCTTGCCGCGAGCGCTACTTCCTGGCTCTCGTGGATGACTAGTCGCGCTACACCACGATGTTTCCCCCGGAGCGGAAGGCCGATGTGCCTGACATTCTTATCCCGTGGCTTGTACTGTAGCTGCTCGAGTCCATCGTGCCCAGCCCGTGCTTCGTCTACACTCCGACCATGGCAGCGAGTTTGCCTCTGGTCTGCTTGGCCAGTCATGTCATGCGGACGGTATCACCCTGTCGTACACACTCCCGGACCCCCCACAACCGAATGGGAATGCTGAGCGACGCATTGGTTTGGTTGTGGAGGTGGCTCGTACCTCCATGATCCATGCCGGTGTACAACATTTTATGTGGCCGTTCGCAGTCCGCTACACCCCTCACCAGCATAACATGTGGCCCCGCGCTTCGCGCTCACAGGTTTCGCCAACCCTCCTCTGGACCGGGTCCCCTGGTGACGCATCTACTTTTCACGTCTGGGGCTGCCTAGGTTACATCCGTGACCCTTGCGCGGACAAGCTCATAGCCCGCACTGTCCCTTATGTCCTCCTTAATTTCCCCCTTGACGCTCCTGACTGGCACTTTTATCACACATCGTCTCACCGTTTCCTCCACTCGCGTGATGTCACCTTTGACGAATCTGTCTCCTTCTACACCCGCTTCTCTCACCGAGGTCTCCCCGTTACCCCGCCCCTATTCCTTGTCCCCACCTCCCCCGTAGCTCTCGCTCCCCTCCCTCCCTATCGTACCCCGTCTGGTGTGTCTCACGTCACTCCCCATCCCTCGGTTGGCCCGACAAAGGATTCTGCTGATTCTGGGGATCCTGGGGCCAAGGGTGCGTTGTTTGTCTCTGCGGTGCCTATTCCCCCGGCCCCAGTTCCTCCGCCGCGGCAGTAGCAGCAGCCACAGCAGCAGCAATCGCCACCGCCGCAGCAACAGGGGCCGGTGGGCTCTAGGGGCGTTGGCACTGGGGGTGATGGTTCTGATGAGGGTGCTAGCTCTTGGGGTGCTAGTCCGGAAGGTGCTGGTCCTGAGGAGGGTGCTACTCCTGAGGAGGGTGCTAGTTCTAGGGGTACTGATCCTGGGGGTGCTGGTCTTGGAGGTGCTGTCTCGACGAGTACCGGTAGTAGCCGCGGTGGGGCTGGATGTCTTGGTGTGGGTAGGGAGCAGCAACAGCAGCAGCAGTCAGTTTCTGCCCTTTGCTTCTTCGGTCTTCCCTCCCCCAACCGACCGCCCGCGCTTCCCCCAGCGTCGCCTCCTCCTCCTGCCTACGGCCTAGTGTTCCCTCCACCAGACTCGTCTCCGACTGGTTTCCCCCCTTGTTCTCCTCCTTTGTCTCTTCTATTGTCTCCTAACCCGATGCCTTCCTCCCACTTTTGGACTCGCCGTCCCTCTCGTGCTCATCCCGTCTCTCCCAGTCCGAGTGTCCACACTATGTTTCTCCGTTCTCACGCGTCTTTTGCTCCTCCCGCTCCTGTTCTCCCATCGCCTCATCAGTCGTCCCTCACTGTCTCCTCCCCTCACCGCTCTGGTCTCTGACCCTGTCCGTCCTCCGTCCGTCAGGGGTGCTTCTGCCCTTGGCAGTGATGTCCTAGAGGACAGGCAATACGAGCTTGCTAACCTGTCCAAGGCTGCTCCCCATCTCTGTTCCATGCTGCTAGTCCCTGAGGGTGACCCAAACGCCTTTGACATCCCGACCCCTCGCACTTACGCTGAGGCGACCTCAGGACCCTAGGCCTTTTAGTGGATAGCTGCCATGGAGCAGGAGATGGCATCTTGGAGATCCACTGGCACCTACGTCGACGCAGTTCCCCCACCTGTGGTGAACGTAGTCGAGGGCCGATGGCTCTTCAAGGTGAAGCTCCACCCAAGAGTGCCGCTTATTTTCAAGGCGCGCTACGTGGCTAGAGGCTTCAGTCAGCGAGAGGGGGTGGGCTTCTTTCAGACCTTCGCCTCGACCCCGAAGATGACTACTCTTCGGGCGCTGCTACACGTAGCAGCACAGCGTGACTAGGAGCTCTACTCCCTAGTCTTCTCCACTGCTTTTCTTCAGGGCAGCCTACACGGGCAGGTCTACCTGCGTCGACTGCAGGGCTTCACCGATACTTTCCCTCCTTGGACCCAGGGGCTCCTCCGATGCCCGGTCTACGGCCTGCAACAAGCACCCCATAAGTGGCACGACATGCTCTGTGCTATGCTAGTTGACCTCTAGTTCTTTCCGTCCTCTGCATACCCTTCGCTCTTCGTTCGTGCTGGCCAGACTCCATTCTACATCCTTGTCTACGTAGACGACCAGATCTTCGCTACTGCAGACAGGGATGCGCTGGCCTCCGTGAAGGCCGAGCTGCTGAGGAGACACACCTGCTCTGACCTAGGAGAGCTGCGCCACTACCTTGGCCTGCAGATCTCCAGGGACAGAGCAACGTGCACCATCACTCTCACACAGTCACAGTTGGTGCACAAGGTCCTTCAGAGGTTCGGTCTTCAGTTTTCCTCCGCACAGCCCTACCTCGGCCATTAGACCACATGCTCTCGGCTCCAGTTCGTGAGGAGTCAGTCAAGCCCAGTGGTCCTTACACAGAGCTGGTCGGTTGCCCCATGTACCTGATGACTTACACTCGTCCCGATCTCACATACCCTCTCAGCATCCTAGCTCGCTTTGTGGCCACCGGCCGACACCAACCACATCACTGGTCGGCTGCTAAGAGAGTTTTGCGTTATCCAGCGAGTACATCGGGCATGGGGCTAGTGCTACGAGGACGCATGCCGGTGGTCCTTACTGGGCACACAGACGCTTCTTGGGCAGACGACACTGAGACCTTCAGGTGTTCCTAGGGCTACGGCTTCGGCCTTGGTTCGGGTGCCATCTCGTGGAGGTCCACTCACACCGGTGCCATGGCGGCACAGGAGCTCCGCTGGCTGACCATCTTGCTCACCGACTTAGGTGAGCGGCCTAGCTATGCCCCGGTCCTATACGCTGACAACAGGGCCATGATCCTCCTGTGTTAGGAGCCTCGACTTGAGGGCAGAGCGAAGCACATCCAGCTGCGGTACTTCCTCATGCGTGAGGTACAGCAGCGCCATCAGGCCCGCGTAGTGCACTTGGCCTCTGGTGCCAACACAGCTAATGTCTTTACTATGGCGCTTGCGCCTAAAGATCATCAGCGGCACTGCTTGCAGCTTGGTCTAGTTCCTGTGGAATCTCACTTGCTAGGACCTTGACTGTGTACTCCTCTTTATGCATATCTTTCAGACTAGCCTTGTGGCTCCTCTTCCAGTGGCTGGACTAGTAGTGCCACCCTAGTTTGCTCCTGTCTTGTTTGTACTCTTGCTGACTGGTCTTCGGACCCCTGCCTCAGAGGTCGGGCTAGTAGTGCCACACTGAGCTGTGTGCTTCTTGCTCAGCACTACCCCTTATCTAGCCTAGGGGGTGTGTCAACTTATACATACATTCTGCATATAGAATTTATAGGCTATAATAGGTGTATGTTCTTAGAAAGTATAATGCAACCCTATATCTAGCTTGTTCTCTCTTGTTTTTAGTTTATTCTAGTATTCTAACACATTTTTTATGTTGGGAAGAGAGTTGCGCCACTACGTCCCTCTCGCATGGTCAATGTGTCGAACATTTCCACAAGTCCATCAACGGTTATCTTGCACAATCATTGTATTCGAGTCGGCCATACTTCCCCCCGTTTTTTTTTCCCCTTTTTCTTCGAACAAGCGGATTTGAAATGAAGAGCAGAGCGTTGGAGAACTAGATTTGTTGTACGAGCTCTGATACCATGTTCGAAATCTAGTTCTCAAAACTAGAATGGGGATAAAAGGCTAAAAGGAAATTGCCAATATACCGAACTAAAGAGCCACAAGAGAAGCTACAAATTTCCAAGAAGCGATGGTACGAGGCTGAATAAGACGGTAAAACTGAAAGGTGGAGTAGGTGGTACGACATAAAGAGAGAATTTGGCAAAATTGGCTAAGGGGCATAGCCTCCGGCAGATGTTCAAGGCTTGGAAGTTGATTATAGAATAGAAGTTGAGAATGAGCATGAAATCTTAGGTCTTAGTGGTGAGGGAGCTGGGAAGCGATGCACTCGTCGAGTTGGTTGGGGACGTTCCTGCGTGAAGGCTCCCTTAATTTGTACAATTCGCCTCCAAAGCTAACTCAGCACCGTCGGGTTGGAAAACTGAGGAATCCCTGCTAAAGTGCAGGTGCTGCAAGTGGCGCACTCCAACACGTGTATCATTATCTTGTGGGGCCAAATACCGAAGGACGCTTGTCTCTAGGGAGAGCCAGTATGTTGTAGGACTGTGTCGGGTTATAGGAACTTTTTAGAAACGTGTAGAGAAAGCGAGTTCGCGTCTCTTCCCCTCAATGTCCTACGGCGCGCTATCGCATTATGCGCTAAACCATAACGAACTGAAGCGGTGTGGAACGGTGGCTGCTTGATGGCAACTCAGCTTCCTCATGTATGGTTTTCATGGCAAGTCGCCATATCACCGTGTGTGCTTCTGGGCGTTACAGGGAAAGGGCGAACTGCTAAGGATCAATTTGGCCAGGATGATTCGGCCAGGACATACCTCTGTCTTACAAATACAGGAACGCTTGAATCGACATTCATCACAACAGTTTAGTAGCAACCTACTGTGACGTCAACCTACTTTCAATACAGCAAGCGACGACCAATTATACTAGTAACATACGATCCCGCTCATAGATCCTCGCACCATCGCCCAACGATTCAATCCCAAGTTGCTTTCTCTCTACATTCCGCAATCCACGTGTAGCCTTCAGTTTGTAGCATTCCTCTTCGCAAGGCTCCCAAATGTGTCCCAAGCTCGAAGCAACTACTAGGAATGGTGCCGCAACTCGTAGGCGGCATGCTCCTCGTGATTGCGGTCTGCGTGGCGGGCAGCATCGCGCAGAAGGCGCTTGCTCCGCCGACGAAGGCGCAGCTGCGTGCGGAGTTGCAGGCGATGAATAAAAGCATCGTAAAGCGATATCCATAGTACGGCAGATACGAGCAGGACGCCTCCAAATACATCAACCTTACACGTAAGGGCCGTAATTCCTCCTAATGAATTCCCCTATCGGTTATACACGGAGTACTCCATAAATGCGCAGGACCTAACCAAATACATCAACCTCGCACGTAAGAACCCTAATCGCATCCATCCTCATGTACTGGTTATAGATGCGCGTGGGAATAGCAACTAGACCAGCAATCTCATCTTGCCTTACCAGATGCATCATGCGGGTAAGGCCCTGGACCAGCAACTAGGTTTCCAGCAACCTTGAATCAACTTGACCGTTCTTTTTCATTTCGTTCAAGACCAATTTGGCTCCCCAAACTCCCCCTTACCATTCCCCCCCACTCCCCCCTCCCATTCCCCTTCCTCCTCCCCCCTTTTTTTTTCAAGTTCACTCACCACTTGTATCCTCCTCTCTCCCCTCTCCCTCCCTCCCCCTTTCCCTTCGCTCACTCCCCCCCCAGTGAATTCCAAGTATGGCCTATCTGTCAACTTATACATATGTTGCTATGTAGAAGTTATAGGCTAGATAGTTGTATGTTGTTTGAGGGTACAACCAGAACACATATTTTCCCCCTTGTACCACTTGTATCATTCATTCTTTCTAGTTGACCTGGTATCAGAGCCGGCGGTCCGCCCTACTGGGCCGCCTCCTCAAGCTTCCGCCTCGTACCCCCCCCCCCCCCCCCCCCCCCTTCTCGTTACAGTACTTCCGTGCCGACATGGCGGCCGTGTCGTGCTGCCATGGCGGCCGTGTCGTGCTGCCATGGCGGCTTTGTCGTGCTGCCGTGGCAGCCTCGACGCGGCGCCATTGTCGTGCCGCCGTCGTCGCGTCAGCGCACGGGCGGCAGTGGGCCGCGCACTGGTTTAGGCACCAGGCAGCAAGCCCTCACTCCAGCTCGCCGCGCCTCCCCAGCTCGTCGTGTCGGACCTTGCTCGCCGCGTCGGACCCAGCTCGCCTCGTCGGTCCCAGCGGACCCAGCTCGCCGCGTCGGTCCGAGCTTGCCACGCCAGCTGGCCCCGCCCCGCCGCAGCTCAAGAAGGCCTAGCGCCTTCCTTCCCTGCAGTCACATCTGCTGCAGGGTATGGGGTGGCTAGGCTTAGAGGTGTTGCATGTGGGGTGGGCTTGTGACTACCAAGCCTAGGGGGTGTGTTAAATTATATCTTATATATAATTGTAGGCTTGGTAGGTGTTACTAAAACTTACTGTAAAGGGTACAACACCCCCTCCTTGTATCCCTCTCTTCTAATCTCACTCTTTTCTCTCATAACTTTCTCTTCTAGCTAAAACCTCTCGCCATCCATGGCCGCCTACCGTTCCTAGCTTTCGTGACACTATCGTCGCTGTGAGACGCTTCCATCCTCATCCCCAACCAACACGCAGGCAGAAGCCCTCGCTAAGAGGATCCCCGCTAAGAGCAGCAGCATCCCCACAGTGCACAACATCACAGCATTCCACATCCTGGGCAAGCGCATGACCATCCCGCAGCTGAGGCAGGTGAAGCAGAGGGTGGCGGTGGGCACACAGCTCAGGCAGCCACTGTAAAATATGACGGTGACCAACAGCAGCGCGGTGGCGTTTGCCAAATGGCCGTACCTGAAACAGGCACAGTGGACCACCATCCGCATCCCAGGGCTGTATGTGGGCCACTAGTTCATTGCCCATGGGGTTGACCGTGTGCTCATCCCCACCCATACCAAGATATGATGGGACAGTCGAAGTGGGGAAAGGGGGAGCGAAGCTTGAGAAATAAAAGCAAGAGGAGTCAAATGGTAGTTTGCAAATAGGGTAGGCTGCTCTCAGATAGTTGTTGCAGTGTTCTCGTGAGCTTGACGTGCTTGCAAGTCAATGCAGTGCGCCCTCCTAGTGCTGCAGCAATGCAACACTAGATAGAGCAGCACGAGAGTACGTATTTGGGGGTCCTTCTCGTGCTGGAATGCCGCACTGCATTGCCTTGCTACAGCTTTGTGATCAGTTCAGTATTTTGCAGCCTTTCTTGTGACTTGGAAAGTGGGATAAACATGCACTACAAATCCATACGTTTAGTAGTGATGCATGCCTTGACTTTATTCCGTTCCTCATCGTATGTGTACCTGGAAACGCGGTTATCGGAGAAAATGGGAGGAGCCAGGAATGCTGCTTGATGCTACACGTGTACCCCGTGAAACCCAGAAGGGTGAACCTCGAGAGAGATTGACACGTAAGGTACCATCCAGTTTGAACCTCTCTTCTCACGCCACGTATGTCAGATCTGATAAATGCACTCGGGCATTTGGCGAGGTGGTGCGACACAACGCTGGCTGAAAGCTGTGGCTGGTAACGTCTCGAATTTGCAACTCGAGACAAACGTGTCATCCCACTATATCGCACAAAAACGCACTATGAAACTTCTAGACCGCATGGTTATGGAGAAATATGCAAAGCCAATCTCAAACCATCAGGCTCTCCTTCCCTCGTTCCCACCAGGTGGTCGATTTCCCCTTACATCTCTCGCCATTTATAGCTCAATTTGCCTTCCTGCTTCAGTTGTTCCTCCCTTCCCTCTCTGCGCCTAGCTCGTTCATGAGTGGCATCATCACTCGCGCCGTCCGTGCAGTTGTCGCCCCTAACGCACTCCGTCTCGCGGCGACCGTCGCACGATCGTCTGTTGCACGCCAACGCTCGCACGTGGCGATGGCATCGTTTCTGTCCGTCGGGGGAGTGGGTCTGTCCGCGGGCGGACTATCAGCAGGAGTAAGACCGCGGCGCCTGGCGTCGTTGACTGGGTCGGAAATTGCGGGAGCAGCGGCTGTACCGCCAGCGCGCGGATATGCCCCGTTCGTAGGTGAGCGGAGCTAGAATTGAAATTCGGGGATCAAAATCAAAATATGGTCGAGAGTCGGTGGATGGTAAATCTCATCCGTGCCACGTTCGCCCTCTCTCGCGGAATAAGCATTTTTTTCTTCTCACCCGCCTTTCGGCCGCGTCATCCATGTTCGCAATTACATGCGAAATTTAACTACTCGTGCATAGCATGCACCAGCGCGCCAGTCCTACGCTATCTCATCCGCGCCGATAATCTCCTTCGGCCAATGAGAACGGTTGCCTTCTGAGAGTTCCCTACAAACTCTACGATTCACGTAAGAAAGATTAACACTAAGAATGTAATCAAGATCATGGTTTCTCAACTGTACCATAATCAGCGGCGGTTTCCTCGTCCGCCGCCTTCCGCCAGTCGGCGCAGCCCGCCTTGCGCCAGGGCGGGGGGAGTCGTGGCATGTCGGCGGTGGCGGCGCAGGCTGTGCGCGGGGAAGGCGTGGTGGGGCTAACCGTCTCGGGAAACGCCGTCCTGCCCTCGGTATGGTGCCACTCCCCTCCTTTTAGTACCATATGTTACTAGCATCCCTCTCACTCTTTGGGCGTGTGCCACAGTATCCACCTCCGTGACCAATAATCTCCTCCCGCATTCGTAGCTCTCCCCCCCGCACCTCTTCGTTTCCCCCCTCACTCTCCCCCTCTTCCCCCCTCCCTTCGCCGTCCCCTCCCCACGGTCATGCCAGGTGTCTGTCTCCTTCGACCCCTCCGCTGCTCCTCTCTCGCTGCCCTCCGATCTCCTTCTCCTCGCTGTCTTCGACTCCGCCCTCTCTCGCGACGACACGTCAGCAGCCAACTTCACCGGCTTCGTCGCTGACGCGCCAGGCGGTGCTGAGCTTTCATCTCTGGACTCGACGCTGTCAGGCGCCCTTGCTGAGCTGGCATCTGATCCCGAATTCAGAGCGAAACCCGGGCAGGTTTCGCAGGTTCTCCGCGTTCCCGGGCAGCCCTTCAAGAGAATCGCGTTGCTGGGTCTTGGAAAGACGGATGTGCTTATAAAGGGGGAGTCCGGCTCGTGGCAGGGAGTGGGATCCGCTATAGCAACCGCTGCCAAAACGAATCAGGCCAGCAAGGTATCCGTGGCATTCGTAGGCAAGCCCGAGGCGGCGGAGGGAGAGGAGATTAAAGCCGGAAACGCGGTTCGGGGGATAGTAACGGGCGCCATAGTAGGCAGCTTCGAGGACGTGCGGTTCAAATCGGATGAGAAGGAAAAAGCGAAAGCGGAGAGGGGTGTGAAGGAGTTGGTAGTGGTGGGACTAGGGGAGGGAGCGGCGCTTGAGAGGGACGTGTTTGTGGCTGAGAGGCTGGCCGCTGGGATCATCCTCACCAAGCAGCTCGTCAACGCGCCGCCCAATGTGCTCACGCCAGCTGTGCTCGCTGACGTGGCGGTGAATCTGACTGCCGCCCACTCGGACGTGCTGACAGCGAAGGTGCTTGAGAAGGCGGAGTGCGAGCAGCTGGGCATGGGGGCGTACCTGGCCGTGGCAGAGGCGTCAGCGGCTGATAACCCGCCCAAGTTCATCCATGTGACCTACAGGCCCGCTGCTGCTGAAGGCGCCGAGGAGAAGCCGCTGAAGAAGCTGGCGCTGGTCGGCAAGGGGCTCACCTTTGACAGGTACGGTGCAGTCTTTCCATGGTGGGGCCTTCTCACGGCCGATTCGCCTTGTGCTTGCCAGCAGTGCCCCACTCACTCACAAGGCACCACCCTACCTCCGCTGCCTTCCATCCCCACTTGACCCCTTGCGCCCACCCCCTTCCTGCAGTGGCGGGTACAACCTCAAGGCGGGTCCGGGCTCCATGATCCACCTCATGAAGTTCGACATGGGCGGCGCTGCTGCTGTCATGGGCGCTGCCAAGGCCATCGCTGCCATCCAGCCGCAAGGAGTTGAGGTGAGATGAGAGGTGGGGAGATGAGATGAGAGGTGGGGAGATGAGATGAGAGGAGGGGAGGTGAGATGAGAGGAGGGGAGGTGAGTTGAGAGCTTCTGACATGGGCGGTGGTGCTGCTGTCCTGGGTGCTGCCAAGGCGATCTCCGTAATCCAGCCACAGGGAGGCAGGTACGGTGAAAGGACGAGAGGTGATAGGAGGTCTGTGACATCCATTGCGGCAAGCCTGTGCCCCTTTACTCTCCCTACTCTCCCCGCCGCCCTCATGTTGCCGTGCAGCTGTGTCAGCATGTATGCGCATGCCCATATGTGGCAGATGTGACCTCTGCGTGTCCGTGTTGTCATGCCCTTACACTCTGAGCCACTCCATGCTGGCAGCAGGCACTCCACTGTGTACCGGGATTTGCAGGAAGCCCTCATGATAGTCATGCTGCATCTGTTTATTCAGCTGTCTACATACACTTGCAGGTGCATTTCATCATAGCAGTGTGAGAGATCATGGCCAGTGGGGCCAGCATGGATCCGCCTTGTTATTAATATCACTCCCTTTCTTTTATGTGTGTGCTTTGCGTGTGGATATTTTTATCACCCCCAGGTGCATTTCATCGTAGCAGCATGTGAGAACATGGTCAGTGGGGGCGGCATGAAGCCGGGTGACATCATCACTGCTTCTAACGGCAAGACCATTGAGGTGAGGAATACCTGTGATATGCTTCAAATGTAAGGCCATGCAGCACGTACAATAATCCGTACCGAGTTTATTAGAATTGGAGAAATAGCATTTACTATGCCGTGCGTTCAAGTGAACCAATGAGAGGGAAGAAATGAGACGAACCATGTATCTCCTCTTTCTATGCCTTTCCACCCGCCCGGCCCCAGGTCAACAACACGGATGCAGAGGGGCGGTTGACTCTGGCCGATGCGCTGCTGTATGCTCAGAAGCAAGAGGTGGAGAAGATTGTTGACATCGCCACCCTTACCGGCGCATGCATCATTGCCCTCGGGAATGACATTGCTGGTATGCTTTTGACATTGCTGGTATGCCATTGACATTGCGGTATGCCATTGACATTGCTGGTTTGCCGTCGGCATTGATGGGTGAAAGTCTTGGTATGTCATTGACATCGCTTCTATCAGATTGACATTGCTGTTACCAGATTGACATTTCTGCTATCAGGTTGGCTTGCTTCATTCAGATTGGCATTGCTGCTATCAGATTGGCATTGCTGCTGTCAGATTGGCATTGCTGCTGTCAGATTGGCATTGCTGCTATCAGATTGACATTTCTGCTATCAGATTGGCCTCGCTGCTGTCAGATTGGCATTGCTGCTGTCAGATTGGCATTGCTGCTGTCAGATTGGCATTGCTGCTGTCAGATTGGCATTGCTGCTGTCAGATTGGCATTGCTCCTGTCAGATTGGCATTGCTGCAGTCAGATTGGCATTGCTGCTGTCAGATTGGCATTGCTGCTGTCAGATTGGCATCGCTGCTGTCAGATTGACTGGTTCTAGCACATCCTTGCCAACACAGTGTCATGGGTGATGTTCCATACTGTGGTTGCCCATGGATCCGTACACAACCTTTCTAACTCTCATACACATGTCTCATGCTCAGATTCACTCTCTCAGGCATCCTCATTCCCCATGCACCCAAGCACCTACACCCTCTTCCTCCTCCCCACCCACCCATAGGCCTCTTCACGCCAAATGATGAAATAGCAGCGGAGCTGGAGGTCGTGTCGAAGGTGTGTGGTGACAAGGTGTGGCGCATGCCCATGGAGGAGGGGTACTGGGAGGGCATGCGCAGCAAACATGCTGACATGGTCAACACGGGTGGCAGGGAAGGCGGCTCCATCACTGCCGCGCTCTTCCTCAAGCAGGTGAGTTGTTTGGGACTCTGATCAATCCAGACATGGATGCATGTGAACATTTATGCAGCGCATACATACACAGCAGAGAGGGCGGTTCCATCAGTGCAGTGCTCTTCCTCAAGTAGGTGGGCTGTGGGAGTGGAACAACATTTGTCAGATGATTATGCCAGTTCTAAGATTGCACGTGACACTACATTCCTTCACTCTCTTATCTTCGACTCTCACCTTGCCTCACTTCCATGGTACCTCTGCTGTAGCCTCCGCTCCTCTCCATTTCTATCGCATCTTCTCCCCCCCCACCCTCAAACAGTTCATGGATGAGAAGATCCCATGGGCGCATCTGGACATCGCAGGGCCGGTGTGGAGTGAGAAGAAGGGCGGAGGCACTGGCTTTGCTGCCAGCCTGCTCTACTACTGGGTGGACTCGCACTCCTCATAGAGGGCAAGGGCATACAGGGCAAGGGCATACAGTGTGTTATAGGGTTTGGTGTTGTACTCTCTAAGAGCACAAACCCTTACAGCCTAGAACTATACATGTACAACAAATGTATAGATTGACAACGTCACCTTGCAATGCTGTTAGACAGTACGAGTATTCTCACTCCGAACCGGGATAGGACTTTAGCCGGTTCACTCATGTTGAAATGAACAACGTATTTATGATGGCCAGGATCTAGAGTTGGTGGAACCACGAGTAGAAAGTCAGCGGAAGACATAACACCTCGTATTGGAAATGTCCAAAATGACAAGGAGTATAATAATGAGAGATACTGGCATATTTATAGTCTAGGAAGTACCTACTCGGAATGTACTTTGTTCAAAGTGTACCGTAACTATTCGCGTGACATGACTACTGACTGTTCGTGTGACTGAGAGTGGCGTGGGCCTTCGAGTGACTATACGCCTGAACCAACTGTTCACGCGTTGACTCGCTACTGCTGACGTCATCACGCGCGTCTTTCCATATGAGGTAGCGCGCTACTAGTACAGTCTAAGTGTTATATCAGGAATGCATAAGTGATGACTCTATCGAGTATACTTCAACACTCCCCTTCATTCCTGAGTTGGTGTCTCTGGATAAGTGCCGCCTCATTTGCAGATTCCAACCAGGTTGGGGCAGTACTGAAACTTGCCGCGTGGGAGTTTCGTCGTCAGAAAATCAGCTGCTGCCACTTCTTCTGTAGGGCAGTATTTCACGATGGCCTTCCCCCCGTCGATTTCGTCCTTGACAAAGAAGTAACGAAGGGCGGTGTGTTTTGTCCTGTTGACGAAGCCGGGCTTGTTTGCAATCTTGACTGCACTCTGGTTGTCGCAGTGTAACTTGGAGTTACGGGTCATTCGCCTCTTGAAGTAACTCTTAAAGATAGAGTCTTTCGCGAACTGCAGAGCTTGTTGCGACGAATTCTGCTTCGGCTGATGCACGAAGTCGAGTGAAATCAGCACTTGGTGAAGATGCTGCTGCCACAGGCGAGGAGCCTGTTTGAAGCCGTAGAGTGATGGCGGCTGGCAGCAATGGCGAGAAGAATTCGAACTCAGGTATGGCGGTTGGCCAGAGCAAAATTATGGTCGTAATCGATTCCATGGGTTTGTTCGAAACCTCGAACGACCCATCTCCCCTTGAATATGTCTGGTTCGCATGCTGCATTTGTCTTTATGCAAAAGACCCACTTGCCCGAAATATTTTTCTTGCCGCGCGCTGCTTCGCGTAGAACGAGGTTCCACATTTTCCGCTTCTCGAGAGCTGCTACCTCTGCATCCATAGCTGCTTGCCACTTGTCAGCATCAGAGCCGGAGAGGGCCTGCTTGACTGTTTTCGGCTCGATCCCGGTCGTTGGTTGCTGAACTGCGACAGCAAGTCCAAGGATCTGAAGAGCCGATTGGTCAACACGATGATGAGGTTGGCAAACTTCGATGACGTCATCATCGTCAACTTCGGATGGCACATGGCGGGCACCGTCATGTGATGCTGCGTCAGTTTTCTGTCAGCACATGTGCTCCTCATAATTATAGGCAGCATGTGTTGTGACATGACGTACGTAACGGGTCAGAGAGTGGAATGAAGAGCGAGGTTTCTGTATTATTGGCACGTGTCGAAGGAATATAAGAGTCGAACAATGGTTCTGCTGCTGACGTAGACGGCTGCAGAACTGTAGAAGGTCCTGCTGCTGCGTTGTCGGGCGGATAATATTCTTGGGCTGCATCTGCTTCGTCTTGAGGGGTGGCGAAACTCCGTTCGGCACTGTAGCAATCACGAATCCCACTCCTGGCATTCCTTGTCACGTTCGAAGTCATCAATAAAAGTTTCTCTCAGAAGATGCAATCTCGGCCACACAAAATCTTTTGGGATTCGTAATCCATAATTATCCAAGAATGTGAATCCTTCGGTAAACCAAGATGTATTCCCTATCGAGCCCGTTCAGTGAATGTGCCCACAGTTGCCCTCGGAGGTCTGTATAGGACCATGCTGCCCCAAACTCGTAATAGTCGAGTGTCGGCGAGGTGTTTTGTCCACATGACGCATGGCGAGCTGAACTGAGGGAGAGTTGTTGAAGACAGGCAGTTGTGTAGTCTGAGAGCTTGCGCCATTGTTAACGGTCAAAAGTCTCCTGTCAAGTCGGACTCTTGCAGCAGTACGCACATCTTCACTTGCATTGTTTTGTTCGTCCTTTCAGCTACTAAGGCAAAGTCTTGCGCCTGAGAATCCCTTTCAGTTTGATGCTGCTCTGCCGCTCCGCGATTTTCAGCCATAACTTGAAGGCGTCGAGACCTTCAGACTTGTGAGAGATATTCTTGTGCCAGACATATCGAATAGTACCGTCGATGAAGGTAATTAATTAGTGGTAGTCGTTGCCGCTGATATCCTTTGCTTCCTGTAGCATGAAGAGTATGTCGCTGAAAACGGCGTCCATAGGTGATTACTTAGTAGCACTCGGAAAGTGTGACGGGAACGGAGCGTGACTTACGTGAGCTCTGGGGCAGATGGTGCAGGGTAGTTGACGACTGCTAGGTCGAAGCTCTTGGCCGTTGGTTAAAAGGAGTGCGTCCTTATATAAAACAGAGGCTTTAATCAAATTGTTAAGAGCTTCTTGCAAAAATGACCTAACCACTTGTGCCAGATTTCTGCAGTAGTTATGTGTCCCTTTGAACGTACTGTAGGTCCAAGTCAGAGTGAAGGAAGAAGGCTGGCGAAAGATGAATCGTTGGCGGCCAGTACCGAAAGGCTGGATGAATCTGGCTTCTTCTGCAGTTTCAACCCAAGTATGCCGAGGTGTCGACGACGCGCCCAAGCATCACGTGCAATTAACTCTTTCTTGCCCCATATGCAACCATAGGTTCTTCGAGTGTAGCAGATGTCGGTTCTTGATTGTCGTAACCCCTGTTTCCATTTCCAGATGCCCATGTACTGTGAGCTGTTCCTGATGCTGCTGATGCTGATTCTGTTGGGTCTGTTACGGGTTCGTCGAGGGAGCTGGTGCGAGAAGGCTGAGGTGTGACGCATAAGACATTGAGACCATGATGCCGACTAAATTGCATAGTAGCACATTTAATCAACACATTTAATTTCTGCGATGCCGACTAAATTGCAGTTGTCTTCCTTCTTGTCACCCAGGTACAAATCCGTGAGCATCGTGTTGGCAGTGCTGACGAGAAATATCCGCTTTCCATCAGCTGCGCTTGTGATAGTAAGTTGAAGCAAAGCCCCGTGGCGACGAGAACCTTATTAAGGTGAAGTGAAACTTCTGTGTCGTCGAACTCTAGTATCACATCTCCAATTCTGGTGGCTTCAATAAATTGTTTGTTGCCCGTATTTTTCTACTTTTGGCAGGTCTCGCCAGTTGAGGAGATAGCGACTTGAAGATGCCATGTGGTGACCGTAGCAGCTGTAAAAAAACCATGTGTTCACATGCTCTGTATACGCACGCTTGGCGATGTGGGCGTACGGCTGCACGTTCAACCGTCGAGAAAAATCGTTAGGCTACTCTAGTTCTTCTTCATCAATGACTGTTGGTTATGGAGTTTCTGAACGAGGACAAAAACGTGGAGGTATCTTGGCTAGTCCTTCTTCCATGTCACTATTCCTATCTTCATTGTCTCGTCGGCTCCAGTAGTGTAGACCACTAGACCTGTGTGGTCCAATCATGCAAGTAATGATTGCCTTGCAGGTTGAGTTGAAGAAGTTGAAGGTGGCGAGATAGTCTTGACAGGGGCGGCTTCACCTGTTTCTCCCGATTCCTGTTCTTTAGTTTGTGACTCTTCAATATAATGACCTGCTAGTTTATAGATCTTGCAGAAGCCCTTTCTTTCTTTTCTTGTCTGCTCCCATTGATTGGATGCACCTCTTTTCTGCTCCCCTTGACTTGATCCACGCGTAGAGAAGCTCAACCGACTCTTGGCTTTGCCTCCTTTCGCGTGGTACAGGTCCAAGTCCTACTGCTCTGCCATCAAAGTAGGGAAAGAGAAGTTTTTGAGATGTTCCCTTGGGATCAAAGAAGGGACTTGCAATGCCTCCATTCAGGTCCAAATATAGCCAGAAGAATAGTGACGAAGAGTTCATTGCTCAGATTTCTTCCGCACTTGCCAAGCTGGTCCCGAAGATTTATGCACCTGTTGATGTAGCTGTCGACTTTTTTCTCTCGGAAGCATTTGCATTGCTGTAAGTTGACTGAACAGCTTGCTCTATGAAACGGAATCTTGTGCTTGATACAACCTTCGCAAGTAATCCCATGCATAGAAGGCTGGATCGAGTGAAGATTTGAAGCACTAAACTCCCAACTGCTCTACCGGTGAGAGATTCCGCACCAGTAGTGTATATGCCAGAAGCGAATACTTGTAATAACGCGCCTGTTCTTCGGTCGTTCCTAACTCTGGATAACGAATCAAACCGTCGAAATTTCCCCAGATACCCGAAGATTGCATGAGGAGTTTGAACTCGAATCCCCAACTATAGAAGTCGTGGCCATCAAAGTAAGTTGAGGTCTTCAGCTTGGAGATAGTTAGGAAATCCAATTGATTTACGACAATTTCTGCAGCAAATGATATTTCTTCCGCCATTTGATGTTATTGCTGCTATGGTTGTTGTAGCTGTGATTGAGCAGATTGCCCATGGAAGGCAAAAGTCCTAGCGAACTCATCTCCAGGGGCTGAAGGCCTAGTGGCAACATCAGCTCTTGCATAACTAGAGCTATCAAGGCTCATAGAAGCTGTAGGATGCGCTGGAGCTTGTTGTTGTTGCTCAGTAGACTGATTAGCCATTAAAGAAGCGAAGTCAGATAGATCGTCAGTAGAAAGACCAGAAGAAGGGGAATTTGTAGTTAAATTTTGTGTCTCAACAACTGACAAACTTATAGATGTATAATTTAAGCTTAAGGGCATAATCGGAATCAGCTTGTATTGGTTCCTGTAACTCCACTAGCTCAGAATACCATGTTGAAATTAACCATGTGTTTGGGGTGGCCAGGATCTAGAGTTGGTGGAACCACGAGTAGAAAGTCAGCAAAAGACTTCACACTTTGTATAGGAAATGTCCGAATTGACAAGGATAACTCCTAAAGCGTGTGCATAACTGTCAAAGTAGCGAAGTGAACTCTAGTAAGGAATACAGGGTCATATAAGGGTTTGGTGTTGTATCCTCTAAGAGCACGACCCATCTAGCCTAAGTGTACTACGTGTACTAGCACAGAGGCTAAGTGTACTACGCGTGCCTGGCTGCGCTGCTGTAGCTTCAGCTGGAGGAAGTACCACAGCTGGATGAGCTTCCCTCTGCCCTCTAGTCGAGGCTCCTGACACACGAGGATCATGGCCCTGTTGTCAGCGTACAAGACGGGGGCACAGCTAGACCACTCACCTAAGTTCGTGAGCAAGAACGTCAGCCAGCGGAGCTACTGTGCCGCCATGGCACCAGCATAGATCTCAGCCTCACAGCTAGACTGTGCAACAGACGACGAGCGGGTGGACCTCCAAAAGATAGCGTTTGCACAAGGCTAAAGCCGTAGCCCTGAGAGGACCTGGGCTTCTCAGTGTCGTCCGGCCACAAAGCGTCTGTGTGTCCTGTGAGAACCACTGGCCAGCGTCCTCCGAACACTAGCCCCATGCCTGGTGTACTTGCTAGATATCTCAACACCCTCTTGGCAGTCGACCAGTGCTGAGGTCGGGGCTTGCTTGTCGCAACAAAGCGTGCGAGAATACTAAGAGGGTATGCGAGATCTGGACGAGTGCAAGTTATCAAGTACACGAGGCAACCCACAAGCTCTACGCACAAACCACTATGCTCGATCGGCTCGTCAGGGACTAGAGCCGAGAGCCTCTAATCAACATGCAGAGGGGTGGGTTGTGCAGAGGCAAACAGAAGGCCGAACCTCTGAAGGACCTGGTGGCGTACCAAGTGGGACTGTGAGAGAGTGATGGTGACCTGAAGGACGGTGCAACGGTGAGCTTGTCCACGCCAGAGGTGCGCTAGGCAGCTCCAGACGTGAAACACAAACACATCACCAACGGACCCGGCCCAGAGAAGGGTCGGTGAAACAAGCAGCCGGGAAGCGCGGGGCCACTGGTTAAGCTGGTGAGCGATGTAGCGAACAGCAAACGGCCACAGAAAATGGGGTGCATTGGTAAGGATCATGGAGTTATGAGCCACCTCCATGACCAAAGCGATGCGTCGTTCAGAGACCCCATTTTGTTACGGGGAGTCCGGAAGTGTGTACGACTAGGTGATGCCCTCCGCACGACAGAACTGACCCAGCCGGCCGGAGGCGAACTTAACTCCACGATCGAAGTGTAGACGAAGCACTGGCCAGGTTCGATGGACTCGAGCAGCTACAAACCACGGGATAAGAATGTCAGGCATGTCGGCTTTCCTCTCCAGGGGAAACACTGTGGTGTAGCACGAGTTGTCATCCACGAAGACCGGGAAGTAGCGCTCGCGGTGCAGCCCAAGGACGGGGGCTGGGCCCCAGACATCCTGGTGCAGGGTCTGAAGAGGCGTAGTGGTGGGGGGAAAGGAGGAGGAGTGAGGTGCATGGCGTTGCCGTCCCTCGACGCAAGGTGTGCACAGAGGCGGGTGTGAGAGTACGACCCCATTACACCCCTTGTCCCTTCTTCTCTTTCCTTTCTATTTCATCTCTCTTTTTATCTCATCTTATTTGGTTTCCTATTCTCCGTTTTCCATTATCCTTTCGTTTATTGTGTCATTCTAATTATATCACCGATCAGGCTTGGGATGTACTGGCACGCTCTATCTAGCGTAATCCTGCCGTAATCCCTTAAAGCCAATAGCCTCGTGTGGCTATACGCAGGGTGATTCTATATTCTAGAAGGGTCTACTCCCTTGGGATAAGATAAACCTGGTTACCTGATGTACTCTGGAAGTATCAAAGCGCCTTATATCCATCGATAATGGAACCTTTCCTCGACACATTCGATCCTGTGACAGCGGGGGTGAGGGAGGGAGGGTAGGGAGCGACGCAGGGAGTCCTAAGGTAAGACGCAGGGACATGTGACGTAGACACGGGAGTGCGGGGTGACCTAGGCGGTGGTGCTACGGCAACGACGGGTGAGTGGGCAACTTCAACGACGGGTGAGTGGGCAACTGACACGAGCACGCCGCAACGACCTGCATTGACGCAACCACCTGGGGGGATGCGGTGTCTAGTGTGAACAGGCCCGACACCGGGTCGTGGGGAAACGTGGTGAGGGGTGCACGGCGGCCTCAGAGTAGACTACGTACCGCTCGTGTCTAGGAAATGTGGTGGTGACGCCTAAGTATTGAAGACAGCCTACACCAACCAGGTTTGTGGAGAATAAGGGGATGTGCGGACCTGTAAGAGAGCCTGATGGAACCGCGGAACATGGAAGTGTGGTGGAGCTACGTGCGACTACAGGAATGGAGGAGGGGTTGGCAAGGGAGACAGCTACTAGTGCTGAAAGCGGCACGAGAGTGGTGTGGTCGCGAAATACCCAGGCGGACGCACCCGAGTCCAGCGTGACGGAGAGCGTGGCGGTAGCGTCGACTGGCGGGTGCACCATTGTGGAACCAGGACTTCACAAGACACGAGTGTTAGAAATAGATTGTACACCAAGGTCTAACACAGTGCGCCATTCACCTCACCAAGAACCCTGTGTTCCGCTCTCGCACCAAGCACATCGAACTTCGTCATTTCTTCATCCGAGATATCGTTCAGAGTGACCAGCTGACGGTACGGTAAACGCCTCAAATTGCAACCTCGCTGACCTCTTTACCAAGGCTCTCGGCAAGGCTGACCACCATCGCCTTCTCCATTCCATGGGGCTATGTGCTCCTTGACATGTTTGCAGTCTATGGGGGTGTGTTAGAAATAGATTGCAAATCCCACTTCTGTATTTGTACTTTTATATTTTAGTTTAGGTTAGGAATATTCTAGTAGGTTGGGGTGTTCTCACAAATCCCAACCTCACCCAATTGTGATCCCCCCAATCTCCAATTACCCAATTGGAGATTTCGAAGATCCCTATGGGGATTCCCTCCGATTCCCCCCTTCATCCATTCTCTCTCACCTTGCCATGTACTTATAGAGCCTTGGGCTCCTTACCTAATTAATCATTTCAGCTCTATTTCTTAAATGGTATCAGAGCAACCTATCCACACACGCGGATCAAGGTCCTAATCCTAACGTGCACACGCTGCGCGCACCCTATCGTCGTGATATTCGTCTCGAGTCGTTGGAATTTTCTACGTGCTCCACTCTGCAGTCGCGCCTCTCATCGTCGATCGCCTTCGTGCTCGACCTCATTGAATTTCTCATCTCGATAGCTTTCACGCTTCTCATCTTCGATTTCCTCATCAGTTCTCCTTGGTCGAATCTCAATTTCGACCATCTCCTAAAACTCGTTTTTTAGTTTCCCCTCCGACCCCGCAAGAATAGGCGAACTCCCCTCGCAAAATCGCATCCATGAACGTTTTGTGTCAAGCAAGAGCAGGTACACAGGTGGAAGCGGAGCGGAGCTGGTTGCAGAGCTGGTTGCGGAGCTGGTTGCAGAGGTGGTTGCAGTGCTGTGTAGCTGCGGGACAAGGCCTGGGGGTGTGTGGGGGGGTGTGTGGGTCCGGGGTTAGACATAGTCTCAGATTCAGTTTCAAGTCGGCGTTTTAACGAATCTCTGCTGGCGCCATTTTCTTCTTAGTGGTCTTTCGACGAGCCGCTGAAGTAATTTTCAGCAATTCTAGTCGACCGATTTCTAGAAGTGCCGCGCTGCGCACCGAGGTTCCTCTCGGTGACTTAAGAGCATCGCTTCGCGAAAATCAAGCGGTAATGGCTTACTCAACCACTTCACTCACCAACCCGATCCTGCTCCTTCGTCTCGAGCCGGACGCTACATGCTCCAACTACAAGGCTTGGTGCTATGGTGTCGACAAGCACCTCCTCAGTCGCGAGGTGAAGGGGCTCAAGCTCACCGACATCCTTCTCAACATCAGTGATGGCAAAGAGCCTCCTAAACCCGAGAGGTCCGCCGATCCAGCTAATGCCGCCGCCGAAGCAGTTGATGCTGCTGCACTGCTCAAGTACAAGAATTGGGGGAAGGCCGATGGCGCGGTCATTAGTGTCTTCATGAGCACCACTCCTCCCGAACTCGTCGAAACCTACCATAACTACCCGTCTGCCAACGCCATTTGGCTCTACCTTGAAGACCGCTTCCTTAACAAAGCTGCAGTAGGAGTTGCTATACTCATCCCTAGCATGTTCCAAGTGCGGCTCGAGGACTCGCCAGGCATGGCGGACTATGTCACCAAGGTGCAGTCCATTCATGGTGAACTCAAACAGTTGGGGATAGTCTTCCCTGAGCAAGGCCCTGTAGCCGCTCTCCTAGTCGGCCTCACTCCGGCATACGAAGTCACACGCAAGATGCTCTTGGGCCTTGCTCTTGCGGACCTCACATTTACCAAGGTCTCATCTACTCTCCTTTCTGCCGAAAAGGACAACAGCGCTCAAGCCAAGGCCAATGCAATCCGCGCTCCCGTGCCTCATGCCTATGCTGCTACGGCACCATTCTAGCGCAACCGCTTCCCCCCGTGTCCCTACATTATCAAGCACGGCCCTCGTACCGGCCAGATATGCGGTGGCAACAACCATGCCTTTGCCTCCTGCTTTAAGAAGAAGGATGACAAGTGGTATGCCATCAATAGGACCGCCTGGAAGCCGCCAAGCTGGATGGTCAATCGCGCTCCTCGCCAAGTGAATCAAGTCAAAGCGCAAGAATCCGTGCAAGCTGCTGTGGCTGCCCCGGCTGATGTGCGCCTTAATATGTTGTTCCCTGGCAATGCCATGATTAATGAGACAATTTTGCAGTGTCCCGGCTCACAAAGCACCTCAGCCACAATAGATTTCACCCTCGACAGTGGGGCCACTCACACATTTCTCAAGGAAGAACACTCCTTCAAGCCATACGAGACACCAATCTGTCTACTAGGAGCAAACTCCAATTTCACAACACACGTCAAGGGCTCCTCCACAGTTCCGTGCCCAGCTTTCACTTCGAGCAGTGTCACGGGCATGTGTGTTCCCACACAATGCCACAATCTCGTGGCCCAACACAAGCTCCAATGGGCAGGCGTCACCACGATCTTCCCAGCACACTCAGATTTCTGTGACCTCCTCGACCCTAAGTCCAACAAGCTCCTAGCACGCTTCAACCTCAACAGCAGCAAGCTATACACGCTGCGTTCACCTGCACCTCTCGCCACCCTCTCCCAAGTGCAAGCTGCCAGCACCACTCCGTGTTCCTGTCGCAGCTTCGCCAACCAAACCATCCTCTACCACCATCGCTTGGGTCACCCCAACTTCCGTACGCTTGCCGACATTGCTTCCAAGAAACTTCTTCTTGGCCTCTCGTCAGCACTTCCTCCACCAACAGACTCACTTGCACCCACCTGCGTGGACTGCACCAAGACCAAGCTCAGGCAGCAGCTGCACCCTTTCTCCCCATTTGTCGCAGCTACTCCGCTGGACCTAGTGCACATGGATGTCTGGGGCCCAGCTCCATTCGCATCCCGTGGTGGTCATCGATACTTTCTTACAGTAATCGATGACCACTCGCGGAATGTTTCCGTGCACCTCCTGCACACCAAGGCGGAGGCACCTGACGTCATCATGGCATGGGTGCGCCAGGCTCAAGTTACGTGGCACTCCTCTGAAGTGCCTCCATTCTGATGGCGGGGGAGAATTTCGCAATGGCAAACTAGATAACTTCTACGCGGCCCAAGGGATTCGGCAAACCTTCACGCTCCCCGAAAGCCCGCAGCAGAATGGCATTGCAGAGAGCCGCAACCACACCTTGGTTCAGATCGCTCGCTGCCTCCTAAGTCACGCCAACGCACCACGATCACTCTGGGGATATGCCCTCTTCCACGCGGCTCTCCTCTACAATCTTTATCCGCATCCCCACCGGGCCCAACACCACACCTACCACTCTCTGGCTTGGAGCCACGCCCTCCGCCCGCTCTCTACGCGTCTGGGGGTGTACCGCGTATGTGTTGCTAAGCCCCCACATGCGCAGGAAGCAAGGTGGCAAGCTTGGTCCCAAAACCCAGACCTGCATGTACCTGGGGCACAACTCCGACTCCCCAGACTACTTATTCCTCAACCCAATCACCAGACAGCTGATTCGCAGCCGTGATGTCATCTTCAATGAGACACGCCCATTCCACTCTGCGACCACGGGCGAGCCTCCTCCACCTCCCCCGACACTTGTTTGGGCAGACTTCGTTGCCCCACCTGCGGCCGCTGCCCCTTCTCCGGGGCCTTCTCCGTCCGGCGTGTCTCACCCGGCCTCCCCAGTATCCTCCGCAGCGGCACCTCCTCCTGCTCCGCCTTCCCCGCGCGTCAAGCCTGGCTCACCAATCTCCTACCGGAGGCGCCCAGTCCCTCCGGTCCCACCGCAGCCGCCTTCGTCTCCGGTCTCTAGTCGCACACGTTCCAAGGGACCGGCTCCGCCTCTCGCCTGGGGACCAGCCGCCTTCTCCATCCGGTGTTCGGTCACCCCGCCTCCTCCTGCCGGGGGTGATGTCCCCTCCATCCGTATTACCCCCCGTGCACTCTGGAGGACAGGCATGAGGAGTTGTTTGACCTTCACACGGTCTCCCAATTTCTCTCTCACATCTTCCCAAAAATTTACAGACTGCCCTTCTCTCAACTTTACCGAGAACCCGATCATTCCGAATCCTCGCACAAAAGAGGCAACTCTCTTGGGGCCTTATAAGAAGGAGTGGAAGGCAGCAATGGATGTGGAGAACGAGGCGTTCATTCGCAACAACAGCTTTGACGATGTCGTTCCCCCTTCCGATGTTAACATCGTCGGCGCAAAAGGATTCTCCGAGTCAAACAACTCCCAGGCAAAGCTCCACTGTTCAAGGCACAATACGTGGCAAAGGGTTTCACCCAGAAGAAATATCTCGACTTCTTCGAAACCTTCTCGCCCACGTCCAAGCTCCCGGCTGTGCACGTTCTTCTTGATATTGCCGCTCGTGGCAACTTCGAGATCAAGTCCATGGACGCCTCCTCCGCCTTTCTCCAAGGCCAGCTCAAGGAGGATGTTCACATGGAACACCCATCGGGGTTTCCTGGCACTTACTGTAAGACAGTGTGGAAGTTTAAACGCCCAATGTATGGCCTCAAGCAGGCTCCTGGTGAGTGGCACAACAAGGTGAAGGAATTCCTCCTCGCACTTGACTTCCATCCCTCTGCCTCTGATTCCAGTCTCTTCGTTCATTAGTCCTCCAAGCCCTTCTACATCCTCGTCTAAATCGACGACTTCATTCTAGTCGCTAGAGATCCAGCCGAGATGGCAGCTGTCCAGTCTGCTCTCAACTTCGCCCTTCTCATGAAGGATCTTGGTGACCTCAAGAACTACCTGGGGATGGAGATCACTCGTGACTGCCAGGCTTGCACGATCACCCTCTCCCAGGAGTCCTACATCGACAACCTTCTTAGGGGTTTCGACATGGACTCTAGTAACTCTGTCCCCAATCCACTCCCACTACAGCATCAGCTCACGGCCCCTCCGATTCCTCCTCCTGATGCTTGCAAGGACCCGTACCCTGAGCTAGTCGGTTCACTCATGTATGCCATGATGTGCACTCGACTAGCCTTGGCTTACCCGGTGAGTGTCCTCTCTCGGTATGTCTCCCCCGGATGCTACACTGCCTCCCATTGGTCTGCAGCCAAGAGGGTCCTCCGCTATCTACAAGCCACCAAGTCTCACATCCTCACTCTCGGTGGTACCTCTCCAGTCAAGCTCGAGGGATACACAGACTCCTCATGGGTCGATGACCAGACTGATAGACGCTCCTCCCAAAGTATTGCTTCACCCTTGGTAGCGGAGTCATCAGCTGGCGCTCCATTCGATCCTCTGCAGTCTCCCTATTGTCCTGCGAGGCTGAGCTCTACGCAGGCACAATGGCTGCTCAAGAGGCATGCTGGCTCTCCTTTCTCCTCGCTCTGTTAGGCTACCCCCAGCAGTTGCCCACCCTGTGGTGTGACAACGAGAGCGCCATTCTCCTCACCAAGGACCATGTGTTCCACTCTCGCACCAAGCACATCGAACTTCGTCATTTCTTCATCCGAGATCTTGTTCAGAGTGACCACCCTTCTCTGTTCCATGGGGCTACGTGCTCCTTGACGGGTTTGCAGTCTATGGGGGTGTGTTAGAAATAGATTGCTAACCCCACTTCAGTTTTTTTACTTTTATATCCTAGTTTAGGTTAGGAATGTTCTAGTGGGTTGGGGTGTACTCATATATCCCAACCTCACCCAATTGTGATCCCCCGAATCTCCAATTACCCAATTGGAGATTCCGGATATCCCAATGGGGATTCCCTCTGATTCCCCCCTTCATCCATTCTCTCTCACCTTGCCATGTACATATAGAGCCTTGGGCTCCTTACCTGACGCAACAAGGAAGCCTAGACTACACACAACAAAAGCTCCTAGTCTAGGCACAGTGGAATAGTAGGATCCAGTAACACTAGAGTCATCGGCATACATATCATGCATAGCATATCCTAAATGATCCATATCTATCTCGAAGACCGGCATGTGGTGACGTTCAAGGCTGGGCCTGTTCCGAGAGGGACTTCGCTGGCCCGAAGCAGAGACGGAAGAGGTCGTCGAGGCGGCGGTAGCAGCGAGCAGCGGTGTGACCGGGGCGGCCACAGACGGTGTCACGAAGGGGACCAGACTAGATCTGGTACTGGCAACTCACTAAACTGGAGCCACCACCCGACGCCGGGCCGCGCGGGCCGCCTTCGTGGCCGCCACCACCGAAGGTGCATGGCCACCACAACGGCGGGGCCCCCCACGGCTGCTGCTGCTGTGGCTGCTGCCTTGCTGGGTGCTGCTGCTGCTCCACTGGGGCATCAGCTCCCTCCCCCTCGTCCACACCCTCAGCGCTCCCACCACCCCCACGCCCCCGTCACCCCCACCACCCCCAGAACCCTTCCCTCCCCCACGCCCCCCCTTGGGGGGGCGAGGGCCCCTACCCTGAAGTGGCTGCGCTGAGGCCGTCGGGGCAGCCTCAGCGATAGGGCCTGTCTCAGCAACAGCAGCGCAAACGTCAGAGTAAGTGCACCAGAAGGGAGCACAACTTTGGAAGATAGGGACCGCCGCAATGCCGCTAGACTGAGTGATAGTGCGATGGCGGTTCTCTATCGCCGACAGGGTGGCAACAAAGTCGGTAAGTGTGAGGTCAGCGAAGTGGAGACTATTGAAGGTGTCACGGGCTATGGCTAGGTGGTCAAGGAGGTGCGTGGCTAGGAAATATTGAGTGGCGCCGATAGGGGGGGGGGGGGGGGGGTATTGTGAGCTAAGCCTCAGTGCTAGCAGCTTGGTAGCTAGACTCGAGGGCACACAAGCGGGTGGCCAGATCCGCGACAATGGGGAAGGAAGCCAAGTCAGGGAAGAGCAAGGGTAGGAGGAGACAGCCAGTAGAGGCGGAGGAGGGAGTAGAGGCGATAACATCGTCTAGATACTCCTTCGCCGTCTCTAGGGCCTGAAAGCGAGGGCGCTCGGAGATCGGGTGAGCGTGACTAATTGCTAGCCGCGTAGTGGCATCGGCGTCAGCGACTCCCAGACAGAGCAAGTGAGCTCTGCAGCCGCGAAAACCTCACGCTCAACAGGCGTGGCGGCGTCAGCAAGGGCAGCAGGCGCGGGCGGGCAGGGCAGCTTACCGTCGACGTAGACGACCAGAGACTGGCCGTCCTGGCGCTGACCCTTCAGCTGGCGGCGCAGGTCAGCGAGCCACGCATCAAAATCCACTGCACGACCCTCTGCGCCCAGGCGGAGGATAGCGTCCGCCATTGCGCACAGCTGCAGCAGTTGGAGAACACAGGAGGAGTAGGAGGAGGAGGAGGAGCAGGAAGCTGGCAAGTGTGGTGTAGTGCAGTGAGAGCGGTGGAGTACAATGGAGAGCGGTGGAGTGTGGTGGAGCGCGGGGAGGCACAGGAGCGCACACAGCCAACGAGGTCACCAGCGCAGAGGAGAAACCATGACCGGCGACAAGCTGGGCCGGTAGCGAGCAGGGGCCGACGCGGCTAACAGGGGCTGGCGTGAGTTGGGGCTAGCATGGCTGGCTGGGGCCGGTGGCAAGCTGGGGCCGGCGCGGCGAGAATGGGCCGGCACGGCGAGCAGGGGCCGGTGCGTCGATCTGGGACCGGCGGAGCTAGCAGGGGCCGGCGCGGCGAGTAGGGGCAGACGACAAGCAGGGGCCGGCACAGCGAGTAAAGGGCGGTGCGGCGAGCTGGGGCCGGCGTGGTGAGTTGGAGCCGGCGGCGAGCTGGGGCCAGGGCGGCGAGCAGAGGCCGGTGCGGCGAGTAGGGGCCGGCACGTCGAGCAGGGGCCAGCAGCAAGCTAGGGACGATGTGGTGAGCTAAGGCAGGTGCGACAAGCAGGAGCCGGCGCGGCGAGCTAGGGCCAGTGTGGCGCGGCAGGCTAGGGGCCAGCGCGGCGCGGCGAGCTGGGGCCGTCACGGCGAGCATAGGGCCAGCGCGGTGAGCTAGGGCCAGCACGACACAGCTGGCTAGGGTGGGCACGGCGAGCAGGGGCTAGCGCGGAGTGCTAGGGCTAGCGTAGCGAGTTAGGGCCAGCGCAGCGAGCTAGGGCAGGAGCGCGCTAAGGGGCGGGGCGCTCTAAGGCGGGGCGCTCTGAGGTAGGCTGGGGCGAAATCGCGGGTGGGTGGGACCTACCTAGCATGATACCATGTCAAAGTAACGAAGTGAGCTCTAGCAAGGAATACATGGTGATATACGGGTTTGGTGTTGTAATCTCTAAGAGCACGAACCCATCTAGCCTATAACTATACATGCATTGCAAATGTATAAGTTGACAATAACTACTGTGACATGTTACCTCATACAGAGGACTCCAGCGGGTGGCAACAACCACCCAGGTCAACAGTTGAACAATGCAGCAAGAGGTTGCGACAAGAAGTTGCGAAACTGAGGTTACAGAAAGAGGTTTTGCTAAAGGTTTCTCGAAGAGGTTGCTGCAGAATAAGCACCTCTCCATGTATTTTTATCTGTTGCACTGATCATTGTATAATCCTTATCCGATGAATTGTTGTTACAGGGCAAGGATCACGATGTCTTCCGTTGACTTCAACACTACCGGGTTACACAGAATCCTGATCGTTGGGTAAATCATGTAAGGGAATTTCACTTCTACATGGTATTCTGAGCGAGTGGATTTTGCCAGAACCCACAACTCCCTCCTTGGGCTACTCCATTTCATCTCACTACACACATCTTCAATTCAGCTTACAATCTACCAAGTCCTTGTCGGGCAAAGGGCCTTCCAGCTAATCTACTACTTTGCGTACGTCAGGATTGGGAGATTTTAGCTAACTTCGTTGCAGCAATGGGAATGGGAGGACAATACGAGCTAGGAGACACCTTAGGAGTACATAATCCTACTCCTACTGGCAACACAATAAGCCTCGAAAGCTCCAGCTACACACATGCAGCTGCTGCTATGCCGTGGACTATTGGATAAGAATCTACGTGCTCCTTCACCTTCTATTGTGGCCCTGCACTCGGACAGCAATAGCTACAACATCAGCAGCATGTCAATCAGGGCCTCATGTAGGAATTCATGCATCTTGATCCCTCAGGGCTGGCTGCTTCTATGCATGCTGATTCCTCAGGGTGATTTCCAAGTTCTATACTAAGGCCCAGGGTAAATTTAGGTACGCTGGAATTTTTGCTCAGCGTTATTCAACAGCAGCTGCACCATATTACATAACACCATGTTTCTTGCATGATGTGCTGCCAAATGCTTGGGCAGCAGCACGCCATGCCAGCAGAGCGTCAGCGCTTCATTTGTTGTGCTGGCTTGCTGCAGTGCCCTCGGCAAACTGACCAAGACGTGAGAGCTAAGGCAGCAAATTACCAGCAACATGTGTACTGCCACGAGATTCACTACAGGGGTTATCCGCGAAGGCATATTGACAGCTCATGGCTGGTACACAAACACTATACTGAAATTACAGGGTCAAGAATTGCATTAAACTGAAAACTCAGGATTGGTACCTAACTCTCATCCTACAAAACAGGAATTCAGAATAAAATATCCTGAAATACGAGGCCCTGACGTTAACAACAACCCCTTTTCAATACACTACAGCAGTGGTAAACTAGGCGAATTACCTTACCATCTCGAAGCTGCAGAAGTCGATTTTTTCAATAGGAAAGACTTCTTCACTTGGTTGTTCGAATTCGAAGTGCTGGCGCAGTCTTCAAGCGCCCGGGGCTACTACAACATCTCCATCAAACAACCCCAAACAGGAATAGAAAAGCAGAAGGGGCATTACTGTCGCCTCTCGTTAATGGCATGCACGCTGCTAGTCTCTCACCTTGAGAGCAGAACGGCGTACGTCCCTTCAAAAACTCGCTCGCTGCTGTGTACTATGCATGGGACAGTCCCTATAAGGTTCTTCAGGCATAAGACAACGTAACACTGAGTCCGCTCCTTCAGGAGCTAAACTCAATACAGGTGTTATTTGATGAGAAGGCTGGCAGCTATATCAATTGGTGCCGCAACTTGCGTGACCAGTTCTTCAGGAGCGGAGGAAACTCCCCCAACGTGCTCTTTGTCGGCATACTCCTCGCTGGCCTCGGACCCGACTGGCGCACGTGCAAAGCCATCCTTCGCACACGGGGAACCATATGAGAGAGCACGCTCTACATGGCACTCATTGCTGAACAGCAACACATGGACGTGTACAACATGCGCATAAAGACAAAAAAAATCTGCGTTTGATGTCGAACGGATAATTGATGCCATTAGATTAGGGGAGAATCGCATATAACCTTTATGCAAGTTTTATAAGAAAGCCCGGCCGTGTGATCGACGATTGCCGAAAGCTAAAGGATCATCGTCAAACTGAAATACAGCCCCAACGTCCCAGAAACTTCGTCCAAGCTCCGCGGCACACCATTTCCTCGTCTCGACCTGCACACAACACACAAGCCATGGTCAGTTGTATGGTCGGCGTGCATTGGACCGCTGGCATACGATACTACGTACGGCATGGCGAAGTAAGCGATCCTGACGGCGATCATCGCTCACCAGAGCTCTCGCCAGGCGATAGTGCCCACGGCCGAAGATGCCCCCATAACCTATCGAGATCGATGAAGATGATACATAAGCAGAGCGCCACGTCGTGCTGCGCACCCTCAACATGCAGCCGTACGTGTGAGAGTCTGACCCCGTTACACTTCTTTCTCATTTATATATTTCTTCTTTATCTCCTCCTCCTTTTTATCATGATTCATTTGATATTTATCTCATCTCATTTGGTTTCTTTTTTCTCATTTTCCTTTATCTCATATTATTATAGTTATACACTGACAAGGCTCGGGGTGTACTAGCGCATTATATCTAGTGCAATCTTGCCATAATCCCTTAAATGCAATAGCCTTGCGTGGCTATAGACATGGTGATTCTGTTTGCTAGAAGGGTCTATTCCCTTGGGATAAGATAGAGTTGGTCACCTGATGTACCTTGGAAGTATAAAAGCGCCTTGTATCGAACCATAGTGCAGCTTTCTATCGACCAACTCGATCATGTAACAATACACACACATTGCGAAGCGCAATTACCCTCACATATACACACGTGGTTCATCGATAGCAGCTGTAGGCACCATATGGCGTCCTCCACATGCTACCTTCTCAGCTGGAAAGCTCTTCTAGAACCTGAAAGATACATTATAACAGTGGTAAACAACCGATAGTTAACTCCAGCAACACTAGGCAATGTCCTGCTGCAATCTGACGCTACGGGAGTTTGCTTACATTTTGAATATAGTCCTTGTCATCAACGCCCTTGTCTTTACTCTTCTCTTCTAGGGACAACTGATGGAAGCTGGAATCCACTTCATCAGCGACGTCGACTACATGGTAACCAAAAATTAATAAGGCACCAAGAAAGGCGACAGTAGCAACCTCATCAGTCTTGCCGAGCCTCGTGATGACATCTTGCTCCTTGGCTTCTCTCTGGAGTCCTCATGTGGTAACAGTCATATTGTCATCTCTCTCACTCAGTGGCACCACCATGACAAGATCGACCTGGAGACGCTCGATTACTGCGACGTCAATGCTTTCCGCGCCACACCTCACCCATCCCGCTCCGCTTCACTTGTGCCCAAACCCGAAGTCTCTCAAGCAGCTAACAAGACCGCACACGGATGGGGAGTTGCAATGGCAGGGGGATGGGGAGCAGAGTTAGAAGGAGGATGGGGGGAAGCGGCAGCAGAAGGAGGAACATGGGCATCGGCTACTGGAGCAAGGGGCAACGCTCGGGCTTGGGATCCATCCCATACATATGAGCACATAGCGGCTCGCATCGATGAGCTCGTCGTGGTTAAATCTAACTAGGCAGCTACACGCCGAATCGTCCCCGTGTTGACGGAATCCCTTGGGTCGCCACCGCTGAAGACACGGGCTTCACGCCGTCTCTTCTAGCCGTCGGCAACTCCAATTCCTTACCTCGCCATCACGTCACACCCACGTTCTTCGTAAACTCCGTATTGTACATGAGCTCAAAGGGACACAGAGCATCAGCCGAGACATGGCACCAGCGACTCGGTCACCCGTCAATCGAAGTCTAAAATAACTCTGTCAAGGCAAGTTTATTAGGAAAAGACACGCTCTTCTTGCCCAAAGAGTGTGATGGTGGCGGTGATGGCAAAGAGTGTGCGTTGCTCTAAGGTTGTTATTGTCTGATTCATGTTAAATTGGAGAGGTGAGGGGTTGAAAGGCGGATCTAAATCGGATGAGTTGGGTGAAGAAAATTGGATAGACAAAGCAAGGTGAGAGCTTCCCCTTCCTATTGATTAAGTCTGCCCATGCATGTCTTTGTGCTTACAAACCTCAACCCAAATCATGCCCAATCCCTCCCCAATATGGTTGGCAGATGTCAATTCCTCCATCTCTCCCTTCCTACCCCTTGCTGATTCATCTGCATTCCTACTTGTCCTTTCCACACTTCTCCATGTTCTCACCAAGCCTTAACTAAAATATGTTTCCCCCCCACCTACCCCCTCTCGCCTATCCATCTCTTTTCTTCGGGACCTCGATCCTCCGCGAGTACGAGCGTTGCTTCAAGCACCTCAACAAGGGAGAAGCAATGGAGGCAATGAGGCACCCCAGCACACATTCTTCCTCTGATGTTGCTGCTGACTGCATCATTGAAACTTGGCTGCCGATGATAATTACTGGGATGCTATGAGTTGTTGGGTGGTGCAACAAAACCCCGATCCTATGGCATGACGCTTATTGGAATTCCGTTCGTTTACTATGCATTTTGTGGGCAGTTGGTTCTACTATTGCGAACGCTCCAGTTAAGCGCCACCGTGATGGTGCAGTATGAGACCTGATATTTCAGCACAAGTCATTGCGGCCAATAGCAATCTAAGGTGCGGTATGGTCTTAGAACTGAATGAATTGATAGAGTAGAGAGAGAGTACAAGAGAATATACCCAAGTGTTGTACCCTCTAAGAGGTGACCCTATACAGTCTATGCAAACATTAGAGATACACATGTTTGACACACCCCCTAGAGTGCTTAGGGCCAGGTCCTAAACAAGCAGCTCACGTAGTCCAGCCATTGAGACAAGGGTCTAAAGGCTAGTCAAAAGGAGTACAGGCAAAGCAAGAACAAGACCAGGGCGGCACTACTAGTCCAGCCACTGGGAGAGGACACAAGTCCAGTCTGAGTACGTATCGATATATATAGGACAGTACAAAGTCAAGGCCCTACCAAGTGAGAGGCTACAGGAACTAGACCGAGCTGTACACAGTGCCGCTGATGATCTTTAGGCGCAAGCGCCCTGGTAAAGATATCAGCTGTGTTGGCACCTGAGGCCAAGTGTACTACGCGAGCCTGGCGGCGCTGCTGTAGCTCGCGCAGGAGGAAGTACCGCAGCTGGATATGCTTTGCTCTGCCCTCGAGTCAAGGCTCTTGACACAGGAGGATCATGGCCCTGTTGTCAGCGTACAGGACCGGGGCAGAGCTAGGCCGCTCACCTAGGTCAGTGAGCAAGAAGGTCAGCCAGCGGAGCTCCTGTGCCGCCATGGCACCGGCGTAGATCTTGGCCTCACAGCTGGACTGGGCAACAGACGAGGAGCGTGTAGCTCTCCACGAGACAGCACCTGAACCAAGGCTGAAGCAGTAGCCCTGGGAAGACCTGAGGGTCTCGGCGTCGTCTGCCCAAGAAGCGTCTGTGTGTCCAGTAAGGACCACTGGTCTGCGTCGTCCTAGCACTAACCCCATGCCGGATGTACTTGCGAGATAACGCAAAACCCTCTTAGCGGCAGACCAGTGCTGCGGTCGGTATCTACCTGTGGCCACAAAGCAAGCCAGGATGCTAAGAGGGTATGCGAGATCTGGGCGAGTGCAAGTCATCAGGTACATGAGGCAACCCATCAGCTCTGCGTAAGGACCAATGGGCTCTACTGACTCCTCAGGAACTGGAGCGGACAGCCTGTGGTCTAGGGGTAGCAGAGTGGGCTGTGCGGAGGAGAACTGAAGGCCGAACCTCTGAAGGACCTGGCGCACCAAGTGTGACTGAGTCAAGGTGATGGTGCGCGCTACTCTATCCCTGGAGATCTGCAAACCAAGGTAACGGCGCAGTTCTCCAAGGTCAATGCAAGTGTGTCTCTTCAGCAGCTTTGCCTTCACCGAGGCCAGTGCGTCCCTGTCTGCTGTGGCAAAGACCAGATCATCCACGTAAACGAGGATGTAGAACGGAGTCTGGCCAGCACGAACGAAGAGTGAGGGGTCTGCGGAGGACGAAAAGAACTGCAGGTCAGCAAGGGTAGCACGCAGCATGTCGTGCCACTCACGGGGAGCCTACCGCAGGCCGTAGATGGGACGCCGCATGAGCCACTAGGTCCCAGGAGGGAAGGTGCCAGTGAAACCCTGAGGGCGACGCAGGTAGACCTGCTCATGTAGGCTGCCCTGAAGAAACGCACTGGAGAAGTCGAGGGAGTGAAGCTCGTAGTCACGCTGAGCAGCTACGTGTTGCAGCACCCGAAGAGTAGTCATCTTCGAGGTCGGGACGAAAGTCTGAAAGAACTCCACCCCCTCACGCTCACTGAAACCTCTAGCCACGTAGCGCGCCTTGAACACAAGCGGCTCTCCAGGAGGGCGCTTCACCTTGAAGAGCTAGTGGCCATCGACTACGTTCACCCCAAGTGGGGGAACTGCGTCGACGTAGGTGCCGGTGGATCTCCAAGATGCCATCTCCTGCTCCATGAAAGCTATCCACTGAGAGGCCCAAGGTCCCGAGGTCGCCTCAGCGTAAGTGCGAGGGGTCGGGATGTCGAAAGCGTCTAGGTCACCCTCAGGGACTAGCAGCATGGAACAGAGATGGGGAGCAGCCTCGGACAGGAAAGCAAGCTCGAACTAGCGGTCCTCCAGGACGTCACTGCCGAGGGCAGGAGCACCCACGACAGACGGAGGACAGGCAGGGTCGGAGACTAGAGTGGTGGCGTAGTCAAGGCGGCGGGTAGAGGCGAAGTCAGTGACCGCAGCGACAAGAGCATCAAGACACGAGACCGGAACAGACGGGTCGTTAAAGCGAGAGGCGAGGACCCGAGGAACAAGAGGACGAGCGGCACGAAGGTAGTCAGGCAGAGGAGGAGGCGCAATTGTAAGAGAGGACGGAGGAGGCGACGGTAGAAGGGGAGGACGAGACGTGTGGGAACGGAGCAACATAGGGTGAGAGCGCGGGACAGGGGAGACAGGACGAGCGCGGGAGGGACGACGAGACCAGACGTAAGACGGAGGCGTCGGGTCAGGAGACAGGGGAGGGGACACAAGGGGGGAGCGAGGGGGAAGACGAGCAGAGGCGGTGGAGGAGGAGACAGCAGAGGCGACGGCGGCTGCGGAGGCGGTGGAGGAGGAGACACCTGGGGAGGGGCAGACGGCGAGGACTGCGCCGCACGATCACCAGAGTCAGAAGACTCCTCAACCGGGACCACCGACGGAAGAGGGGTGACGTGGGACACACCAGAGGGGGCAGGACGGGGAGGAGGAGGGGGGGGGGGCAGGGACTACTGGGGGGGGGTGACCAGGAATAGGGGGGGGGTAATTGGGGGACCGCGGTGGGGGAAGCGACAGTAGAAGGAGACGGACTCGTCAAAGGTGACGTCACAAGAGTGAAAGAAGCGGTGAGACGGCGGGTGGTAGAAGTGCCAGTCGGACGCGTCAAGGGGAAAACCGAGGAAGACGCAGGGAAGAGTGCGGGCAGTAAGCTTGTCCGTGCCGGAGGCACGGACGTGAGCAAGGCAGCCCCAGACGTGGAACGCAGACGCGTCACCAGGAGACCCAGTCCAAAGGCAAGTCGGCGAAACATGCGGCTGCTGGGGGTGCGGCCACAGGTTAAGCTGGTGAGCAGCATAGCGCACGGCAAACGGCCACAGAAAATGGGGTGCACCGGCATGGATCATGGAGGTGCGAGCCACCTCCATGACCAAACCGATGCGTCGCTCAGCGACCCCATTCTGCTGTGGGGAGTCCGGCAGGGTGAACGTTTGGGTGATGCCCTCCGCACGACAGAAGCGACCAAGGACACCTGAGGCAAACTCGCCACCACGGTCAGAGTGAAGACGCAAGACAGGGAGACCTCGGTGGACACGGGCAGAGACATGCCAGGGGATGAGAGCGTCAGGCACGTCGGCCTTGTGCTCCAGGGGATAGACTGTGGTGTAGCGAGTGAAGTCATCGACAAGCACGAGGAAGTAGCGCTCGCGACGCGGCCCATGGACGGGGGCGGGGCCCCAAACGTCCATGTGCAGGGTCTGCAGCGGCGCGGCGGTAGGGGGAAACGAGGAGGAGTGAGGGGCACGGCGAAGCCGACCCTCGACACAAGGCGTGCAAGGTGGGGCGGGGGAGGAGGGAAAAGCGGGGAACGAACCAGGGAGACCAATGACGAGACCGTGCTGGGATATGTGACGCAGACGCGGGAGCGCAAGGTGACCTAGGCGGTGGTGCCAAAGGAGAGTCGGGTGGGTGAGGGACCGACAGGAGCAGGCAGCAGCAACCTGGGTAGACGCAGCGACCGGAAGGGGCGCCCCAGCCGGGGGAGTCACGGTGTCCAGAGTGAACAGGCCGGACACCGGGTCCCGGGGGAACGTGGACAGGGGGGCACCTATGGCGGCCTCGGTACAGACAGCATACCGTTCGTGACCAGGGAACGTAGTGGTGACGCCAAGGTCCTGGAGGCAGCCGACACCAACTAGATTCCTGGAGAACGAGGGGATATGCAGACCTGTGAGAGAGCCCGAAGGAACCGCCAGACAGGGAAGGGTGGTGGAACTGCGGGCGACTACTGGACCGCCGGAGGCGTCAGCAAGAGAAACTGCAGCAGGAACAGGAAGCGGCGTCAGCATAGTGGAGTCGCGGAAGAAACACCAGGAAGCGCCAGAGTCCAAGGTGAAGGAAAGCGAAGCAGTGGCGGCTGGCGACGGGGCGACGGCGGAAGCACCAAGGCTAAACAAAGCAGGAGCTCCTACGCCTGACGCAGCAGGGGAGGCTATGCTAGGCACACCTACACTAGGCGACAAGGAGTAATAAGAGGGGAGCACACTAGAGTCATCAGCATGCATCACATCATGGCAGAAACAATGGCATCCATGTCCATGTCAAAAATATGAACTCTACGACTAAGCAAACTGTGCCAGTCCGGGAGGTCGGGCGACGAGCCGAAGCGCTGACGAAAGTGGTCGTCCAGGCGACGAAGACAGCGGGCAGTGGCGTGACCGATCTTACCGCAAACAAAGCCGCGGCGAGGACCGGTCTGGATCTGGTACTGACAGCGCACGCCTCCCGAACTGCCACCCGGCACACCACGACGCACACGACCACCATCAGCGCCAGGCCACCCGGGCGGGAGGGCACTCGCCTGCCTCGTCTGCGTGGCTGGTGCGGCTGCTGCTGCTGCTGGGGCGGCTGCCCAGCTGGACCCGGCAGGGTCCCCTCGTCCGCTCCACTACCAGATGTCCCGACTCCACCACCACCTCCACCTGCACCCCCACCTCCTCCGCCGAGCCCAGCCTTGGGGTGGCGGCCCTTCCCCGGACGGAACTGCGCTGCAGCGGCGGTCTCAGCCACAGCGGCAGAACCATCGGAGAAGGTGCACTGAGAAGGGGACCGGCACAGTACCGCTCGCCTGGGCGATAGAGCGGTGGCGGGTCTCAATAACAGCCAGGGTGTCTACAAAGTCCATGAGGGTGAGGTCACCGGGGTGAATGCTAAGGAAACGGTCACGAGCAGCGGCAAGGCGGTCAGGGAGGCGGGTGGAAAGCAGGTAGAGGGTAGAGGTAAGGGGCGGCTGGTGGGCTCTAAGCTGTGCGTCAGTGCAGGTAGCACGCCAGGTCTCATCTATCGTGCGCAGGTGGGCAGCCAGGTCAGCGACAGTGGGGAAAGACGCAAGGTCAGGAAAGAGCATCGGTAGGATCAAGCGACCCTCCGAGGCAGCAGGCGGGGCGGAATAGCGCCGGATAACAGCATCTAAGAAAGCCTGGGCGGTGGTGATCGACCTAAACTGAGGGCGCTCAGACGGGGGAAGGGCATTGCTAATGGCAAGCTGTGTAACAGCGTCACGGGAAAGCGAGACAGAGCGAGCGAGGGCAGCGGCCGCAGTAGACTTGCGCTCAGCAGGTGTGGGGTCAACGGGCAGCACAGCAGGGGGTTATGGGCAGGGAAGCATACCGTCAAGGTGTGTCGAGAGCGAGTGGCCATCCTGCCGCTGACCAGTGAGGTGGCGGCGGAGGTCGGCTAGCCACGCCTCAAACTCCAGAGGCTGGCCTTCAGCGTCGAAGCGAAGCTCCGCCGCCATCAGGAACAGTGCAGGGCAGGGCCAGGTGAGCACGGTACAGTGCAGTTCGGTGCAGTCCGGTGCAGTACGGTACAGTGCGGTGCAGCGCGGTACAGTGCGGTGCAGCGCGGTACAGTGCGGTACAGTGCGGTGCAGTGGGGTGCAGTGCAGTGAAAAGTTGTTGGAGAACCGTATCAAGGAGAGTGCAGTGCAGTAGCAGGGACGAAGAGCGGGCCGCACGCAGATCGGCAGGAAGGTGAGCACGGGGCCGGAGGGCGACGGGCAGGGCGCGCGCAGGGGTCGGCAGAACGGGTGCGGAGGCCAGGAGCAGCGGGCGCCGGGCCGGCGAGGACGGGGGCGGGGCCAGGTAGGACGGGCGCGGGGGCCAGGTAGGACGGGCGCGGGGCCGACTAGGACGGGCCTGGGACGGGCGCTGGGCCGGCTAGGACGGGCTCGGGGGCAAGCTAGGACGAGCGCGGGGGGAGGGGGGGGCTGTAGGACGGGCGCAGAGGCCGGCTAGGACGAGCGCGGGGCCGGCTAGGACGAGGGCGGGAGCCGGTAGGACGGGCGCGGGGGCCGCTAGGACGGGCGCGGGGCCGGCTAGGACGGGCGCGGGAGCCGGTAGGACGGGCGTGGGGGCCGCTAGGACGGGCGCGGGGCTGGCTAGGATGGGCGCGGGGGGCGTTAGGATGGGCACGGGGGCCGCTAGGACGGGCGCGGGGCCGGCTAGGACGGGCGCGGGGGCCGTTAGGACGGGCACGGGGGCCGGTAGGACGGGCGCGGGGTCGACTAGGACGGGTACGGGGGCCGGTAGGACGGGCGCGGGGTCGACTAGGACGGGCGCGGGGGCCGTTAGGATGGGCGCGGGGCCAGCTAGGGCGGGCGCGGCGGCCGTGAGGACGGGCACGGGGGCCGGTAGGACAGGCGCGGGGCCGACTAGGGCGGGCGCGAGGGCCCGCTAGGACGGGCACGGGGCCGGCTAGGATGGGCGCGCGGGCGCAGCTAGGACGGGCGCGCGGGCGCGGCTAGGTGGGGCGGCTAGGATGGGCGGCTAGGGCGCGGCTAGGTCCTAGAGCGGAAGCGTGGGCGGGGGCGGGACCTACCTACTGCTGATACCATCTTAGAACTAAATGAATTGATAGAGTAGAGAGAGAGTACAAGAGAATACCTAAGTGTTGTACCCTCTAAGAGGTGACCCTATACAGTCTATGCAAACATTAGAGATACACATGTTTAACATATGGGACCTAATTACTACACCCCCAATTGCGGCAAATCGTAAGCACAACTCAATCATTACAATCCTGGGCCATTGCCAAGCCATTGCGAGGTTGTTGCCCTTCCTAACCCAACCAGACGCGTACTCTACATTAGTAAATCACATCTATACAATCATGTGGAGTATGCTTTACTTCATGTCTTTTGGGATGCGTTGTCACATATCCCAAATTCCAATGCTAGCGAAGCACAATCATAGGAGCTGACGCATTAATTTAAGTCGAAATGTGTTTCTATGTTTTTTAGATGCAATGCTGTGGCAAGTTCTCAAATTATATGCATTCAAATGATGTCTAACACGAAGGATATACAGATCGGTTATGACCTCAACAGTTTAGCGGTGTACAGGTGCTGTTTTAAAAATTTGAGCCTACTTCACCATTGCGTGGTGCACCACATTACTCATTTTCCCCAACAGCCTGTTCCTGCCTGTACAGTTGTTCATTGCTTCCACGCCGCGACTAGTATACTACAGATGAGGCAGGCAGAAAGGAAGCAGTGCATCTACTCCTACCATTTCTCTCTTCCGCTCGCCAGCAGCTCCCAGTGTTGAGAAGTGGTTCATCGTTAGCGATGGCGCCCTCGTCTCACGAGGGAGCTGGTCGTGCCGCACACCTCTTGGAAGCGGCGTGCTTCCGACTGCCCGCGGTGGAGGCTTGTGTCGCGATCAATCTCATGTGCCGAAACCCTGGTACGTCGGTCCGCTCTCCCTCCTGTACGCCGTCTGCTGCCTTTCGTGGCTGGTGATTGAAGCATCGGCGTCTCGCATCTCCTTCTCGAGCGACAACAGCTAGGGTTTTCATTTGACTCAATTGCCTCCAATTGTTTGCAGGCATTTGATTGGAGCGGAAGAAATCCTCTCTTGTCGTCTCTACATATGCTGCGGGGCTTCCGCTTGCTTCTCGTTCGACTGGAAGGTCCGTGCAGTGGCCACTCCGTTCTGCTCCCCTACTCTCTGTGTCCGCCTTCCCCCCTCTTTCCGTTCCTGATAGCTTTCGCGGCTTGACACCCGATGTTTCTCTGCGCGTTTCTTGGTGACCGAGTTGAGTGGGATGCGAAGTTGAGGGGGTCGAGGCTTTGAGAGAAATGTGAGTGATGGGAGAGCGATGGCAGCGCGATGGCAGAGCGATAGGACACTGTTCCCAGTCCAGCGCGGGGCAGCACGTGCAACCATGGCTGCCACTGCAACTATCATCTGGGGCACAGCACCTCTGCTCCTTGGACGCCACGCTCGCTGCGGCCTCGTCATCGTGAGGCCCGGGGGGCGCCTGTCCTACATTCTTACTCTTACCCTCGTTTGGCGTGACTCGTGACCATGACGTATTTTGCGCCGTCTCGCATTCCATGCTCGGGTTATCAACCAAGTGTTTTGCGAAGTTTTTTTTGCGCCGCAAAACGCGAACACTTAATGAACCAAGCGTTTTCCTCGTGGCATTTAAACTGTTTTTCCCCATCGCCCCTTCTCTGCCGTCCTTGCAGGATGATGCCAGCTCCCCGCTGTGCAGCGCCGGCAGCAATGGCTCCTGACTGGGCCGTATTTCATGCGCCGCTCCACCGCCCTACTCGCTACCATGACCCCGCCGGCAGCGAGAAGCGTATCTACTGTGCAACGTGCGGCCTGCGATGACGTGGCGTGGTCGGCCGCGAGCTCGAGGCGTCGTCATTTTTGCACTGCCCACCACGGTGCGCTTGGCGTCCTACAGAGTCTCTTGCGCCGCCGGTGCCTCTCTTTCCCCCTTCAACGCTAATTACCCGTCCTTCTCCTTGCTTCTTCCCTGGCTCGCTTTCGCCGTTTCCCCGTCCTTGTCGCTCTGTCGCTCCTGCGCGGGTCCAGTGACGATGATGCCCTGCGGGGCGCCCATGTGATTGACCGTGAACGAAGCAAACCAAAACGACTTCTCCTTCTTCTGAGGACCCGCGCTCTCAACCCCTTCTCCTCTCTCTCGCCTGGTATTCCTCCCTCCCCTTCTCTCCGCCTTCGTTCCTTGCCCTCTGTCGTGTGGTTCTTCCTCCGGTGCGCCATGGCCAGCTGATGAGAAACATAACCGGTGCATGATGAGATGCGCGCATCCGTGAATGTTAAAAAATACTCTAATTTTTTCCTGATGGTTTGGCACAGTGCGTCAAGATAACGATGTTGCTTTCATTCTCCTTATGTCCTGTTGTGGCTCTGCTTCTAGCGTGCCACTTCTCGCCTTCTTTGCCATGACTCGCCTCGAGGACGACTCTAATATTCAAGCTCAACAGGCCCGAGGCCTGCCCTCCGCCGTCAAAAGCGGAGGGCAAAATGGCCGGTGACGGTTACTCCGCTGATCTGAGAGGCGATTCCTTGTTACGATATCGCGTTTTTTTTTCTTTCTGCCGCGTGACACAACGCGGCAGGCCCATTGGTCTTCCGTCTCTTTCGCTTGCATCCAGTGGTGCCGCGTCCTGCACTCTTGTTGCTCGTATCTTCTTGCTTTGCTTCGAGGACGACTCAAATATTCAAGCTCAACAGGCCCGAGGCCTGCCTTCCGCCCTTAACAGCGGAGGGCAATTTGGCCGGTGACGGTTACTCCGCTGATCCGAGAGGCGCCGCACATTTTTTGTCCCCCTTCCCCTTTCTCGCTCACCTTATGCAATCATGCGCCTACAGCCCCTTGTCTCTTGTCGACTAACTTTTTCCCGTCGAAGGTCTGAGTTGGAGCGCGCCGGTCTGTGCGGCGTCGCGCGCTCCTTAGTTGCCCTTCGCACAGCGAATGCGGGCGGCCATTATAGCGGCGGGGCCCGCACCCTGGTCTCTGCCCGCTAACCCGTGTTCTCGTTGTGGGGCGCTCTGTCGGGTGCCCGGGGCGGCTGGCCGCTGGGAGTGCGACCCACTCGCAGCGGTCCGCCGCATCTGGTGCTCGTCAGACGCGTCGCTCCGTGGGAGAGCGGGTGGCTGTCTGAGCCCACTGCACCCTCTGGCTCTGCCGCGTCGGAGGCCGCTCACACCCCTCGTGCTCACACCCCTCGTGCTCACACCCCTCGTGCTCACACCCCTCGTGCTCACACCCCTCGTGCTCACACCCCTCGTGCTCACACCCCTCGTGCTCACACCCCTCGTGCTCACACCCCTCGTGCTCACACCCCTCGTGCTCACACCCCTCGTGCTCACACCCCTCGTGCTCACACCCCGTGCTCATCCCACTCCCCCTAGCGTGTGACGTACAGACCACCGCCATGCTCATCGTGTTTGCATTCTCTCTGGTGTCCATCCCTCTGCATGCACAGGCTCTCAAGTATTCCACAGCGCGTGTCTTCCAGCCGCCCTCGCACAAGGCTGAACCACCAAACCCCCTCGCGTTCGCCGCCATGCATCTCACAGCAAGCACTTGTGGTAAGTTCGCCAGGTCTCAGCGAGGCAGCAAGCAAGGCCGTGGGCGTGGGGTGGGAGGGGCGCGCTTGTTACCAATGCCCTGGGACCCCATGTTCCCAGCGGTCACAATGGCTTAAGCGCCACATTATGGGCGCTCGGCCCGCCATGGACATTCTTGCTTTGCGGAGAACCTTGGTTCCGCTGAGCCGGGAAAGCCATGGCATATCACCCACCCCTGGAAAGATCGGTCTTTGCTCCAACTTCTCTCGCAGTTCTTCGATTTAAGGTACCTCGTTGTGCCGTCTATTGAGGGCGTTGTCATACGAGGCGGTGGTCGCAGTGATGAAGCACAACGGTTTCAGACTAGAGTTTCCGAGCCTCTGGCTTTGACGAGGACTCCTTTGGCTGTCTGAGCAACCACCGCCCGCCCTCTCCTTGGACTGTCCTCCCCTGCCCTCCCCTTCCCTCCCCTGCCCTCCCCTGCCCTCCACTGCCCTCCACTGCCCTCCACTGCCCTCTACTGCCCTCGACTGCCCTCGACTGCCCTCGACCGCCCTCTTCTGGTCCCATCTGTCACTCTTGCCTGCCACCTAGACTGCTGCTACGTAGAACCCCCAAATTGCTGCTGTCCTGGACGCTTTTATGCATGTGGTGGCTTCTAGATGGGCGCCTTGCCAAGCCCAGCTCCGTGGTTGCCCTGATAATCCCGGCTGTGTCCGGCGCTGCCTCAGTGCCGGTGGCGCGGTCGTTTCATGCAGGGCGCACACCAACCACTCTGCCCTCACAGGCCGGGGTGGTGGGGGGTTCGCTGACGGGCGTCCCGGCGGGTGGCACGGGGGCCCTGTGGTCCTTGTGCTGCCGCCCCCATGGATGTCTCTCTATAGTCACTTCTCCAACAGGTTGAATCGTTTGATTCAAGGCTTTTTTCGTTTCTGCTTTCTCTGTTGAATGTGTGCAGGTTTTCCGTGGGACTGGAGGCAAGTGTTAGTGAGCTGAGCGAAGAGGCTGTGAAGTGAGCTTGTCACCGACTATGCTGCATGGCGTGGCCCAGCGTTGCAATGAGAACGGATTAGTCCTAATCCTGGCAGCAGCTATGAGCAGTCCTTTCGTATTCATTGATATGTTTTGTTGTAAATTTGTTTGTAGTATCCCGATTAACCTAAACGATTGACTTACACTCTGTTATTACTGTTTCCAGTGTCTACTTCGTATTTGGGAGTACGAGTGTTTTGATTGAGCTCTTAAACTGTTGGAATATGTGCTAGCACGCTGCTACCAGCAGCAAAGCAGGAGAGCATGCACGAAGCATGAAAGAAGTTGTAACAACACTTGCGATGCCCTTGCTCTCCATCAGATAAAATCCCTTCCAGATAAAATCCCTTGCAACACACCCAGGTGAGCCCATAAATGGAGCCCAAAGGTCCCTGCCAAGGGCAGCAGGCAGCAGCAAAGGAAGGGTCACCGCCAGCGAGCGGCATTGGACACTCTCCGCGTGGAGGCAGCACCTGTCCCAGCGGGCGGTCGTCCCCCCGTCCCACCTCGCTTCCCCCGGCCTGCCTGTCTCGTGCTGGCAGCGCACCCGGCAAGGAAAGCGTGCAGGGAGGAGAGCCATGCCGTGGCCTGGGTGACCTCGCGGTGCAGCAGCAGCTGCCGCACGTAGCGCGCCAGCTGGCCATCCACCCCGCGCCGCCGCAGGAAGGACTCCATGGCGGACTGGATGGCGGGCGGCAGGGCACTGAGGGGAGAGAGGGAGTGGGCGTGGGAGAAGCGGATGGTGGGATCAGTGGGAACGCATGGAATGGACTGACGGTTGGATGGACGGGCGGATGGTGCTCACGTGGGGATGGCTTGTGATGGGAGGAGACCAGTGAGAGGTGGTTGAGAGGGCGGGGAGACAAGTGAGAGGTGGTTGAGAGGGCGGGGAGGGAGAGAGGCATTATGACAATGAGGGTGAGAGAATAGTGTTAGAAGAAGGCATTGTCAAGAAGTGAGAATGGAACCAAGCTGCAGAGCAAAAGATAGGGAACGCATCTGAACAAGAAAGAGAGGGATGAGAGAAAGGGGCTCACTCATAAAGAGTGTAGTCGAAGGGTATTCTGGGCGATGCCTCGTGCACTGCTGGGTCGTCCACAGCCACCTGATCGGGGCAGGGAGGGCAACAGGAACGGTGGGATGGAGAGTATACGAGAGGAGATTGCCACGCCCAGGCACAAGGTGATGTGGAGGACCCAGAGTGATTTTCCTGTCAAGTGCAGAGGTTGTGTGCGTTTAAGGTGCCTCGCAGAAGGAGCAGTGCTAATGTGGGTTTCTTGTGACACCCCTGCTTGGTGGAAGAGCACTCACGTGGTTGACGAGCCATGTGTCCCCGGCAATGGTGCAGTGCACTCGCAAGCGCGCTTCCTCCTCCTCCTCCTCGCCGCCCCCTGCTGCCCCTTCCTCCACCGCTGCTGCTTCCTGCTGCCCACCCTGTACTGCTGCTGCTGCCCTCCCACCCTGCCCTTCCTGCCACTCGCCCTCGCCCCTCATCCGCCCCACAGGCCTGCCCATGCCTGCCATGCTCCCCCCCATGCCCCCCCGTGCTCTCATGCCAGCCACGCCCATCGCCATGCGCCATGCTGCCGTCTCACTACCCGGCGCCGCACTCCTCACTACTGCGGCGTCTGGCTGTGCGGTGCGCAGGGGCTTGCTGATGATGATCAGCGCGGGGATGCACGTGTCACTCTCATGTGCTGACGTGGCACTGCTGGCCCCCATGTCACTGCCACCATCCTCACCAACCCAGCCCTCCTTCCCTGCTGCTTCAACCCATTTTGCCCTTCGCTTTGCCTCTCCTCTCTCCTCCCCCTCCCCCTCTCCCTCCCCCTCCCCCTCCCCCTCCCCCTCCCCCCCCTCCACGAGCCCCCCCTCGTGGCCCTGCAGCAGCAGCATGAGGCGAACGTGCTCGCCCTGGAAGCGGCGTGAGAGCCACAGGTCCGCCACGCCCTCCCTCTCCGCCACCTGCCAGGGGGGGGGCGGGCCCACCAGGATGGGCTGGGCGGAGCAGAGGGGGGGGGAGGCAGGATGGAGGGATGCAAGGAGCAGGGTGATCACAAGTGGACGCCATCATTGGAACGAATGACGTGGCATGGCACGCGTGACACGGGACTGACGTGGCAGAAGGGGGCTGAAGTGGCAGAGGGGGGCTGATGTGGCAGAAGGGGGCTGATGTGGCAGAAGGGGGCTAATGTGGCAGAGAGGTCAAGGGTGCAAGCATCAGCGTGGGGCCAAGGCTCTCTAAGTCCACCTCGGCACACTCGGTCCAACCGGCTGCTCCACCGCCAGAGCGCACATGCACTGCTCTGCACGTGCGCAGACGTGTGCGCGCAGCACGCCCACCTTGGGCGGGCGGTACATGGCGCGCTCGTGCGCCACCTCCATGCCCACCGCCTCCACCAGCTCCTCCTCGCCCCCCGCCCCCTCCTCCCGCCCCCTCGCCCCCCTCTGCTGCTGTCGCTGCCCCGGCCACCACTCCTCCGTCTCCCCCTCCCTCCCCTCCCCTGCCTTCCTCCGTCTCTGCTGCTCCCCCTTCCCCTTCCCTCCGCCCCTTTCTGCTCCCTCTGCCTGCTCCAGCTGAGCCCGCCAATACGCCTCCCCCCAATCCTCCTCCCCCTCCTCCCCCTCCTCGCCCTCCGTCCCCCACTCGTCTTCGTCCTCAAACGGCTTCGGCTCTTCTTCCCTCCTCCCGCCCCCTGTGCGCATTCCCCCACCTCTCGCCCCCCCCTCGTTGCCCCTCGCCACTCCTGCTGCCGCCATGCTGCCGCCCCCGCGTGCCGCGGTCACAACATGCCTTCGCCATCCCATCATCTTCTCCCGCACGTGCTTCCCTGTCGTCTGCACGCACGGCCCCGCACCCGCACCTCGTCGCTCCGTCTCTGCACGAGCAGCGGGCCACAGCGCACCAACCGCCACGGGCCCCCATCTTACAATCGCTTCTCGCCAGCTGTTTCCGCGCGCTCCCCATTCCCTCTCCCCCACCCCGCTTCCATCGTCCCCCTTCCCGTCCCCCTCCTCGAACCTCCCCCCGCTACCCGCCCCACTGTCCTCCTTCCCCGCCCCCTCCCCGCCGCCACCTCCCCACCCCTCCGCGCCCATCCCCGCGCGGCCAGCCGCGTCCGCATCGCCGCGCAGATTTCGAGTCCACGCGGTGCGGCAGCTCGACGCGGCGCTGAGGCCGTGAGGGGGGCGGAGGGCGGCGAGCGGCGATCGCACGCGGGACGACGCTCTGCGCGCCAACGCGACGGCGGTCATTGGGGGCAGCGCGCGGGTGGGGTGGGGAACTCGGGAGGATGCTACAGCAAGGGCAAGGGCAGCGCGGCACGCGATTGCCGATGCGTGGGGATGGAGGAGCTGCGGAGCGGGGAACGGGAAGCGGGAACGGAACCGCGCTCGACAATGACTAGTCGAGGCACCGCATCCGTGCGACCCGCGTGGCGTCTTCCATGACGATGATCCGCGCGGCCTGTTCTCCGCCCCATCCACTGACACTCCCGAGAAGGCTGGATGAGGCACGCGGGCACGCCGACTCGCGCACCCCGGTTTACAAGTGGTGCTCGCTCGGGCCTACACTTGCGACGCTGCTCCCGTGCGGCACGACGGCTCGAGGTTTCGCGGGCAGGGCGGCAGGGAGAAAGGCCCGGCGCCGTGTGAGAGGAATGCAGGGGGGATGTGGACGAAGGATCGTTTGGACACCATGGGGAGCCCAGATGAAGAAAGCAAGGAGCAAATGCCAAATTCCATCACGGGCGAGCCACCCTCATCAGCAGCTGCAGGCGGGGAGCAGGTTTCACATCCTCTGCCATTACATAGCGAAGATTCAAGTCGTCATCCCTAACGCCCCACCGCCATCGCGCCGTCCTTCCGCGCGCCGCTGCGCCCGTCAACATCAATCGCCCGCCCACGTCGCCATACCCACCTATCGCCAGTCGCCATGTCGCTGGCGCTCTCCAGGGCGCGTCGTTCGTTGACGCCGCATCGCCTCTTCGCCTCGCTCGGCCTTCCCGCCGCGTCTCCGTCGTGCGAAGAGGGAGCACCGCTATCGAGGGAGCTTGGCTCGCGGCCGGAATTAGATCGGCGCCCCCATGCCCATGCCGCCGCGCAACGCGCCGTTGGCAGCGCCGGCGGCGCGTGCGAAGCAGCTGGTCCCGCGGGACCTTGGCCGCAGCAGGGGGCGACGAACGCGGCGTGTCGAGACGGCGCGCGCGCGGAGGCCGCCGCGGCGAACACGGCGCCTGCGACGCGCGGCGGAGCGATTTGTCGGGCTGCGCCGGGATCCGAGCAGCGGGGGAGGCGGGCCAGAGCGGCAGCGAGGGCCGCGGAGCAGCTGTGGCGCGCAAGGCACAGGCGCGGGTTGCCCAGTGGCATGGCGATGGCAGTGGCGCATCCTGACACGCCGAGTGGGCCGCGTCGTCGCATGCTGTCGCTCTCCGCTGCTCGCCCTACACTCGCCCTCTCCGCCGCTGCTGCTATGGACAGTGCTGGCAGCAGCAGTGGTGGTGGTGGCGGTGGTGGTGGTGGGGGCGGCATGGAGATATTCAATCGACGGCTGAAAGCCATGCAGGTGAGGGCATGGGGGATTGGTAGGTGTGGTGCGGCTGCCTATCCGTCCTTGTAGCTTGCCTACAGTCCCACCATATGCGGGGTTGTGGGTCTAGTGGGGAGTCAGGCGTGTGCTTGCTGACCAGTCGCACACGTTCACTGTGTGGTGACGTCAGGAATGTGAGCATGCTTTAAGAGTGCTTCTCATTCCACGCAATCCATGGCAGCGCGACAGAGCAGCAGCTGACATGGCCTCGCCGCCTAACGAGGCGCCACGTGGCGACCCCCTAGTGGAGCAAGTGGCGTCGGTCCTCCTTGACCGCCTGGCAGTGAGTGACTGTAGCGCGCCTGCACGAGACGAGAGGTTACAGCAGGTTGAAAGCGGTGCACTGCAACTCGCTGCACACATTGCTCTCGCATTCACAGCTGCACTGTTGCATGTGGCATGTGGCATGGGGCATGGTGCATGGGGCATGGTGCATGGTGCATGGTGCATGCAATGCATAGGAGTTGATTCGCAATGGTGACAAGGCACCACTGCATCGTAATAGACCCACTATGGGTGCAGCACGCCGCACACTTGTTGTCGCACATGCCTCAGTAGAAGGCGAGCCCGAGTTCTCACCTGCAGCTCCCGTGTGCCTCCACCACCCCCTCCCCTCTCTTCCCTTCAACCCGCTCTCCTCCTCACCACTCTCTCCCCGCCTCAGCCTCGCCAGCAGCGGTGCAGCGGTGCAGCGGAGCAGCGGCTCATGCTCCTCGTTCCCCCCCTCCCTGCCCCGCAGGACTGCAGTCGCTCCTTCTCCTCCCTGCTGCTGCTGGGCGCCGCTGCCCTGCCCTCCGTGCTCACCATGCTGCTGCACACCCACCGTACGGTAGAGAGTGGTGCAGTGTGGTGTACAGCAGTGCGTTATGAAGCGGTTGCCGGTCTGCTGCCTGTGATGGTGCGGCGCCCTGTGATTGGAGGGTACTCATGTTTTCTAGTTCATGAGACGGCAATTAGTCTGGTGAATCTGTGTTGTTGTTGGATGTGCCAGTGCATGTCTGCTGCTGCTGTTGGTGGACTGCTAGTCCAAACTGTCTGCCTCTCCGTGCTCCTTTCTTCTCTGCTCTGCTCTGTTTGCCCCTCCCTGGCATCACCACACTGCCACTGCCACACCCTATTACGCTATGCTGCAAAACACCCACTCATTCCATCGCTCACTGCATCGCCTCCCTCCTCTGTGCCTCTTCGTCCTCTCATCCAATCATCACCTGTCCCCCTCACCATTCTCCCATGCACAGCTGGCATCCAGCGATTGGTGGTGATGGACATCTCTCCCGCAGCCCTTGCTCTGGCGCGCTCTCACCTCCCCCCCCACGCCGTGTGCTGCAACGACAGCATCAGCTCCAGGGGGGCCGAGTGGAGCCCAACGGACAGTGCAGAGGCAGCGTCAGCAGCAGCATTGCCATCAACAGCATTGGCAGCAGCAACGCGGAGGGTGGAGGTGGCGTTCGTGCTGGCAGACGAGGAGCACCTGCCCTTCGCACGCAGGTCACCACTTCACACATTCGCTCATTCTCCCCATTTGTGCTGCAGTCATCACTGCGGGCCTGCGGGCCTGCCCCTGCTACTCCACTGCGGGCCTGCCCCTGCTACTCCTACCTACCAAGTGCTACCAATGACAAGCCACACCACCATTCCTCATCAAAGCACAGACTTCAAAGTCCAAGTCACTGATTAAGCTGCAGCCACGTATTGTACACATGCTGTGAAGTAGGGTCCCGTTGTATACCCCACCCACCGCAATCCTGCCCCTGGCTTTCCCACTGCAAGCTCGTCTCAGCCGCAACACCTGTCCACCACTTCTCCCGCTTCCTCCCCGCCCCGCAGCTCCTTCGATGCGGTCATCGCCTGTCTGGGCTTGCACTGGGTCAACGACCTGCCGGGCGCCATGACGCAACTCAGGTGGGTGGTGGCGCAGTCCCCCCGGGGGCTGCCTACATGCTGCGCGGCTCACCAGTCAATCCCCTCTCCAATACTGTCACGCACTCCTCTGTGGGCCTTGTCTGCATGCCACCTGCATCTCGCACTCCATTGTTATTTTGTTTTCACCTCAACGCTTCTCCCACCCCACCATCTCCATGCTCGTCACTCATCTCACGCTTCTCTCAAGTGCCCCTCCTGTGCTTCTCCTGTGCTTCTCCTGTGCCCCTCCTGTGCCCCTCCTGTGCCTCTCCTGTGCCTCTCCATTGCTGCGCCCCGCTGCCCCCACCAGGACGGCCCTGAAGCCCGATGGTCTCTTCCTCGCTGCCATGCTGGGCGGCGACACTCTCAGGTAGTGTGGGATGGGCTGTTGTGTGCGCGTGCTCTCGCTGCTCCCCCGTCCTCCCCTCCAGGCAATTCTCTCTCCTGTTGCCTCTTTGCCTGCTTCCCCTCACTTTTCCCCACCTCCCTTCAATCCCTGCAAGTGGCACCTCATGGTTTGACAACGGGTATGGTGTGACATGGCTTATGATGGGATAACATAGCATGGCACGTGCGTGATGGCATGGCACGTGCATGATGGCATGGCACGTGCATGATAGCATGGCTTGATGGTATGGCATCTGCATGGTGGCATGGCATGTGCATGATGGCATGGCATGTGCCCCACAGGGAGTTGCGCATCGCATGCACATTGGCGCACATGGAGAGGCAGGGCGGCGTGGCGGCTAGAGTGGCACCCATGGCCCAGGTAGGGGCCCAGGCACCCTGCATGCTGCTCTTAGGTCTCAGGCAGGTGGGGTGTGAGGCAGGTGGGGTGTGAGGCAGGTGGGGTGTGAGGCAGGCGGGGTGTGAGGCAGGTGGGGTGTGAGGCAGGTGGGGTGTGAGGCAGGCGGGGTGTGAGGCAGGTGGGGTGTGAGGCAGGTGGGGTGTGAGGCAATCAAGCATGAGACGGGTTGTCTGTGTTGATGCAGAAACCTTTTCGCACTGGCAGGCTGGACCTTTTTGTCAAGAACATGGCATTAGGGTGCTGTTGAGGGCTGTAACTTGGCATCGCGCATGTGGTTATCAGAATGCTCATGTGGTTACCAGCATGGCTCATTTGGTTACCAGCATAACACACGTGGTTACCAGCGTGGCTCATGTGGTTACCAGCATCGCTCATTACCACATTATCTCATCCCCATCCGCCCTCCTCAACATGCCTATCGCCCCCCCTCAGGTGCGGGATGCTGGCAATCTGCTCACCAGAGCTGGCTTCGCTCTGCCCACCGTTGATGTCGATGACTTCCCCGTCGCCTACCCCTCAGGTGCTGTTGCCTACCCTTCAGGTGCTGTCGCCTACCCCTCAGGTGCTGTCGCCTACCCCTCAGGTGCTGTCGCCTACCCCTCAGGTGCCGTCGCCTACCCCTCAGGTGCTGTCGCGTACCCCTCAGGTGCTGTTGCCTACCCCTCAGGTGCTGTCGCCTACCCCTCAGGTGCTGTCGCCTACCCCTGAGGTGCTGTCGCCCACCCCTCAGGTGCTGTCGCCTACCCCTCAGGTGCTGTCACCTACTCCTCAGGTGCTGTCTCCTACCCCTCAGGTGCATCTGCACCACTCTGTCCACATTCATTGCATCTGCTCCAATCTGTCCACATTCATTGCATCTGCTCCACTCTGCCACGCACGCCCTCCAGCCATTCAAGTGGTGCAGCACCTTCGGTCCCTGGGCGAGACAGACTGCACGCTACACCACGGCGCTGTATGTTTTGTGTTGTTATGCCATGTTATGTCATGTTATGCCATGTTATGTTATGTTATGTCTGGTTTTTCTATCTTACGTTACGTTGTGTTGCCATGCGCCTTGTGCTCTTCGTCAACCACTTTTACCGGGTATGGATTTGCAAGCAACTCCTTGGATGACTGGTTGGGTCCGTGGCACGCACGGGCAGCAGGCATTTAGACCTGGAATGAGTGGCATCCCCACGTGCAGCTGCCACAGCTTGTAGGGCGAGTTTTGGTTAGAGCAGACTCTCCTGCAACGCACATGCAAAGCAGAGATATTCTCTCATTGCTGGAGTGGCAGATTGTTGTCTCAAGCAAGTGTGTGCTATTGCCTGTAGAACGAAGATACGGTGAATACAAAGCTGCTTCGTTATTGCAAGTCCATGCACTCACACCCGTTGCACTCATCCACTCTGCTTTTCTTCCGCTTGTGCCTCTTCCATATCCTGCTTTCCTTAACCACCCCTCCTCCCCATGTTCACTCCTCATAACCCCCCCTAACCCCTGTCCTCCCAGCCCTTGCCCCGGGACACAGCCCTGGCAGCAGCAGCCATCTACTCGCACATGTTTCCCTGCCGCCCTCCCTCCTCCTCAAAAGCCGATTCGCCTCCAGATCTGGCGCCTGTAGCAGTGCCGAGAGCTGAGGAAGAGAAGAGAGACGATGAAATTGGTGTGCTCGCAACGTTCCAGGTTCGGTCGCTGAGCATTCCTGCTTGCCATGCATTGCTGCTTGCCATGCATTGCTGCTTGCCATGCATTCCTGCTTGCCATGCATTGCTGCTTGCCATGCATTGCTGCTTGCCATGCATTCCTGCTTGCCATGCATTGCTGCTTGCCATGCATTCCTGCTTGCCATGCATTGCTGCTTGCCATGCATTCCTGCTTGCCATGCATTCCTGCTTGCCATGCATTCCTGCTTGCCATGCATTCCTGCTTGCCATGCATTCCTGCTTGCCATGCATTGCTGCTTGCCATGCATTGCTGCTTGCCATGCATTCCTGCTTGCCATGCATTCCTGCTTGCCATGCATTCCTGCTTGCCATGCATTCCTGCTTGCCATGCATTGCTGCTTGCCATGCATTCCTGCTTGCCATGCATTCCTGCTTGCCATGCATTCCTGCTTGCCATGCATTACTCCACTCGGGCGGTGTCGGTCGATGTGCAATGATATCAGCATACGTGCGTGCATGCTCTTGTGTTCTTTGAAATGCGCATGCATGTTCACATCTTTGCGTCTGCACTTGAGCAGCCACTAGCGCCGTGTGCACTTGAGCAGCCACTAGCGCCTTGTGCACTTGAGCAGCCACTAGCGCCTTGTGCACTTGAGCAGCCACTAGCGCCTTGTGCACTTGAGCAGCCACTAGCGCGTTGTGCACCTGAGCCGGCCAAGCCTAAGCTTGGGATGGCTCTTTCAACTGTTCTTCCCCATCTCTGTCCCCATCCCATTTCCAACGTGTTCGCTTACCCCGTCTCTTTACTTTCCATCCCCCACTCTCCCCTCTCCTCCTCACCCTCCCTCCCGCAGCCCAGGACATCTTCACGCCGTGCCTGTCTCCCCTGACTCACACCACAAGCCCTGCCTGTGGCTTCATTTCTACGCCGTTGGTCATAAAAACAATGAAATCCCACCTCACCCTCCTCTCTCCCCACCGCCCCTCTCCTTCTCCCCCCGCAGGTGATCTTCATGGCGGGGTGGTCGCCCCACGAGTCGCAGCAGAGGGCGCGGCCGCGCGGCTCCGCCACGGTGTCGCTGCACGAACTGCAGCGCACCGTGGCCGCCACGCACTGACAGCGCTGTGACTATTGATGCTGCCCCCTGTGTGACTTGAGCACATCATGCCCCGCACACGGTGACAGTGCCACGAGCAGCATGCAATGACTGTGCTGTGGTGTGGTGTGGACCCTGGCCCCACTGTCGCCTCTCGCAGTGCAGCACTCGGGCACACACTGCTGCGCTCATTGGGGCTTGCTCAACTCAAGCACCAGGGGTGTCCCAGCCACGCCTGTCGTTATCAGGGTATTTTACCCTGATTCCCTGATTTCACAGGGTTTTTTTTTTGCCAACCCTTAATTTTCAGGGTTGGGCGTTTTTGAACCCTAACCTCTTCAGGGTTGTATGTCTGTGAACATTTAGGATTTCAGGGTTTGCGTTATCACAAAACTGAGTTTTCAGGGAGTAACGCGTACGAACCCTGAATGCGACATCCATGCGGGCCATGAGTTTCGGCGAAATGGCCCCCTTACGCGTGACGGGTCCTAGGCCCATGAATACGACCAGCAGGCGTCACGTGGAGAATCTGCACTTGGCAACTTTCCTGCCCTGTACACGCTGTATGTTGCCATTTCAGCAACATTTCCAACCGTTAAGTGTGGGATGGTGCACTCCGTCATGCCCCAGCCTGGCATTTGTGACTCAGCACGCAGCAGACGAGGACAGAATATGCTGAGCGCTGCAATGTCAGCCTCTGTATGACATCACAGAGCCAATCACCTCTATGCATACGATGCCAGCGCAGGTGCGTCTCGCCATTGACGGTGTCGCCATGGCGATGCGGGATCCTGGATGCGTTATGCACCGTCCATGAAAAGCGAAATCTGGGGTTTCTTGGTCCCCTTCCCATCTTCTTCACCAGTCTCTCCTCCAACCCAATTTCCTCCTTTTCTTCACATCGCAGATGTGAGATGCTCCATTCTTCTTTCTCGTCCACTTTCGTCGCGCCAATTTCTCGTTTCGATCAAATCCGCCGCTACTAGCCATGGTGGATGTATGAGAGTCTGGTGAGTCTCCCGCCGCCGATGACGGTTCTGGACCAGGTAGGGACCCCCCCGTGGAGGTCCGTAGATCCGCTCTAGATATCTTGCGGTCTCCCACCGCAGTCGCAACACCATCAGAACCCGTATCTACTCCCGCTCCCTATGTACCTCCGCCCGCTGTCGCTTCATCTAGCCGGGGCCCTTGGGTTCCAAACCGCGAGACAGCCACGACCGTGCGTTACACGGTCGAGTGTGCTTCCACGATTTCATCTGGGAAAAGGGCACGCATTGGGAAGTACACCCAGAGCACGATAGTCCTCGGCAGGAAGCTACGTCGACCGTCGCCGCCTCGCACGTCGCTTGAACCACAGGCCCCTGCTATTCCAGAACCCGAGCCGCCGAAGCTCTCGAAGAAAGAACTCATCGAGCAGAAGTATCTCATGGCTGAGCACAAGTATAAGACCGGCTGGCTTCCAATTTTCCCTTGGCTTCTGTTAACGAAAACGAATGACGGTTACCCTGCGTTGAAGTGTAGTGTGTGCAAGGCTTTCGGCAAAGAGACAACACCGTACTCCAACAGCCGCGACGGGGCACATGACCTGCACACGCAAGCGATGCGGTTCCACGAACACACGTCAGCCCACGAAGCAGCAGTAAAGCGTCAGATGGAGATCGCCGAAGACATCGCCAGCACCCAGAGGCGCAAGGAGAATTACGCGCGGACTGACATCGAGGGGAGGCGCGTCATGAAGCTCCTATGTTGCGAAGACTTCCTGTGCAAGTGTGATGCACCCATCAGCATGTACCCGAGGCTACTCCTCTTCCGCGTGTCGAAGTGGCCCCGGATGAAGCAGCAGAGAGAGAAGAAGCTGAAGGAGTACCTACATGGCTGCAGTGCCTTTTTTGACAACAGGCTGCCAAGCTTTGCCTTGCAAGCTGCGCAAAAGGAGCTGGTTACGTGGGCGCCACTGATGCTGAGCCACCATGCCGACGAGGGATTCCATCAAGGCCTGACGAACTACCTGGGCTTGACGGAGTCGACCTTGTGAGTGACTGCTGTTCGAAGGACCTTTGTTGCATGTTTTCAGGCCGGTTCTAATCTTTCCCTTGGAACTCTGTCGGGTAACAGGCGCACAACCGGATGTTGTTTATCACTTGTTGACTAGTTGCACTAATGCACTGGTCTTGTTCTTTGCACTCTGTTCCCCCAACCCTTTTGGCAGGCGCTGGCCCAACCTGATGTGTTATGGAACATGCAACCCTGAAACCTCCGACTCATACCCTAATCCCCCGTATAAAGCACCCTATGGTGTTAATAAAAATGCTGCAATTTTTTGGGCTGGGTGTAATTAAAGGCCCAAAAAAAAAAAAACACCCAGGAGTTATGGAATGTGCATAAGCTTTTTTAAATTGGAATTCAAGTGTACCTATTTCACCACATTCATTTGAGTCAGATACCCACTTTTGATCATCTCGTTGCAACCTGGACGATATTGCCGATCTGCATGCCACATTGGCACTGAGCGTGCTGTGTTAGGGAGGATGCTGTCAGAACAACCAATGAGCACACGTTTAATTTGGGGGGACGCGCGAAAGTCGATTTTGGATTTCAATGTTCTCGTCGATTTTGTTTTCATTCGGGCAGATTTGTCTCCTACCTAATCTCAAACTGAAAGAATGAACTAGAATGTGAGAGTACAAGGCAATATAGGCTAGTATGTTGTACCCTCTAAGGCACAAACCTATATACTGTAGTCTACAATAACATACTAAGTTATGTTTGACACACCCCCTAGACTATATAGCGGCAGTGCCTAACATGAGAACAAGCAGCTCAGGGCGGCACTACTAGTCCAGCCTCTGAGGCAAGGGTCTAAAGACCTGTCAAAAGGAGTACTGACAAAACAGGAGCAAGACCAGGGCGGCACTACTAGTCCAGCCACTGGGCGAGGCCACAAGGCCAGTCAGGGTAAGATATGTATATAAAGGTCAGTACACAATCAAGGTCCTAGCAAATGAGAGGCTACATGAACAAGATCAAGCTGTACACAGTGCCACTGATGATCTTTAAGCGCAAGCGCCTTCGTAAAGATATCAGCTGTGTTGGCACCGGAGGCCAAGTGTACTACGCGGGCCTGGCGACGCTGCTGCAGCTCGCGCAGGAGGAAGTACCGCAGCTGGATGTGCTTCGCTCTGCCCTCAAGTCGAGGCTCCTGACACAGGAGGATCATGGCCCTGTTGTCAGCGTGCAGGACCGGGGCAGAGCTAGGCTGCTCACCTAAGTCGGCAAGCAAGAAGGTCAGCCAGCAGAGCTCCTGTGCCGTCATAGCACCGGCATAGATCTCAGCCTCGCAGCTGGACTGGGCAACAGACGAAGAGCGGGTAGCTCTCCACGAAACAACACTTGAACCAAGGCTAAAGCAGTAGCCTTGAGAGGACCTGAGAGTCTCTGCGTCGTCTGCCCAAGAAGCGTCTGTGTGACCGGTAAGGGCCACTGGGCTGTGACCTCCCAGCACTAGCCCCATGCCTGATGTACTTGCAAGATAACGCAAAACCCTCTTAGCGGCAGACCAGTGCTGTGGTCGGTGTCTGCTTGTGGCCACAAAGCGAGCCAGGATGCTGAGAGGGTATGCGAGATCTGGGCGAGTGCAAGTCATCAGGTGCATGAGGCAACCCACCAGCTCCGCGTACGGACCACTGGGCTTGACTGACTCCTCAGGAACAGGATCTGAGAGCCTGTGGTCCACTGGCAGAGGTGTGGGCTGTGCAGAGGAAAACTGAAGACCGAACCGCTGAAGGACCTGGCGCACCAAGTGTGACTGTGAGAGTGTGATGGTGCGCGCTGCTCTGTTCCTGGAGATCTGCAGGCCAAGGTAGTGGCATAGTTCTCCGAGATCAGTGCAGATGTGTCTCTTTAGCAGATCTGTCTTCATGAAGGCTAGCGCGTCCCTGTCTGCAGTAGCAAAAACCAAGTCGTCTACGTAAACAAGGATGTGGAACGGGGTCTGGCCAGCACGAACGAAGAGTAAGGGGTTGGTGTGAGAGTGCGACCCCGTTCCATTCCTTTCTCCTTTCCATATTTCCTTTCTATTTCATTCCTTTTTTTATCGTGAGGTCTTTATCTCATCTCATTTGGTTTCCTATTCCTCCCTTTCCATTATCCTTTGGTTTATCCTATAGTTATAATTATATCACCGACCAGGCTCGGGATGTACTGGCGCGCTATATGTAGCGTAATCCTGACATAATCCCTGAAAGCCAATAGCCTCGCATGGCTATACGTAAGGTGATTCTATTTCTAGAAGGGTTTATTCCCTTTGGATAGGATAAACCTGGATACCTGATGTACTCTGGAAGTATAAAAGCACCTTGTACTGATTGATTGGGCAACATTGAGCAAACCATTCCTCGACACATTCGATCCTGTGACAGTCGGCAGAGGACGGGAAGAACTGCAAGTTAGCTAGGGTAGCACGCATCGTGTCGTGCCATTCACGGGGTGCCTGTCGCAGGCCGTAGACAGGGCGCCGCAGGAGCCACTGGGTCCCAGGAGGGAAGGTGTTAGAATACGATAATTGATCTACTAGGAAGAGAAACCTAGTACATGTACCTGTTGGGTTGTACTCACTAGAAGCACACATCTAGTAGAGCCTATAACTTCTACATAGAACATATGTATAAGTTGACACACCCCCTAGGCTAGATAAGGGGTGGAGCTAAGCAAGAAGCACACAGCTCAGGGTGGCAATACTAGTCCAACCATTGAGGCAGGGGTCCGAAGACTAGTCAGAAAGAGTAAAAACAAGACTAAAGTAAGCCAGGGCGGCACGACTAGTCCAGCCACTGGAGGTAAGGCCACAAGGCCAGTCAGACAGATATAAATAGTAGTGAGTACACAATCAGGGTCCTAACAAGTGAGAAGTGACAGGAACAAGACCAAGCTGGACACAGTGCCGTTGATGATCTTTAGGCGCAAGCGCCTCAGTAAAGATATCAGCTGTGTTGGCACCGGAGACCAAGTGAACTACGCGGGCCTGGCGACGCTGCTTTAGCTCGCACAGGAGGAAGTATCGCAGCTGGATATGCTTCGCTCTGCCCTCAAGCCGAGGCTCTTGACACAAGAGAATCATGGCCCTGTTGTCAGCGTACAGGACCGAGGCAGAGCTAGGCCGCTCATCTAAGTCTGTAAGCAAGAAGGTAAGCCAGCGGAGCTCCTATGCCGCCATGGCACCAGCGTAGATCTCAGCCTCGCAGCTGGACTGAGCAATAGACAGCGAGCGAGTGGATCTCCAAGAGATAGCACCCGAACTAAGGCTAAAACAGTAGCCTTGAGACGACATGAGAGTCTCAGAGTCGTCTGCCCAAGAAGCGTCTGTGTGCCCGGTGAGGACCACTGGCCTGCGTCCTCCTAGCGCTAACCCCATGCCCGATGTACTTGCAAGATAACGCAAAACCCTCTTAGCGGCAGACCAGTGCTGAGGTCGGTGTCTGCCTGTAGCCACAAAGCGAGCCAGGATGCTAAGAGGGTATGCGAGATCTGGGTGAGTGCAAGTCATCAGGTACATGAGGCAACCCACCAGCTCTGCGTAGAGACCATTGGGCTCTATTGGCTCCTCAGGAACGGGAGCGGAGAGCCCATGGTCTACAAGTAGAGGTGTGGGCTGTGCGGAGGAGAACTGAAGACCGAACCTCTGAAGGACCTGACGCACCAAGTGTGACTATGTCAGAGTGATGGTGCGTGCTGCTCTGTCCCTAGAGATCAGCAGGCCAAGATAGCGACACAGCTCTCCAAGGTCAGTGCATGTGTGTCTCTTCAGCAGCTCGGCCTTCACAGAGGCCAGTGCGTCCCTGTCAGTAGTAGCGAAGACCAGGTTGTCTACGTAGACAAGGATGTAGAACGGAGTCTGGCTGGAACGCACAAACAGCGAGGGGTCAGCTGAGGACGGAAAGAACTGCAGGTCTGCTAACGTGGCCCGTAGCGTGTCGTGCCACTCGCGGGGAGCCTGACGCAGGCCGTAGACCGGGCGCCTGAGAAGCCACTAGGTCCCAGGGGGCCCAAGGTCCCGAGGTGGCCTCGGAGTAGGTGCGAGGGGTCGGGATGTCGAAGGCGTTTCGGTCACCCTCAGGGACTTACAACATGGAGCAGAGATGGGGAGCGGCCTCGGAAATGAAAGCAAGCTCGTACTGCCTGTCCTCTAGAACGTCACTGCCAAGGGCAGGAGCACCCCTGACGGACGGAGGACGGGCAGGGTCAGAGACCAGAGCGGTAGCATAGTCAAGGCGGCGGGTAGAGGCGTAGTCAGTGACAGCAGCGACAAGCGCGTCAAGGCGCGAGACAGGAACAGACGGGTCGGTAACAAGAGAGGCAAGAACCCGAGGGACAAGGGGACGAGCGGTACGGAGGTAGTCAGACAACGGAGGAGGTGCAACAGCAAGCGACGAGGGAGGAGGGGACGGGAGGAGGGGAGGACGAGACGAGTGCAAACGGAGCAACATTGGGTGGGAGCGCAGGACAGGAGAGACGGGACGAGCACGGGAGGGACGGCGAGACCAAACGTGGGACGGAGGTGTAGGGTCAGGAGACAGCGGAGGGGACACAGGAGGGGAACGAGGAGGAAGACGGGCCGGAGACGAGTCTAGCGGCGGGAACACAGGACCGTAGACAGGAAAGTCAGAAGGCGGTGCGGGAGACACCGGCAAGCGGTCAGGGGAGGGAAGGCCGAGTAGGCGGAGAGCGGAGACCGGCGGCGACGGCTGCTGCTGCTGCTGCGACGGTTGGGCCGCAACCCTCAGACTGGCAGGGGCAGGACGACCGCCGGCAAAACACTCAACAGCAGCACCCCCAGAACCAACACCCCCAGAGCGAGAACCCCCTCCAACACCAGCGGCACCCCCAGAAGCCGCAGGACGAACACCCTCCTCAACGCCAGCACCCCCAGAGGCTAAGAGCGGCGGCGGCAGCGGCGGCGACGGCAACAGCGGCGACGGCGGCGGCGGTGTCGGCGGCGGCGGCTGCGGCCGTGGAGGCGGAGACACCGGGGAAGGGGGACGCGGGAAGGACAGGCCGGGGGTACCACTAGAGTCAGCAGACTCCTCAACGGGGACAACCGACGGGAGGGGAATGACGAGAGAGACACCAGACTAGGCAGGACGAGGCGGGAGAGGAGCAGGGGCTACTGGGGGAGAGGGAGCAAGGAACAGGGGCGGGGCAACCGGGAGACCTTGGTGAGGGAAGCGGCGGTAGAAGGAGACAGACTCGTCAAAGGTGACGTCACGAGAGTGGAGGAAGCGGTGAGACGGCGGGTGGTAGAAAAGCCAGTCAGACGAGTCCAAGGGGAAACCGAGGAAGACACAGGGGACAGTGCGGGCAGTGAGCTTGTCCGTGCCAGAGGCACGAACGTGAGCAAGGCAGCCCCAGACGTGGAACGCAGACGCGTCACCGGGGGACCCCGTCCAAAGGAGGGTTGGCGAAACCTGCAGCCGCTGGGAGCGGGGCCACAAATTAAGCTGGTGAGCAGCGTAGCGAACATCGAATGGCCACAGAAAATGGGGAGCATCACCATGAATCATGGAAGTACGAGCAACCTCCATGACCAAGCCGATGCGGCGCTCAGCAACCCCATTCTGGTGTGGCGAGTCCGGCAAGGTGTACGACTGGGTGATGCCCTCCGCACGACAGAACTGTCCAAGCCGACCAGAGGCGAACTCGCCTCTACGGTCTGAGTGGAGACACAACACGGGGAGACCGCGGTGAAGACGCGCAGCCACAACCCACGGGAGAAGAACGTCGGGCACGTCGGCCTTCCGTTCCAAGGGAAACACCGTGGTGTAGCGCGTGTAGTCGTCGATGAGCACAAGGAAGTAGCGCTCACCACGCGGTCCGGGGACGGGGGCAGGGCCCCAAACGTCCAGGTGTAGGGTCTTAAGGGGGGCAGTAGCAGGGCGCAGCGAGGAGGAGTGAGGAGCATGGCAGAGCCGGCCCTCGGCGCAGGGCGTGCACGGTGGCGCAGTCGAGGGGGGAAGGGCAGGGAGCGACGTGGGGAGGCCTAAGACAAGACCGTGCCGAGACATGTGACGCAGACGAGGGAGAGCAGGGTGACCTAAGCAGTGGTGCCACAGAAGGGACGGGTGAGTGAGGGACCGACACGAGCAAGCTGCAGCGACGTGGGAGGACGCACCAACCGGGGGGGAAGCGGTGTCTAGGGTGAACAGACCGGACACCGGGTCCCGGGGGAACGTCGCAAGGGGGGAACTTGAGACAACCTCAGAACAGACAACGAACCGCTCGTGCCCGGGGAACGTGGTGGTGACGCCGAGGTCCTGGAGACAGCCGACACCAACCAGGTTCCTCAAGAACGAGGGAACGTGGAGGCCTGTAAGGGAGCCCGAGGGAACTGCTGGACACGGTAGGGAAGTGGAGCTGCGGGCGACGACAGGACCCGCAGAGGGGTCAGCGAGAGAGACAACAGCAGGCGTAGCAAGCGGCGTGAGCGCGGAACGGTCGTGGAAGAAGCAGGCAGAAGCACCGGAGTCGAGAGTGAAGGACAGCGAAGCAATGGCGGAGGCCGGGAACGGAGCCGGTGCAGAGACAAGGCTAGGCAAACTAGGCAGTCCTACACCTGACGCAGCAGGGGAGGCTAAGCTCTACAAGGGTGCAACACCTCAACTAGAGTACACAAGGTAATATGATCCAGCAACACTAGAAGCGTCAAAATACAAGGCATGCAAAGTAGCACCTAACTGATCCATGTCTAACTCAAAGATCGGCACGCCCTGGCGGAGCAGGCTGTGCCAGTCGGGGAGGTCCGGGGCCGGGCCAAAGCGACGACGAAAGAGATCGTCGAGGCGGCGGAAACAGCGGGCGGTCGGGTGCGGGCGGCGGCACAGAGTGCTGTGGAGAGGCCCGGTCTGAAGCTGGTACTGGCAGGTCACAGCACCGGAGCCGCCGGTAGACGCCAAGCTGCGCGGGCCGCCACTACGGCCACTACCTCCAGAGGTGCCGGACCAACCAGGTGGGAGACGGGCCCACTGCTGCGGCGGCTGCTGCTGGGGCTGCTCTTGCCGCGGAGGGGACTGCGTCTGCTCCTGCCCACCGGTGGTAGTCCCCTCAAGCGGACTACCGTCACCACCACCACTCCCACCACCACCTGCGCCACCACCCCGACCTCCCTGGCGGCCACGGCCACCACGACACGAGCGCTGCTGTGGGTGGACCACAGCAGCAGTCTCGGTAAGAGGGGTCGCAGTGGCGACCGCAGCCAAAACGTCAGTAAACGTGCACTGGGAGGGGGCACAGCCGTGAAAGATAGAGACTGCCGGCGCACCGCTCGACTGAGCGATAGTGCGCTGGCGAGTCTCGATCTCGGTGAGGGTGTCGACAAAGGCGGTCAGGGTGAGGTCACCCGGGTGCTGGCTAAGGAAGTGGTCGTGAGCACTAGCTAGGCGGTTCGGCAGGCGCATGGCGATAAAATAGAGCGTCATGCAGAAAGGGGGGGGGAGCGTAGTGAGCTGGGCCGCAGTGCAGGCAGTGCGATAGCGAGTCTCTAGGGCACGCAAGTGAGTGGCAAAGTCTGCGACAGTAGGGAAGGCAGCAAGGTCTGGGAACAGCATCGGGAAGAGCAAGTGGCCGGCAGAAGCGGATGCAGGTGTGGAATAGCGAGCAATAACAGCATCTAAATAAGCTTTGGCCGTATCAACCGTAGCGAAACGCGAGCGCTCAGACACAGGGATGGCTTGGCTAATAGCAACCTGAGCTACTGCATCGCCGGAGTCCCAGACCGCACAGGCAAGCGCAGCAGTAGAGAAGGTCGCACTGTCAAGAAAGGAGGGGTCAGCAGGGAGGGGAGCAGGGGCAGGGGGGCGGGGGAGCAAGCCATCGACATGGACAACCAAAGAGTGGCCATCCTGGCGCTGACCTGTAAGGTGGCGGCGGAGATCGGAGAGCCAGGCGGCGAAGTCAACCGCGTGGCCCTCAGCGTCCAGTCGGAGCACAAAGCCAGCCATCGTGCAGGGTCAGCGACACAGCTCCACAGCGACACAGCAGCACAGCTCGACTGCTCCGCAGGAACACAGCGGCGCGGGGACACGGCGGCAGCACTCTCCAGCAGGGCGGCCGTGAGGCGCCTCAGGGCGGGCGAGCAGAGGAGACAGGGCCCGAGGGGGGGGGCACGGCAGGCCGAGCAGGAAGGAGGAGGGGCCGGGTGGGCAGTAGAAGTCGGAGAGGCGCAGCAGGGCCGGGCAGGCGCTAGGAGCCTGGCGGGCGCGGAAGGGCCGGGCGGCACTAGGAAGGGGCCGGGCCAGCGCTAGGAGGGGTCGGGCGGCACTAGGAAGGGGGCCGGGCCAGCGCTATGAGGGGCCGGGCGGGCGCTAGGAGGGGCTGGGCGGGCGCAGTGAGGCCAGGCGAGCGCGACGGGGCCAGGTGGGCGTGACGGGGCCAGGCGAGCGCGACGGGGCCAGGCGGGCGCGGAGGGGCCAGGCGAGCGCGACGAGGCCAGGCGGGCGTGACGGGGCCAGGCGGGCGCGACGGGGCCAGGCGGGCACGACGGGGCCAGGCAGGCACGATGGGGCCAGGCGGGCGTGACGGGGCCAGGCGGGCGCGACAGGGGCCAGGCAGGCGTGACAGGGCCACGCAGGCGCGACTGGGCCAGGGAGGCGCGACGGGGCCAGGCAGGCGCGACGGGGCCAGGCAGGCACGACGGGGCCAGGCTGGAGCGACGGGGCCAGGCGGGCGCGACGGGGCTTGGCGGGCGCGACAGGGCCAGGCAGACACGACGGGGCCAGGCAGGCGCGACGGGGCCAGGCGGGCGCGATGGGGGCCTAGCGGGCGCGACGGGGGCCGAGAGGGCGCGACGGGGGGCCTGGAGGGCGCTACGGGGCGTGGAGGGCGCGACGGGGGGCCAGGAGGGTGCTACGGGGCTTTGAGGGCGCGATAGGGGGCAAGAGGGCGCTACGGGGCCTGGAGGGCACGACGAGGGCCAGGAGGGCGCTACGGGGCCAGGACGGGCTAGGTAGGTAGGGGAGGGGGCGGAAGCGGGCGGGTGGACCTAACCTACTCGATACCATGTTAGAATACGATAATTGATCTACTAGGAAGAGAAACCTAGTACATGTACCTGTTGGGTTGGACTCACTAGAAGCACACATCTAGTGTAGCCTATAACTTCTACATAGAACATATGTATAAGTTGACAGAAGGTACCAGTAAAGCCCTGCGGGCGGCGCAGGTAGACCTGCTCGTGTAGGCTGCCCTGAAGAAAAGCTGTGGAGAAGTCGAGGGAGTGTAACTCGAAGTCGCGCTGTGCTGCTACGTGTAGCAGCGCCCGAAGAGTAGTCATCTTCGGGGTCGGCGCGAAGGTCTGAAAGAAGTCCACTCCCTCATGCTGACTGAAGCCTCTAGCCACGTGGCGTGCCTTGAACACAAGCGGCTCTCCAGGGGGGCGCTTCACCTTGAAGACCTACCCTCTGCAACACGGGTGAAGCCTTGGGCGCTAGGGGGTCTCCCCCAAAGGCTCGCAGGTGGATCGGCGTGGGAAAGGGGGCCAGGTTTCCTCCTAGGATCTCCTTAAAGCCCCAAAAAAAAAAAAAAAATTCACCTGGAAGAGCCACCGTCCATCAACTATGTTCACCCCATGTGGGGGAACTGCGTCGACGTAGGTGCCGGTGGATCTCCAAGTTGCCATCTCCTGCTCCATGACAGCTATCCATTGAGTGGCCCAGGGTCCCGAGGTGGCCTCAGCGTAGGTGCGAGGGGTCGGGATGTCGAAGGCGTCTGGGTCACCCTCAAGGACTAGCAGCATAGAGCAGAGATGAGGAGCAGCCTCGGACAGGAAAGCAAGCTCGTACTGCCGATCCTCCAAGACGTCACTGCCGAGGGCAGGAGCACCCCCGAAGGACGGAGGACAGGCAGGGTCAGAGACCAGAGCGGTGGCGTAGTCAAGGCGGCGGGCAGAGGCGGAATCAGCAACAGCAGCCATAAGAGCGCCAAGACGCGAAACAGGAACAGACGGGTCGGTAACGAGGGAGGCAAGGACCCGAGGAACAAGAGGACGAGCGGCACGAAGGTAGCCAGATAGAGGGGGAGGCGCGATGACAAGGGAGGACGGAGGAGGCGACGGCTGGAGGGGAGGACGTGACACGTGGGAACGAAGCAACATAGGGTGAGAACGAGGAACAGGAGAGACAGGACGAGCCCGAGAGGGACGGCGAGACCAGACGTGGGACGGAGGCGTCGAGTCAGGAGACAGAGGAGGAGTAACAGGAGGAGAACGAGGGGGAAGGCAAGCCGGAGACGAGTTTGGAGGAGGGAACACACGGCCAAAAATAGGAAGAGGAGGAGACGGTAGAAGAGGGGGAGACGCGCGATCAGGGGAGGGCTGAGCAGGCGAAGGGCGGACATCGGCGACGACTGCTGCTGCGGCGGCTGCACGACGCCGACACCTGGACCGCCAGCTGCTCCATGGCTACCTTTGAAACACTCCACTCCGACACCCCCAAACGAAACAACCCCAGAACCAGAAGCTCGCTCCGCACCGGGACCACCCCCAGGCCCGCCGGGACAAGCCACGACAGGAGCCCCAGGACTAGCACCCTCCTCAATGCGAGAACGGTGGCGGCAACGGCAGCGGCGGCGACGACGACTACGGCTGCGGCGGCGGCTGCTGCTGCAACGGCGCCTGCGGCTGCGATGGAGGGCCACCAGAGTCAGCAGACTCCTCAACTGGGACAACCGACGGGAGGGGGGTAACGTGAGACACACCAGACAAGGCAGGGCGGGTAGGAGGGGGGGCAGGGGCGACCGGGGGAGGAGGGACTAGGAATGGGGGGGGGTAACAGGGGGACCACGGTGGGGAAAGCGGCGGTAGAAGGAGACGGACTCGTCAAACATGACATCGCGAGAGTGAAAGAAACGGTGGGACGGGGGGTGGTAGAAGTGCCAGTCAGACGAGTCGAGGGGGAAACCTAGGAAGACACAGGAGAGTCTGTGGGCAGTGAGCTTGTCCGTGCCAGAGGCACGAACGTGGGCAAGGCAGCCCTAGACGTGGAACGCAGACGCGTCACCAGGAGACCAGGTCCAGAGGAGGGTCGGCGAAACCTGCGGCCGCTGAGGGTGCAGCCATAGGTTAAGCTGGTGAGCGGCGTAGCGAATGGCGAACGGCCGCAGAAAATGGGGTTCACCGGCATGGACCATGGAGGTACGAGCCACCTCCATGACCAAACCGATGCGTCGCTCAGCAACCCCATTCCGCTGCGGGGAGTCCGGCAAGGTGAACGTCTGGGTGATGCCCTCCGCACGACAGAAACGACCAAGGCAACCTGAGGCGAACTCGCCACCGCAGTCAGAGTGGAGACGCAACACAGGGAGACTGCGGTGCACACGCACAGTGACAAGCCACGGGATAAGAACATGAGGCACGTTGGCCTTCCACTCCAAGGGAAACACGGTGGTGTAACGAGTGTAGTCGTCAACAAGGACGAGAAAGTAACGCTCACAACGCGGCCCATGGACGGGGGCAGGGCCCCTGACGTCCATGTGCAAGGTCTGCAAGGGTGCGGTGGTGGGGGGGAACGAGGAGGAGTGAGGGGCACAACGGAGCCGGCCCTCGACACAGGGTGAGGAAGGGAGCTCGAGGAACGGCCCAGGAAGACCTAAGACAAGACCGTGCTGCGACATGTGATGAAGACGAGGGAGGGCAGGGTGACCTAGACGGTGGTGCCACAGGAGTGTCGGGTGAGTAAGGGACCGACATGAGCAAGCCGCACCTACCCGAGGAGACACGGGCACCTGGGGAGACGCCCCAACCGGGGGGCGCGCGGTGGCCAGCGTGAACAGGCCGGACACCGGGTTCCGAGGGAACGTGGTGAGGGGAGCACCTGTGGCGGCCTGAGTACAGACAACGTACCGCTCCTGACCAGCGAATGTAGTGGTGATGCCAAGGTCCTGGAGGCAGCCGACACCAACTAGGTTTCTAGAGAACGAGGGGATGTGCAGGCCTGTAAGGGAGCCCGAAGGAGCCGCTGGACAGGGAAGGTTAGTGGAGCTACTAGCTACGACAGGGCCTGAGGAAGGGTCAGCCAGGGAAATTGCGGCGGGAGCTGCAAGCGGCGTGAGAGTAGTGGAGTCCCGGAAGAAGCACCGGGAAGCGCCGGAGTCCAGGGTGAAGGAAAACGTAGCAGAGGCGGGAGGGGTCGAGGAATCAACGGAGGAGCCTAGACTAAACAGAGCAGGAGATCCTATGCCTGACGCAGCAGGGGAGTCTAATCTAGGCACTCCTACACAAGGCAACACGTGGTAAGCGCAACCAATCACACTAGAATCATCGACATACAGAACATACAGTGCTGAGCTAATCTCATCCATGTCCATATCAAAGACCTGAACACCCCTACGAAGTAAGCTGAGCCAGTCGGGGAGGTCGGGCGCCAGGCCGAAGCAAAGACGAAACAGGTTGTCAAGGCGACTGAAACAGGTCGTCAAGGCGACTGAAACAACGAGTGGTGGTGTGACAAGTCTTACCGCACACGAGGCCACGGCGAGGACCATTCTGAAGCTGGTACTGGCAGCGCCCATCGCCCGCACCACCACCTGTCATCACGCCGCGCGCACGACCACCGCGACCGCCACCACCACCAGTGCCAAGCCACCCAGGTGGGAGACGACCAACCCACCACTGCTGCTGCTGCTGCTGCTGCTGCTGCTGCGACAGCTGCTGCTGCTGCTGCTGCCGCTGCTGCGGCTGCTGCTGCTGCTGCTGCTGCTGCTGCTGCTGCGGCAGTGGCTGCTGCGGCTGCTGCTGTGACGGCTGCTGGTCGAGCGAGGGGACCTGCTGCTGCTCGGCGGTGCTAGGCCCAGGGCCCTCGTCAGCACCCCCACTGGGCGACCCGGCTCCACCACCTCCTCCACCCCAACCAACCCCACCACCCCCACCACCACGCCCAGCCTTGGGGCGGCGGCCCTTTTCAGGACGGGCCTGCACTGCAGATGCCGTCTCTGTTGGTGCAACCCTACGGCTTGCACTCGGCTTGTCGTCCTTGTTCGTATGTGTGCATGCATGGCATGGATTGACTTGTGAGTCGATGTCATTGCTGTCTAGGGCTTGTGTGTGTGCTTGAATGGTGTCTCACAATGTGGTGTGTGTCGGTCAAGACATTAGCGAGTTTTCACTGCTCGCATGTCAAGTCGTCGTTTGCGCGTCGCATGTGTTTTTCTATTTTGTCGTGTGCGAAGTGTCCATCGCATTGTAGGTGTGTGCAACCAGCCCTCATCAACTCAAGAAGAATTTATCTTGTAGAACCAAGACCAAGAGCTGAAGAACTCAAGCCCAAGGGACGTGAATAAATAGTTAAATTGTGAAAATGGTAATGCTACTTCGTGTAGTGTTACATTTCACTTGGTGGAGCCCCTTGCTGGGTTTGTTTCGAGTCTCCTCGTGGTTGGGGACTCTCTGGTAATGTGCCACCAACCTGGACCTTGGCTCTTGGGGTTAGTAGAGGCTGGGAACCAACTCTATCTCGATTCTACTTACTAAATTGGGACTTCTAAGACTATTGTGGCTGCCATACCTCCTGCCAGTCAAACTGCCATAGCGTCGTCAGATCTTCATGGAATTTCATGATTTAACTTGCTGCTAATAGAACAAAAGCAACGCGCTCCAGATCCAACTTACAGATCACCGTTTGAGTCAGCGAGCAGATCGTTATCAATATTTGAAGCTGTTTGACGAAAATCCGACTGCGCTCTCTATCTCTCATTACAGGCACATCTGAGCCTATTGTGATTATAACCAGTGGTATCAGAGCCCCTTGGAGCCATTTCGACCATGCGTAGATCTGAGGAAGGGGGTGGCAGAGGTGCTGGAGGCAGAGAAGACGCCCAAGCACAAGGTCAACACCAAGTTCCACCCGTTGCTCCCGTGCAACCTAGTGTTTGGCCTTGACAAGTGCAACCTAGTGTTTGCTGAGTGGTCCTTCAAGATGGAGAACATCTTTGACCACTATGATCTGTTGGAGGTGATGGAAGGAACGGAGAAGCGCCCCAAGAACGACCCGGAGAAGAGCCCGGGGTTGCAAGCATGGGCCGTGGGCACGGCCGTGGAAGGGGCAGAGGGTGAGGAGGCAGATTTGGCAGCAGTAACTTCAATGGAGGCCGTGGTAATGGAGGATATGGCAGCAACAACAACAACAATGGCTACGGGCGTGGGCGTGGTCGATTTGATGGCGAATGTCACTTTTGCCACAAGACCGGCCACATGTGGAGAGATTGCTTCAGATTGCCTAATGGATGGACCCCTTCTCAAGGCCAAGAGAGCAGAGGAGCAAGGGGAGGAAGAGACAGAGGTCGTGGAGGCCGTGGTGGTCGTGGAAGCGAAGCGGCAAGCATGAAAGGTGGAGTCTACGAGACGGGCCCGAGTGAAGATCGATACTCGGGCCAATTCTTCTTTGTCTCCACGCAAGCGGCAGCTGCAGCAGGAGGTGTGGAAGGCTTTGAGGAGCCAGCTACTGTGGGAAAGGTCACCCTTCACTCTCTGGACTTTTGGGTGATCGATAGCGGCGCCACCTACAGCATGACACCTCGTGCGGACTTGCTCACCGAACTCGAACCGTCGCCTGTGGAGCATGTTACATCGGCTTTGGGGCAGCGAGCAGACGTGAAAGGCATGGGCAAGGCCATGTTCAAGGGTGCTGATGGGAAGATGGTGGGCCTCAAGAACGTGCTTTGGGTGCCCAACCTTGCAGCCAACCTGATTTCTGTGCGGCGTTTGCAAAAGGCCGGCATGGACACATCTTCCAAGGAATCCAAAACCTATACCGCGAGGCTTGGTGAGTGGAAGCTTTGGGACCTTCATGAGGACAGGGACATCTACAATGAGATGTGGCAAATCCCAGTGGTCCCCATGCCTAAGGAGAGGCAAGTGGCAGCAAGCGTTAGCACCAAGAGTGAAGCGGTTGGTGGCGGTGATCACGGAAAACAAAGTGACACCAAGAGTGACTCGAAGGAGTGAAATCTTGGAGGGAACAGCAAGGTGTGTGAAACCTTAGGAGAGTGGTGCAGTGGCCAAAGGTGGTGGAAATGATGAGGAGAAGCAAAAGATAAGCAAACCAGCAGCGGCGAAGGAGAAAGGAGAGAGCTTGTGGGGCACAATTGCGAGTGCCGCTTTCTCCAACCCGACTTCCACTACAGGAGAGTGTGATTGGCTGACCTTGCATCGGCGAATGGGGCATGTGGCATTGCCCATTTTGCAGCAGATAGTTAAGCAAGAGATGGTCAGTGGGATACGTGTCAAGGGGGAGCCCAATGAGGTGCTTGGCTGTCCAACATGCATGCAAGCCAAGTTCACCCGCTACCCGTTCCATAGCTCGGAGACAACGGCGAAGGCACCACTTGATGAGGTGGTGATGGATGTGGTGGGCCCCTTGAAGCTTGAAGCTGCTGGAGCAGAGTACTTCCTCACCATTGTGGACGTCTACACTCGCATGACTTGGGTGAATGTGCTGCCCAAGAAGAGTGACGTAGCTGAGACGGTGAAGACCGATTGGTTGCCGATGGTGGAGCGGCAACAAGACCGGCTTGTGAAGGCGATTTGCACTGACCGTGCGGTGCAATGCGGTGCAGTGGGGTGCAGTGCGGTGCAGTGGGGTACAGTGCAGTGCAGTCGGGCGTCAGAGCATGGCGCAGAGATGGGCGCGGGCCGGGGACAGGGCGGGCGCGGGCCGGCTAACTGACGGGAGCGGGGCCGGCGATGGACGGGCGCAGGGGCCGGCGACGGACGGGCGCAGGGGCCGGCGACTGGCGAGCGCGGGGGCCGGGGACGAACGGGCGAGGGGCCGGGGAACGGACGGACGCAGGGGCCGGCTAACGGATGGGGCCGGCTAGGGGAACGGGCCGGCGGCGAGGACAGGGCGGCGAGGCCGCGAGTCGACGGGGCCAAGGAGCCACTAGGGGATGGGGCCGCGAGGCTGCTAGGGGACGGGGCCGCGGGGCCGCGGGTCGACGGGGCTGAGGGGCCGCTGGTCGACGAGGCCGCGGGGCCGCTAGGGGACGGGGCCGCGGGGCCGTTGGTCGACAGGGCCAAGGGGCCGCTAGGGGAGGGGGCCGCGGGGCCGCTGGTCGACGGGGCCAAGGGGCCGCTAGGGGACGGGGCCGCGGGGCTGCTAGGGGACGGGGCCGGCGAGACGGCTAGGACCTACGGCGGAAGCGCTGGTGGGCGGAGGGGACCTAACCTACTCATGATACCATCTCAAACTGAAAGAATGAACTAGAATGTGAGAGTACAATGCAATATAGGCTAGTGTGTTGTACCCTCTAAGGCACAAACCTATATAGTCTACAATAACATACAAAGTTCTGTTTGACACCTAAGAGTGTGTTTCTATGAGCCTCTTCCCAGGGAACCTCTTCACAGACTCGCAAGCTACAGTGTCGCGAATTCTGACGCGAAATGTTTCAGTGCTGTTCTGTAAGGTGCAACGTCAGGTTCAGCCTGCTGAGATTCATGGGCGTGTTTCAAAACCTCTGTTCAAGCGAACATTGTTTCCGACACGCGCGAATCTGTACAGTAAATTTTCGGCGCGAGCAGTTTTTTTTTTGCGATTGAGAGCAGCGGAACGCAAATATGAAACAAGAATTAGGAAAAGGGGCCACGGGAACACGCTCTAAATACCCACCTCGCAATGGCCACTAGCTCATTTTCCCCACTCGCTTTGACGTGCATATAATTGCCCCAGCAGGAGTGGAACAAAATGAACGGCAATGCACATCTACGCAACACAAAATTTTGGCGTTTCCTGCTAAAAATGGAGATTCTAGTGGCAGGGGGGTGTTCAAAAGTTTTCACGTCCGAGAGTAGGGTGTTGTGTATATCCATAAAAATTAAACACCCTTACCCGCTCAAGCTACCCGGGGGAGCTTAATTCCGGCGGGTGTTTTATACGCGGGAATACGGTAATTTGTCGTGTGACGAGACACTTAGGCAAAATTGCAGCAAAAGCCAATCGTACCCAGGGCTGACGTTTCAAAAAAAGCCACTCTGAGCCAACCCCCCCGGGAAAAAAAAAAGTCTGAAGGGCCTTCACCCAAATTTTCGGTACTCTGAAACGTCAGAGTCCAGAACTAAGCTTGTCTGATTTTCTCAGAGTTCAGCGAGTACAACTAGAGTTAAAAAAAAATAGAGACCGAAAGTTACAAAAATTTTAAGGATACTGACGACGATGCTAGAGCATGAAAATGTTTTGGCCCCTAGACAGGGAGAGACGAAACAACTATTTTCAAATACTCGTCCCTTTTAGGGACATTCTCTTCCGTTGCCCGTTGGTCAACTGAAAGTCTATCAAAATTTGACGGCCTCGATTGATTGCGATCGTTTCGACATGTTTCGACCGTTTGATGGTCGCTAAAGATTGACGTCCAAGATCTCCCAACCGGGGCGCTGCAAGGGCGCGAAGTTTCTCCCACCCAGCGCTCTATTCACCCAGCTTGCCCTATCTCCCTACGGGTAGTTCTGATTCCCCCCTCCCCCTCCATTTTCGATCCCCCCTCCCCCTCCATTTCGCTTCCCCCCTTCCATCCGTTTCGATCTCCCCCTTTCCCCTCCAATTCGCTTTCCTTCTCCCCGTGCCCAGCTCACCCTCATATATGTTATAGTTCTGTCTCTGACTTAGCCAAAATTTTGGGCTGTTTGGGTCGGGGTGCTAGGGTGACTATGAGCGTGTTCCTACCAGCCTCTTCCCTAGCAACCTCTTCCCAGACCCGCGTGCTACAGTGTCGCAAATTTTGGCGCAAAATGTTTCAGTGCGATTCCGCGAAGTGCGAAGTGAGATTCGGCTTCCAGAGATTCAGGGGCGTGTTTGAAAACCTCTTTTCAGACGAGCAGATTTTCAGACAGCACGAATTTGCACAGTAAAATTTCGACGCCAGCTGATTTTATGTGGTTGAGAGCGATGGAACGAAAAGAAATCGAAACGGGATTATTCCGAAAAGTTGTCCTGGGAACACGCTCTCAAGGTCGCGCGTGAGTCTGGGGAGAGGTTGCGTGGGAAGAGGCTCGTAGGAACACGCTCTATGTCTGATAACCCTACTTAGCCAAAATTTTCGATATGTTGTGGGGTGTGTGGGGGATGTCCCTATTGTTTGGGGACTTGGCCGAAATTTTCGATGGGTTGTGGGGTGTGTGGGGAATGAATGTCCCTAGCGTTCGGGGACTTCGCCGAAATTTTCTGGGTCGCAGGTTGGTAGAAGGTACATCTGGTTCAGGGTCTGTATGCGCTGTGCTCTGGAAACTCAGTACTGGGTTAGCAACAAGTCTAAAATTTTCAGGATCCCTAAATTCATACTATGAAGTGATCAGGATTGGGAAAATGGGTAACTTGATAATTAAGAATCTGGTTCATGCTTTCAGCCTGGCACGGCAGCCAGCGCAGAGGTTGCAGATGCATTTGCCTTGCAACCACATGCGGGGAATCTACGGCGGCATGACTGTTGTAGATTCCCACGTAGCTGGTGTCCTGTACGTTGGCCGAGCCGCCAGGAAAACACCCCCCTCACCCAAGTGATGCATTGCGTCCTTTGCAGCCTTCTGTCACAGGATCGAATGTGTCGAGGAAAGATTGCACTATCGATCAGTGTAAGGCGCTTTTATACTTCCATAGTACATCAGGTAACTAGGTTTATCTTATTCTAAGGGAATAGACCCTTCTAGAATATAGAATCACTCTGGGTATAGCCACGCGAGGCTATTGGCTTTAAGGGATTACGACAGGATTACGCTAGATATAGCGCACCAGTACATCCCAAGCCTAGTCGGTGATATAACTATAATAGCAGCATAAACCAAAGGTTAATGGAAATGGGAGAATAGGAAACCAAATGAGATGAGATAAAAGAGAAATGAAAGAGGAAGGAAATAAGAAAAGGGACAAGTGGTGTAACGGGGTCGTACTCTCACACTTCCCCCCCTCAAAGCTGGGTGGTAGAAGTAACACCCTGCTTGACAAGGTAGTCATGCAGAGGACGACAGGCATTACCCATGTCGGACTCAGGGACCCAGCTGTCCTCAGAAGGATCATAACCCTTCCAACGGATGAGAAGCTCCACGGTGCCATTCCGACGACAACGGTGTGCGAGCACGGACTCGACCTCGTACTCGGGTTCATTCTGGACAAGGACGGGCGGCGGCGGCGGCGGTTGGCGTCCGACGAAGACCGTGTTCGGATCCCGGTAGGGCTTCAGAAGTTGGACATGGAAGGCGTTGTGAATCTTCCAGGTAGCTGGCAGGCGTAAGAGGAAGGTAACAGGAGTGACCTGTGCTTCAACGAGAAAAGGCCCGCAGAAGCGAGGTCGAAGTTTAGATGGGAGATGGCTGATGTCAAGGTTGCGGGTGTCAAGGAGTACCTGGTCTCCCACGGTAATGGTGTGGTCATTGCGATGGCGATCGGCCTGGCGCTTCTGTTGCTGTTGAATGTCGAGGAGACGCTTGTGGGTCCGATCCCAAAGCTGATGCATGGTTGTGATGAAATCATGTGCAGGTTGGACTGTAGTGGATGTTGCCGGTTTCTGTGGTGTGAGTGGGTGGCGTCCGTAGCAGAGGAAGATTGGCGTCTGTCCAGTAGCGGCATGTGTAGCATTGTTGTAAGCAAACTCTAGTACCGGCAGGTGCAGGTACCATTTGGAGATCTCGTCCTTGCAGGCTGCTCGAAGGAGTTGCTCAACAATTTGGTTGAGGCGCTCGGTCTGTCCGTCTGTCTGCGGATGGTAAGCGGATGACATGGCGAGTTTGGTCCCGAGGAGAGACACAAGCTCCTTCCAAAACTTGCTGGTGAACTTAGGGTCTTGGTTGGAGATGAGTGTGGTTGGAATGCCATGCTGTGAGATGATGTATCGAACGAAGAGTTGTGCTGTTTCTTCGGTGCGTGCTGTTGTGTGTGTCGGGATGAAGTGTCCCATTTTGGAGAATTTGTCGATGACGACAAGGATGGCGTCATGACCGCTGGAGGTAGGTGGTAACCCGGTGATGAAGTCTAGGCTAACCACTTGCCATGGCTGTTCTGGGACAGGAAGAGGCTGCAGTAGTCCCGCCTTTTTCTGCTTGCTGCTCTTCATCCGCTGACATGTATCAAACGAGGTGACCAATTTCTGGACGTCTTCTGCTTAGTGCGGCCAGTAGTAGTGTTTGGCAATAGCGGTGAGCGTCTTGTTGCTACCGAAGTGTCCGGCGTAGAGGACGTTGTGGTATTCTTCGAGTAGTAACTGGTGCAAAGGAGGGTAATTGGGTACCCAGATTTTCGTTGATCCTTTCCGGTACGCGATGTCACTGTCCCACTGTAGCAGATGTCGCTTTTCTGCCAAGAAAATTTCGGGGTCGATGGCGTACCTGTGTGTGAAGAGTCCCTTGAGGAGTGGATTCATCCCTTCGATCTGAATAGCGGCAACGTGTGCAGGTCGGCTGAGAGCGTCTGCTTTGTTTTTGTGGCCGGGCTTGTACACGATGTCGTAGTGGAAGTGTGTCTCAAGGAAGTCGATCCATCGGACCTACCGCCTGGAAAGGTTGGGTTATGTCCTCAAATATTTCAGGCTGCAGTGGTCGGTGTAGACGGTTGTTCTTCGTCCTTCGAGATAACATCTCCACGCTTTGAAGGCGATGACGATGGCAAGGGCCTCTTTGTCGTGTATTGGGTAGTTTAGTTATGCCCCGTGAAGTTACTTACTCAGGTAAGCGATTGGTTGCAGTCCATTCCCTTGGTCTTGCATCAAGATTGCTCCCACTGCCTGGTCGCTGGCGTCAGCTTCGATGACGTAGTTGCGTTCGGGATCTGGCAAGATGAGTACCGGTGCGGACGTGAGTGCTTGCTTCAGCTGCTCCACGGCTTCTTGGTGCTTCGGCTCCCATTTGTAGAGTGTGTTCTTCTTCAGCAGATTCGTGAGTGGTGCTGCGATTTTCGCATATTGTGGCACGAACCTATTGTAGTAGTTAGCGAAGCCTAGGAACTGCTGCAACTCCTTCACGTTCTCGGGTGTCTTCCACGTGCGTACGGCTTCGATTTTCTTGGGGTCGACGTGAACTCCTTGAGCGCTCACCATGTGTCTTAGGAACTGGACCTTCTTAAGGGCAAATTCGCTCTTGGATAGTTTGAAGTAGAATCGTTCTCGTCGCAGAATTTCGAAGACGCGTCGCAAGTGTTCGACGTACTGCTTCATGTCGCGCGAGTAGATGAGTATGTTGTCCAGGTACACCACCACGCACTCGTCCAAAAGTGGTCGTAGAATGTGGTTCATTTCGGCTTGGAATGTTGCCGGTGCGTTGGTGAGTCCGAATGGCATTACCAAATACTCGTACGATCCATACCGAGTTTGGAAAGCAGTTTTGTGGATAGAGTTGTCCGCCATCCGTATCTGCTAGTATCCGGACCGCAGATCCAGTTTGGAAAATACTGTAGCTCCCCGAAGCTGGTCAAGCAGGTCATCGATTCGCGGTATCGGATATTTATTCTTGATGGTCTGCTTGTTAAGAGCTCGGTAGTCGATGCACATGCGCAGTTTTCCGTCCGGTTTTGGTGTGAAGAGTACTGGGGCACCGTACGGCGAAGTGGATGGTCAGATGAGTCCTTTGGCTAGGAGATACTCGATCTGTTTTTTCATGTCGGTCAGCTCTGTAGGGCTGAGCCGATATGGTGCTCGGAAGGTCGGCTTCGAACCCGGTTCCTCCACGATCTCGTGTTGATGCGTCCGGTATGGCGATAGCTCGTTCGGAAGAACGTCCGGAAGAATGTCTTGGAACTCCTTCAATAATTCCTTGATCTTTCCCGGAGGTTCCGAGGTTTTTTCCCTGTCGTTCTCCACCTCTGTTGCTATCGCCACGAACCCGGTGTCGGTTCGCTTCACGTCCTTCTCAAATTGTGCGAGTGTCTCCACCGGGATATCTCCTGTATCGTTCCAGTTGGGTAGCTGTACTCTCCGTCCATTGTTGTAGATGCTTGCGGTGCAGTTCACCCAGTTGATCTCGGGGTTGAATCTTTTTAGGAAGTCTCGCCTGAAGATCAAGTCAAGCCCTTTGATGTTGGTGATGGGGAGTGCAGGTCTCCAGCGCAGTGGTCCAATTTGTAGGTGTAGCACAGCTTCGCCGTGTACTGGTAACTTGCTGCCGTCCACCATCGTTGGAGAGAATCCTGAAGGCTTGTACTCTTCCCGAAGTCAGTTGATTACTGCCTTGTCGCAGACGGTGTGTGATGCTCCACTGTCCACGAGTGCTTGGAGGCGTCGTCCTTTGCAGATGACCTCGAGCACGAGGGGCACGCGTTGCTCGGAGTACCCAAAAATGGTTTCATTGATTGGGTCATAGGGTACATCCCAATATTCCGTACACACCTTTGTGTTGCTATCTACTCCTGAGCTGGCAGCTGGCCGAGGTTGCTTGGAGAAAGGTTCTTCTCCAGGGCCCGGAGTTTCCTTGACGACTGTGCGTGTCACTGATGCCGAAGAACTGGATGCATCCGGAGGAGGAGTTCGGGGTTTGTGCAGCTTCTTATAGACCCCCAGCTTCCTCTTGAGCTGCTTCAGCTCCACCGACGTCTTCTCTGGCGAAGACTGGTCGTGGGGTGGAGATGTTCCCCCATCATTTCCTCCTTCTCGCGTCGAATCAGCTTCGTCGAAGTTGATTTTCCCGGAATCCCGCGGCCGCTTCCGGATCTTTTTATTTTTGCCAGCTAGATCCGCAATCACTGGTGACTCCCGTTTTTTGTCTTCTGATTGGTCGAAGGAGTTCCGCCACTATTGCGTGCCCGATACTCAGCGCGTGCGGTTTTCATTTTGTTGCAGTCGAAGATTCGATGACCCGGCACCCCGCAAAAATCACACGTGTAGTTGGTGTTTTTCGGACGTGGCCGCCCCTCGAACCTGTCGACTTCCATCGGGTCGGCGAACGTGGGGTGAGCCGAGCGGTCGCCCTGTCGCGTACTGCCGACGTGCGTCCGTCGTGTTCCGGCATTGACCATGTCGAAGCGCTCCGCTGCCGAAACGACGTCACTGTAGCTCGCGTAGTTTGACGCTGCCACTTGTCGTTTGACTTCGGTCTTCAGCCCGGCGAGGTACGATTGTACTTTTTCCCCTTCGGTCAGGTCGGGAATGCGGTTATAAAATTCCTCCATCTGCTGCGTGTACTGCGCTACAGTCCCGAACTGTCAGTGTCGATGAATTTTTCCCCGGGCAAGGAAACTCGAATTTATCGGCTCGAAACGTTTCAGCAGGTCGGCGCGGAACTGCTGCCACGTGGCTTCACCGTGGATGAAGGTACTGTTGCCGCCAATCCACTCGAGTGCCGGCCCTCACATCAGTGTCGCCGCGAGTCGTACACGTTGACCGTCCCAGACTGGCGAGCTCCATCCGACGGCTAAGAAGTAGATCTCCATCCCGGCGATCCATCTACGGGCGTCGGAGTTTCGATCGCTCGGATCGAACGGCTCAGGTGGGCGCGGTTTCGGAGCCTCGAGAAACTGCTGCGACTGCTGCGTCGTCGCCGTTGTCGAGTCGTGCTGCGCTCCGGTGAGTCGAGTTACTCGCTCGAATTCGTTTCGCCACGCTTCGCGATCCGCTCGCATCTCCTTCCGAAGGGCTGCGATGCGCGCGAAGAGCTGCTGGGTAACCTCGGCGTTGTCGAAGGTTGCCATTCTGTTCAAAACACGCGCGGGGGGGGGGGGGGGGGGGGTGATTCGAAAAAACGCGGAGCTGGTGCTTACCAGAATCGGCGTCGAATTGGTCGCCCCCGGCGGTTTTTCGAGGCAGGTTTTCCCGCTGCTGCTGCTTTGTTGAGCGCGGCCGAGTGAGAAAAGCCCTGATTACCCAGTGTCACCGGATCGAATGTGTCGAGGAAAGATTGCACTATCGATCAGTACAAGGCGCTTTTATACTTCCATAGTACATCAGGTAACCATGTTTATCTTATCCTAAGGGAATAGACCCTTCTAGAAAGAATCACTCTGCGTATAGCCACGCGAGGCTATTGGCTTTAAGGGATTACGGCAGGATTACGCTAGATATAGCGCACCAGTACATCCCAAGCCTGGTCGGTGATATAACTATAATAGCAGGATAAACCAAAGGTTAATGGAAATGGGAGAATAGGAAACCAAATGAGATGAGATAAAAAGAGAAATGAAAGAGGAAGGAAATAAGAAAAAGGACAAGTGGTGTAACAGGGTCGTACTCTCACACCTTCTCTTGCACCTTCTGTTTCCTGATTTATCAACACAGTGAGTGCAGTTTCAGCTCGTTCTGCTCCACGGTTATTTCCCGACTCTGGTTCATGCTTTCAGCCCTGCATGGCTGGCGAGGAAGCTGAGGCAGAGAGTGATGGTCAGCACAATGACTCCAGCCTGTCCCAACTTACAGGCTTAGACTACCTAAAGAGGTCGCTAGGTTTCGGTGGTAGAGCCACTCCGTCGCCCGCCGTAGTATTAGAACAGTCAAGTGCTCCCGCCGCTCCGTCTCACGCCGATCCTCAGCCAGCACCCGAGCCCGAGTCCGCTGTGCCAGAGAGCGACGGATATCAGTGGCCTGCGCCACTCCCGTCCCCTCCTCAGTCGCCGGTGCATGCCGCCTCGCCGCCCCCGCCAGCTGTCGAGCCGGCAAGAGCCGAGAGGTTCGATACCGGTAGTACTTTGTCCCTCGAGAGGAAGTACAGGCAGGCTACCCTCCCTTTCACGAAGGGCACCCTGCCATCTGTCCCCAGGGCATCTGTCTGCCAGGAACGAGCCGCACTTGGTCCCTCGTCCGCCTTGGACCCAGAAGATGACGCCAAGGACGAGGGTGCCAGCAATGAAGACGAACCAGATCCGGCTGCCGACACTTCAGCGCGTAAGAAGGAGCTGAAGCACTAGTACAAGACGGAATGGGTGAAGAAATTCCCCTGGCTTGAGCTGACATAGATGGACAAGGGATGGTCATCTATCAAATGCAGAATCTGCATTGCTCATCGCACGGAGGATTGCGTGTACGGCCGAGGCGGGCAGGGGGGCATCGATATTCAGGTCCAGACCATGCGGAAGCACCAGCGCACGAAGATGCACTAGGCTGCCGTCTGCAAGAAGGAGGCGAAGGACTTCAGCAAGGGAGACCTAGAAGGAAAGAGGGTAGTTTGTTTGCTTATGGCTCTGCTTTTCATGTGTCGCACCGACGCACCGATTCTGTTGTACGTCGCCCTTGTTAATTTCATGGCATCACCAGGACCCGAGAGTAGCTACGGCACCTACTACACCGAGTAAGTGTTGTGCATTTGTTTCATGCTCAATAATTGTCATTCTGGCGCTAACAATTACATGGGGAACTTGGCAGGTACGGCTTCCGCCAATCGTCGGGGTCAATGGAGACTTACCTCAAGAAGAAGCAGATGGATTACATCCAAGCTAGCCCTTTCATCGGCATCAGTGTCGATGAAAGCACGGATCGACGGCGTGGCAAGCACCTCATAGTTTATTTAACGTTTGTGAAAAATGGCAAGGTCGTTACTGAATTCTTTGCATTACTAGCGGTGACTCAATGTGATGCCGCTTCTCTGCTAGCTATTTTACAAACGCATCTCGAAACAGCAGGCATCGATCTCCAGAAGATTTATGGGATTTCCACAGATGGAGCCAGTGTCATGACAGGTGGATGTGCTGGCCTTGTCACTCGCCTTCGAGCTATCTTGCCTCATCTTGTCTCGTGGCACTGCATCGCCCACTGGTAAGCATCGGTTTTCACTTGTTTCAATGTTGCTTGTTCTTTTCCACAAGTAAACTGGCATTTTTGCCGATCGTCTCTCTTTTCCAGGGAGGCACTTGCGGCAAAAGATGCGGCCTCGAAGTACAAAGACTTCGACTTCATCAACGAGATCATACGCATGCTGGCCGAGATCCTCGGACGCTCCTCCGTGTGGCATGCCCATTTCCGAGAGCTTCAAGAGGTGCTGCTGAAGACATTCTTAGAGCTGCAATCGATCTTCGCCATTCGTTGGCTGTCTCGATCCGAGGCCATCGAATGGCTCGTCGCTGTCCTGCCAGCTGCAATCCTCCTGCTATACAAGTACGACTTCACGACGTACGAGGTGGCACGTGGATACAAGTTCCACTTCTGCGTCTTCTTCCTCGCGGACCTGCTGAAGGAGTTAAACCGGCTGAATTGGAAGTTCCAGCGGTGCCAGGTAATATGTCTAAGTCCTTTGACTTGTTATGTGACTTCAACGGACGCTCTTCCTGGTGTTGGTTTCGCAGGTGGACATCACGAGGGTGGCCAGCCAGGTGCAAGTCACCATCGAAGTCATCCGCTCACACTACGTTGACTACGGCCAGCTCTTCGGCACGGCCAACAGCAAGCATCTGCACGCCTTATTGACAAAGCACGCGCCAGAGAGTCAGGTCATTGTCGAAGGCCAAGCTAAGGACGGCACGCCGATCCGCCACGTCTACATCCTGCACACGAAGAAGATCTCGGGCCACGTATACAAGAGCGACAAGGCAAGCTGTACCGAGCTCTGCCGAGCCATGGCAGAAGCGACGATGGAGTCCCTGGAGCAGCGCCTCTCCAACCTGCAGCAGCTTGGCGGTACGAAGCTCTTCCTGTCCAGCGTCTACCCCGTGGGCAAGGTGGACCGCGAGCGCAAGAGCCGGGAGTGGCTTGGTTCCATCAAGAAGCAGTTCCATGACAAGCCTCTACCAGGTAAGGTCGCATTATGTCATCTGTATACTCTTGCAATACTTCCCCTGCTGCATAACTATGCATTTTTTACTTTCACCACAGCTAATTTGCCTCTTATGTATTTCGGGTTTCCCCCCCACAAGAGTAAGCTGGAAGAAAGCGAGGCAGGAGCTCTCTTCCTTCTGCAACATCATGCAACCGCACCACGGTGGCATGTTCTTTCACAACAGCCTTAGCCACATGCTCGCCACCAAGGACTGGGAGATGGCGTACCCGAACATTGTGAAGATCTGGATCGTCACGGCCGTGCTGCCGCTCAGCACGGTGGAGTGCGAGCGGGGATTTAGCAGACAGAACGTCATCAAGAGCTGGGCCCGAGGTAGCCTGTGCGACGTGCAACTCTCTGACCTCATGTGTGTCTCCCTCCTCCAGCAGTACGACATGGATTGGGAGGAGATTGTCGAGATTTGGCGCGCCTCCAAGCAGAGGCGCCCTTGCCAGGATGTTGTGGCGCCAACACCAGTGGTGGCCATGAGCAAGAAGAAGAAAGAGGCCCTAAGGAGAAAGCGGAGGATTGCTGCCCTGGAGGCGGAGATCTGGCATTGGAAGGGGAAGGCTGTAAAGGAGGAGGAGGAGGAGGAGGAGGAGGAGGAGGAGGAGGAGGAGGAGGAGGAGGAGGAGGAGGAGGAGGAGGAGGAGGAGGAGGAGGAGGAGGAGGAGGGGGGGGGGGGGGAGGAGAGGAGGGGGGAGGAGAGGAGGGGGAGGAGGAGGAGGTAGAGGAGGGCGAGGTGCAGCGAGATGCCGCCCTGTTTGACTATGATGATGATGAGGATGATGATTTCATGTAACTTACAATTTCTAATGCAAGCTGCCTTTTCCAGACAAATCTGTCGAAACGTTTCGAATTTGTCTTAAACTCTCAGACATAATTTCCCATTCTGTCTGAGAATCTGACAACGCAAAAAAAAGTTCAGACAAAATACTGAAACAGAGTCTGATGGCTCAGACAAGGGATTTTTGAAAAGAGGACCCTGATGCAGAAAAGATGCGTGCTGTGGTGTGGTGTGTGCCGCATTCCTGGAATTGCCGAGTCTCATCTCATCATCTACACAATCTACATTCTGCCGCTTTCTAGTTTCTACACTCTTCAGTTCAACTGGCTGCTGTACAGACAGAGATTAATGACTGCTGAAAACAGTGTAGAGGAAACCATTGTGATGCATGGGAGAGAGTAGAGCTCTCAGAGTAGAAAGATTGACTAGAACGTGTGATACCGGGTGGTTTTGTCTAAGGGGCTGTACTCTCTAAGAGCTCGCACCTATCTAGCCTATAGAAACATATACATATATGTTTGACACACCCACTAGGATAGATGAGGGGCTGTGCCGGGCAAGAGACACGCAGCTCAGGTTGGCAATACTAGTCCAACCTCTAAGGCTAGGGTCCGAAGACCAGTCAGCAAGAGTACAAGCCAAACAACAGTAACCCAGGACGTCACTACTAGTCCAGCCACTGGAATAAGAGCCAAGCTGGAATAAGGCCTGTCAAGATAATACAAGAGGAAGTATACATCAGGGCCCTAGCAGGTGAGAAGCTACAGGAACTAGACCAAGCTGTACACAGTGCCGCTGATGATCTTTAGGCACAAGCGCCTTCGTAAAGATATCAGTTGTGTTTGCACCGGAGGCCAAGTGTACTACGCGGGCCTTGGCGCTGCTGTAGCTCGTGCAGGAGGAAGTACTGCAGCTGGATGTGCTTCGCTCTGCCCTCTAGTCGAGGCTCCTGACAGAGGAGGATCATCGCCCTGTTGTCAGCGTACAGGACCGGGGCAGAGCTAGGCCGCTCACCTAAGTCTATGAGCAAGAAAGTCAGCCAACGGAGTGTGCCGCCATGGCACCGGCGTAGATCTCAGCCTCACAGCTGGACTGGGCAACAGACGACGAGCGGGTGGACCTCCATGAGATGGCACTTGCACCAAGGCTAAAACAGTAGCCCTGGGAGGACCTGAGAGTCTGAGCGTTGTCTGCCCACGAAGCGTTTGTGTGCCTTGTAAGGACCGCTTGCCTGCGACCTCCTAGCACACTTCCCATGCCCATGTACTAGCAAGATAATGCAAAACCCTCTTAGCGGCCGACCAGTGCTGTGGTCGGTGTCTGCCTTCGCCACAAAGCGAGCCAAAATGCTGAGAGGGTACGTGAGATCTGGACAAGTGCAAGTCATCAGGTACGTGAGGCAACTCACTTGCTCTGCGTACGGACCACTAGGCAAACTGACTCCTCAGGGACTGGAGCTGACAGCGTGTGATCTGATGGGAGAAGTGTGGGTTGTGTAGAGGAAAACAAAATACCAAACCTCAAAAGGACCTAGCGCACCAAGTGTGACTATGTGCGAGTGATGGTGCGCGCTACTCTGTCCCTGGAGATCTGCAGGCCAAGGTAGCAGCGCAACTCTCCTAGGTCAGTGCTAGTGTGTCTCCTCAGCAGCTCGGCCTTCACAGAGGCCAGTGCATCTCTGTCTGCAGTGGCAAAGACTAGGTCGTCTACGTAGACAAGGATGTAGAACGAAGTCTGGCCTGAACGAGCGAAGAGAGAAGGATCTGCAGAGGACGGGAAGAATTGCAGGTCAGCTAACGTAGCACGAAGTGTGGCGTGCCACTCTCGAGGCGCCTGCCGCAGGCCGTAAATCGTGCGCTGTAGGAGCCACAAGGTCCGCGGGGCGAAGGTGCCGGTGAAGCTTCTCGTGGACCTTCTCGTGGAGGTAGACCTTCTTGTGGAGACTGCCCTGAAGAAACGCTGTCGAGAAGTCAAGAGAGTGCAGCTCGTAGTCAAGCTGTGCTGCTACATGTAGCAAAGCCCGAAGAGGAGTCATCTTAGGGGTCGTGGCGAAGGTGTGAAAGAAGTCAACACCCTCGCTGTCACAGGTCCAGGATTTAGCGGAAGCTTGAATGATACTAATCAAGAATTGAATCAAGAATTGAATCAAGAATTGAATCAAGAATTGAATCAAGAATTGAATGTCTACAAGCAAAGAGTCAATGCTATTTATACCTACGAGAACTCTAGGGAAGGGTAACTAGGACCTTCTAAGAGAGTTCTAGAGATGAGTGGAACTGTCCGTAGGAACACCACCTAGAAGCACGGTAGAGATTCTAGAGATACGGTGACGGTGATGGAACAGTCCATGCAATAGAAAATGTGTCACACAAGGAAAGTCCAAAACACTCTGTAACACAATTGATATTTATGAAGTATATCAATTTGTAGGGAAAAGTGTAGGGATTTCCAGGAAAGGAAAACACACAAAATAGCACACAGTAAATAGAAAATGGCAAATGGTCGTGATCAAGTATTCGGCAAGCCTCATCCTCTCACACTTCCCCCCCTCAAAACTGGGTAGACGCTGAAAGCGCCCAGCTTTTCAGCAAATACTGAGGGTTGTGAGGCTCCAAGTAGTTAGAGAAAATCAAGCTAACAAAGTTGTTCTTGAACAGCAGCTCCTCAGTACTTTTATCTCACACACTATTGTGCCTGTACGAGTGTAGGTAGCAGGTATCCCATGTTGACGTATTGGGATGTGTAACATAGCAATGGTGATAATTCCATGCTTGAGTTGCAGGCAGTAGAATTTAGCTGCAATATAGCATGCTGTAAGTGCTGCGTGCCGTTGCAAAGAGACTTGTTGCCAAGTGATTGTAGTAGGACGATGTCACCATGCTCATCAATCTATGGCCATGGTCGAGGAAATATGGGGATTTCTGCTCTCAACCCAATTGATTCCTGTTCCATTTCCAGTCGGTTGTTGGTGACGATGACAGCGACTCTAGTATTCCTCATACATGTCCAGTTTAGCACGGATTCCATCAATTGGCCTCGGTGTTTGGATGCATGTTTAGGTTTAGATCCACTGGTCATCATGTGTCTTCTATCTGTTGATGTTGTAATAACAACTTCGATAACGTTGATTTCATTTCAGCTACTAAGCATCGATGTTGAATCTGCTCCTGTTCTGCTTGTAGGGGTGCCATTAGAGTAACATAGATTCCTCTATTCATAGTGGCCTCGGCGCTCCGGATCACGCCTATTAGCTTCCATGGAGATGCTGCTGGTGGTTGATTGGTTGGTGATGCAGGGTTGGCGACTCAATTGAAGTCATGGGGCCATGAGGACTCAAATATCATCGTTATCCTCCCATCCTCATAAGAGTCTCTTTCTATGAGCTCCTGAGGGCATGTGGCATAGTCACGTTGGTCCAGGGCATAGTGGTATCTCCATTCCACTAGCTGGAAATAATAGATGTAGTGCCAGGCCGGGTTTTGGAATCATGCTAGAATAAGATCCAGTGCCATCTCCATGGTTTGAAGGAATATCCATCAGGATTGAGTGTTGCTGTAGTTGTCTGCTGCGTCGGCGGCGGTGGCGGTAGACAATCGCGGCGGCGGCTGCTGCAGAGGATGCTCGTAACTCGTAACGGTTCAAAGAAGAATCCACTCGCTCCTTGTGTAGTCTTCCTGATGGGTATAACTGTTGTAACTACCAAGGAACATGTGTGTCTTCATGCACACGTGTCACTCCATTGCTGTCGGTAATTGGGTCGCTCAAGGGTATGAAGATTACTTGCTTCTCCCCTTGTTGTCTCCATGAGTAGCAACTGCCTGATATGCTCATTTGTGCTCTCGATGTACGGTCGGTAGAGTGCGTAATTTTTTTTTGCAATCTGCATCTCCCTCATTGATCAACACCATCGTGTTGCTGGGCGTTCTCCTGCGTCGTTCAAGTTACATTGAGGCTTGTAACGCTTCGGCTTCTGGTAGAATCACCTCCAATACATATACCGTAGGGTCGCAGGTGTGTAAATGATTGCCAGACTTGAGGTCATGACTCTTCGGTCTATCAACCCTCGTGCTTTTGTGTGATGGCATAAACACCTAGAATCGCGGTCACATGATTGGGATGTCGTCTCTTGAGGTTGATGTCAAACTGCTCCAATCAAGTATTGCAGACAGCTGAGATTCGTAGTGAAGATGAATCGATCAGCTCCTGTTACGAAGTAGTGTCTCGCTGTCCCTGATGAGACGTAGTAACAGTGTCTTTTGTTGTATGCGAAATCTGCTCCTTCGTATCAACTTGTGTTGGCGAGAATTTTGCAAGAGAAAACTATTACTTTCTGCAATCCGTAGTACACCCATTTGTGGAACTTCATGTCGTTGTAGAATAATAGTTTTATGCAGGCCGTTTTGTCATTGGAGATGTTCCCTTGCATTGTAGGTGTACCACCGAAATCAGCTTCTTTGGTGAAGTACAAAATTGTGCTTCATTGGTGTCGATCTGGCTTCAAACGAAGATTCTGACTTTGTAGAAGAAATGTTACCGATTCTGCGACTCTTTGAGTAGCACACAAACGATGTGTCGCCAGGCACGAACATTTACTCCCGAGTATCGTTCTCCCGTCGTGTAGTCTTACGGTCCATTTGTACCATCGATTTGTTGACGATCTGACGATCTGCATGCGGCAACAGAGTTTCCACCAGGCGATGTTATCAACTAGGTGTCTGTTGCCGAAATCTCTGACATGATGAGATCCGAATTTTGAGAGCAGGAAATTTCGGAAGTCGTATCGTCGAAGTTGATGTCGGCGTGTATATGCTTCTCTGCGTCAATGTGTTGTAAAGAAGAAACCCGCGCTCGATCTGGTCCGCTGGTTCAATGCTGATCTGATAGTCTAAACTCCAACTGATCTGAAAATATTCTTGAGGCTCATTCAGCTGCATCGAATGTCAGAGTTGACTCGTTTTCTGCGGCAGTTTGCAGACGTCGATGTCCGTTGTCGAATGATCGGTCGCACAAAAACAATCCGCAGCTATCGAGGTGCCGTTTCCATACGCAGTGATACTCGAACTCCATCAACTCAGGTTCGTTTCGCCTCGAACGATCTGGAGCGTCGAAGTTGAATCGGACGGCTGTCGTAGATCGTCGCTAGCACAACTCCAAGATTCGTGGCGAAATTGGAAATTATTGGAAAACACCGCATGATAAGTTCCCACCAGCTTCCTTCGATCGCTTCAGAGGGCAGAAATACTCCTGATTTCAATGCAGGTACTTCGGGGACGTCTTCGCATTGGCGAGTGTTTCTGACGTATGTGTCAAATTATATATATATTATTTATATATATATATATATATTTGTTTAGGCTTGGTAGGTGCGCTACTTTACTGAATCCTACTGTAGAGAGGACACCCCCCCCTTCTTGTATCTCTCTCTCTTTCCTAGTGACTCACTTTTCTCTCGCCAAATCCTTCTCCTATCTCGCTACCTAGCCAAACCTCTCGACTTTTCTCGTGGCTACCTAGCTCCTTAGCTGTTTCAACAATATGCCCCCCCAAAAAATCGGCTCCGCCAATGTTGAATATCAAACGGTTGGTGATTCTGCTTGCCATGGTTGGGGACCCTAGGTGCAATTGCTCGAGGTCAGTCGGAACTTAGTAAGAAAAATTATTTACTTACGCGACCAAAAAGTTCGACTCCATCCTCGGCGTGCTCCTAGAGGCCCAGCAGGAAGCGTTGATCGGAAACCTTCTACTCTGATTACCAAGTGTCACAGATCCAAGATTTAGTGGAAGCTTGAATGATACTTATGAAGAATTTAATGAAGAATTGAATGTCTACAAGCAGAGAGTCAATGCTATTTATACCTACGAGAACTCTAGGGACGGGAAACTAGGACCTCCTACGAGAGTTCTAGAAATGAGTGGAACCATTCGTAGGAACACCACCTAGAAGCACGGTAGAGATTCTAGAGATATGGTGACGGTGACAGAATACTCCATGCAATAGAAAACGTGTCACACAAGGAAAGTCCGAAACACTCCGTAACACAATTGATATATATGAAATATATCAATGTGTAGGGAAAAGTGTAGGGATTTCCAGGAAAGGAAAACACACAAAATAGAACCCAATAAATAGCAAATGGCAAATGGTTGTCATCAAGGATTCGGCAAGCCTCATCCTCCCACACTCGCGCTGCCTGAAGCCTCTAGCAACGTAGCACGCCTTGAACACCGGCGGCTCTCCAGGAGGGTGCTTCACCTTGAAGAGCCACCGGCCATCGACTACGTTCACCCCAGGTGCGGGAACTGTGTCGACGTAGGTGCCAGTGGATCTCCAAGATGCCATCTACACGTCCATGGCAGCTATCCATTGAGAGGCCCAAGGTCCCGAGGTCGCCTCAGCGTAAGTGCGAGGTGTCGGGATGTCAAAGGCGTCTGGGTCCCCCTCAGGGACTAGCAGCATGGAGCAGAGATGGGGAGCAGCCTCGGACAAGAAAGCAAGCTCGTACTGCTGGTCCTCCAGGACGTCACTGCCAAGGGCAGGAGCACCCCCGATGGGCGGAGGACAGGCAGTGTTAGAGACTAGAGCGGTGGCGTAGTCAAGGCGGGAGGTAGCGGCAAAGTCAGTGATGGCAGCGACAAGAGCGTCAAGACTGGAGACAGGAATAGGCGGGTCAGTAACAAGAGAGGCAAGGACCCGAGGAACAAGAGGAATAGTGGCACGGAGGAAGTCAGACATGGGAGGCAGAGAGATAGCCACTGAAGATGGAGGAGGCGATGGGAGGAGGGGAGGATGAGACACGTGGGAATGAAACAACATAGGGTGACAGCGCTGGACAGGAGAGACAGGATGAGCACAAGAGGGATGCCGAGACTAGAAGTGGGACAGAGGCGTGGGGTCAGGAGACACAGGAGGAGACACGGGAGAATAACGGGGAGGAAAACGAGTCGGAGAGGAGTACGACGGAGGAATCCCAGGATCGTAGACACGCGGGGGAGGCGCAAGCAGGCGGTCAGGGGAGGGAAGACCGAGGAGGCGAAGGGCGGACACCGGCGGTGACTGCTGCTGCTGCTCCACGCTGACACCAGAACCTCCAGCTGCACCACAGCTACCACCAGGACGCTCCACGACAGCACCCCCAAAATGAGAACCCTCTCTAGCACCGGTGCCACCCCCAGAACCACCAGGATAAGCCACGACAATACCCCCAAGACCAGCATCCTCCTCAACGCCCGCACCCCCAGAGCTCGAGGACCCCTGCGGCAGTTGGTGCTGCGGTGGCGGCAACGGTGGCTGCTGCTTCGACAACTGCTGCTGCGGCTATGGGGGCGACGACGGCTGCTGCGGTGGCGGTGGCAGAGGAGACACCGGGACGGAGACAGGCGGCGACACGGAAGACGCGGGGCCCCCGGAGTCAGCCGACTCCTCGACCGGGACAACCGACGGGAGGGGAGTGACGTGAAACACACCAGACGGGGCAGGACGGGGAGGAAGAGGAGCAGGGGCTAGCGGAACATGGGTGGGGTAACTAGGAGACCTCAGTGGGGAAAGCAGATGTAGAAAGCGACAGACTCATCAAAAGTGACATCGCGCGAGTGAAAGAAACGGTGAGACGGTGGGTTGTAAAAGTGCTAGTCAGACGCATCGAGGGGGAAACCAAGGAAGACACAAGGGATGGTGTGAGCAGTGAGCTTGTCCGTGCCTGAGGCACGAACGTGAGCAAGGCAGTCCCAGACATGGAATGCAGACGCGTCACCAGGGAACCCGGTCCAGAGAAGGGTCGGCGAAACCTGTGGCTGCTGGGAGTGTGGCCACATGTTAAGCTAGTGAGTGGCGTAGCGAACAGCGAATGGCCACAGAATATGGGGTGCACCGGCATGCATAATGGAGGTGGGAGCCACCTCCATGACCAGGCCGATGCATCGCTTAGCGACCCCATTCTGTTGTGGAGAGGCTGGCAGGTTTACGACTCGGTGATACCCTCCGCACGACAGAACTGGCCAAGGCGACCAGAGGCGAACTCGCCACCACGGTCGGAGTGGAGACACAGCACGGGGAGGCAGCGGTGGACTCGCGCAACTACGACTCACGAGATAAGAATGTCAGGCATGTTTGCCTTCTCCTCCAGGGGAAACACCGTGGTGTAGTGCATGAAATCATCGACACGCACTAGAATGTAGCGCTCTCGATGCAGCCCGGGGATGAGGGCGGGACCCCAAACGTCCTAGAGCAGGGTTTCGAGTGGCGCAGTGGTAGGGGAGAGTGAGGAGGAGTGAGGAGCTGTTGGTGCAACCCTATGGCTTGCACTCGGCTTGTCGTCCTTGTTCGTGTGTCTGCATGCATGGCATGGAATGACTTGTGAGTCTATGTCATTGCTATCTAGTGCTTGTGTGTGTGCTTGAATGGCGTATCACAATGTGGTTTGTGTCGGTCAAGACATTAGTGAGTTTTCACAACTCGCATGTCAAGTCGTTATTTCCGCGTCGTATGTGTTTTTCTATTTTGTCGAGTGTGAAGTGTCCATTGCGTCGCAGGTGAGTGCAGCAAGCCCCCATCAACTGAAGAAGAATTTATCTTGTAGAACCAAAACCAAGTTCTCAAGATTTCAAGCTCAAGATTTCAAGCCCAAGAGATGCGGATATATACTAAAATAGTGAAAATGGTAACATTACTTCGTGTAGTGTTACATTTTACTTGGTGTAGCCCCTTGGAGGGTTTTTTTCGAGAATCTTCGTGGTTGGGGACTCTGTTGTGGTGTACCACCAACCTGGACCTTGGCTCTTGGGGTATGTAGAGGCTGGGGACCATCTCAATCTCGATTCTTCTTGCTAAGTTTATACTTCTACGTGCGACTACCGGACCAGAGGAGGGGTTAGCAAGCGCTACAGTAGCAGGGGCAGCAAGCGGCGTGAGCGTAGTGTGGTCGCATAAGAAGCAGGCACACGTTCCAGAGTCGAGCGTAAAAGAAGCGGAGACGGAAGAGGTCGTCAAGGCAGCGGTAGCAGCAGGCGGCGGTGTGACTGGGACGGTCGCAGACGGTGCCGCGGCGGGGCCCAGACTGAAGCTGGTACTGGCAAGTGACTACACTGGAGCCACCACCCAACATCGAGCTGCGTAGCCCACCACCACAAGCCCCACCACTAGCGTAGCCAAGCCACCACGGCGATAGTGCGCTGGCGGGTCTCTATCGTGGACAGGGCGGTGACAAAGGCAGTAAGGGTGAGGTCACCTAGGTGCTGGCTAAGGAAGTGGTTGCGGGCAGTGGCTAGGCGGTCAGGGAGGCGCGTGACAATGAGGTTAAGGGTAGCACATAGCGGCGGCGGGAAGGCAATTAGCTGTGCCTCAGTGCTAGTGGCACGGTAGCTATTCTCTAGTGCGTAGAGGTGCGTGGCAAGGTCAGCGACAATGGGGAAGGATGCAAGGTCAAGGAGCAGCATGGGGAGGATCAGGCGGCAGGTAGAGGCTGAGGCGGGGGTGGAATAGTACGAGATGGCGGCATCTAAGTATTCCTTGGCATTTGCGACAGCTGTAAAACGGGGACGCTCAGACAGGGGGAGGGCGTTGCTAATGGCAAGCTGAGCGGCAGCGTCGCATGAGTCCCAGACAGCGCAGGCAAGCTCAGCAGCGACAAAAGCCTCAAGCTCAGCAGACGTGGGGGCATTAGGGAGGGCAACAGGCGGAGCGGGGCGAGGGAGCTTACCGTCAACATGGATGGTCAGGGAGTGGCCGTCCTGGCGCTGCCCGGTCAGCCGGGGGCAGAGGTCGACAAGCCATGCCTCAAACTCAACGGCCCAACCATCCGCGTCGAGGCGGAGCAGTGAGTCCACCATCACCACGGCTGCAGCAGCGGACTGCCGCTGACACGGGAAGGAGGAAAGCGGAGGAGGGCAGGGAAGAGTGGTGGAGTACGGTGGAGTGTGGTGGAGTGCCGTGGGGAGCGGTGGAGTGCAATGGAGAGCGGTGAAGTGCGGTGGAGAGCGGTGAAGACTGCCGGCAGGAGCGCCGGCTCAGAGGGGAAGCCAAGGCCGGCGGAGTGGGTGCGGCGGCTGGCGGCTACGGGCGTCCGGCGGGCCAGCTGATACGAGCGGGCTGGCGGCAACAAGCGGCCAGCGACGACGGGCGGCTGGCGGCAGCAGGTGGCCAACGGCGATGGGCAGCGGCTGGCGACAGCGGGCGGCCAGCAGGGACGGGCGGCTGGCGGCGACAGGCGGCCAGCAGCTACAGGCGGCTGGCGGCAGTGGGCGGCCAGCGGCAATGGGCGGCTGGTGGCAACGCGCGGCCTGCGGCGACGGGTAGCGGCTGGCGGCAGTGGGGGCCAGCGGTGACGGGCGGCTGGCGGCAGCGGGCCGCTGGCCGGCAATGGACGGCCAGCGGCGACAGGTGGCCAGCGGCTACGCGGACTATTGGCGTCTGGCGGCCAGTTGCGACGGGTGGCCGGCGTCGAAGCGCGGCCGGCGGCTAACGGCGGCAACAGGCGGCCAGCGGGCTACAGGCGGGCTGGCAGCTAGGGGTGGCTAGTGGGCTGGCGGCTACGGGCAGCTGGCGGCTACGAGCGGCTGGTGGCTACAGGCGGCCAGTGGCTACGGGCGGTGACAAGAGGCCAGCGGGCTACGGGCAGCTGGCGGCCACAGGCGACCAGCGGACTGGCGGCTATGGGCGGCTGGCGGCGATTGGCGGCCAGCGGCGAGAGGCAGCAGGCAGCTACGGGCGGCTGGCGGCTATGGGCGACGGGCGGCTAGCTATGGGTGGCTCGGGCTAGGGCTAGGACTAGGGGCGGAAGCATGGGTGGGCGGGATCCTAACCTAGCGTAACACCATCTCAGAGTAGAATGATTGACTAGATTGTGTGATCCAGGGTGGTTTTGTCTAAGGGGGTTGTACTATCTAAGAATACGCACCTATCTAGCCTGTAGAAATATATGCAATGTATGTTTGACAAGAGCAACCAGAAGAGTTCGGTTCATCAGTGGGTGACTTTGACAACATGCACTCTGGACGGGGGGGCGAACCAAAATCACATGGGATGTACATAAAAACAGTGATTGAGATGCAAATTGCCCAATAAATGAGTAAGGGAATGAAGTCTCAGAAAGCACAATGAAATAAGACTAAGGCATATAGGGTGTTATAATGCTTGTGTGTTGTCCTCTAAGAGCATGCACCTATCCAGCCTACAACTACAAATATATATAAGTTGACACACCCCTTAGGCTGGACAAGGGGCAGTGCCTAGCAAGAGACACGCAACTTAGGGTGGCACTACTAGTCCAACCTCTGAGGCAAGGGTCACAAGACCAGTAAAAAAAAGTAACCCAAGGCATAACTACTAGTTCAGCCACTGGAACAAGAGCCAACAAGGCGAGTCGAGATAATATAAAGAGTAGTACACAATTTGAGTCCTAGCAAGTGAGGAGCTAGAGAAACTAGACCAAGCTGTACACAGTGCCGCTGATGATCTTTAGGCGCAAGCACCTTAGTAAAGATATCAGCTATATTGGCACCGGAGGCCAAGTGTACTACGCGGGCCTCGCGGCGCTGCTGTAGCTCGCGCAAGAGGAAGCACCACACCTGGATGTGCTTCGTTCTGCCCTCTAGTCGGGGCTCGTGACACAGGAGGATCATGGCCATGTTGTCAGCGTAAGGGACCGGGGTAGAGCTAGCCCACTCAACTAAGTTTGGGAGCAAGAACGTCAGCCAGCGGAGCTCCTGTGTCGCCATGGAACTAGTGTAGATCTCAACCTCACAGCAAGGCTGTGGAACAGACGACGAGCAGGTCGACCTTCACGAGATAGCGCCTGCACCAAGGCTAAAGAAGTAGCCCTGGGAGGACCTGAGCATCTCAGCGTGGTCCGCCCACGAAGTGTCTCTCTGCCCTGTGAGAACCACTAGCCTCCATCCTCCCAGCACAAGCCCCATGCCCGATGTACTTGCAAGATAATGAAAACCCTCTTAGCGCCCGACTAGTGCTGGTGTCTGCTTGTCTCTACAAGGTGAGCCAGGATACTAAGAAGGTATGCGAGATCTGGACGAGTGCAAGTCATCACGTACATGGGGCAACCCACCAGCTCGGCGTAAGGATCACTAGGCTCTATAGGCTCCCTAGGGACTATAGCCGAGAGCCTGTGATCTACTCGCAGAGGTGTGGGCTGTGCGGAGGCGAACTGAAGACCGAACCTTTAAAGAACTAGGCGCACCAAGTGTGATGGTGCACGCTGCTCTGTCCCTGGAGATCTGCAGGCAAAGGTAGCGGTGTAGCTCTCCTAGGTCAATGCGGATGTATCTCCTCAGCAGCTCGGCCTTCACGGAGGCCAGTGCATCTCTGTTTGCAGTAGTGAAGACCAGGTCGTCTACGTAAACTAGGATGTAGAATGAGGTCTGGCCTGATCGAACGAGGAGTGAAGGATCTGTAGTGGACGGAAAGAACTGGAGGTTAGCTAACATAGCACGCAACGTGTCGTGCCAATCACGGGGCGCCTGCCGCAGACCGTAAACCAGGCGCCCTAGGAGCCACTTGGTCCTAGGGACGAAGGTGCCAGTGAAGCTTGGCGGATGGCGCAGATAGACTTGCTCGTGTAGACTGCTTTGGAGAAACGCTGTGGAGAAGTCGAGGGAGTGCAGCTCGTAGTCGCGCTGTGTTGCTACGTGAAGCAGCGTCTGGAGAGTGGTCATCTTCGGGGCCGGGACGAAGGTCTGAAAGAAGTCAACACCCTTGCGATGACTGAAGACTCTAGCAACGTAGCGCGCCTTGAACCGGCGGCGCTCGAGGAGGGCGCTTCACGTTGAAGAGCCATCGACCATCGACTACGTTCACCCCAGGTGGGGGAACTGCATCAACGTAGGTGCCGGTGGATCTCCAAGATGCCATCTTCGCGTCCATGGCAGCTATCCAGTAAGAGGCCCAACGTCCCTAGGTCACCTCAGCATAGGTGCGACAGGTCGGGATGTCAAGAGCGTCTGGGTTACCCTCAGGGACTAGCAGTATGGAGCAGAGATGAGTAGCGGCCTCAGACAAGAAAGCTAGCTTGTACTGCCTGTCCTCTACAACGTCCTCTAGACGGCGGGTGGTAAAAGTGCCAGTCAGACGCGTCAAGGGGGAAACCAAGGAAGACACAGGGGACAGTGCGGGCAGTGAGCTTGTCCATGCAAGGGGAACGAACGTGAGCGAGGCAGCCCTAGACGTGGAATGCAGATGCGTCACCAGGGAACCTAGTCCAAAGAAGGGACGGCGAAACCTACGGCCGCTGAGAGTCTGGCCATAGGTTGAGCTGGTGAGCGTCGTAGCGAACAGCGAACGGCCAAAGAAAATGGGGTGCACCTGTTAGAATATTCTACCTTCATTCTATTAGCCTACATCGTTGCATTGTCGTAGGTACTTATACGCACCCCACTAAGGTGTATACACCCAAGTTGGGGGTTGGGTTCCCAACCTTGTTAGGTTCCCAAATTGGTTGGGCTCTCAATTATTGGAACCCCCAAATAATCCCAACCAATATTATTGGACCCACCAATAATCTTGGCTAGGATTATTGGACCCCCAATAAGTTGGCCAACCCAACTTATTGGATTGACCAATAATCGTGGTCACCTCCCAACCAACCCCCCCCCCCCCCCTACTCCTCACCTACGTATACTCGCACCTTTGAGAATACAATTAACTACTTTTTCACCTTTTCTCATATGGTATCAGAGCTTATGGCTCACGCCTCTCCCCTACTCGATCCTTAGCCTATGAACTCTCTCCGCGCCCTTAAGCGCCCTACAGCCGCGCTCTTAAGCGCCCTCCCTCCGCGCCCTACAGCGCCCTCCCTCCGCGCCCTACAGCGCCCTCCCTCCGCTCCCTAAAGCGCCCTCCCTCCGTGCCCTTAAGCGCCCTCCCTCCGCGCCCTTAAGCGCCCTCCTTTCGCCGCATTTTGTCGCGGCATTTCGCTGCATTTCGTCGCGGCGTTCCGCCGCATTTCGTCGCGGCGTTCCGCCGCATTTCGTCGCGGCGTTCCGCCGCATTTCGTCGCGGCGTTCCGCCGCATTTCGTCGCGGCGTTCCGCCGCATTTCGTCGCGGCGTTCCGCCGCATTTCGTCGCGGCGTTCCGCCGCATTTCGTCGCGGCGTTCCGCCGCATTTCGTCGCGGCGTTCCGCCGCATTTCGTCGCGGCGTTCCGCCGCATTTCGTCGCGGCTTTCCGCCGCATTTCGTCGCGGCTTTCCGCCGCATTTCGTCGCGGCATTCCGCCGCATTTCGTCGCGGCATTCCGCCGCATTTCGTCGCGGCATTCCGCCGCATTTCGTCGCGGCATTCCGCCGAATTTCGCTGGCCGCATTTCGTCGCCGCATTTTGTCGGCCTCATTTCGCCGCATTTGGCTGGCCGCATTTCGTCGCCGCATTTTGTCGCAACACTTCGCCGCATTTCGCCTCCTCCCCCTCCCGCAGTCCCGTCGCCCCCGCCTAACACGCCGGGGCTCGGCCGCTGTTCTTTGTGCGTCCCCACGGCGCCCTTCCGCGCTTCCCGCGGCGCCCTCGACGCGCCGTTCTTGGCGGCCTTGTCATGTCGTCCGCGGCAGCCTCGTCGCGCTGTCTGTGGCGGCCTTGTCGCAGCGTCCGCGACGTCCTCGTCGCGGCGTCGGCGGCGTCCGCGCGGCGCATCCCTTGCGCGATCGCGGCGTCCGCGACGCCCACATGTCACCATCCGTGTCGCCCCCGCGACTTCCTCCTTCCTCCCGTCCTCCCCCTCTCCCCTCCCCTCAACAACTCCTAGCCCCCCTCCCGCCCGTCCTCCCCCTCTCCCCTCCCCTCAATGGCTTCCAGCCCGCCTTCCGCCCGTCCTCTCCCTCTCCTTCCCCTCAACAACTCCTAGCCCCCTCCCGCCCGTCCTCCCCCTCTCCCCTCCCCTCAATGGCTTCCAGTCCGCCTTCCGCCCATCCTCTCCCTCTCCCCTCCCCTCAACAACTCCTAGCCCCCCTCCCGCCCGTCCTCCCCCTCTCCCCTCCCCTCCGTGGCGCTTCAGACCGCCTCCCGCCCGTCCTCCCCCTCCCCCCTCCCCTCAACGGCTCCCAGCCCGCCTTCCGCCCGTCCTCCCCCTCTCCCCTCCCCTCAACAACTCCTAGCCCCCCTCCCGCCCGTCCTCCCCCTCTCCCCTCCCCTCCATGGCTCTTCAGACCGCCTCCTGCCCGTCCTCCTCCTCTCCCCTCCCCTCAACGGCACATAGCCCGCCTTCCGTCCGTCCTCCCCTTCTCTCCTCCCCTCCGTGGCTCTTCAGACCGCCTCCCACCCGTCCTCCCCCTCTCCCCTCCCCTCAACGGCTCCCAGCCCGCCTTCCGCCCGTCCTCCCCCTCTCCCCTCCCCTCAACAACTCCTAGCCCCCCTCCTGCCCATCCTCCCCCTCTCCCCTCCCCTCCGTGGCTCTTCAGACCGCCTTCCGCCCGTCCTCTCCCTCTCCCCTCCCCTCAACGGCTCCTAGCCCCCCTCCCACTCGTCCTCCCCCTCTCCCCTCCCCTCAGTGGCTCTTTAGACCACCTTCCGCTCGTCCTCCCCCTCTTCCCTCCCCTCAACAACTCCTAGCCCCCCTCCCGCCCATCCTCTCCCTCTCCCCTCCCCTCAACAACTCCTAGTCCCCCTCCCGCTCGTCCTCCCCCTCTCCCCTCCCCTCCGTGGCGCTTCAGACCGCCTCCCGCCCGTCCTCCCCCTCTCCCCTCCCCTCAACGGCACACAGTCCGCCTTCCGTCCGTCCTCCCCCTCTCTCCTCCCCTCTGTGGCTCTTCAGACCGCCTCCCGCCCATCCTCCCCCTCTCCCCTCCCCTCAACGGCTCCCAGCCCGCCTTCCGCCCGTCCTCCCCCTCTCCCCTCCCCTCAACAACTCCTCGCCCCCCTCCCGCCCGTCCTCCCCCTCTCCCCTCCCTTCAGTGGCTCTTTAAACCGCATTCCGCCTGTCCTCCCCCTCTTCCCTCCCCTCAGTGGCACTTGAGGTCGCTTTCCGCCCGTCCTCCCCCTCTCTTCTCCCCTCAGCAACTCCCAGCACGCCTTCCGCCCGTCCTCCCCCTCTCTTCTCCCCTCGGTGACTCCCAGCACACCTTCCGCCCATCCTCTCCCTCTCCCCTCCCCTCAGCAGCTCTTGAACAGGCCTTCCACCCGTCCTCACCCTCTCCCCTCCCTTTCCCTCAGCTGCTCCTTAACCCGCTTTCTGCTCGTCCTCCTCCTCTCACCTCCCCTCAGCGGCTCCTTAACCCGCCCTCCGCCTGATCCCCCCCCCTCCCCTCCCCTCAGCGGCTCCTTAACCCCCCCTCTCCGCTCCTCCCGCCCCCCTCTCACCTCTCTTCCTCTTCCTTGGGGCCCTCCAGCCACCCCTCACACCTCCCTTCCCCCTGCAGCAGCTCCTCCTCCGGCGGCAGCAGCACGCGCCGCCCGTAGCAGCTGTACCTCTTCCTCTGGCGGCAGCCGTATGCTCCGCCAGCAGAAGCAGCAGCAGCACCTCCTCCTCCGGCGGCAGCTGCACGCGCCGCCCGCAGCAGCAGCAGCAGCAGCAGCACCTCCTCCGGCGGCAGCCCCACGTGCCGCCCGCAGCAGCACCACCAGCACCTCCTCCTCCGGCAGCAGCAGCACGCGCCGCCCGCAGCAGCGGAAGGATCTCCTCCTCCGGCGGCAGCAGCACGCGCCACCCGTAGCAGCAGCAGCACCAACTCCTCCTCCGGCGGCAGCCGCACGCGCCACCCGCAGCAGCAGTAGCACCTCCTCCTGCGACAGCCATACGTGCCGCTCGCAGCAGAACCAGCATCTCCTCCTCCGGCGGCAACAGCACGCGCCGCCCGCAACGGCAGCAGCACCTCTCCTCCTCCAGCGGCAGCAGCACGCGCTGCCCGTAGCATCAGCAGCAACACCTCCTCCTCCGGCGGCAGCAGCATGCGCCGCCTGCAGCAGCAGCAGCACCTCCTACAGCGGCAGCCGCACTTGCCGCCCACAGCAGCAGCACCAGCACCTCCTCCTCCGGCGGCAGCAGCATGCGACGCTCTCAGCAGCGACAGCATCTCCTCCTCCGCAGCAGCAGCACACGCCACCAGCAACAGCAGCAGCACCTCTCCTCCTCCGACGGCAGCAGCACGCGCCGCCCGTACCAGTAGCAGTAGCACCTCCTCCTCCGGCGTCAGCCGTACGCGCCGCCCGCATCAGCAGCAGCAGCAGCAGCAGCACCTCCTCCTCAGGCGGCAGCAGCATGAGCCACCCGCAGCAGCAGCATGAGCCGCCCGCAGCAGCAGCACCTCCTCCTCCGGCGGCAGCCGTACGCTCCGCCCGCAGCAGCAGCAGCACGTCCTCCTCCGGCGGCAGCACCACGCGCCGCCCGCGCCCTTTTGGCGGCAGCGCCACGCGCTGCCCATGCCCTCCTCCGGCGGCAGCGCCACGCGCCGCCCGCGCCCTCCTCCGGCGGCAGCAGCACGCGGCCCCGGCGCCCTCTTCCTGCGGCAGCTGCACGCGCCGCCCGCGCCCTCCTCCGGCGGCAGCACCACGCGCCGCCCGTCCTCTCCCGGCAGCAGCACCACGCGTCGCCCGCGTCCTCCTCCGGCGGCAGCACCACCCGCCGCCCGCGTCCTCCTCCGACGCCAGCACCACCCGTCGCCCATCCTCACGGGGGACTACATGAATCAGGGGTTGCTTCTCCCCACCTACCCAAGACTTATGGCACTCTGTAGGCTAAAGGGTTGTGTTAGAATATTCTACCTTCATTCTATTAGCCTACATCGTTGCAGTGTCGTAGGTACTTATACGCACCCCACTAAGGTGTATACACCCAAGTTGGGGGTTGGGTTCCCAAATTGGTTGGGCTCCCAATTATTGGAACCCCCAAATAATCCCAACCAAGATTATTGGACCCACCAATAATCTTGGCTAGGATTATTGGACCCCCAATAAGTTGGCCAACCCAACTTATTGGATTGACCAATAATCGTGGTCACCTCCCAACCAAACCCCCCCCTCCTACTCCTCACCTATGTATACCCGCTCCTTTGATAATACAATTAACTACTTTTTCACCTTTTCTCATAGCACCGGCATGGATCATGGAGGTACAAGCCACCTCCATGACCAAACCGATGCATCACTCAGTGACCCCATTCTGATGCGGGGAGTCCGGCAGGGTGTACGACTAGGTGATGCCCTCTGCACGACAGAAACGGCCAAGTTGACCGGAGGCAAACTTGCCGCCACGGTCGGAGTGGAGACAAAGCACTGGTAGGCCACGGTGGACGTGCGCAGCTATGACCCACGGGATAGGAACGCTAGGCACATCGGCCTTCCGCGCCAGGGGAAACACCGTGGTGTAGCGCGTGTAGTCGCCGACAAGCACTAGAAAGTGGCGCTCTCGACGCGACCCATGGACGGGGGCTGGGCCCCGAACGTCCAAGTGCAGGGTCTGGAGTGGCGCAGTGGTAGGGGGAAACGAGAAGGAGTGAGGAGAACGGCGCAGACGGTTTTGATAGAAGGTGTACACGGCAGCGCAGGCGAGGGGGGGAGGGCAGGGAGCGACGCAGGGAAACCTGCTACAAGAACGTGATGGGACATGTGATGCAGACGCGGGAGTGCGAGGAGACCTAGGCGGTGGTGCCATAGCTGCAACGGGTGCATGAGCGACCGAGACAAGCAAGCCCCAGCGACATAGGTCGCCGCAGGCACCCGGGGGGGTGCCTTCACCGAGGGGGGCGCAGTGTCAAGCGTAAATAGGATGGACACATGATCTCGGGGGAACGTGGTCAAGGGGGCACTAGTGGCGGCCTCGGTACAAACCGTGTAACGCTTGTGTCCGAGGAACGTAGTGGTGCCGCCAAGGTCCTGAAGACAGCCGACACCAACTAAGTTCCTACAGAACGAGGGGATGTGCAGACCTGTAAGAGAGCCCGTTTTTTTTTTTTCTTTTTTGGGCTTCAGACGCAGACGGTTTTCGGTCCCCTTCTAGGAATAGAATCACCACGCGTATAGCCACGCGAGGCTATTGGCTTTAAGGGATTACGGCAGGATTACGCTAGATATAGCGTGCCAGTACATCCCAAGCCCTGTCAGGGATATACTGTTGGTGCAATCCTATGGCTTGCACTCGGCTTGTCGTCCTTGTTTGTGTGTGTGCATGCATGGCATGGAATGAATTGTGAGTCTATGTCAGTGCTATCTAGTGCTTGTGTGAATGTTTGAATGGTGTATCACAGTGTGGCTTGTGTCCGTCAAGACATTAGCGAGTTTTTACAACTCGCATGTCAAGTCGTCGTTTGTGTGTCGCATGTGTTTTTTCTATTTTGTCGAGTGTGAAGTGTCCATCGTGTCGCAGGTGTGTGCAGCAAGCCCCCATCAACTCAAGAAGAATTTATCTTGCACATCCAAGAACAAGAGCTCAAGATTTCAAGCCCAAGGGACGCGGATAAATATTAAATAGTGAAAATAGTAACGTTACTTCGTGTAGTGTTACATTTCACTTGGGGTAGCCCCTTGGAGGGTTGGTTTCGAGACTCTTCATGGTTGGGGACTCTGTGGTGGTGTACCACCAACCTGGACCTCGGCTCTTGGGGTATGTAGAGGCTGGGAACCATCTCCCTCTCGAACTCTTCTTGCTAAGTTTGTACTCCTAAGACTATAGTGGCTGCTGTACCTCCTACCAGTAAAACCGCCATAGTGTCGTCAAATCTTCATGGAATTTCATGATTCAACTTGCTGCTGATAGGCGACAGCAACGCGCTCCAGATTCAATTTACAGATCACCGTTTGAGGCACAGATCAGATCGCCACCAAGTTTTGAAGCTGTCTGACCGAATTCTGACTGTCCTGAATTTCTCTCATTTTAGGCACATCTGAGCCTATTGTGATTATAACAAGTGGTATCAGAGCCCCTTGGAGCCGTCTCGACCATGCCTAGGCCTGAGGAAGGGGGTGGCAGAGGTGTTGGAGGCAGAGAAGACGCCCAAGCACAAGGTCAACACCAAGATCCACCCGTTGCTCCGGTGCAACCTAGCCTTGGACCCTCTAGGGATGAGCCTAGAGTGTTTGGCCTTGACAAGTTCAACGGTGACAACTTTGCTGAGTGGTCCTTCAAGATGGAGAACATCTTTGACCATTATGATCTGCTGGAGGTGATGGAAGGAACGGAGAAGCGCCCCGAGAACGACCCGGAGAAGAGCCCGTGCGTGCGGAAGAGCGCACAAGGCTACCTTCTACTTGGGCAAGCGTTGGGGAGCAGCCAAATCCGTCACATCAAGCCTTTTCAGCGTGAACCAGCAAAGGGACCAAAGGCATGGGCTGCTCTCAAGGGTGTACACGCTCCTGCAACAGCGGCGGTGGCTGTGGTTTTGGAGCGGCAAATGGCGGCACTTCGAATTGACGAAGGCGAACCGGTGGAGGAAGGAGTGCAGAAATTCTTCGACTTATTGACACGGCTCGAAGGAGCTGACCTGAACTACAGTGACCTTCAAAAGAAGACCAAGCTGCTAGCCTTACTTCCGGACTCATGGTCCTCGCTCATCATCAACCTTAATCGAGATCTGCCCCGTCTCTCACTCGAAGATGTGAAGCGGGAAATCTTACAAGAAGATTTCCGCCGTCGCGAATTGGCGGGTCCCGATGGTGCCGGAGTTGCAAGCATGGGCCGTGGGCATGGCCGTGGAAGGGGCAGAGGGCGAGGAGGAAGATTTGGCAGCAGTAACTTCAATGGAGGCCGTGGTAATGGAGGATATGGCAGCAACAACGACAATGGCTACGGGCGTGGGCGCGGTCGATTTGATGGCGAATGCCACTTTTGCCACAAGACCGGCCACATGTGGAGAGATTGCTTCAGATTGCCTGATGGATGGACCCCTTCTCAAGGCCAAGAGGGAAGAGGAGCAAGGGGAGGAAGAGGCAGAGGTCGTGGAGGCCGTGGTGGCCGTGGAGGCGAAGCGGCAAGCATGAAAGGTGGAGACTACGACAAGGACTCGAGTGAAGATCGATACCCGGGCCAATTCTTCTTTGTCTCCACACAAGCGGCAGCTGCAGCAGGAGGTGTGGAAGGCTTTGAGGAGCCAGCAACTGTGGGAAATGTCACCCTTCACTCTCTGGACTTTTGGGTGATCGATAGCGGCGCCACCTACAGCATGACACCTCGTGCGGACTTGCTCACCGAACTCGAACCGTCGCCGGTCAAGCATGTTACATCGGCTTTGGGGCAGCGAGCAGAGGTGAAAGGCATGGGCAAGGCCATGTTCAAGGGTGCTGATGGGAAGATGGTGGGCCTCAAGAACGTGCTTTGGGTGCCCCACCTTGCAGCCAACCTGATCTCTGTTCGGCGTTTGCAAAAGGCCGGCATGGACACATCTTCCAAGGGCTCCGAAACATATACCGCGAGGCTTGGTGAGCGGAAGCTTTGGGACCTTCATGAGGACAGGGACATCTACAATGAGATGTGGCAAATCCCAGTGGTCCCCATGCCTAAAGGGAGGCAAGTGGCAGCAAGCGTCAGCACCAAGAGTGAAGCGGTTGGTGGCGGTGATCACGGAAAAAAAAGTGACACCAAGAGTGACTCGAAGGAGTGCAATCTTGGAGAGACCAGCAAGGCGTGTGAACCCAAGGAGAGTGGTGCAGCAGCCAAAGGTGGTGGAAATGAGGAGGAGAATCCTAAGATCAGCAAAGCAGCAGTGGCAAAGGAGAAAGGAGAGAGCTTGTGGGGCACGATTGCGAGTGCCGCTTTCTCCAACCCGACTTCCGCTACGGGAGAGTGTGATTGGCTGACCTTGCATCGGCGAATGGGGCATGTGGCATTGCCCATTTTGCAGCAGATAGTTAAGCAAGAGATGGTCAGTGGGATACGTGTCAAGGGGGAGCCCAATGAGGTGCTTGGCTGTCCAACATGCATGCAAGCCAAGTTCACCCGCTACCCGTTCCATAGCTCGGAGACAACGGCGAAGGCACCACTTGATGAGGTGGTGATGGATGTGGTGGGCCCCTTGAAGCTTGGAGCTGCTGGAGCTGAGTACTTCCTCACCATTGTGGACGTCTACACTCGCATGACTTTGGTGTATGTGCTGCCCAAGAAGAGTGACGTAGCTGAAACGGTGAAGACCGATTGGTTGCCGATGGTGGAGCGGCAACAAGATTGACTTGTGAAGGCGATTCGCACTGACCGTGGGGGAGAGTTCCTGAGCAAGGATTTCTCAACTTGGCTGAAGAAGCAGGGCATAAGGCACTCTCTTACCATGCCCTACTCTCCTGCAATGAACGGCATCGCCGAGCGTGCGAATCGGACACTCACGGAGACGGCTCGGGGACTTCTCATTGAAGCCGGTCTACCCAATTACTTTTGGCCGGATGCGGTGTGGCATGCTTGTGTGGCCAAGAACAGAGCCTTGACTCATGTGGGAGAAGACAAATGGGTGCCCTATGTGGAGTGGATTGGAATGAAGCCGAAGGTGGATATGCTTCGGGTGTTCGGGTGCATGTGCATGGCACTTGTGCCTAAGAAACTTCGGCACAACAAGCTTGATGCCAAGGCAACATGGGCCGTGCACCTGGGCATGGCCCAAAACAGCAAGGGATGGCTTCTATGGGACCCATTTACCAAGAAGTTCCTGGTGAGCAGAGATTGCAAGTTCATGGAGAACTTACCGTACAAGGAGTGGAAGGCGGAGAACCAAGCGAAGATTGGTGTGCGGCTTGGAGAGGTGAAGAGGACCGGCTTGGAGCATGTGGAGCTGCCCTTGGAGCTGAGTAGCAGCAGCACAATCACGAGGCAATCTCCCCAAATGAATGGGGATGAGGAGGAGGAGGAGGTGGAGCAAGGTAATGAGCGTGCACCGCCACTTCCGCCTCGTGCTACAAGTGCTCGCGGGAACCGACCGGACTTACCGCAAAGCCATGAGAGCATTCAAGTCCCTGCAGCAGAGGAGGAAGGAAGGAGGAGAAGGAGGACTCAGCCCCCCAATAGGTTGAGCTATGAACGGCTTGGAGGACCAGCAACTCAACCTTGACCGGTTCGGCTCTCATGCTAGGCGATGATGCGGAAGATGAAAGCGAGGAGTGCGCTTTTGCCTTCTTCTCTCCGGTGGAGATACCGGGGGAGCCTACAAATTCCAAGGAGGCTTGGGAGGGCCCCAATGGGAAGGAGTGGAAGAAGGCCTCAGATGAAGAAATGGGGAGCATCATCGAGAACAACACGTTTGACTTGGTGAACCTACCTCCGGGGCGGAAGGCGATCTCTTCCAAGTGGCTCTTCAAGCGCAAGACCGACGCCGACGGCAACATCGAGCGCTACAAGAGCAGACTTGTAGCCAAGGGGTATCAGCAGCAAGAGAAGAAGGACTACAATGAAGTGTATGCCCCTGTGGTGAAGGGTACAGCCCTTCGAACCCTCTTTGCCGCGGCGGCCATCAAAGGATGGGTGGTGAAGCAAATGGATATAGTAACGGCCTTCCTCAACGGCTTTTTGGAGGAAGAGACCTTCATGGAGCAGCCAGAGGGGTACAATGATGGGAGTGGCAGAGTGTGGAAGCTGAAGAAAGCACTCTATGGCCTCAAGCAAGCCCCTAGGCAATGGTACATCAAGCTGCGGGAAGTCTTGGAGGCGATCGGCTTCACTCCCTCAACGGCCGATCAATCCTTGTTCATGCTTGGCGAGGGGGAGCAGAGGAGCTTCATGGTGGTTTATGTGGATGACATCCTCATATTCTCACCCTCCTCTGACCTTGTGAAGGAGGTGATGCTGAAGCTTCAAGACAAGTTCAAGTGCAAGACCCTTGGTGACGTCAACTACTACCTTGGGCTTCACATTGAGCGAGATGTGGAGAAGCGGTGGATGCGAGTGCATCAAAAGAAGTACTTGGAGGCCTTGGCTGCAAACTTTGGGAAGAGTGAAGGTCATGTGGCTACTCCTCTTCCCTCAGGGTTCAAGTGTGTGAAAGGACCAGCGGAGGAAAGTGTTGGTGAAGAGGAGAGGCGCCGTTTTCACTCCTTGGTGGGCAGCCTCATGTATGCGGCCGTTCACACAAGGCCGGATGCAGCCTTTGCTACCGGGCAGCTGGCTAGGGTTGTCCAATGCCCTAATGAGGAGCAGGTAGCAGCTGGAGAGAGGGTGGCCAAGTACCTTGGCCAAACAGCAACTGTTGGACTGCAATACTCCGCGGCGGCACAAATGCGTCAAAAGGGTGCGGATGGAGTCGAACCCGGGAGGCTCTTTCTCACCGCCTTCTCTGATGCATCTTGGGCATCAGAACCAGAGGACATGACAAGTGTGGGAGGCTTCATCTGCTGTGTTGGTGGAGGGCCAACAGCTTGGGAGAGCAAGAAACAAGTGGACCAAGCATTGAGCTCGGTGGAGTCCGAGTACATGGCACTCTTCCGTGCCATAAGAGAGGTTGTGTGGTAGCGGCGTTTGCTAGCTGAATTGGGGGAGGAGCAGCAAGGACCTACCCCACTCTACTGTGACAGCCAAGGTGCTATTGCATTGGCTAAGAACCCCGTTCTTCATGGCCTTACCAAGCACATGAAGGTGAAGTGGCATTGGGTGAGGAGCATGGTAACCGCGGGTGAAGTGGAGTTGCACTACGTGAAGACGACGGCACAGCCAGCTGATATGATGACCAAGAGGCTGGTTGAGCAGCAGCATTGGAAGTGTTGCAAGCTTGCTGGGATGGCTCTGAACTAAGGGGAGCAGATTCTAAGGCCAACAATCCGAGGGGGAGTTTGTTGGTGCAATCCTATGGCTTGCACTCGGCTTGTCGTCCTTGTTTGTGTGTGTGCATGCATGGCATGGAATGAATTGTGAGACTATGTCAGTGCTATCTAGTGCTTGTGTGAATGTTTGAATGGTGTATCACAGTGTGGCTTGTGTCCGTCAAGACATTAGCGAGTTTTTACAACTCGCATGTCAAGTCGTCGTTTGTGTGTCGCATGTGTTTTTTCTATTTTGTCGAGTGTGAAGTGTCCATCGTGCCGCAGGTGTGTGCAGCAAGCCCCCATCAACTCAAGAAGAATTTATCTTGCACATCCAAGAACAAGAGCTCAAGATTTCAAGCCCAAGGGACGCGGATAAATATTAAATAGTGAAAATAGTAACGTTACTTCGTGTAGTGTTACATTTCACTTGGGGTAGCCCCTTGGAGGGTTGGTTTCGAGACTCTTCATGGTTGGGGACTCTGTGGTGGTGTACCACCAACCTGGACCTCGGCTCTTGGGGTATGTAGAGGCTGGGAACCATCTCCCTCTCGAACTCTTCTTGCTAAGTTTGTACTCCTAAGACTATAGTGGCTGCTGTACCTCCTACCAGTAAAACCGCCATAGTGTCGTCAAATCTTCATGGAATTTCATGATTCAACTTGCTGCTGATAGGCGACAGCAACGCGCTCCAGATTCAATTTACAGATCACCGTTTGAGGCACAGATCAGATCGCCACCAAGTTTTGAAGCTGTCTGACCGAATTCTGACTGTCCTGAATTTCTCTCATTTTAGGCACATCTGAGCCTATTGTGATTATAACATATACTTATAATAACAGGATAAACCAAAGGATAATGGAAAGTGAGAAATAGGAAACCAAATGAATCAGGATAAAATGAGAAATGAAATAGAAAGGAAATATGGAAAGGGAAGATTGGTGTAACGGGGTCGTACTCTCACAACACACCTACGCCATGCAACACCGAGTAATAGGGTCCAATCAGACTAGATTCATCAGCATACATGTCAAACATAGAATTCCTAATCTGATCCATGTCAAGCTCAAAGACAGGCACACGGCGGTGAGCCAAGGCATACCAGTCAAGAGGGTTCGACGTGGGACCGAAGCGGTGGCGGAAAAGGTCGTCTAGGTGGCGGTAGAAGCGGTCGGCGGTCTGGCCAGACTGGAGCAAACGGTGCCACGGTGGGGGCCGATCTGAAGCTGGTACTGGCAGGTGACCGCACGAGAGCCGCCACCCGACATCGAGCTGCGCCTGCCACTACCACGACAACCGCCACTAGCGCAGCCAGTCCACCACAGCGGTGGGGGTCCCCACGGCGACTGCTGCTGCTGCGACGACTACTGCTGTGGCTACTAGTGCTACTGCTGAGTCTGCTGCTGCTGCGGCTGAGGCTGCGTCTGCTGCTGCTGTGGCTGAGGCTGCGTCTGCTGCTGCTGCTGCTCCAGGGCGCCAGCCCCGGTCCCCTCTTTCGAACCACCGTCCCCGCCCCCACCTCCTCCACGCTCCCCACCCGCACCCCCCTTCCATCCACCACGCCCCCCTTTGGACCGGCGGCCCTTACCCGGACGTGACTGCGCTGAGGCCACAGCGGCGTCTCAGCAACAGAAGTAGAGACGTCCGAGTAAGAGCACAGAGAGGGAGAACAGCCCTCAAAGATAGGGACCGGCGCAATACTGCTAGACTGAGCAATAGCGCGTTGGGGGTCTCTATCGCAAAATTGGCAGTGACGAAGGCAGGGAGGGTGAGGTCACCCGGGTGATGACTAAGGAAGTTGTCGCGGGCTGTGGCTAGGCAGTTAGGGAGGCAAGTGGCAATGAGATAAAGGGTAGCGCAGAGCAGCGGCGGAAAGGCTGTGAGCTGAGTCTCGGTTCTAGCAGTGCGGTAGCTAGTCTCAAGCGCGCGGAGGTGAGTGGAAAGGTCGGCGACAGTGGGAAAGGACACAAGATCATGGAACAGCATGGGAATGATTAGGCGGATAGCAGAGGCGGAGGCGGGGGTGGAATAGCGCGCAATGACTGCATCTAAGAAGGCCTGGGCGGTCGCAACATTGGTAAAGCGGGGACGCTCAGACAGAGGAAGCGCGTGACTAATAGCAAGCTGTGAGACGGCGTGGCGCGAGTCCCAGACAGCACAAGCAAGCGCAACAGCAGAAAACGCCTCACGCTCAGCGGTGGTCGGGGTAGTAGGGAGGGCAACAGGCGCAGCAGGGCGGGGAAGCAGGCCATCGACATGAACAGCCAGGGAGTGACCGTCCTGGCGCTGACTTGTAAGGTGACGGCGGAGGTCGACGAGCCACGCCTCGAAGTCTATCGCCCGACCCTCCGCGTCAAGGCGGAGCTGTGAGTCCGCCATCACCACAGCTGCAGCAGCTGATTGCCACTGACAGGGAGAGGAGGAAAGGCAGAGGAAAGCAGTGGAGAGCAGTGGAGAGCAGTGGAGTGTGATGGAGTGCAGTGCAGTGCGGTGGAGTGCAGTGGAGAGCGGTGGAGCGGTGGAGACGGCCGGCAGGCGTGCAGGCGCAGAAGGGAGCCAAGGCCGGTAGGTCGGGGGCACAAGAGCGACGCGGCGGGGCAGCTACACGGCGGCACAGCTACACGGTAGCTCGGCGGCACTGCAGCGTGGCGGCTGGCTGGCGCGGGGCCGGTGCGGGCTGTGGCCGGCGGAGCAGGGGGCCAGCGAGGGAGGGCCCGGCTAGCTGGGGGCCGGCAGAGCGCACAGGGCTAGCGGGGCGCTAACAAGGGCAGGGGGGCAAACGGGGTCAGCGGGGCGCACAGGGCCAGCGAGGCGCACGGGGCTAGCGGGGCGTGACGGGGCTAGCGGGGCGCGAACGGGGCCAGCGGGGCGCACGGGGCCGGTGGCGCGTACAGGGCCAGCGGGGCGCACGGGGCTAGTGGGTTGCAACGGGGCTAGCGGGGCACGCACGGGGCCAGCGGGGCGAACGGGGCCAGCGGGGCGGATGGGGCCGGCAAGGCGCACGGGGCTAGCGGGGCTCGACAGGGGCCAGCGGGGCGCTAACGGGGCTAGCGGGGCGCGAACGGGGCTAGCGGGGCGTTAAGGGGCCAACGTAGCGTACAGGGCCAGCGGGGCGCAAGGGGCCAGCTGGGCGCTAATGGGGCCAGGGGCGCTAAGGAGCCGGCGGGGCTCGACTGGGGCAGCGGGCGTACACGGGGCCAGCGGGGTGAACGGGGCTAGCGGGGCTCGACGGGGCCCAGCGGGGCGCTGACGGGGCCAGCGGGGCACAAAGGAGCCAGCGGGGCTCTAAGGGGCCAGCGGGGCGTACGGGGCCAGCGGGGCGCTAAGGAGCCAGCGTGGCTGGGCGGCTAGGACTAGGCCTAAGGCGGAAGCGCGGGTGGGCGGGGGGGGACCTAACCTAGCGTGATACCATATAAACATGAGAAAGAATGACTAGAATGATGCAAACAAGTTGATTTTGTCTAAGGGGTTGTACCTCTAAGAGTACGCACCTATCTAGCCTATAAGATACATACATAATATGTTTGACCCCCCCCCCCACCTCCCCGCTACTCTAAATTTTCGGTCAAGTCCTCAATGTTAGAGACAATCCTCCACGAACCCCGCGCAACCCTCAAATCTCGGCGAGCTAGACATTCCTACCGTTTGTTTTTTGCGTAGCCTTCTGCACGCTCTGTATCCAAACCCCCCCAAGTCTCTGTTTACGATTGACTCTCGTCGACAATCGAACGGTCCAAATTCCTGTCACTTCACTTTAACAGATCTTGGCCATGAAATTCACGATGCCCAAAATTCCCTCAAGCCGTCCAAGATCCAAACTCAAAGGGGCCATTAGAACAGCTCGACAGCAAATGTTTCACGTTGGCCCACATGCCTTCGACTTTCGTCTAAAATTTCAAACGTGGCATTTTTCCAACTGAGGACGTTTCCCTCGTGACACAAGTCATGCTAATCGGTATCAAAACTGTATTGACGGTCAAATTTGACGGGCAAAGAAGCTTGAGGTAGCGTGTCATCGCGTCACGTAAGAATAGCCCTGAAAGTTCAGACTGTTGGAAATTTTCCCAGTCTGATTTGTTGCGTGCGCTGGGTTTCGCCAAATCTTTACAAGCTTGACCAATACACCTGTTCCACGCTAAGGGAGACGGGTTTCGCGCGGTTCGAGCCTGTTCCCCAAAAAATTCAAAACACGAGCAAACGGGACATTAGCCCGGAAAATGCACAATAACTTCAGGGCAAAATGTCGAACGTTTCAGCCTGAATTTGGGGGTTAATGCGGTTCAGCTCGATACCTGGTGTTTGGGACTGAACTTAGGGGGACACAAGCAGGCGAGAATTGCAATTGGGACTCTAGGGGTGACAAGATCTGTTGGGAACTGCAACTTGGACTGTTCGCCTGAGGACCATATCGTGGAACAGGTGTAGCAGCGAAGCTAGCGCAAAACGTGAACTGCCGACATCCTATAAGTGTCCTTCTGCTGTGCAATGGGACAGTGTGCAACATTTCCAGCGTTTTTTTATTTACCATGAGGCCACAGTATAAACTCGGGAAACACCTTGAGGAATCAGTATAAACATAGGCTGTCAAACATATTTGTATATGTTATAATAGGCTAGATAGGTGCATGCTCTTAGAGGGTACAACACTTGAACAAAATAAACCTATATGCCTCATTCTAGTTCTAACTGTTTACTCTGAGATGGTCTCACCTGCTAGGTTAGGTCCTCCCCGCACACCCGCGCTTCCGCTCTCGTCCTAGGCCTAGCCGCCCGCTCCTAGCTGCCCCTTAGCGCCCCGTAGGCCCCGTGCGCCCCCCCTCTGGCCCCTTAGCGCCCTGTTAGCGCCTCGTCGGCCCCCCTCCGGCTCGTTAGCGCCCGCCGGCCCCGTTCGCGCCCCGTCGGCCCGTTTAGCACCCCGCCGGCCCGTTCGCGCCCCGCCAGCCCGTTAGCGCCCCGCCGGCCCGTAAGCGCTCTACCGGCCTCGCTAGCGCCCCGTAGGCCCCTTGCGCCCCTCTGGCCCCGCTCGCCCCATCGGCCCGTTAGCGCCCCGCCGGCTCGCTCGCGCCCTACCTGCCCCGTTCTCGCCCCGTCGGTGTGCCCCTCCTGTGCCTCTCCATTGCTACGCCCCGCTGCCCCCACCAGGATGGCCCTGAAGCCCAATGGTCTCTTCCTCGCTGCCATGCTGGGCAGCGACACTCTCAAGTGCTGTGGGATGGGCTGTTGTGTGCGCTTGCCAAGGCGCAAAAAAGCGGCGTTTTTTTCAAAATTTTGTCGTTTTAAACGACATCGTAAGATTCCGTCGTTTAAAACGATAAAAAGCGGGTAGACTCTCACTTGCTAGGACCTTAATTGTGTACTCCTCTTTATATATACCTTTCACACTGTCCTTGTGGCTTCTCTTCCAGTGGCTGGACTAGTAGTGACGCCCTGGTTTGCTCTTGTCGTGTTTGTACTCTTGCTGGCTGGTCTTCGGATCCCTGGCTCAAAGTTTGGACTAGTAGTGCCACCCTGAGCTATGTGTTCCTTGCTCTACACTGCCCCTTCTCTAGCCTAGGGGGTGTGTTAACTTATACCTATGGTTATATGTAGAAGTTATAGGCTAGATAGGCTTATGTTCTTAGAGGGTACATCTCCAACCCTATATCTTCCCTGTACTCTCGTGTTTCTAACTATTCTAGTATTCTAACATGGGTGACTCTAACAAGAGTCACTGTGGATGAAGGGCCAAACCAATCACATTTGATGCCCATTGAAAAAAGTGATTGTGGTGCATATTGCTCAATAAATGAATGGAGTGACTCTGTGGCACCTTGGAGATAGAGGGCCATCACTACGCGAAAACCCCCACAAGGAAGCGTGAAATAGGCTACATTTCAAACGCCCCGTACCGATATATTTATTTGCCCAAAATTGCCCCAAACCAAAGCGATAAGACCTCATGGTTTTATATCCGGGCAAATACTGTACGGTATACACTGTTGGGCTGATAAAAGCGCTTAGGATCTTTTCAGAGACTAAGTCCCAGTTGTACAAGATACTTGAGTAGTGCAGCGGAAGTTGAGTAGTTGAACCCTTGCACTAGTATGTGAGAGCAAGTGATTGATTAAAAGAAACAAGCATACAACGATATATAGTAATTAGGAAATAAAGCAGTTGTAAAATACAGTTGAGGGGACGGTATTCGAGTCGCTGTGCGACTCGATTGTCGGTTCGGTTACCACCCTTGCAGTCGCAACGGTCAGTCGTAACCTCCAGTTGCAACCCTTCGAGTCTTTCGTCCTTTCGTGTTCTTTCGTCCAACCTCCTCATGTAACCTCCGTTGACTCGCGTACCCGATACGGCTTTCCTCGAGTGTAGTATCACACTTAAGAAACGCTTAAGTCCTTGAGGTATTTCCAACACTCCCCTTTGTTTCTGGAGTGCTGACGTGTCCGGATTCGGTGACGTTTATCTGCCCTGTCAGCAGCATGCAGTAATCGAACTTTGCCTTCGCCAGTTTCTTCGTCAGATAGTCTGCGGCCATTTTTGTCATGGGGCAGTAACTGAGTTGAAGTCTCCCCTTCGCGATCTCATCCTTGACGAAGAAATACCGCACGGCGCTGTGCTTGGTTCGATTGGCGAACCCATATTTGTTCGTGATTTTGATTGCGGATTGGTTGTCGCAGAGTAACGAGAAGGCGGGCATGGTCGCTATTTTCGCTTCCTCGAGCAGCTCCCGCAAGTAAAGTCCTTTGGTCGCGGTGCAGAGGGCGATATATTCCGCTTCAGTCGAAGATAGCGCACTTAATTCCTGCTTGCTCGATTGCCAGGAGATAGTCCCGATAGGTTCTAGTCGGTAGATGTAGCCCGCTCTGGAGCGTCGATTTTCCCTATCTCCCGCATGGTCGGCGTCGACATAGCCGAGTAGTTGTACGGATGACGGTGTTACTTTGCTGTAGGTAAGTCCGGTCATCGGCGTAGAGACGAAGTAGAGTAGTGCCCGATTTAACTCTTCGAGATCCTCTTGCTCCGGCTGCTTCAGGTGTGTCGCCAGTTGGCTCGCGCTGTAGGACAGGTCCGGTCGGCATGTTACTGCTGCGAACAGTAGACAGCTGAGTTTCTGTTGATATTCTTGGATTTGCTTCGCGGGGATTTTTGCAGAGGTTCCGCCATTGTCGTTCCCGTAGCGATAGGGAGTCGCGACTACAATCGGCGTTAGTCCGAATTTCTTCGCGACAACGCCTGCGTACTTTCCGGCGTATAGGTAAAACGCCGAGCTTCGACGACGTTTAGGCCCAGGTACTAGGTCACGGTGTTAGACACCGTGAGTGTCAAGTCACTCCTCAGCTCCCCTTCGAACCAGGTGGCAATGTCGGTAGTGGAGCCGAAGTAGAGCAGGTCGTCGATGTAGACAGTTAGTAGGACAAAACCCCCCTCCTTCTGTAGTCGATACATGCCTTGGTCGTGCGGCAGCTGTAGGAAGCCGATCCTGACGAGGCGGCCGTGAAGATGCTGCTGCCAAAGCCGCGGGGCTTGTTTGATCCCGTAGAGGGATTTTTTCAGCTGGCACACTTTTGTGGGATCGTCGATGAATCCGTGGGGCTGCTCGACGAAAATCTCGGCGTCCACAAGTGCGTACAGGAAGGCGTTTGCGACATCGATCTGGCGCAGTAGTAGCTTCTTCGTGGCTGCGACGGCGAGTAGAATGCACAAGGAGGTGTGACGAGAGACTGGGGCGAATGTCTCTGTGTAGTCGGTTCCGTATCGCTGATCAAATCCTCGTACGACCCAGCGAGCCTTGAATCGTTCGATGGAGCCGTCCGCATTAGTCTTGATGCGGTACACCCACTTTCCCGAGAGCACGTTTTTCCTGTTGGTTTTTGTTGCAGGTACCAGCTTCCACGTGTTTCGGTCTTGCAGGGCCTTCAGTTCTTTTTCCATTGCTTCCTTCCATTTTGCCTTGTGTTCCCCCCCCAGATCCTGCGACATAGTCGTTGGCTCACGCGGAGACGGCGGCGGCGGGCTCTGGTCGGCGACCCATAGTCCAAGGATCTGTAGGCCTGTGGGTGTGTGTCGAGTGTAATTGTCATTCCCGGGATAGGCTGCTTCGTCACCATCTTCTGGGTCAGGTAAGAAATTTGGTCCGATGCGTTCTGAGACATTCGTGTCGACTGGTTGAGGTGTAACGTAACCTTGGTCAGCGAAGTGGTAATAGGTGTCGAGGTTGTTACTATCGAGAGGATTGTCGTCGTCGAGTGGAACAGGCACGGAGCAGTAAGGGAGTGGTCCGGCAGTTTCCAAGGCTTCAAGTACGTCTTCTTCTGCTGCGTCAGCTTCGGCAACACGGTCGGCAAAGGACCGAAGGCCCTCGAAGCCGTCGGTGGGGTCTTCTGTGTTGGCGACATTGTCCAGGTAATGCTGCAGCGTCAGTCACTCGTAGAAAATCACATCACGTGAGGCCACGGTATTTTTGTCTTGTATGTCGAGGAGTTTCCATGCTTGGAAATGTTTTGCGATGCCGAGATGTAGTCCCCACCGTGCTCGTTGAGAGAATCGTCCTGCTCGGGCTGTGTGGGGTCTGTACTGTACCATGCAGCCGAAGACTCGAAGTAATTTTGCGCTGCCCCTTTTTCGTGTCCACAGCAGGTGCGGTGATGCGTTGTTGGGAAGTGATGACGAGGACAGCAAATTGTGCAGGTGGACTGCATGCATCATTACGTCTGGCCACAGTGTGTTGGGCAGTCTCATCCCCAGGAGCAGCTTTCGCATCGTTGTCTGCAAGGTCCGGTTCATCCTCTCTGCGACCCCCTGCTGTTGGTGAGCGTAGGGCAGGGACACCAGGCATCTCATGCCCCTTTCTGTGAGATAGCTCCTGAACCTTTGTGACTGGTACTCCAGTGCCCCGTCTGACTAAAAGCTCTTGAGTTGGGAACCCGATTCGCATTCCGTGATGGGGAGCCATGTTGTGAAGGCTTCGAACGCTTGATCACGTGTCTTGAGGTTGTAGTGCCAGACGTATCGTGTTGCTGCATCGATGAACGTGATGACAAAGTTGTACTCTGCTTCACTGTCGTCTCGAGGCATATTTAAGATGTCGCTGTAAACTTATTCCATCGGTGCGTATGCAGGTGCGCTTGGATTGTGGTGCGACGGGAAGCGTTGGTAGGGAAGGTCAGCTTCAGGACATGTGAAGCATCGGGCCCGGGGTCGTCGAAGCTCCTGGCCACTCGTTGTGAGGAAAGCGTCCTTTTCTATTACTCCGGCTTGTATTGTTTGTAGTACTTCGCTGATTGCAGGATGTCCGAGGCGTTGATGCCAGATGTCGTCGGGAGCGCGATGGCCGGGTGAGCGTTGGTACATGTCGGCGTCAGAGAAGAACGCGACGACCGTGGTGGGACTTCGCAGACTTCTCGGGTGATGGGCATAAGTTGATATGCTTTAGTTGGCGGTCCTCGGATTGCTGGGGATGGTACACGGCTGGGTTGTGCTGCTGCTACTGCAGGTGATGTTGGGGAAGGGACGCTTGCTAGTACTTGTCTTTCTTGTCAGATGACTGCTAACGCTCGTGTTCTCTCTGCTGCAGGTATGGTGTTGGAGTACCAGAATCCATCTGGGGTAAAGTCGGGGTCAAGATTCGGCGGGTGCGTCTAGGCGGCGAACGACACGATGCCATCGCTGTCGGCAGTACCGCGGTCGGGGACGAAATCCAACACGAAGACACCCGACTTCAGGAGAGCGCGATCGATGAAAAGACCGCCCTTCCCATGGTAAAGTCGAAACTCGTTGGCGTCCAAGTCGCATTCCAAGTGAATTCTCTTCGCCATTAACTGGCTGACGCTTAGTAGATTGTATCCCAAGTTGTCGACGATGAGAACCTTGTTGAGTTGTAGTATGACGTTTGTCTCCATGGACTGAAGTTGAACCACTGTTTGTCTGTTTGCTTTCACGTTCTCGTTGTTGGCGATGGTGATGATGACATCGCGGTTGAGACGTCGTTCTCGTTGCACGAAGCGCCCGGAAGAACACATATGTTGACCGCAGCAGCTGTCCAGGAACCAGGTGTTTCGCCCGGTGGGTTCGGCGTTGGCGACTGCAGCGTACGTCGGGTTGACCTGAAGACCTTGTGACCACAGCGGCGGCAATTCTTCTTCGTCTGGAGCATAAGTGGGTGGTGATCCGGGTGTGCAGTTGTCGATGCGTACCATACAATTGATGATATTTGGAGTGCTGTGTGCAGATGTGGAGGAGCGCCTTGGCGGTATCTCTTGAGTGGAGGCGACTTGCGGGTCTACTGGACGATAAACTCGAGGGCGTGTGCAGTTGACTTTGGAGTGCCCGGATATTTGACAGTTGTGGCAGAACGGCGGCACGATGGTAAGTCCTCTGGTATCGTGTCGGTTCTGCTTGTCACGTCGATTGTAGTTGTTGTTGTTCCTCCGTTGAGTATAGAAGACTAACGGTTGCTGCTTGTTTCTTGGTTGTCGTTCTTCAAACAGGTCCATCTCCTGTTGTTCAGCATGAAGCTCGACGCAGAGGTGCATCTCGGAGATTCGTCCGTGGGCGCGAAGGAGCGAGCGGGTTGTTCTCCATTCTGGTCCGAGTCCGGCGAGAACGAGTGTCACGAAGCTTTCTTCAGTCATTGTACCTCCGCACCGAAGCAGGCGGTCGCGGAGTGTCTGGCAGCGACTCATATACTGCATTGCCTTTTCCCCGGTCTTCATTTGTATTGTTGTCAATTGCTGCATGAGTCTGCTTTGTGTCACACTGTCGTTTGCTTGATAGAGACATTTGAGGTGATGCCAGGCGAGCTCCGCTGAGTTTCCGTAGCTCCGATACGTTTTGATGCTTTGTTGTTATTGTGGTGACAGGTTCCGCAGGAGAACTGTGTATGCCAGCAGTGACTGATAAGTGAAGATTTCCTGCTCCTTTGCAGTGCCATTGCTTGGAAATGGCAGGGACCTATTGAAGTATCCCAAGAGGTGCGCGGCCTCCATCAGCAGCTCGAACTCAAAACTCCAGGTAAAAAAGTCGTGCCCGTTGAATGGCGACGATGTCTGTGGTTTAATCACATGTGAAAACTGCGCCTGGAAACTCAATATTTTGTTTGGTGTCTGTTGTGATGCAGTTGCTGTCTGTTGAGCATGGGGCGGCATGAACTCGAACGTCCCCGGTGAAGAGTGATAAGGCGCGAAGGTAGGCGCTTGGTTGTTTCGCATGAATGATGAGTTGTCGAGGCTCATTGGTGCTAACCCCATATTTCCGCCATTACTCTGTGTTGAATGCGCAGGTGTCCTTGTCCGCTGCTGTTTGAAGTGCGACATGAAGCTGAAAAACCTTTCCATAAGATTGGGATCCACGCCTGAAGAGGGTGAAGGGGTCACCATTTCTGGTGCCCTTCCTGTTTCTTGAGCAGCGTCGGTATTAGTTTGTAGTCCTGAATTGTGTAGTCCAGAGTTGCCAGGTTGAGTGTCTTGGGCGCTGGGTGAGCCCGTAGAAGACTTCTTGCCCTTGTTGTCCATGACTTGTAGTCGATGAAGTTTTTGATGTACTGACTATAGATAGGATGCCGTTGATGGGAGTTTGGTCTCTGACCAGCTCTCATACCATTTTGGGCTGATAAAAGCCTTTAGGATCTTTTCAGAGACTAAGTCCCAGTTGTACAAGATACTTGAGTAGTGCAGCGGAAGTTGAGTAGTTGAACCCTTGCACTAGTATGTGAGAGCAAGTGATTGATTAAAGAAACAAGCATACAGCAATATATAGTAGTTAGGAAATAAAGCAGTTGTAAAATACAGTTGAGGGGACGGTTATCGAGCAGGGCTTATTTTATCAGAGTAAATCACTCTGATTCTCTGAAAATCAGAGTCGTTTTTGTAAACCACTCTGATGGTCCTGGGTAATATTTTGAAAGTATAAGTTTTCTCTGATTTATCAGAGTTGGCCTATGAACCACCCTGAAGAGTTTTCAATGGGGGGGATGCTCTTAGATTTTTCCCTGTACTCTCGGTATTCGGCTAAGTCCTCCGACTGCCAGTCACACCCCTCCCATACCCCACGCACCCTGGATAATTTTGGCTAAGTCCTTCGCAATTGGTCACATCCCGCCTCATACCCGCCGTAACTTGGAAAAATTGGGCCAAGTCCTCTGTAACCAGTCACAACACACTTATACCCCACGCAACCCAGGAACATTCCTCCTTCCCACACCCAATCCAACCTAGCCCAGCTTGTCAACTTATACATATTAGCTATGTAGAAGTTATAGGCTAGACTGAGGTATGCTTCTAGTGAGTACAACCAACTAGTATTTGTTCTAGGTTTCATTTCTAGTTTATCATTCAGTTCTTACTTCAACATGGTATCACGCGTAGGTTAGAATCCCCCACCTACCGCTTCCACCCGTGCCCTAGCTAGGCCCTGCCGCATCCCTCCTGGGCCCCGTCGTGCCTCTTAGGCCCCGTCGCGCCCTGCCTGGCCCCGTCGCGCCCGCCTGGCCCCGTCGTGCCCCTCCTGGGCCCTGACGCGCCTCCTAGCCCCGTCGCGCCCCTCCTGGGCCCCGTCGTGCCTCCTAGCCCCGTCGCGCCCCTCCTGGGCCCCGCCGCGCCTCCTAGCCCCGTCGCGCCGCTCCTGGGCCCCGTCGTGCCTCCTAGGCCCCGCTGCGCCCGCTCCGGCCCCGTCGCGCCCTGCCTGGCCTCGTCGCGCCCGCTAGGCCCCGTCGCGTCCTGCCTGGCCCCGTCGCGGCTTGCCTGGCCCCGTCGCGGCCTGCCTGGCCCCGTCGCGCCTGCTTGGCCCCTCCGCGCCTGCCTGGCCCTGCCGCGCCTGCCTGGCCCCGCCGCGCCTGCCTGGCCCCGCCGCGCCTGCCTGGCCCCGCCGCATCTGCCTGGCCTGCTGTGCCGCTGACCCTGCACGATGGCTGACTTCGTGCTCCGACTGGACGCCGAGGGCCATGCGGTTGACTTCGTCGCCTGGCTGTCTGATCTCTGTCGCCACCTTACAGGTCAGCGCCAGGATGGCCACTCTTTGGTTGTCCATGTCGATGGCTTGCTCCCCCGCCCCCCCGCACTTGCTCCCCTCCCTGCTGACCCCTCCTCTGATGACCGTGAGACCTTCTCTACTGCTGCGCTTGCCTGTGCGGTCTGGGACTCCCGCGATGCAGTCGCTCAAGTTGCTATACTGGCGGAAAGTATTGCCCGGATAATATCCACTTTTAGGTTCAAACAATGATTCGAATGCTTTTAAGTGAGGTAACATTGAATCTCCGAAGTTGTTTTGTAAGTTACGAGTGCAAGTTGTACAGAGGTAACACTTTTGCCATTATAAGTGGTCGCACTAAGAGTGAGGACAAATTTATCGTCGCGTGAGTACATCCGGACAGTTTCAGCCAAGCGGCTGACTAGATATGTTTTTGACAGCCGCATAATCTCCATAGTTGCTCCCGCAAGTTTCTATTAGTCAGGAAAAAGGCTATACCCGAGGCTTCGACTAGGCCGAGATGAGACCGTTAGATGAGGCACGTCGCAGATGGATCTTAACCCTATTGCGGAGGGGGTATAGCACAAGGCGAATCGCAAAGGAGCTTGGCGCGGGGAAGAGTACGGTACATGATTTAGGACTCAAGGCTATTTCAGAGTCTAGCCTCGAGGATGTGCGACCTTCAATGCCCACAGCTGGTCGTCCAGGCATAGTCACGGATAGAATTCGTCGTGGGATCGTTAGGGCGAGTACTAGCGGCGAGGCGAAAACCTCAAAGCACGCGGCCCAGATCGTCGAATCCCAACACGGCATTACGGTACATCCTAGGACGGTGCGTAACGCGCTCAAATCTAGCGGCCTTGTCGCAATCCAACAGCCTAAGAAGCCGCACCTCTCTAAGAAAAACATCCGTGATAGGCTCAATTTCGCACGGGCCCATGCTGATTGGACAGTCAAGGATTGGAAACGTGTGATCTGGGCGGATAAGACCAAGATTAATAGGTTTTTCTCTGACGGCCGCGCGTTCACCTGGGTTCATGAAGATTCGGCCCTCCAACACCACCAGATCAAGCAGACCGTGAAACATGGGGGCGAGTGCTTGATGATTTGGGGCTGCATGACGTAGGAGGGGGTGGGTTTCATGTGCAAAATCGATGGTAGGATGGACGGGCCGCTGTATCTGAACATTTTGCAGGACGAGCTGAAGAATACCATCGACTTTTACGAGCTTTCCCCCTCGGATGTGATCTTCCAGCATGATAACGACCCCAAGCACAAGTCCCGTCTGGTGCAGCAGTGGCTTCAAGAGCAGGAGTTTGGGCTGCTAGAGTGGCCATCTTCAAGTCCCAATCTCAACCCCATCGAGCACCTCTGAGCTCATCTCAACAAGGAGCTGGGTAAGCACGTGATGCCTCCCACTGGTATGGTGGACATGTGGGAGCGTGTACAGGAGGAATGGGAGAAGATCCCATCCGAGGTGTGCACCAACTTGATCGACAGCATGCCCAGGAGGATGAAGGCAGTGATTAAGGCGAAAGGGCGGTGGACCAGGTACTAGTTTTACAGTAGTTAAAGTTGCTGCCTGCGCTTGGCACTAATTGTCCAGATGTACCGTGATTGCTTATGTTTGCCTTTATCTGTTAACTACACTTGTTTCATCAAATCTAAAGCATTGTCTTGTGTTCTTATATTGGCCTGTATACAGTGGGGAAGGCCTTCAATTAAGGCTTAATGTACACATGCCCTTAATCGGCCTAAATTCATAAAAGTGCAAAACATGTGGACAATTCTTTCCGCCAGTGTATTCGCCACGCCCTCCCTGTGTCTGAGCGCTCGCGTTTTGCTACTGTTGAGACGGCCAAAGCCTACTTAGACGCCGTTATTGCTCGCTATTCCACACCCGCGTCTGCTTCTGCTGGCCGCTTGCTCTTCCCGATGCTGTTCCCAGACCTTGCAGCTTTCCTACCGTCGCAGACTTTCCCACTCACCTGCGTGCCCTAGAGACCCGCTATCGCACTGCCAGCACTGCTGCCCAGCTCACTGCGCTCCCCCCCCCTTTTTGCATGACGCTCTATTTTATCGCCATGCGCCTGCCAGACCGCCTCGCTAGTGCTCGCGATCACTTCCTTAGCCAGCACCCAGGTGACCTCACCCTCACCGCCTTTATCGACACCCTCACCAAGATCGAGACTCGCCAGCGCACTATCGCTCAGTCGAGCGGTGCGCTGGCAGTCTTTATCTTTCACGGCTGTGCCCCCTCCCAGTGCATGTTCACTGAAGTTTCGGCTGCGGTCGCCACGGCGACCCCTCTCACCGAGACGGCTGCTGCGGTCCACCCGTAGCAGCACTCACGTCGTGGTGGCCGTGGTCGCCAGGGAGGTAGGGGTGGTGGCGCAGGTGGTGGTGGTCGTGGTGGTGGTGACGGTAGTCCGCCTGAGGGGACTACCACCGGTGGGCAGGAGCAGCAACCCCAGATGCAGCAGATGCAGCCCCAGCAGCAGCCGCCGTCCCAGCAGCAGCCGCCATCCCAGCAGCAGCCGCCGTCCCAGCAGCAGTCGCCGCAGCCGTGGGCCCGTCTCCCGCCTGGTTGGCCCGGCACCTCCGGAGGTAATGACCGTGGTGGCGGCCCACGCAGCTCGGTCTCTACCGGCGGCTCCGGTGTTGTCACTTGCCAGTACCAGCTTCAGACCGGGCCTCTTCGCGGCACTCTGTGCCGCCGCCCGCACCCGACCGCCCGCTGTTTCCGCCGCCTCGACGATCTCTTTCGCCATCGCTTTGGCCCGGCCCTGGGCCTCCCCGACTGGCACAGCCTGCTTCGCCAGGGCGTGCCGATCTTTGAGTTAGACATGGATCAGATAGGTGCTGCTTTGCATGCCTTGTATTCTGACGCTTCTAGTGTTGCTGGATCTTATTACCCTGTGTACTCTAGTTTAGGAGTTGCACCGTTGTGTAGCTTAGCCTCCCCTGCTGCGTCAGGCGTAGGACTGCCTAGTTTGCCTAGCCTAGTCTCTGCACCGGCTCTGTTCCCGGCCTCCGCCACTGCTTCGCTGTCCTTCACTCTCGACTCCGGTGCTTCTGCCTGCTTCTTCCACAACCGTTCCGCGCTCACGCCGCTTGCTACGCCTACTGTTGTCTCTCTCGCTGACCCCTCTGCGGGTCCTGTCATCGCTCGCAGCTCTACGTCCCTTCCCTGTCCAGCAGTTCCCTCGGGCTCCCTTTCAGGCCTCCACGTTCCCTCGTTCTCGAGGAACCTGGTTGGTGTCGGCTGTCTCCAGGACCTCGGCGTCACCACCACGTTCCCCGGGCACGAGCGGTTCGCTGTCTATTCTGAGGCTGTCTCAGGTTCCCCCCTTGCGACGTTCCCCCGGGACCCGGTGTTCGGTCTGTTTACCCTCGACACCGCTTCCCCCCCGGTTGGTGTGTCGTCCCAGGTCGCTGCCGCTTGCTCGTGTCGGTCCTTCACTCACCCATCCCTTCTCTGGCACCACCGCCTAGGTCACCCTGCTCTGCCACGTTTGCGTCACATGTCCCAGCACGGTCTTGTCTTAGGTCTTCCCGTATCGCTCCCTGCCCTTCCTCCCTCGACTGCGCCACCGTGCACGCCTTGCGTCGAGGGCCGGCTCCGCCGTGCTCCTCACTCCTCCTCGGTGCGCCCTGCTACTGCCCCCCTTCAGACCCTGCACCTGGACGTTTGGGGCGCTGCCCCCGTCCCCGGCCCGCGAGGTGAGCGCTACTTCCTTGTGCTCGTCGACGACTACACGCGCTACACCACGGTGTTTCCCCTGGAGCGGAAGGCCGACGTGCCCGACGTTCTTCTCCCGTGTGTTGTGGCTGCGCATCTTCACCGCGGTCTCCCCGTGTTGTGTCTCCACTCTGACCGTGGCGGCGAGTTCGCCTCTGGTCGGCTTGGCCAGTTCTGTCGTGCGGAGGGCATCACCCAGTCGTACACCTTGCCGGACTCGCCACAGTAGAATGGGGTTGCTGAGCGCCGCATCGGCTTGGTCATGGAGGTTGCTCGCACCTCCATGATTCATGCCGATGCCCCCCATTTTCTGTGGCCGTTCGCTGTTCGCTACGCTGCTCACCAGCTTAATTTGTGGCCCTGCTCCTAGCGGCCGCAGGTTTCGCCGACCCTCCTTTGGACCGGGTCCCCCGGTGACGCGTCTGCGTTCCACGTCTGGGGCTGCCTTGCTCACGTTCGTGCCTCTGGCACAGACAAGCTCACTGCCCACACTGTCCCCTGTGTCTTCCTTGGTTTCCCCCTGGACTTGTCTGACTGGCTCTTCTACCACCCGCCGTCCCACCGCTTCCTCCACTCTCGTGACGTCACCTTTGACGAGTCTGTCTCCTTCTACCGCCGCTTCCCTCACCGAGGTCTCCCGGTTTCCCCGCCCCTGTTCCTTGCTCCCTCTCCCCCGGTCGCCCCTCCTCCTCCCCCGCCTCGTCCTGCCCCGTCTGGTGTCTCTCACGTCACTCCCCTCCCGTCGGTTGTCCCCGTTGAGGAGTCTGCTGACTCTGGTGGTACCCCCAACCCGTCCTTGCCGAGTCCCCTGGTGTCTCCGCCTCCCTTGTCGCAGTCGCTGACTCCGCCGCTGCCGCCGCTGCTGCCACCGCCGCCGCCGCCGTCACTGCCGCTGCCGCCGCCGCTCTTGGCCTCTAGGGGTGCTGGCGTTGAGGAGGGTGTTTCGTCCTGCGCTTCCTGGCGTGGTTTGTCCCGGCGGGCCTGGGGGTGCCGCTAGTGCTGGAAAGGGTTCTCTCTCTGGAGGTGTAGGTTCTGGGGGTGCTGCCGTTGAGAGTTCTGCCGGTCCGAGGGTCGCGGCCCAGCCGTCGCAGCAGCCGTCGCCTCCGGTCTCCGCTCTCCGCTTGCTCGGCCTTCCCTCCCCTGACCGCTCGCCGGTGTCTCCCCCACCGCCTGCAGACCTTCCTGTCTACGGCCCTGTGTTCCCGCCGCCGAACTCGTCTCCGGCCCGTCTTCCTCCTCGTTCCCCTCCTGTGTCCCCTCCGCTGTCTCCTGACCCTACACCTCCGTCCCACGTTTGGTCTCGTCATCCCTCACGTGCCCGTCCCGCCTCTCCTGTCCTGCGCTCCCACCCTATGTTGCTCCGTTCCCACTCGTCTCGTCCTCCCCTCCTCCCGTCACCTCCTCCCTCGTTGCTTGCTGTTGCACCTCCTCCGTTGTCTGACTACCTCCGTGCCGCTCATCCCCTTGTCCCTCGGGTTCTTGCCTCTCTTGTTATCGACCCTTCTGTTCTTGTCTCGCGCCTTGACGCGCTTGTCGCTGCTGTCGCACACTTTGCCTCTACCCGCTGCCTTGACTACGCTACCGCTCTGGTCTCTGACCCTGCCCGTCCTCCGTCCGTCGGGGGTGCTCCTGCCCTTGGTAGTGACGTCCTAGAGGACAGGCAGTACGAGCTCGCTTTCCTTTCTGAGGCTGCTCCCCATCTCTGCTCCATGCTGTAAGTCCCTGAGGGTGACCCAGACGCCTTCGACATCCCGACTCCTCGCACCTACGCTGAGGCCACCTCGGGACCTTGGGCGTCTCAGTGGATAGCTGCCATGGAGCAGGAGATGGCATCTTGGAGGTCCACCCGCACTTACGTCGACGCAATTCCCTCGCATGGGGTGAACGTAATCGATGGTCAGTGACTCTTCAAGGTGAAGCGCCCCCCTGGAGAGCCGCCTGTCTTCAAGGCGCGCTACGTGGCCAGAGGCTTCAGCCAGCGCGAGGGGGTTGACTTCTTCCAGACCTTCGCCCCGACCCCGAAGATGACCACTCTTCGGGCGCTGCTACACGTAGCAGCACAACGTGACTACGAGCTTCACTCCCTCGACTTCTCTACTGCCTTTCTTCAGGGCAGCCTACACGAGCAGGTCTACCTGCGCCGACCACAGGGCTTCACTAGTACCTTCCCCCCTGGGGCCCAGTGGCTTCTCAGGCGCCCAATCTACGGCTTGCGTCAGGCTCCTTGCGATTGGCACGACACGCTGCGTGCCACGTTAGCAGACATGCAGTTCTTTCCGTCCTCTGCTGACCCGTCGCTGTTTGTGCGTTCCTGCCAGACTCCGTTCTACATCCTTGTTTACGTAGACGACCTGGTCTTTGCTACTACTGACAGGGACGCACTGGCCTCTGTGAAGGCCCAACTGTTGAAGAGACACACCTGCACTGACCTTGGAGAGCTGCGTCGCTATCTTGGCTTGCAAATCTCTAGGGACAGAGCAGCGCGCACCATCACTCTGACACAGTCACACCTGGTGCGTCAGGTCCTTCAGAGGTTCGGTCTTCAGTTCTCCTCCGCACAGCCCACACCTCTACCAGTAGACCATGGGCTCTCCGCTCTCGTTTCTGAGGAGCCAGTAGAGCCCAGTGGCCCCTACACAGAGCTGGTGGGTTGCCTCATGTACCTGATGACTTGCACTCGCTTAGATCTCGCATATCCTCTCTGCATCCTAGCTCGCTTTGTGGCCACTGGCAGACACCGACCACAGCACTGGTCGACCGCTAAGAGGGTTTTGCGATATCTAGCAAGTACATCGGGCATGGGGTTAGTGCTCGGATGACGTAGGCCGGTGGTCCTCACTGGGCACGCAGACTCTTCTTGGGCAGACGACTCTGAGACTCTCATGTCGTCTCAAGGCTACTGTTTCAGCCTTGGTTCGGGTGCTATCTCTTGGAGATCCACTCGTTCGTCGTCTGTTGCTCAGTCCAGCTGTGAGGCTGAGATCTACACTGGTGCCATGGCGGCACAGGAGCTCCTCTGGCTGACCTTCTTGCTCACTGACCCAGGTGAGCGGCCTAGCTCTGCCCCGGTCCTGTACGCTGACAACAGGGCCATGATTCTCCTGTGTTAGGAGCCTCGACTCGAGGGCAGAGCGAAGCATATCCAGCTGCGGTTCTTCCTCCTGCGCGAGCTACAGCAGCGTCGCCAGGCTCGCGTAGTTCACTTGGCCTCCGGTGCCAACACAGCTGATATCTTTACTAAAATGCTTGCGCCTAGAGATCATCAGCGGCACTGTGTACAGCTTGGTCTTGTTCCTATAGCTTCTCACTTGTTAGGACCCTGATTGTGTTCTCTCTACTATATATACCTGTCAGACTGGCCTTGTGGCCTCACCTCCAGTGGTCGGACTAGTAGTGCCGCCCTGGTTTGCTTTAGTCTTGTTTGAACTCTTGCTGACTGGTCTCCAGACCCCTGCCTCAGTGGTTGGACTAGTAGTGCCACCCTGGGCTGTTTGCTTCTTGCTTAGCTTCACCCCTTGTCTAGCCTAGGGGGTGTGTCAACTTATACATATTAGCTATGTAGAAGTTATAGGCTAGACTGAGGTATGCTTCTAGTGAGTACAACCAACTAGTTTTTGTTCTAGGTTTCACTTCTAGTTTATCATTCAGTTCTTACTTTAACACAGCTGTGTTCAATGATGTTTGACTGGCCCTTACCGTCAATCACGCTACTCTTCTCGTCTGTAACTTGGCACGGGTTTGACACGTGAACATTGCAGCAAAGGCGATTGGTACAGCACATGCGCCAGCCAATCACTGGCGTATTATTTCTGTACTTCGCTCACAGGCAGACAGGATTGGCTGTTGTTTTTTCCCACGCGAAATGCCTACCAGCGCGAGATGCAGTGCTGGCTGAGAACGCGTTTTGTACTTGAGGCGAGCCCCAAGGGAAGAATTCGAGGCATCGAATATAGGTACGGGCGAGATCCCCTAAGCCAGCACTTTGGGTCATCTGGTCTGTCAAACTGATGCCCCGAAGTCCGGCCTAGGGACTCCCCGAGTACGGAGCGCGCCATGTCGAAGTATTTCGGAGCACAGCCTGGATGATTTTTTGGGGAGAACCCGGCCGAGACATTCCAGTTTCCAGCCGACTGTACTGGGCAGATTTCGGCCCAAAACTCTAAAAAACTACACTTTTCAGCGTTCATTCAGCACAAGTCTTGGGCACGGAATTGAAGGGGTTGTGTATATGGCGCGCGCCTAGAAAAAATGTGGTGCGATTTGGCAGTCTTCGGGGATAAAGCACCACGGTGCGAAATAGTCGTGGGGAGTGAATAATGGGCATCAGAGTTTTTATTTGAAAAGTGTGAAAAAACCCTGACAAATCAGAGTTCGAGCTCTAGGGCACTCTGAAAATCAGAGTTTGGCCAGGAGTCACTCGTGAAAATCAGAGTGGTGAAAAACCATAGATAAGCCCTGTTATCGAGTCGCTGTGTCAACTTATACATATTATCTATGTAGAAGTTATAGGCTAGACTGAGGTATGCTTCTAGTGAGTACAACCAACTAGTATTTGTTCTAGGTTTCCACCTCTAGTAATCATTCGTTTTCTACGTTAACATGGTATCACGCTTAGGTTAGGATCCCCCCGCCTACCGCTTCCGCCCGTCGCGCCTCCTAGGCCCCGTCGCGCCCCCTAGGCCCCGTCGCGCCCCCCCTGGGCCCCGTCGCGCTCGTTAGGCCCCGTCGCGCCCCCCCTGGGCCCCGTCGTGCCCGCTGGGCCCCGTCGCGCCTCCTAGGCCCCGTCGCGCTCCCCCTAGGCCCCGTGGCGCCCGCTGGGTCCTGTCGCGACCCCTAGGCCCTAACGCGCCCCCGCTGGGCCCCGTTGCGCCTCCTAGGCCCCGTCGCGTACCCCCATGGGCCCCGTCGAGCCCGCTGAGCCCCGTCGTGCCTCCTAGGCATCGTCGCGCCTCCTAAGCCCCGTCGCGTCCCCCCCCTCTGGGCCCCGTCGCGCCCGTTCGGCCCCGTCGCGCCCCTCCTAGGCCCCGTCGCGCCCGCTGGGCCCATTCGCGCTTCCTAGGCCCCGTCGCGCCTGCTAGGCCCCGTCGCGCCCCCCCTGGGCCCCGTCGCGCCCGTTAGGCCCCGTCGCGGCCCCCCTGGGCCCCGTCGTGCCCGCTGGTCCCTGTCGCGCCTCCTCGGCCCCGTCGCGCCCCCCCCTGGGCCCCGTCGTGCCCGCTGGGCCCCGTCGCGCCCCTTAGGCCCCGTCGCGCCCGCTGGCCCCTATCGCGCCTGCTGTTAGCGCTCGCCCGCCTGGCCTCCTCCTAGTGCCGCTCGGCCTCCTCCTAGTGCCGCCCGGCCTCCTCCTAGTGCCGCCCGGCCCCTTCCTAGCGCCGCCCGGCCTCTCCTCAGCGCTGCCCGGCCCCTCCTCGTGCCCGACCGGCCCCAGCAGCACCAGCCTGGCCCCTCCCAGCACCAGCCCGGCCCCAGAGCACCTGCCCGCCTCCCCTGCTCGGCCTGCCGTGTCCTCTCGGGCCCTGTGTCTTCTGCTTGCCTGCGCTGGGACGCCTAGCTGCTGCCCTACTGGAGAGTGCTGCCGCCGTGTCCCCGCGCCGCTGTGCTCCTGTGCCGCTGAGGAGCTGTGCTGCTGTGCCGCTGTGTCGCTGAGGAGCTGTGCCGCTGACCCTGCACGATGGCTGACTTTGTGCTCCGCCTGGACGCTGAGGGCCACGCGGTTGACTTCGCCGCCTGGCTCTCCGATCTTCGCCGCCAGCTTACAGGTCAGCGCCAGGATGGCCACTCTCTGGTTGTCCATGCTGATGGCTTGCTCCCCCGTCCCCCTGCACCTACTCCCCTCCCTGCTGACCCCTCCTCTGATGACCGTGAGGCTTTCTCTACTGCTGCGCTGGCCTGTGCGATCTGGGACTCACGCGATGCAGTAGCTCAGGTTGCTATTAGTCACGCCCTCCCTGTGTCTGAGCGCTCGCGGTTTGCTACTGTTGAAACGGCCAAAGCTTATTTAGACGCCGTTATTGCTCGCTATTCCACCCCTGCCTCCGCTTCTGCTGGCCGCTTGCTCTTTCCGATGCTGTTCCCAGACCTGGCTGCCTTCCCTACTGTCGCAGATTTTGCCACTCATTTGCGTGCCCTAGAGACTCGCTATCGCACTGCCAGCACTGCTGCCCAGCTCACTGCGCTCCCCCCTCCTTTCTGCATGACGCTCTATTTTATCGCTATGCGCCTGCCAGACCGCCTCGCTAGTGCTCGCGACCACTTTCTTAGCCAGCACCCGGGTGACCTCACCCTGACCGCCTTTGTCGACACCCTCACTGAGATCGAGACTCGCCAGCGCACTATCGCTCAGTCGAGCGGTGCGCCGCCAGTCTCTATCTTTCACGGCTGTGCCCCATCCCCGTGCACGTTCACTGACGTTTCGGCTGCGGTCGCCACGGCGACCCCTCTTACCGAGACGGCTGCTGCTGTCCACCCGCAGCAGCGCTCGCGTCGCGGTGGCCGTGGCCGCCAGGGAGGTAGGGGTGGTGACGCAGGTGGTAGTGGTCGTGGTGGTGGTGACGGTAGTCCGCCTGAGGGGACTACCACCGGTGGGCAGGAGCAGCAGTCCCAGCAGCAGCAGGACCAGCCCCAGCCGCAGCCGCCGTCCCAGCAGCACCCGCCGCAGCCGTGGGCTCGTCTCCCGCCTGGTTGGCCCGGCACCTCCGGAGGCGGTGGCCGTGGTGGCGGCCCGCGCAGCTTGGCGTCTACCAGCGGCTCCAGTGCTGTGACCTGCCAGTACCAGCTTCAGACCGGGCCTCTCCGCGGCACTCTGTGCCGCCGCCCGCACCCGACCGCCCGCTGTTTCCGCCGCCTCGACGATCTTTTCCGTCGTCGCTTTGGCCCGGCCCCGGACCTCCCCGACTGGCACAGCCTGCTCCGCCAGGGCGTGCCGATCTTTGAGTTAGACATGGATCAGATAGGTGCTGCTTTGCATGCTTTGTCTGCTGACGCTTCTAGTGTTGATGGATCTTACTACCCTGTGTACTCTAGTTTAGGTGTTTCACCCTTGTGTAGCTTAGCTTCCCCTGCTGCGACAGGCGTAGGACTGCCTAGGTTGCCTAGTCTAGTCGCTGCACCGGCTCCGTCCCCGGCCTCCGCCACTGCGTCGCTGTCCTTCACTCTCGACTCTGGTGCTTCTGCCTGCTTCTTCCGCGATCGTTCCACGCTCACGCCGCTTGCTGCACCTGCTGTTGTCTCTCTCGCTGACCCCTCTGCGGGTCCGGTCGTCGCGCGCAGTTCTACGTCCCTTCCCTGTCCGGCAGCTCCCTCGGGCTCCCTTACTGGCCTCCACGTTCCCTCGTTCTCCAGGAACCTGGTTGGTGTCGGCTGTCTCCAGGACCTCGGCGTCACCACCACGTTCCCCGGGCACGAGCGGTTCGCTGTCTGTTCTGAGGCTGTCTCAGGTTCCCCCCTTGCGACGTTCCCCCGGGACCCGGTGTCCGGTCTGTTTACCCTACACACCGCTTCCCCCCCGGTTGGTGCGTCCTCCCAGGTCGCTGCAGCTTGCTCGTGTCGGTCCCTCACTCACCCCTCCCTTCTCTGGCACCACCGCTTAGGTCACCCTGCTCTCCCGCGTCTGCGTCACATGTCCCAGCACGGTCTTGTCTTAGGTCTCCCCGCGTCGCTCCCTGCCCTTCCTCCCTCGACTGCGCCACCGTGCACGCCTTGCGTCGAGGGTCGGCTCCGCCGTGCTCCTCACTCCTCCTCGCTGCGTCCTGCTACTGCCCCCCTTCAGACCCTGCACTTGGACGTTTGGGGCCCTGCCCCCGTCCCCGGACCGCGCGGTGAGCGCTACTTCCTTGTGCTTGTCGACGACTACACGCGCTACACCACGGTGTTTCCCCTGGAGCGGAAGGCCGACGTGCCCGACGTTCTTCTCCCGTGGGTTGTGGCTGCGCGTCTCCACCGCGGTCTCCCCGTGTTGTGTCTCCACTCCGACCGTGGCGGCGAGTTCGCCTCTGGTCGGCTTGGACAGTTCTGTCGTGCGGAGGGCATCACCCAGTCGTACACGTTGCCGGACTCGCCACAGCAGAATGGGGTTGCTGAGCGCCGCATCGGCTTGGTCATGGAGGTCGCCCGTACCTCCATGATCCATGCCGATGCCCCCCATTTTCTGTGGCCGTTCGCTGTTCGCTACGCGGCTCACCAGCTTAACCTGTGGCCACGCTCCCAGCGGCCGCAGGTTTCGCCGACCCTCCTTTGGACCGGGTCCCCCGGTGACGCGTCTGCGTTCCACGTCTGGGGCTGCCTTGCTCACGTTCGTGCCTCTGGCACGGACAAGCTCACTGCCCGCACTGTCCCCTGTGTCTTCCTCGGTTTCCCCCTGGACTCGTCTGACTGGCTTTTCTACCACCCGCCGTCTCACCGCTTCCTCCACTCTCGTGACGTCACCTTTGATGAGTCCGTCTCCTTCTACCGCCGCTTCCCTCACCGAGGTCTCCCAGTTGCCCCCCCCCTTTTCCTTGCTCCCTCTCCCCCGGTAGCCCCTGCCCCTCTCCCGCCTCGTCCTGCCCCGTCTGGTGTCTCCCACGTCACTCCCCTCCCGTCGGTTGTCCCCGTTGAGGAGTCTGCTGACTCTGGTGGTACCCCCGGTCCGTCCTTGCCGCGTCCCCCTTCCCCGGTGCCTCCGCCCCCACTGTCGCAGTCGCCGACCCCGCTGCCGCCGCCGTCGCCGTCGCCGCCGCAGCCGTCGCCGCTGTCGTCGCCGCCGCCGCCGCTGTCGCTGCCGCAGCCGTCGCCGCTGTCGCCGCCGCCGCAGCCGTTGCCGCCACTGCCGCCGCTGCTCTCGGCCCCTGGGGGTGCTGGTGTGGAGGAGGGTGTTCGTCCTGCGGCTTCTGGGGGTGCCGCTGGTGTTGGAGGGGGTTCTCGCTCTGGGGGTGTTGGTTCTGGGGGTGCTGCTGTTGAGTGTTCTGCCGACGGTCGTTCTGCCTCTGCTGGTCCGAGAGTTCCGGCCCAGCCGTCGTCGCCGCCGCAGCAGCCGTCGCCGCCGGTTTCCGCTCTCCGCCTGCTCGGCCTTCCCTCCCCGGACCGCGCGCCGGTGTCTCCCCCACCGCCTCCTGACCTCCCTGTCTACGGTCCTGTGTTCCCGCCGCCAGACTCGTCTCCGGCCCGTCTTCCTCCTCGTTCCCCTCCTGTGTCTCCTCCGCTGTCCCCTGACCCTACCCCTCCGTCTCACGTTTGGGCTCGCCGTCCCTCCCGTGCTCGTCCCGTCTCTCCTGTCCTGCCCACCCACCCTATGTTGCTCCGTTCCCACTCGTCTCGTCCTCCCCTCCTCCCGTCCCCTCCTCCCTCGTCCCTTGCTGTTGCACCTCCTCCGTTCTCTGACTACCTCCGTGCTGCTCGTCCCCTTGTCCCTCGGGTCCTTGCCTCTCTTGTTACCGACCCTGCTGTTCCTGTCTCGCGCCTTGACGCGCTTGTCGCTGCTGTCGCTGACTTCGCTTCTACCCGCCGCCTTGACTACGCTACCGCTCTGGTCTCTGACCCTGCCCGTCCTCTGTCCGTCGGGGGTGCTCCTGCCCTTGGCAGTGACGTCCTAGAGGACAGGCAGTACGAGCTGGCTTTCCTTTCCGAGGCTGCTCCCCATCTCTGCTCCATGCTGTTAGTCCCTGAGGGTGACCCAGACGCCTTCGACATCCCGACCCCTCGCACCTACGCTGAGGCCACCTCGGGACCTTGGGCCTCTCAGTGGATAGCTGCCATGGAGCAGGAGATGGCATCTTGGAGATCCACCGGCACTTACGTCGACGCAGTTCCCCCGCCTGGGGTGAACGTAGTCGATGGTCGGTGGCTCTTCAAGGTGAAGCGCCCCCCTGGAGAGCCGCCTGTCTTCAAGGCGCGCTACGTGGCCAGAGGTTTCAGTCAGCGCGAGGGGGTTGACTTCTTCCAGACCTTCGCCCCGACCCCGAAGATGACCACTCTTCGGGCGCTGCTACACGTAGCAGCACAGCGTGACTACGAGCTTCACTCCCTCGACTTCTCTACTGCCTTTCTTCAGGGCAGCCTACACGAGCAGGTCTACCTGCGCCGACCACAGGGCTTCACTGGTACCTTCCCTCCTGGGACCCAGTGGCTTCTCAGGCGCCCGGTCTACGGCCTGCGTCAGGCTCCCTGCGAGTGGCACGACACGCTACGTGCCACGTTAGCAGACCTGCAGTTCTTTCCGTCCTCTGCTGACCCTTCACTGTTTGTGCGTTCCGGCCAGACTCCGTTCTACATCCTTGTCTACGTAGACGACCTGGTCTTCGCTACTCCTGACAGGGACGCACTGGCCTCTGTGAAGGCTGAGCTGCTGAAGAGACACACCTGCACTGACCTTGGAGAGCTGCGTCGCTATCTTGGCCTGCAGATCTCTAGGGACAGAGCAGCACGCACCATCACTCTGACCCAGTCACACTTGGTGCGTCAGGTCCTTCAGAGGTTCGGTCTTCAGTTCTCCTCCGCACAGCCCACACCTCTACCCGTAGACCATGGGCTCTCTGCTCCCGTTCCTGAGGAGCCAGTAGAGCCCAGTGGCCCCTACGCAGAGCTGGTGGGTTGCCTCATGTACCTGATGACTTGCACTCGCCCAGATCTCGCATACCCTCTCAGCATCCTGGCTCGCTTTGTGGCTACAGGCAGACACCGACCTCAGCACTGGTCTGCCGCTAAGAGGGTTTTGCGTTATCTTGCTAGTACATCAGGCATGGGGTTAGTGCTAGGAGGACGCAGGCCAGTGGTCCTTACTGGGCACACAGACGCTTCTTGGGCAGACGACGCTGAGACGCTCAGGTCGTCGCAGGGCTACTGTTTCAGCCTTGGTTCGGGTGCTATCTCTTGGAGATCCACTCGCTCGTCGTCTGTGGCTCAGTCTAGCTGTGAGGCTGAGATCTACGCTGGTGCCATGGCGGCACAGGAGCTCCGCTGGCTGACCTTCTTGCTCACAGACTTAGGTGAGCGGCCTAGCTCTGCCCCGGTCCTGTACGCTGACAACAGGGCCATGATACTCCTGTGTCAGGAGCCTCGGCTTGAGGGCAGAGCGAAGCATATCCAGCTGCGGTACTTCCTCCTGCGCGAGCTACAGCAGCGCCGCCAGGCCCGCGTAGTTCACTTGGCCTCAGGTGCCAACACAGCTGATATCTTTACTAAGGCGCTTGCGCCTAAAGATCATCAGCGGCACTGTGTACAGCTTGGTCTTGTTCCTATAGCTGCTCCCCTGTTAGGATCCTGATTGTGTACTCTCTATTATATATGCTTGTCAGACTGGCCTTGTGGCCTTACCTCCAGTGGCTGGACTAGTAGTGCCACCCTGGCTTGCTTCAGTTTTGGTTGTATTCTTGCTGACTGGTCTCCAGACCCCTGCCTCAGTGGTTGGACTAGTAGTGCCGCCCTGAGCTGTTTGCTTCTTGTTTAGTTTCACCCCTTGTCTAGCCTAGGGGGTGTGTCAACTTATACATATTATCTATGTAGAAGTTATAGGCTAGACTGAGGTATGCTTCTAGTGAGTACAACCAACTAGTATTTGTTCTAGGTTTCCACCTCTAGTAATCATTCGTTTTCTACGTTAACACCCTTGCAATCGCTACGATCGGTCGTAACCTCCAGTTGCGACCCTTCGAGTCCTTTTGTCCTTTCGTGTTCTTTCGTCCAACCTCCTCGTGTAACCTCCGTTGACTCGCATACTCGATACGGCTTTCCTCGAGTGTAGTGTCACACCAGAAACGCTTAAGTCCTTGAGGTATTTCCAACATACACCATGTAAGAATGCTTCATTTCATCAGCTACGGCATGCCATGCAATCCTAGTAAACCATTGACTTTTCCATTCCAAACCAGCAGTCTTGGGCTACGGTAAGCTGTGCCAGGTAATCCCCAGATCCCCCCCGTCCCAAGCCTCTCTCCTTCCACTGTACCTATCGCAGACTAGCATAGCACCTCCACAACTTCTCCGCGTTTATCTGCCCCACCACCACCTTCACTACCCTGAAAAGCGGAGTCAGCCAAATCAGTCAACTGTGGAGTCGTCCTAGAGCAGGTGGGTGACTGGTCAGGTCCCACACCCACACCTGCTCACACATCAGCTCCTCCAGCAAGCGCAACTTCTCCAGCATGCCCACCTTCCGCTCTCTCCCCCCAGCACTGGTGTGCCTAGCGCAGCCTGCTCCCACTTCCTCCACATTGTTTCACGGCAGCTTCACGCTAGTCTGCTCCCTCTCTTCGTTGGAGTCAACTCAAGAGGCACCTCAGGGCAGCCTGGTTAGTTCTTCCACCTTCTTGCAACGCTCTTCAACCGACTCGTTCCTCTGCTGCAGCCGCCACATCCTCCATCCTGCACTGCTCAGGTACGTGTGAGTCGACTCACGGACCATATTCATCCAGCCAGGACACCTTCCTGGTTAGCTCATCCACTTGCACAGCTCCTTAACCAACATGTTCACCTGTGCGGCCACCACTTCCATCCTGCCCCTCTTTAGATCCAAAAACGCCTCAACCAGATCCCCGTCAATCAAGCTCCCGCCTGGAGGACGCCTCCACCAGATCCCCCCTCCCTTCCCCAGTGCTAGTGCGTGCCTAATGCAGCCGGGTCAGCTCCTCCACCTTCTTGCAGAGCTCCTCCACCGACACGTTCATCTGCCCCGCCACCTCCTCCATCCTGCCCCGCTTGAGGTCCAGAAACGCCTCCACCAGATCCCCGTCGATGAAGCTCTTGGCGTCCACCGTCTTGCGCTCGTTGTGGAAGCTGCGCCACTCCGCGTGAGACAGGCCGCCGACGCCCTTGATGACCTTGGTCAGGCACACCTGCAGGAGGGAGTAGGAAAGAGAAGGCATGTTTTGAGTCTACTTGAAACCGAAGCTCTTAGCGTCCACCGTCTTGCGCTCGTTGTGGAAGCTGCGCCACTCCGCATGCGACAGCCCGCCCATGCCCTTGATGACTTTTGTCAGGCACACCTGCAGGGGGAGCAGGAAAGAGAAGGCGTGTTTTGAGTCTACTTCAATCTGAAGCTCTTAGCGTCCACCGTCTTGCGCCCGTTGTGGAAGCTGCGCCACTCCGCGTGAGACAGGCCGTCCAAGCCCTCGATCACCTTGGTCAGACACACCTGCAAGGGGAGCAGGGAGGAGAAGAGCAGGGAGGAGAAGAGGTCCTTGGGCACACTATTAGTTCAAAGAGCAGCAGTCTTGTAAAAAGGTTCACATATGAGAAGAAAAAGATATTAAGACACCTTGATGAGCTTAGTGAGGCACATTTGCGGGCGCTGCGGGAGGGAGAGGTGGTCCTTCGTACATGCTGACTAGATGAGCAGCTGTCAGGTAGACACTCCTGGAGACGACTTACCCAGATTTGAGACGTCTAGTCCAGTTTTGAGGCGCCTTGCAGGCGAGCAGCAGTCTGAAAGATACTGCGAGAATGGCATAATATAGTTATGATGCATGTTGCTCCTGCAGGCGGTGCAGGAAGGAGAAGAGGTCCTGCAGCAGCGAGGCGACTCAGACAGACTCATGACATGTCAAGCTACTAGTTAATGGTCGCGAGGCACGCACCTGCAGGCGGTGCAGGAAGGAAAAGAGGTCTTGCGGCAGCGAGGCGACGACACCGATGGCGCCGCTGACAGTGCCAAAGAGCACCGTGGGGATGTTGGTTGTCTCTGAGTCCGGTAGCCGCATCACCAGGGACCCGTGGCGGAAGCGGTTCACAAACTCGCCCAAGTGGTACTCGCCAACCACCTGCAAAGTGCGAAGGCACAGAGAGGGTTCAAATGTGAAGTGAAGTGTGAGTTTTGGCCACACGGTTGAGATCTCGCTACAACCGAAGGGTTTGAAGACCAAATAAGGAAAGGAAAAGGAATCTTATTGTTGAAACGGAAACAATAGAAGCAGAACATCAAGTAGATGGCTTTACATGCAACATATCTCCAGGCGGCCCCTCTCCTCGTCCGTGGGCGTGTCGCCGTTCTTGCGCACGGTGAAGAGGTTGAAGCTGTTCTCATTCCCAGAGAGCATAAGCAGCCAAGGCCGCTCTCTCAGCTACACCTCTCACCTCCAGGCGGCCTCTCTCCTCGTCCGTGGGTGCGTCGCCGTTCTTGCGCACGGTGAAGAGGTTGAAGCTGTTCTCATTCCCAGAGAGTATAAGAAGCCAAGGCCGCTCTCTCAGCTACAACTCTCACCTCCAGGCGGCCTCTCTCCTCGTCCGTGGGCGCGTCGCCGTTCTTGCGCACAGTGAAGAGGTTGAAGCTGTTCTCGGCGCCGATGTACACGTCATCGTCCAAGATCTCGACAGCTGTCATCCAGTTGGCGTTGAAGTCCCGCGCACGCAGCTCCAGCGCACCCTCCTCTTGCTGGTGGGGGGGAAATGAGCAGGGCAGTGACAGGAGAGGAGGGGGAAACCGAGGACAAGACACACAGAGCTAATTTCTTACATGCTGAACTCCCACGCCTGAAGCTCCGGTGCACTGCCCTCTAGTCAGAGAGGAAGGTAGAGGTAAGGAAAGAACATTTTGAGTCGACGTGTATTTTGAGTTGACTCAAAAGTCATCTGAGACTAGAGAAACGATGGAGAGACAAGGTCGATCCGGTAGCCAGGACACAATGAGACTGGAGTATAGGACAGGATGGGAAAAGGGACGCAAAAACGGGAGAGAAAGCAGAGGGCAAGAGAACTCACCACCAGCGCTAGTTTCATTGTGGCTGGCTGCCATTAGGTGGCAATCAAAATTTGACAGGTGTCACCTCATGTGCACGCACCTTATACACAAGCAGCGACATGCTCTTCATCAGGTCCCCCACTACAATGAAGTCTCCCCGGCATGCGGCATACAGCGCCAGGATGTGCCCAAAGTGCGTGCAGGCTGCACTCCACCAGCAGCTCCCTCCCTCCCCCACTCACCTTGTGTACCCACGCTGCCACACACCTTATACACAAGCAGCGACATGCTCTTCATCAGGTCCCCTACAACGATGAAGTCCCCCCGACAAGCGGCATACAGCGCCAGGATGTGTCCGAAGTGCCCGCACTCCACCAGCAGCTCCCGCGCGCCGTCGTCCCGCGCCGCCCATCGGAAGAGCTGCACCTTGTTGTTGATCCCCGCCAGCAGCTTGCCGTTGAACGCGTTTAAGTTGTACACTGCGCCCTTGGTCTCCTTTTCTGCAGCCACATGGAGTTTACCCCCCTCTACTGACAGGACTAGGATGCGACCCTGCATGCACGGAGAGAGGGGGGTGGAAAGTGGAGGGTGGAGGGAGAGGAAGACGCGGGTGAGGCTTTAGTTGTCCCGCGCGGCCCATCGGAAGAGCTGCACCTTGTTGTTGATCCCAGGCAGCAGCTTGCCGTTGAGCGCGTTCAGGTTGTTCACCGCTCCTTTCGTTTCCTTCTCTGCTGCCACCTGCACCTTACCCCCTTCCACCGACAGCACCAGAATTCGGCCCTGCATGCACGAAAATCGCGCAGGCGCGAATGGGGAGGGAAGAGGAAGAAGGGTGAAGCAGCTTGGAAAGAGTGCGCTTCATCCATAGTTCACAGCACTCCACAGGCAACTATCTGGCACCGTCATCCATTGCAGCTGCCACATGCAGCTTGCTGCCCTCCACTGACAGCACTAGGAAGCGGCCCTGTGGGCAGGAAGAGGGGGATGGGCAGAGGAAACACAGAGCGCGTCCAGGTTGTACCGCCTCCCACCGCACCCTTGCCTCCTTCACTTTACCCCGCAACTGAGACAGCACCAGGGCGCAGCCGTGCAGACAGGAGAGCGGTGGTGGACAGGGAGGGGATGAATTGAGCGAGGCAGACAGAGAACTGGTGCTGCAGACCGTCAGTCAAGCTCCCAAGTTGAGAAATATCGCTACCTCTGCCTACGAACGCAGGCAGCCCCCTCTGCGGGGGGCAATAGACAAAGCCAAGAAAACGTTGGAAGGAGGTGGCTGCTTGGGAAGAAAACGGGGGGTTGTGAAAAATGCGAAAATTAGAGAGCGTGAGGAGTTGACACGGAGAGAAAAGGTGGGAGTCAAAATGAGAAGAGAGGGTACACCGGGGGTATAGAGGTACCTTGGTGGGTTCTTGCTCGTCTGGGAAGGCGAAGGCGGTGCCGACAACGATGTAGACCGTTGGATCGTCTGCAAAGCAGCAGGAGATGATGGAGCAGCCGTTCTCGAAGGGCTCGAGAGGCAGGTGGGACAGCTGGTCGAAGGTCTGATCGCTCAGCAGCCGTACGAAGTGGCTCTCCGCTTCCTCTCCATTGATCTGCAGAGCGGGGGGGGGGTTCAAAAAAAGAAGCAGCAGGAGATGATGGAGCACCCGTTCTGAAGGGCTCTAAGGGCAGGTTCGAGAACCACACCTGGTGGTTCGAGAGCTGGACGAAGGTTTGGTGGCTCAAGAACCACACCTGGTGGTTCTCTGCCTCCTACCGTTCACCCGTAGTGGGGTGGTGGGGAGGGAAGGCGGGGGGGACGGGGATCAGGAGACGACAGAGACAGGTGTTCTCAAAAGGTCAGTAGCAGGTGGGAGAACCGGTCGAACGAGTGACCGCTGAATAGATGCACGTGGGCGGCTCTCTGCCTTCGCTCTGTTCATTTGAGAAAGGTGGTTGCATGAAGTGAAGTGCAAGGGATTGTGAATGAAGTGTGAATGACGGGGATGCCAACAGGCAGCGACAACACACAGACGAGCAGTGAGCGCAACACCACAATGCGGCCCATAACCTTTACTTATGATCGAAAAGAAACAGCTTATCTCACAAAAAGTCCTTCAATATTGGTGCATGCAATGCAGCATGACTCACCAGGCTGACTTTAATGGTGGTGACTGCAATGGAGTGTGACTGTTCGTGGTGGCAGATGCGGCGGGGCTGCTCCCTCAGAGGCACGGTGCGGATGTGAAGCTTTTGGATGTCGTCGATGGTGCCGATGGTGAGGTCGCCCTCCTTCGCTAGTGCTAGACTGTGTAGTTTCAACGGGGGGAGGCGGGAGAGGAGAGACATCGAAAGAAGCGGGGAGGAGGGAGGACGGGGGTGGAGCTTCTGAATGCCGTCGATGAGCCCGATGGTCAAATCGCCTTTGTCGATTGTGCTAGAGTGTGTGGTTTCAACGAGGGGATGGGGTGGAGAGATATGGAAAGCAGTGGGGAGGAGGGAGGCCGTGGGTGGAGCTTCTGAATGCCGCCGATGAGGCCGATGGTCAGGCCACCTTCCTTTGCCAGTGCTAGGCCGGGCAAGCACATGGAGGGGAGAAGGGCAGGAGAGAGAGGGGCGGAATGGAGGGAGGGATGCGGGCAGAAGAATGTGCGAGAGGCTCTGAATGCCGCCAATGATGCCGATGGTCACATCACCCTCCTTTGCTAGTGCTAGACTGTGAGGGTTCAGTGGGGGAGGAGAGGGAGTGGGAGAGACATGGAAAGGAGGGGAGGAGGGAGGATGAGCGCAGCTTCTGAATGTCAACAGCCGCCAATGGTCAGATCGCCCTCCTCTCGCCCCTCTCCCTCTCCCTCTCCCCACCCCTCTCCCTCTCCCCTCCTGCCCCTCGCACCTATCAGGGAACGAGGCGCAGTTGAAGGGGCACATGTGCGTGACCTCCTTGAGGTTCACGTTCGAGTACAGCAGCTTGCGGTTGCTGCTGTGGATCACTGTCGGCCGGTCGGACGCCGCAAACACATGTGTGGCATCGCGCGACCGGAAGGTGCGCAGCGCGATGGGCTGCGTGCCCAGAGACACCTTTTTGCGGTCGGACAGCTGGCCGGACTCGCGGTCCAGCTGGAAGTTGAAGAGATGGCCGTCGCCCAGCGCACACAGGAGGTACGGCACCTGGAGTGAAGTGGGGAAGGGGGGGAGGATGGGGGGAGCGGAAGATTGGTGGCTAATTTGCAAGCGGACTCATGGGTTACGCAGTCTAAAGAAAAGCGTACACGTGCGTGGAGTCGTGCGACCAGAACGTGTGCAGTGCGATGGGCTGCATGCCCAGGCCAGAGAGACCTTTTTGCGGTCAGACAGCTGCCCCAAATTGATTGAGTTTGGAGGGGAGTGACTTGTGGGAAGGACAGTGTCATGATTTGGGAGGGGGGTAGGTGTCAGGGGGGCGGGGTGACTAGTGGGAAGGGAAGTGGATTGTGAACCTCCTCATGCGAAACAAGAGTACCCACCTGCTCCAGGCAGCACATGAGCACGGAGCGCGGGATGACGTCCCCCCCCAGCACCTCCTTGTGCACCTCCTCCAGCCCCGGCAGCCGCAGCACCCTGATGCTCATGTCCGTCCACATGCCCACCGCCGCCAGACCTGCCCTGGGAACAGTGCCTGGGGGAGGCAAGGGGGGTTAACGGAGGTTAATGGGGGGGTAAGGGGAGGTAAGGGGCATGAGGCCCGGGCAGCCAGCACGTGGATGCTCATGCCCGTCCACATGTCCACCGCCAACAAACCTGCCCTGGGAACGGTGCCTGGAAAAGGGGAGGTTGAGGGTGGTGAGGAGCATGGCTGAGGGTGGTGAGGGCTTCAAGATGCATGCTTCTACTGGCACCGCCGCTGCACGCGGACGCTCATGTCCGCCCACATGCCCATTGCCGACAGGCCAGCCCTGGGGACGGTGGCTGTGGACACAGAAGATGGTGATGAGTGTAATGGGTGGGATGCATGATATGATCTGATCTGACATGGTTCATTATCACACTCGAATGCTCATGCTCGCCCATGTCCCATGCATCGTGCACCATGCACCATACACTATTCACCATACAACATCCACCATGCATGCACCATCGACCACGCACCGACCGACCACGCACTATGCAACATACACAAAGCATCATACACGATGCACCATGCATGACACACCATACGCCATCCATCCACTAACCCACCCACCATCGCCATGCACCCACCATCGCCATGCACCCACCATCGCCATGCACCCACCATCCGCCATGCACCCACCATCCGCCATGCACCCACCATCCGCCATGCACCCACCATCCGCCATGCACCCACCATCCGCCATGCACCCACCATCCGCCATGCACCCACCATCCGCCATGCACCCACCATCCGCCATGCTGTTGTCGTCAGTGAGCGTGCTGACATCGAGACACGCTATCTCATGCTCCAGAGTGACATGGGCCTTCTCAGTCAGCGACTTCTCCCCCACCTCCACATACACCAGCGTGCCGCCGCCTGTGGCAAGAAGGACCTGCAGGGACCAGTGAGCAATGAGATACAAGGCACATCAGTAGCCATCTACATACACACACCAATGTGCCAACCATCTCCATCTCCAACATGTGGGTCGTCACAGTCAGCGACTTCTCCCCCACCTCCACATGCATACACCAGCATGCGCCCTCCCTCCTGCAGGCAACAGCACCTGAAAACGGGCACGGATTCGGTTGAACAGGGGGCATCAAAGCGGCTCAAGTGAAAGGGAAGCAGCGGCCACAGTGATGCGCGCTGATGACTCCTGTTGACTACCACCGCATCCTGTTGACCCTCAGTCAACCTCACCTATGAGAGGTTAGAAGTGGCCACGCTGATGGACACCCAAGACTCCCATTGAACCAAATTGACGTCACCTGTGAGAGGTTGGCAGGTGCCATGACAGCAAACACTCCCGTGCTGCTGCGTTCCGTGCTGATTCCCTTAGACTCTCTTTGACTCCCTGTGGACTCGTGGTCAACCCAACCTGGAAGAGATTAGCCGTGGCCACGAAAAGTAAACACTCCCGCTGGTGCCTTCCCTCTGATTCCTGTTGACTCTATCTTTGACTTCCATTGACTCGTGGTCAACCTCACCTGTGAGAGGTTAGCCGTGGCCACATTGATGGACACGCCAGCCGGTGCCTTCCAGTCTGCCACCTGCTGCAGTGAGTGCGCGTCCACCAGGCGCAGCTCGGAGGACGTCACCTGGGGGATGATGAGCACGGGGGTGAGAAGGATCAAGGGGTAGGAGGAAGTACAGGAAACCATGAGGGGTCAGGAGGGGACTAACAGCCTTCCACTCCGCCACCTGCTGCAGCGAATGTGCGCCCACCAGGTGTAGCTCAGTCAGAGGATGTTGCCTGGATAAGAGGGGATAAGGTACGAGGGGATAAGGTGCGAGGGGATAAGGTACGAGGGGATAACGTACAGGGGGATAAGGTACGAGGGGACAAGGTACGAGGGGATAAGGTACGAGGGGATAAGGTACGAGGGGATAACGTACGGGGGGATAAGGTACGAGGGGACAAGGTACGAGACGAGGGGATAAGGTACGAGGGGATAAGGTACGAGGGGATAAGGTACGAGGGGATAAGGTGCGAGGGGATAAGGTACGAGGGGATAAGGTACGAGGGGATAAGGTACGAGGGGATAAGGTACGAGGGGATAACGTACGGGGGGATAAGGTACGAGGGGACAAGGTACGAGACGAGGGGATAAGGTACGAGGGGATAAGGTGCGAGGGGATAAGGTACGAGGGGATAAGGTACGAGGGGATAAGGTACGAGGGGATAACGTACGGGGGGATAAGGTACGAGGGGACAAGGTACGAGACGAGGGGATAAGGTACGAGGGGATAAGGTACGAGGGGATAAGGTACGAGGGGATAAGGTGCGAGGGGATAAGGTACGAGGGGATAAGGTACGAGGGGATAAGGTACGAGGGGATAAGGTACGAGGGGATAAGGTACGGGGGGATAAGGTACGAGGGGATAAGGTATGAGGGGATAAGGTACGAGGGGATAAGGTATGAGGGGATAAGGTATGAGGGGATAAGGTACGAGGGGATAAGGTATGAGGGGATAAGGTACGAGGGGATAACGAGTGAGTAGACGACAGTGAAGGGGGAGAACAGCCTTCCACTCCGCCACCTGCTGCAGCGAGTGCGCACCCACCAGGCGTCGCTCAGACAACGTCACCTGGGATGATGAGAGGGGGGTGAGAGGGGGTTGAGATGGGCCTGGAGGGCACCGACAGGCTTCCACTCCGCTACCCGCTGCAGAGAGTATGCGTCCACCAGGCGCAGCTCGGATGAGGTCAGCTGGAAGAAGGTGAAAGGGGGTTGAAAGGGGAAGAAAGAGAGGATCAGGAGGGCGCCTCCAGCCATACCACATACAGAACCTGTTGCAACGAGAGTGCGTCCACTAGGCGCAGCTCAAACGATGTCACTTGTGGGATGATGAGCGGGGGGTGAGTGGAATGATGAGATAGATGATGAGTGAGATGACAAGCAAGCAGTCAGAAGGAAACTAATATGATGAGGGGGATGACGAAGTGGCAATCAACGGGGAGGGAGTGTGGAAATCTGCATGCAACAAACTCCAATATGGTTGTTGAGGCATCTCACAACACGCCAGGGAAAGAAGGCGAGAGAGAAGGAAGGGGGGAGACTGGGGGGCAAGGGAAGACCGTGAGATACACAAACACCTGCACGATCTGGCCATGCACCGCGTGCCCGCAGAACAGCGTCTGATTTACACAGGTGCCATCACACAAGTGCCCGCAGAACAGCGTCTGACTTACACAGGTGCCATCACACAAGTGCCCGCAGAACAGCGTCTGACTTACACAGGTGCCATCACACAAGTGCCCGCAGAACAGCGTCTGATTTACACAGGTGCCATCACACAAGTGCCCGCAGAACAGCGTCTGACTTACACAGGTGCCATCACACAAGTGCCCGCAGAACAGCGTCTGACTTACACAGGTGCCATCACACAAGTGCCCGCAGAACAGCGTCTGACTTACACAGGTGCCATCACACAAGTGCCCGCAGAACAGCGTCTGACTTACACAGGTGCCATCACACAAGTGCCCGCAGAACAGCGTCTGACTTACACAGGTGCCATCACACAAGTGCCCGCAGAACAGCGTCTGACTTACACAGGTGCCATCACACAAGTGCCCGCAGAACAGCGTCTGACTTACACAGGTGCCATCACACAAGTGCCCGCAGAACAGCGTCTGAGCCTCGGTGTCGAACCCCACCCCAATGCGTCGGTCTCCGAGGCTGCAAGATCTGGTCTCATCGAGCGCGCCCTCGCCCCGCTGATGGCCAGCGAGCAACCAGGTCTCGCTGACGAACGCCACCACCAGAATGGCACTCACTCACGCACACACGCCCATCCCACCACAGCCATAGAGCTGGGTGAGCTGCAACTAAGGAAGACACTTAAGCAGTAGAGTAAACGCCACCACCAGAATGGCACTCACTCACTCACACAAATCCCACCACAGCCGCTGAGGCTCCCCAGGACAGCTGAGGGTAGCGACAGAGAGAGAGAGAGAGAGGGTTGGAGGGGCAGCGAGGGAAGGGCACAGGAGAGTGCTGTGTGACATTGTAACGAGGTGACTTTTGAGGCGACTCAAAAGTCACCTCGACAGACAGAGAGGGTTGGAGGGGCAGCGAGGGGAGGGCACAGGAGATGCATGCACCTGGACAATCTGGTCGTGCGCCACATTCCCACAGAATAGGGTTTGAGCGTTGGAGTCAAAGCCGAGCATGTCGGTCTCGTCGAGCTCGTCCTCGTCGTTGATGGCCAGCGACCGCGTCTCGCTGATGAACGCCACCACCAGGAACGTGTCGTGCGCGTCCCACGTGCCCCGCCGCAGCGACCACATGCCCTTGATTCCTTCAAGCTCCACGGTCGCCTGGAAGGGGTTACAGGGGAGGGGACGAGGGATGGGAAGAGAGGAAAAGAGTGTGTGCATGCCTCGCTGACAAACGCCACCACCAGGAACGTGTCGTGTGCGTCCCACGAGCCCCGGCACAGCGACCACATGCCCTTGATGCCCACCAGTTCTACCCGTTGCCTGGTGCATAGGGGATGGGGCGGGGGCGTAGGAAATGTTTATGTTTTTGCTGTTGCCCTGAGGAACGTGACGTGTGGGTCCCACCCACGTGCCCCTTCGCAGCGACCACATGCCCTTGTTGCCCTCCAGCTCTATCGTCGCCTGGGAGGCAAGGGCGGGGAAGACATTTGAAGTCAATGAATGAATCAATGCGTTTGTGTATGACAGAGAGATAAGGAAAGGAAAGGCGAGGCGTCCAGGCACTGGAGTGGAGTGAGAGCAGACAGCAAAGCGAGCGAGCACCCATATCACTACTCGACTCGCCTGCACAACCACCCACCTGCTCGTTGATCCCGATGCCGTTCCTCACGACGCGAAGAGACCCGTCCCCAAAGGCCCCCGAGCAGGTAACCAGCTGGCCCTGCCCCTGGCGGTCCAGGTCCACCACTGCCATGTCCACTATGGGCCCCAGATTCACAAACCGCTCCAACTCCTCCACATACCCGCCCCCTGCTGCTGGTTGCTCCGATAAGCGCACTAGCTGGCAGAGGGAAGGGGTGTGGGGGAGGTGCAACAGGTGGAAGAATAGGAAATGAAGGGGCAAGTAGGAGGGAGGTAAGTGGAAAGGTGTCCACAACCGCCGTGTCCACTATGGGCCCCATCACAAACCGCTCCAACTTCTCCACGTACCCTTCCCCCCCCCCCCCCGCGCTGCTGGTTGCTCTAATAAGCGCACTAGCTGGCAGGGGGGGCAGAGGGGGGGGGGAGACGCGTGGGAGGGAAAAATGGGGGAGAAGAGGGGAGGGAGGAGGGAGGAAAAACGAAAGGTCCACGACAGCCATGTCCCCTATGGTTAAGAAGAACGTGAATTGGGGAGAAAGTGGGGAAGACGAGGGCGACGTAGGAGGAGGGGAAGAGGGTGGAGGGGGGGGGGGTGGGTCCACGACTGCCATGTCCACTGAGGGCCTTTTTGTACAAACTGCTCCAATTCCTCCACGCAGCCACCGGATGCTGCTGGTTGTTCTGATAAGCGCACTAGCTGGCAGGGGAGGGGGCAGGGGGAGGGAGTGGGAGGAGAGGGGGAGAAGAGGGAGGCATGAGGGAGGAACGGGCGAATCTGTATGACTGCCATGTCCCCTATGGGCCCCAGATTCACAAACCGCTCCCAAGTCCTCCACCTCCACGTAGACAGCAAATGAGAGCTGCCATGAGCACCAGCGGATGGCGATGTGCACCAGAGTAGGAGTCACATGTTCACCTGAAAATTGTCCCGGGCACCTGAGAAAGTCGCCACGTGGGAGGGACCCTCAGAACGCCACGTGTGCATGAGAGCCCTAAACACACATGAGAGCTACCACGAACACCTGAGTGCACCTGGCAGTCATCATGATGAGCTCCATAAGCACCTGACAATCGCCACGAGCACCTGGAAATTGCCATGTGCACCTGAGAGCCGCTATAAGCACCTGAGAGTCGCCGTGTGCAGAGCCAAGGAAGACAACTCCGTTGTCAAGATACGAGATGGTGGAAGGTGACGATACCGAGCCCAGTGTCTCCAGCTTCATGGTCACCACTCTGTGGCGCATGCAAGGCGGGAGAAAGATTGTGAAACGCACATGGGCAAAAGGGAAGGCAGGACAACGATGCCGATCCGATTGCCTCCAGCCTGTGGAGCAAGGAGAGGCGGTGGATTGAACAAGCATGGGCACGAGGGACAGGAGGGAGACGAGACGAGTCGGAACCTGGTGATTGCCCTCCTGGTTACCACAGGGGTGGAGTGGAGCACGCTGTGGGAGACAGGGAATTGAAGGGGAAAAGCTTTTGAGGCGCCTCAAAAGCACAGGGAATTGAAGGGGAAAAGGGACTCGTTGCGTGAAGGCTCAAGCAGCGTCGCTTTGTTGTCAATAACGAACCAGCAGCATCAGAGATGGCCCACGAGGTCTCCCAGCATACGGGCAGGGAGAAAGGTCCGTACCGTACAAAGACACCATGCTTTCTACGCCCTCACTTCTGGCAGCCAGCACAAACTGCTGTCTCACCACCGAACCTCGCTTCGTCTAAGCACCAGCAGCATGGGAGAGTCCCCATGTGGTCCCCCCCTTGCCCAGCATGAGGTCAACACAGAAGCAGCATGCTTGCATTGTCCTTTTCAATGGCCGCTAAAGCTCACCTGTCCTTGTCTCTGCTGAGCGCCAGCAGCATGAGCGTGCCCATGTGATCCCCCAGCAGGTAGCGCGAGCCGTCAGGATCCACGCGACCATATGCCTCCACCAAACACTGGATGCAGGAAGTGAACAGGCGAGCGTGGATTGAACAGGGAAAGGCGGGGTGTTGACAGGGGAGGCGGACGGGAGAGAAGCACAGACTCGCACAGATTGAGCAGGTTTGCTTCTATAATGTACCTGCTGCCACAATTGTCCTCTCATCAGAAAATATGCAGACGCACTGCTCCCTCATCCTCACTGCAAGCAGACTCACCGGGAGCATAACCCCGATTATCTTCTCTGCTCTCCACGACAAGATCATGCTTCCCCCTCCCACCATACATTCCCACAACTTAGCACTCATCGCCATGCCTCTACACTCACTGGGCGCATGGGCAGTGCCTTGAGCATGGCCCCATTGTGGTGCACTGTGCCCTGCTCGCCCTTGACACAAACCTGATTGCCCGTCCTCGAGCACAATGCCATGCCGCTACTCCACACTCACCGGGCGCATGGGCAGTGCCTTGACATTGCCCCCATTGTGATACACAATGCTCTGCTCGCCCACGATGATGGCGCCCCCCATGGGCGCCGGCACCGGGATGATCAGCGCCGCCCCGCCGTCCAGATTGCTCTGCAGCCATGGGCCGTCCGAGAAGTCCTTGTCTCGGACCTGGGGGTTCAGGGTTTCGGGTTAAAAGAACAAGGAGTCTAGTCTAATAGAAGATCTTTACTTCTTCGCCAGGATGATCAGCGCCGGTCCCCCATCCAGATTGCTCTGCAGCCAAGGACCGCCTGATCTGAGAAGGCCATGCCCCGGACCTGAGGGGTTAGGGTTTGAGGACATAGCATCATGAGGAGGTGGGGAGACCGTGCCTTTTCTCATGCGCGCCGCCCTGCTGTCCAGATTGCTCTGCAGCCATGGGCCGTCCGAGAAGTCCTTGTTGCAGACCTGCCAAGGCAAAGGTTGAGGTTTAAAATGTTTTATACCTGGTTTTTAAACCCCCCCCCCCCCCCCCCCCCTTCCCCCTCTTCCACTTCTTCACCAGTCTAAGCTAAGTTGACCTCTCCCACTCTTAGAAAGTTTCAGGGCGACACTCAACGATAACGCGGCAGCACAACCGTGTGCATATGCTTATGGCCTACTTGTCACACAGTGCATGAAGATCCCAAAAGATGTGATGTGAGCGGCGCCGGCAAGCAAGCAACGCACCTGCACTTCGTATGTCTTGACGTGTCTGGCATCCTTGTTGTCCTGCAGTTAGCAATGGCAGAAATGGAGGAGAACCGAGCAATAAAATCCATTGGTGATGTTGCACTGTCGCAAGAATTGACACAACTCCTCTTGTAATGAGAGTCAGGACATGGTGTGCGATGAAGAAAGTGATACGGCAAGTAAACGGCAGGATAGAGAATAAACTGTTTTGCTATGTACACTTGTCCGTGCAACCAGGCGTTGGACTTCATGCTACGCTGCTTTGACATGCGAAAGGAACCATGTGCTGTGTCTTCCATGTTGACCCGAGCATGCCAGCAGGTACGCTTGAGAAATGCGAAGCATACCTGCTGGCATGCTCGAGTCAAACTGGAAAACATAACACGTGGTCCCTTTACCGTGTCAGCGAAACGCAGCATGAGACCATGCACCTAGTTGCAAGGACATGCAAACAAGGAGCTGTGAAGTGCCTACCTGGTAGAGCACAGCGATGGTGGGCCGCTCACAGCCGTACAGAAACTTGATGTCGATCACTTGCAACTCCTCCAGGCTGATGCATGCACAGCAAGATGCACATCAGATAAGGACAAGGGGGGAGCGGGGAATGGATACTGTGAAGCTTCTAGAAGGTAAGACGCTGCTTTTGCAGGGTGTTTTTGAGAATTCTCAAAAACACCCTGCAAAATAAAAGAGCGGGGAATGGATACTGTGAAGCTTCTAAAAGGTACCACGCTGCTGCCAAGCCCAATAAAGAGTAGGATTGGGAACCCATGCCATCCACTGAAAAGACTAACAGCACGTGTACTGGAACGGCGCGAGAATCGCTGTAGGCCTCTTATAAGTTGGCCAAGAGAGTCGGTAGGGGGCTTGAACCCACCGGATGTTGAACCCACCGAATGTTGAAGGCCTCCTTGAGGTGGCCCTTGGAGTCGATGGGGATGACCTTGAAGAGCCCGTCGTACAGATGCAGCCCTATGATGCGGAAGTCCGGGTCCACTATGCCGATCTGCCAGGGGGGGCGTGGGGTTGAAGGCGGGAGAGGAGATTATTGGGTTGACAACAGATGCAGCCCTATGATGCGGAAGTCTGGGTCCACAATGCCGATCGGCGGGGACAGTATGTTGGATTGGGGGAGAAACGGGAATGATATTGGATTGAATACAGATGCAGAGCCAGGGTCCACCATGCTGATCAGGAAGCAACAGCAGTGGGCAAGGATAGAAGGAATTGAGTTGACATGACACAAGTAGAGAATAGCACACAAGGCGCATACCACAAGGTGCTTAGGCGCATGGCACAAGGAACATTCATACCTGGCCGTTGTCTGTTGGTCGGCCAATTCGATCCGAGACGTCGCCATTGGCCCTGATGGAGCAAGGAAATAACGATAGAGGAAGCACCAGGAGAAGATAGCACGACGATGTCAAGAGTTGGGGGGAGGGGAGGGGAGGGGGGGGGGGGGAGGAGGTAAGGAAGGTTCAATACCACTACACACACACGCTGCACATGAAAAAGGTTCCATGTACTCTCCCTTACACTGCAACACGCAGACAGCACTGGTAGAACGAAATGGAGCAGAGTCTTTCAGAATTCCATTTCGTGGTGATTTCCTTGCTCGAGTGAGGGGCGAGGCAAGGCAGCCTGCCATGTGATGCAACGCATGCCATTCTGTTCAGGTGCACGAGAGAGAGCATACCGTGTGATGAGCTCCCTGGACTCGGCATCGTACTCCAGCACACAGAACTTGTATCGCTCCGTACAGATGAACAGCAGATCCTTCAACTCGCCCTGCCATGCCACGCCATGCCATGCCGCGTGGTACGTGCCGCTATATAGAGATTATTGCCATGCTGGTGCCGTGATATGACATATGGTGACTGACTATGTGATGAGGTGATATGCCATGCAATGCTGTGACAAGCCACGTGGTGGTGCCATATCAGACAATCCATGTGAGGCAAAGGCACGGCACATTGGCCCTGCCATGTCAATCCCATGTGATGTCATGTCAATCCCATGTGATGTCATGTCAATCCCATGTGATGTCATGTCAATCCCATGTGATGTCATGTCAATCCCATGTGATGTCATGTCAATCCCATGTGATGTCACATGTCAGGATATGTGGGACCATGCTGAAGCCACATACTTCCCCTCACTACTCCCCCCCCCCTTACCTACCCTCCTTCCTTCCCTCTCCCCCTCTCCCTCAATCTTCTCTCCTTCCACGTTCCTCCTAGAACCCCCCCTCCCAAACCCCTCCTCCCCCTTCACGCACCGGTGGTCTGAAGAGCTCCATGGTGGCGATGCGGCCGTAGAGGGGCACGTCTACTAGGGGCTGCGGGCAGCAAGAAACGGAAGGGGGTGACGCGGAGGGAGGATGTGGAGGGGGTTCACTTTCGGGACTCGGGGGAGATGGAGGGGGTACTCGAATTCAGATGAAAGAACAGGCAGCGATGCTGGAATCCACAAAGCTGTGATGCGCTGTGCTGAAAGACCATTCACGACTGGAGAGAGACACAAATGTGCAATGTCAGGGAAACTCGTTGAGAAGGCAGGAGCCACGAATGTGGCCTGGCAGGGGATCAAGGAAACCCAAAGAACCATATCTAAGAACCAGAAAAGCAAAAGGCGGAAGGGCAATGCAACACCATTGGACAAAAATCTCGAGACCAGCCTTGTGGACAGGGTAGGGAGATGCTGGAGGAGCGCACCTGAAGGCCCTGTGGGGTGAGAAGGTAGATCTCCATTCTCGTGGACTTGCTGCACGCGTGCACAGTGGAAGCAAGGACGGACACGCACAGGCGAAATCGAGCACAATGGTTGTGTCGAAAGCAGGAATGGGAAGGGAGGGAGAAGAGGGGCGGGGGGGGGGTTGAGGGGTGGGTGTGGGGGGGTGGATGAAGATGGAGGGAGGTAAGCAGGATTAGCTATTCAAGCAAGTGGGTGGGGATAATATTAAGGAGCTTAGAATGAAAGTGCCGGGCTCCAGTAAGCGAGGCAGGCATCGGATGACAAGTGCTCCATTGGTGTGCTCAAGTGAACACCAAGTGCTCCATTGGTGTGCTCAAGTGAACACCAAGTGCTCCATTGGTGTGCTCAAGTGAACACCAAGTGCTCCATTGGTGTGCTCAAGTGAACGAGGTCCTGGCGCATCGGAAAGAGATTGTCTGCACTGAAAATTTTCACCCTAATTTTGGAAAGTAACACACTTGACATTCAAGTAACACTGACGCAGAGCTCTCTGGAACAAAGCTCAAGCGCGATAATCTCCAAGTACTGATTGCGAGCAGCACACGTATGGAAAACTTTGAATCCACTTGAAAATCCGTGCAGGAGCTTCAGCAACAGCTCGCTCAACAGGCCCTAGTACAGCCCAAATCACTCCTAACGTCCGTTCGTGCCAAATCCCAACCTGGCGCAAACGCGCCGTGAAGTGTCACCTGGGGAGCATGGTGACTGGAAAGGCTCGCGTTTTGAGTCAGATTCGACACATCTAAAGACTAAGAGAATCTCACAGACGTGGGACGGTGGGATGATGCCTGTGAGATGACATACATGGAGAATCCAGCTCACCCAACGATTAGATTCATGTCGTGGGACCCCGTGAAGCTGCCGACCAATGAGTGCGTGACAGCTGTCGGCTTATGCGCCGTGACGACATAGTTCCAGATCGACATGCTGGACAGCGGCGTGTCCCAGTAGAAGGATTCAGACTGTAGCGGAGCAGACAGTAGCGGAGCGAAGCCGGCTGCAGCAGACTATAGCGAACAGTTTCCTGACAGTAAGAATAAACGGCAACGGAGAACGGGAATTGGTGGTGTTCGTGCTCCAATGCACAACAACGGCACAGCAATCGCACTGGCACGCACATGCGTCGTATCCCTAAAAAGACGGAATCTTCTAAGAAATATAGAGGCTATGGCCTGAACCATGGGTGGCTGGAATTGGACGGAAACGAGAGATCTGAGAAGCGCTGGTGATCGCGGACGGCTAGATTCGAGAAGGGGTAACGAACTCACAGCTCCACGAAGAGCGAACAGCGATGAAGTATGAGGCAGTAGCGAACAGCGGCTCCTCCTGCTAGTAGCAATGATCGCGGCACAGCAACGCGGAGCTCAGCGATCCTACCGATGGTTCACTATGGGTGTTACCTTTCTTCATGCCATGAATGAATAAACAGGGGCGTTCAGATTCCTCTAGTGACGAGCCCGATGCCAAGTAATACAAGGGCATGTAACTGAGTTGATAGAACGAGTTACGTTCTCAATCGTCTTTTACTGTACATTTTTTTGCCTTGGTCACTGATGGCCCATCTTACTAAATCAGCACATGTATATATTGTCAAGCCATTCAGCAGAAACCATTCGCAATACAGCTGATAAAAATACGCAAAAATTATGTAAGTAAATATCTGGCAATATTGGGTGACTGATGGTCACGCTAGGGCAAGTTAGGGTCAAGACTGATGATCTCCTGATATCGCAAGACCCCTGGCGGTGGTGGGGATGAGGATGCGCTGCCCCTCTATCATGGACACAGCAGGAGGAAATGTGGCGGGGGAAGAGGGTGGAGGAAGGAAATGAGTTGAGGGCACGGGTAGTAGAATGAATCAAAGCAGACCAGGAATAGAAGTGCAGTACACAATGGAGGAGTATAGGGTGAAAAGGTGCCAGCGGCTCTCTGAGGGGCCTTTTGGTAGATTCGTGGAGATAGGGCAGAGAGGAGTCGTCGGACTGGTGGAATGAGGAAGGATACAAGCAACCATGGCGTGGAATTATCAGGGAGGTGCATATGGCGCCTCCTATGTCCATGTCCATTTGATGCTGCATTTGTGGAGTTTCCATCTCACCTACTTCACCACTTGCCAGCATTCATTTCCTTGGCAATCAATTCCATCTATGCACTCTCTGCAGGTTAAGGAAGGGTGCGACCTAGGTTTCAGAAGGCGTTACCTGGAAGAGAAACTGCTTCACTTGACAAAAGATCTACCAGCTTGTTGCAATCCTGGAGTGACACATGAGACAATGCCAGAACATATGAAAGCGCATATGCCATACCACATCACTAACAAGAATACGTGGCAGATTGTTCCTCGCATGCACACATGCCTATTCATGCCATGCCATGCCATTGAATGGAATGCAGCGCCATTTGAGCCCGATGCATCACCATTTGAGCCCGATGAGGTGCCATTTGTGCCATGCCGTGCCGGAGAGCAAGTGGTGATCGGAAGGAATCAAAGCATGTGCAGACGATAAGATACTGAAGGCAGAGTCACAAGATGAGAATGACTGTATCATCAGGATGGATGATGATGCAGTGAATGGTGATGACGAAGTGAAGGATGATACTGCAGGGATGGATGATGCTGAAACTGGTCTACCAATGGCAACACGAGATACATATTCAGTGCATAGTGCTAGCACCTTGTCAGTTACCCTTGCACATCACCCTTGTTAGCCAACCCCTGCCAGTCCACCCTCAAGAGTCACAACCACCCACCCACCCGGGGCACATGGTGGATGGCGAAGTGGAGGGAGGACCTACATCACCAGCTGCTTTGGCATCGTCATAGCTTCCCTGCGCTTCCTCTTCAACACCAGCCCACCCACCCCCCCACCCACGCACCCACGCACCCGGGCCACATGATGCATGGCGAAGTGGTGGAAGTGCGACACCAGCTGCTGCGCCTGCTCACACTGCCCTCGTAGCGCCTCAGAATTCACCTTCCACCGCCACTGCACCTGCTCATGGTGCACGCATGTTGACGCACGCGAGTTGATGCAATGCACGCATGTTGACGCACGCGAGTTGATGCAATGCATGCATGTTGACGCACGCGAGTTGATGCAATTCACGCATATTGACGCACGCGAGTTGATGCAATGCATGCATGTTGACGCACTCGAGTTGATGCAATGCACGCATGTTGGCGTGCACACATGCTCATGCACACACACATAGTCACAACTCTCTTTTTGGCACTACCAACGCTTCTGGTCGATAGCCGCCTAGAGGATCTGCACTGTGCTCTCCACACGGCGACAAGGCATTTCGGAGGATCTACGCTGTGCTCTCCACACGGCGATAAGGCATTCCTGCACTTTTACGAGGCAATTCTCATGCTAGTACATTTTCGATAATCTAGTATTGAATGGTGCCGTAAGACGCACAACTGCTAACAAACTAAGGAAGCTCACAATGACCCTGCTAGTAGGGGAAAGTGAGGGCTCTGGCCAGCCGATCATTTGCTCGCTTTCTGCGCTTCCGCACGGACGACAATGGAAACAGCAGGATTCCTGGAGAATTGCCACAGTGATGTAGCCGTTGAGGTTTCTTACAATGGTAATTTGCTGCCAGATGGGCAACATTGGGTGGCTGATCTGCACGGAGAAGATTTGTTTTCAGAACTAGAATACGTCATCTTTTTTATCAGCGTCATTACGAACAGTTCTGAATCATCAAAATTTGCGTCATTTTCTGTTCTGATCGACAGAAAGATGTATCGACCATTCAAGACGCGACACATAGGCACAAACCTGTTTCAACCCCAAAAACGCAATCGAGCACCTCGGTTTTCGTTAATTATTTCGCTAGTGGCCCTTCTTCGTTATCCGCGTCATAAATGACCCAAAACTCCAAAAAATGTAACTAAGTGGACCGTGTTAATATGAATTTCATGCTGACGTATATTCTCCAGAATAGTCATACAATATTGCTGAAATCATGCTTTGCAAAACAGAGACAATAAATTTTAATTAAAAAATGGATGAACTATAAGCAAGTTTGTGGTCCATAAAATATTATGTGTGTTGAAATTTTGTGTTTTTTATCTATGTAAATCAACCATTTCGCATTTTTAGTAGCCTAAGTTAGTTTGGTTGGATTCAAAAGTAATAAAATATGAAGGGATAAATCCAATGATGCAACAAGGCTCAAGGTGTAAGCTCAATTAATATGTTATACATTTATATTAGTCTTAGTACTGGGTCATTTGTGGCTCAGATAACGAAGAAGGGCCACTAGCGAAATTATTAATGAAAAACGAGGGGCTCGGTTGCGTTTCGGGGGTTGAAACAGGTTTGTGCCTATGTGTCGCGTCTTGAATGGTCGATACATCTTTCTGTCGATCAGAACGGAAAACCACGCAAATTTTGATGATTTAGAACTAATCGTAATGATGCTGATCAGAAAGATGACGTATTCTAGTTCAGAGAACAAATCTTGTCCGTACAGATCAGCCGCCCAATGTTTCCCATCCGGCAGCAAATTTCCCTTCTTATAAATAGGTGGCGCGCAGCCTCGGTACTGCGTTTTTTTTTTTTTTTTTTTTTTTTTTTTTTTTTACGGGCAGCCTTTGCGCAAAAGAGTTAGGGTAATTTGCTGCTAGATGGGCAGCGTTTGGTCGCTGATCTGTACGGACAAGATTTGTTCTCAGAACTAGAATACGTCATCTTTCTTATCAGCATCATTACGAACACTTCTGAATCATGAAAATTTGCGTGGTTTTCCGTTTTGATCGACGGAAATATGTATCGACCATTCAAGACGCGACACATAGGCACAAACTTGTTTCAACCCCAACAGCGTAACCGAACGTCTCGGTTTTCGTTAATAATTTCGCTAGTGGCCTTTCTTGGTTATCTGCGCCATAAATTTCACATAACTCCGGAAAAAATAACTAAGTGGACGGTGTTAATATGAATTTCATGCTGACGTACATTATCCAGAATAGTCATACAATATTGCTGAAAATCATGCTTTGCAAAACAGAGACAAGAACATTAAATAAAAAAATGTTTGAGCTATCAGCAAGTTTTTTGTCAAGAAAAATATTATGTGTGAAAAAATCAGAATTGCCACCCCAAAAAACTAAAAGCATCGTATCACGAACTCACTTTGGGAAACATAAGTGTTCTTGTTTTTTGCATTGTGGATGTCATCTGTTGGAAATACCTCGAAGACGGTACTACAAACCATACAAGCCGGTGTACTAGAAAAGGATGCTCTTCTCACAACGAGCGGCCAGGAGCTTCGACGACCCCGCGCACGATGCTTCACATGCCCCGAAGCTGATCTTCCCCACCAACCTTTCACGTCGCACCACAATCCAAGTGCACCTGCATACGAACCGATGGAAAAAGTCTACAGCGACATCTTAAATATGCCTCGAGACGACAGTGAAGCAGAATACAACTATGTCATCACGTTCATCGACGCAGCAACACGATACGTCTAGCACTACAACCTCAAGACACGATATCAAGCATTCGAAGCCTTCACGACGTGGCTCCCCATTGCTGAACGAGAATCGGGCTCGCAACTCAAGAGTTTCCAGTCAGACGGGGCACTAGAGTACCAGTCACAACGATTCAGGAAATACTTGGCAGAAAGAGGCATCAGACGCCTGGTGTCTCTGCCCTACGCTCACCAGCAGCAGGGGGTCGCAGAAAGGATGAACAAAACCTTGCAGACGTCGATACGGAAGCTGTTCCTGGGGATGAGATTGCCCTCCACGCTTTGGCTTGACGCGATGACGCATGCAGTACACCTGCACAATTTGCGGTCCTCGACGTCACTTCCCAACAACGCATCACCGCACCTGCTATAAACAGGAACACAGGGCAGCACGAAATTACTTCGAGTCTTCGGCTACATGGTACAGTACAGACCCCACACAGCTCGAGCAGGACGATTCTCTCAACGAGCACGGTGGCGACTACACCTCGGCATCGCAAAACATTTCCAAGCATGGAAACTTCTCGACATCCAAAACAAAGACACCGTGGCCTCACGTGATGTGATCGTCTATGAGCGACTGATGCTGCAGCATTACCTCAACAACATCGCCAACACAACATACAGTGACGGAAATAAGTGGGCTTATTAATCCACTGCAGTACATAGACTTTGTGATTTGTCATGATATGTTGTTATAATCCAACCATAACATATTGCAAATTGTGCCCCTTGACGTCAGCTACACAATGCATTTGGGTGTTGTAACTTTTATCGATTCTATTGTAAAGAGTGCAATAATAAGCGTTCGTTACTCGATGCGGACACTTTTGGCCCACTTCGCGTCCAGATCTATTTCCTGCCTGCATTACGCGACCTCACAACCTACGCTGCCATTTTTCTCTGGATAGTCCAGCGGCAACTACGCCAAGCCCCCAGCGACGATGCGACCGCTTCTTTTGAGCCAAAAAGATAGGATCGCGACACTTATTCGACAAATCGCTAAAGCATTAGGAATAGGAAAAAGCACGGTACAGAAATATGCTCACGAAGCCTCCCAGCGCTCGAGCAGCCTAGCGGTAAGGCCTAATGTTGCTAGGAACGGCCGACCGTGCATACTCTCGGTTCGTGATAGGCGCTCTCTGGTCCGAGCCGTCACTTCTGGCTGAGCGAATACTAGCATAGAAGCCGCGAAACTTATAGAATCGGAGCGCGGCATCAAGATATGCCCTAGAACCGTGCGCAACGCCCTGAAGAACTCCGGTTTAGTAGCCGTGCAGAAACCGAAGAAGCCGCGACTTTCTGCCAGAAATATCAGAGACCAACTCGATTTTGCCAGGGCGCATCTTGACTGGACCATTGAAGACTGGAAGCCGGTTATCTGGTCTGACGAGACCAAGATCAACCGCTTTTCCAGTGATGGCCGCAAGTACGCGTGGATACGCGACGGGGCGGCTCTGCAACGTCACCACATTCAGCAAACCGTCAAGCATGGGGGCGGGTCATTGATGGTATGGGGATGCATGACTTATGATGGCCCGGGCTATATGTGTAAGATTGACGGCCGCATGGATGGGGAGCTGTACAGAAGCATTTTACATGATGAGCTTGCTCAAACTATCGATTTCTTTAGTCTAACCCCCTCGGATGTAATTTTCCAGCATGACAACGACCCCAAGCACAAGAGCCGCCGTGTGCAAGCATGGCTGGCTGAGCAGCCGTATGCAGTCCTCATGTGGCCTTCCTCCTCCCCTGATCTCAACCCCATAGAGCACCTGTGGGCACACCTCAAAAGGGAGCTTGCCAAGTATGAGCACCCCCCCACAGGGATGCTCCAGACTTGGGAGCGGGTGCAAGAAACATGGGATGGCATTGGGGCGGATGTGTGCAGGGGCCTTATCAACAGTATGCCTAGGAGGGTGAAGGCAGTGGTTAGGGCTAAGGGGAGGTGGACTAGGTACTGATTTTTGATTGTTAAACACTTTCTTCAAATCTGGCCAAAAGTGTCCGAATGGTGCTTGGTGAATGTGGTTGTTGGTTTGGCATTATAAGCATGCCCTTTCAGGCTGCATGAGATGTGCTCTTCTTGCTCATGAGGCATTATACTAGTATATTAAAGCCCCCTGTTTTTAAGACTCTGTATGAAAAATACACACGCATTTTAGCCTCTCAAAGGGTCAAGATATGGACAGTTTTTTCCGTCACTGTATCCCACCGACGGCTTCGAGGGCCATCGGTCCTTCGCCGATCGTGCTGCCGAAGCTGACGCAGCAGAAGAAGACGTACCTGAAGCCTCGGAAACTGCCGGACCACTCCCTTACTGCTCCGTGCCCGTTCCACTCGACGACGACAATCCTGTCGATAGTAACAACCTCGACACTTATTACCACTTCGCTGACCAAGGTTACACTACACCTCAACCGGTCGACACAAATATCTGTGAACGCATCGGACCCAATTTCTTACCCAACCCCGAAGACGGTGACGAAGCAGCTTATCCGGAGAATGACAATTCCCCTCGACACACACCAACGGGCCTGCAGATACTTGGACTATGGGTCGCCGTCCAGAGCCCGCCGCCGACGTCACCGCGCGAGCCAACGACTCTGTCGGAGGCTTTGGGGGGGGGACACAAGGCGAAATGGAAGAAAGCAATGGAAAAAGAACTGAAGGCTCTACAAGACCGAAATACGTGGAAGCTAGTACCTGCAACAAAAACCAACGGGAAGAATGTCCTCTCGGGGAAATGGGCGTACCACATCAAGACTAATGTGGATGGCTCCATCGACCGTTTCAAGGCTCACTGGGTCGTACGAGGATTCGACCAGAGATATGGAACCGACTACACGGAGACATTCGCCCAAGTCTCCTGACATACTTCCCTGCGCATTTTGCTCGCCGTCGCGGCCACGAAAAAGCTACCACTGCGCCAGATCGATGTCGCCAACGCCTTCTTGTACGCACTTGTGGACACCGAAATCTTCGTCGAGCAGCCCCACGGATTCATCGACGATCCCACAAAAGTGTGCCAGCTGGTAAAATCCCTCTACGAAATTAAACAAGCCCCGCGGCTCTGGCAGCAGCACCTTCACGACCGCCTCGTCACGATCGGTTTTCTGCAGCTGTCGCACGATCAAGGCATGTACCGACTACAAAAAGGGGGGGATTTCATCCTACTCATCGTCTACGTCGATGACCTACTCTACGTCGGCTCCACTACCGACGTCGCCACATGGTTTGAAGGGGAGCTGACGAGTGACTTAACACTCACGGTGTCAGACACCGTGAGCCAGTACCTAGGTCTAAACATCGTCGAAGATGACTCGGGATTCTACCTACACGCCGGAAAATACGCAGGCGTTGTCGTGAAGAAATTCGGCCTAACGCCAATCGCAGCCGCGACTCCCTATCGCTACGGGAACAACAGCGAAACCTCCGCAAAGCTCCCCGTGAAACAAATCCAGTGGTATCAACAGAAGCTCGGCTGTCTACTGTTCGCAGCAGTAACCTGCCGACCGGATCTGTCCTACAGTGCGAGCCAACTGGCGACACACCTGAAGCAGCCGGAGCAAGAGGATCACGAGGAGCTAAATCGAGCACTGCTCTACTTCGTCTCTACGCCGACGACCGGACTTACCTACAACAAAGTAACGCCATCGTCCGTACAGCTACTCGGCTATGTCGATGCCGACCACGCGGGAGATAGGGAGAATCGTCGCTCTTGAACGGGCTACATTTACCGACTAGAGCCTATCAGGACTATCTCCTAGCAATCGAGCAAGCAGGAACTAATTGCGCTATCTTCGGCTGAAGCGGAATACATCGCTCTCTGCTCTGCGACCAAAGAGGGACTTTACCTACGGGAGCTGCTCGAGGAAGCAAAAATTACGACCATGCCCGCCTTCTCGTTATTCTGCGACAACCAATCCGCGATCAAAATCGCGAACAAAAACGGGTTCGCCAACCGAACCAAGCACATCGCCCTGCGGTATTTCTTCGTCAAGAATGAAATCGCGAAGGGGATACTTCAACTCAGTTACTGTCCCACGACAGAAATGGCTGCAGATTACCTAACGAAGAAACTGGCGAAGGCAAAGTTCGATTACTGCATGCTGCTGACCGGGCAGATAAACGTCACCGAATCCGAACACGTCAGCACTCCAGAAACGAAGGGGAGTGTTGGAAATACCTTGAGGACTTAAGCGTTTCTGAAGTGTAACACTACACTCGAAGAAATGTTGTATCGAGTACGCGAGTCAACGGAGGTTACACGAGGAGGTCGGACGAAAGAACACGAAAGGACGAAGGGACTCGAAGGATCGCAACCGGAGATTGCAACTGACCGTTACGTCTGCAAGCGTGGTAACCGGACCATCGATCGAATCGCTGTGCGACTCGATAACCGTTTCTTTAAAGCGAGAATGGAGAGTAGTGAAGGCGGGCCCAACTTGAAAGTGGGGTTGTGTGGGATTTTTTCTAAGGGACCAAGCCTTGTAGCGAGGGGGTTCAGTGTCACTGTTCCTTATTACCCCCGGGTAGGAGGGAAAACAGCCGCGCAGGACAGCGATTGGTGCGCGGGAACAAAAACTGCAGCATCCAACCAGAAACACGGGTAAAGAATCCTCGTAGATAGGCGCGGCGGCGAAAGCATCGCTTGAGGCGAGGAGCATTCACCTGCGATGGTAGGGCAGCCCGCATGTCTGTGCCTGTTTCAACTGGGTCCAACTCGATTTTCAATTTGGACCTAGGTTCACAACTCGACGGTCAAAGGGCTGAGGGCACGCCACTCCACGCAGAGCACCCTAGCGTAGAATGCGCTTCATCCCCCTCGTCGTAACTCGTGGTTGCAGCTTGCGCTGGTTGTGTCGCGGCCCGACTCCCCGAGCCAGCCCTAGAGTAAGTAGGCAAACTGGAAATATAGAATAGGACCAGATACGGCGCCACATTTTCCCGGGCGGCAACCAGGCACGAAAGCCGTACCCCTCGAAAACGGCTATTTGCGCCAATGCGTAAGGAAGGCGAAACAGAGAGTAGGCGCGTTGCATATGGCGGGTGTTGCCAAGCACTCCAACGCGAGCAGCCCTAGGTCGAGCTCCCCGGCGTGCAGGCTAGAACGGAGCTCGTTTTCCCAAGCAGGCAAACACCGAGCTTGCGGGCACGAGCCGTCTGACGTTAGACCACGCGGCCATGCGAGCAGCGTAGCGCCGAGCGAGGCGTCGGGTAGCATAGTGCCGAGCGCGGCGGCGACCAGCTTTCCCTGCCGCGCGGCGGCGAGCAGCTAAGCGCTGAGCGCGGCGTCGAGCAGCTTAGCTCCGAGCGCGACGGCGAGCAGCTTCGTGCCGGACGCGGCGGCGAGCAGCTCAGCGCCGAGCGCGGCGGCGAGTGGCTCAGCGTCGAGCGCACATCCGAGTGGCTCAGCGCCGAGCGCGGCTGCGAGCGGCTCAGTGCCGAGCGCGGTGGCGAGCGTCTCAGCGCCGAGAGCGGCGGCGAGCGGCTCAGCGCCGAGGGCGGCGGCGAGCGGGTCAGCACCGAGCGCGGCGGCGACGGGCTGAGTGCCGAGCGCGGCGGCGAGCGGCTCAGCGCCGAGCGCGGCGGCGAGCGTCTCAGTGCCGAGCGCGGCGGCGAGCGGTTCCGCGCCGAGCGCGGCGGGGAGCAGCTTTGCGCCGAGCGCGGCGGCGAGCAGCGTTGCGGCGATCGCGGCAGCAAGCGGCGCTGCGCCGAGCGCGGCTGCGAGCGGCTGAGCGACATGTGCGGCGGCGATCGGCTTGGCGATGGGAGAGAAGGGGGGCCTAAGAGATAAGGGGAGAGGTAGAGAAGGGGAGCAGGAGAGAATGGTAGCGAGAGAGAAGGGGAGCGAAAGAGAAGGGGACGGGGAGAGAAGGGGAGGGGGAGAGAAGGGGAGCGGGAGATAAGGGGAGCCGAAGAGATAAGGGGAGAGGCAGAGAAGGGGAGCAGGAGAGAGTGGGAGAGAGAGAGAAGGGAAGAGAGAGAAAAGGGCAGCGGGAGAGAAGGCCAGCGGGAGAGAAGGGCAGTGGGAGAGAAGGGGAGCAGGAGAGAAGGGGAGCGGGAGAGGATGGGAGCAGGAGAGAATGGGAGAGAGAGAGAAGGGAAGAGAGAGAGAAAAGGGCAGCGGGAGAAAAGCGGAGCGGGAGAGAAGGGGAGCGGGAGAGAAGAGGAGCGGGAGATAAGGGAGCCTAAGAAATAAGGGGAGAGGCAGAGAAGGGGAGCAGGAGAGAATGGGAGCGAGAGAGAAGGGAAGAGAGAGAGAGAAGGGCAGCGGGAGAGAAGGGGAGCGGGAGATAAGGGAGCCTAAGAGATGAGGGGAGAGGCAGAGAAGGGGAGCAGGAGAGAATGGGAGCGAGAGAGAAGGGGAGAGAGAGAGAAGGGCAGCGGGAGAGAAGGAGAGCAGGAGAGAAGGGGAGCTGGAGAGAAGGGGAGCCTAAGAGATGAGG